>CM018077.1:64525613-65725613 GCA_008658365.1 Alca torda
CTGCAGGGCCACGTTGCTCTTCCAAAGGCAACTCTGGAAAGCAAAAACCCGTGCAGCAAAGTGACTTCGGGAAGTGGACAACAGCTAAAGCAAAAGCCACCCAAAGCCCTCCAGCAGCTTTGCGCTCAGGCTGGGAGAACGCTCAGTCCCTGCTCCTACCTCTAGTTGTGTCCATGGCTGCTGGCGACTCCTCTGAGCCTCCAAGCTCTGCTGGGCCTGGAGAGCTGCAGCCGGCTGCTCAAGACAGCGTACCTTCTCGGTCCCCTCCAGCATGGCCTCCAGCAGCAGCAGCAGGTCCTCCTGAGGTGGGCTCAGCAGGTTTGGCCCACCGCAGATGGGCAGGTTGGTGCAGCTCCTCCTGCTGGTGGAGGTGTTGTGGCGGATGTTGTGCAGGAGGGAGAGCAGCCGCTTCAAGGAGGACATTGGCCGCAGGCAACTTGTCGTCCACCCTGAGGGAAGAGGAACACAACGTTAAGAAAGCAGACGTTGCCCAGAGGCATGGCGGAAGCTTGCCCAAGGCAGGTGGGAGGCAGTGGCTGTGTTGCGCAGCTTTGGCGGCGCTCTGAGTCAGCGGTCAGGGCTGCTGCTGAAGAGGCAGGCTGCTGGCCACACTTACGCTTTCAGCTCTTCCACTTTTGCCTGCTTGCTCGTCCTTGCAGGTCTGGCATGCCGTCCTCATCGAGGTGGCTGACGAGGAGCTTGTCGGGGATGCTTCGTAGGAAGTTGTGCGATGGCAAGGGCTCGTGGTTTTTCTTGGCTTTGTTCTTGGCTTTTTAACTGGCCTTTGATTGTTTTTGATTGTTTTTTGTTGGTTTTTGAGTTGTTTCTTGGCCAAGCCTTGCCCAAACTTCTTTCTGTCAGTACGGAAGTCTTGTGATTGTGGAAAGGAAGAGCTGTCTGTGCATCTCAAATGTTTCCATGAATGGGCCGTGTGCCGTCTTTGCCGCTCTGTTGCTATTGTGTGGGCACGGCCAGGGTGGGTCTGGGTTCTTCTTCAGCCACCCATTCGTTACCTGAGGCGAGGGCTAGCTGAGGACACCCACCCCTCAGTGGCTTTCCTCATCCTCAGGCTGAAAGGATGCCAAGTCCAGGCCCCAATAACCTCGTTGGCGCTGCAGGGGCGTTCAAGGGGCTACGGCGTTCCGCAGCAGTCTCCAGCGGTCTCTGGTGGTCTCTGACGGTCTCCGGTGGTCTCCTGAGGTCTATGTCAGCTTCCAGGGCTGCCTGGTGGTCTGCAATGGTCTCCAATGGACTCCGGTGGTTTCCAGCGGACTCCGATGGTCTCCAGTGCGAGACAACCGGAGACCACCACCAGTGTCTGGTCATCTCCGGCGGTCTCTGATGGTCTCCTGCGGCAGCCTCCGGTGGTCTCTTGTGGTCTCCATCCGTCTCCAGCCATATCCTAGGGACTCCTAATGGTACTATGGGGCTGCCGGCCCCTGAGCAGGCTGCTCTGCCCCAGGTGCCTGTCTCCCTAGGCTCCATTCCATCCATTCCTCTAGACGTTAGAAACCAAGCCAGCTTCCATCCCATTTTACTTTTTCCTTGAAATCCAAGAGAAAAAAGGTGGGTAATGTGTGTGTAACCATCAATGGATACAAATTGCCCTTGAGTACCTTTCAGGTGACAGCGATTCTCCTTCCTTGCCCTTGTGAGATCAGGAAAGTTCTTTCTGATTTGTCCTAGTGTGCTTGGGTGACAGTTTCCCCAACTAAGGATGGCGACAAGCTTGGGACTGGTGTGGGAGGAAGTACTTGTTTCTTGATTGCTCTGCTCTATGGAAAACTTGTTTTGCAATCCTTCCCATGGTGGCAACATTAAACTTGCTGGAAAAAACTGGGAGGTGGAAATGTATGGAGTCCTTTGTTAATGTGCATGTAGCATTTGAATGGGGAAAGTGCCAGGCAAATGCTCCTTTCCAAATGGCTTTCTCTAATGGGAAGCGGTAGTCCCTCGGCAGGTCAAGCTGCAGCATGCTCCCTTTGGAACTGCCTCTCGTCATCTCTCTCCCTCTCAGCACCATTGCCGCTCGTGTTATTTCCTGCATTTGTGTGCGTGTGGAGGAGAAACGTTCCTTTTTGAGCTGAGACCCATGATCTGTAGATGCTGAACATTTCTGACCATGCCTAAGGATTGAGTTTGTTGATGACCAAAACGAGAGGCTTGCTGTGATTGTTGCTCTGCTTGTCTTTCTTGCTACTTGTGCTCACAAACAACAGATTTTCCTTTGCCCTCCCTTCCCCTTCCCCCTTCCCTTCCCTCCTTCCCCTTCCCCCCCTTCCCCTTTCCCTCCTTCCCCCCTTCCCTCCTTCCCCCCTTCCCTCCTTCCCCCCTTCCCCCCTTCCCCCCTTCCCCCCTTCCCCTTCCCCCCTTCCCTTCCCCCCTTCCCCTTCCCCTCTTCCCCCCTTCCCCTTCCCCCGTTCCCACCTTCCCCCCTTCCCCTTCCCCCCTTCCCCCCTTCCTTGTCCCCCCTTCCCCTTCCCCTTCCCTCCTTCCCCTTCTCCTTCCCTCCTTCCCCTTCTCCTTCCCTCCTTCCTTCGCAATGAGTCAAAGCTTGATGAGCCTGAAAGGCCAGGGATTTGTCAGCTCCAAAACCGCTTGCAAGGACACGCAGCACAAGGGTTGCAAGTGGGAACAGCATTTTATTCTCTTTTCCTCCAATGTGTGGCAGAGCAGATGCTCACAAGCACCATCACAAAACAAGAGCTCTCACTCCGGAACAGCCGACGACAGACACAGTCAGATGGGAGAAAACAGCCTTTTATTGTGGACAGACATGAGGTGCGGGAGGCCAGGAATGGCCGGGCTTCAGCTCCTGACAGGAAAGCGGCACCTACAAGGACAGAGTCAGAAAGCACTGATGAAGCCACAAAGGCAGGACTTGGTTGCCCTTTCTTTGGGCAAGAGAGTCGACAAGGAGTTGTTTGTAGCCCAGAAGAGAGAGCTCTTGCGGGCATTGGCGAGGGGATGGCTCTGGCGCCGTATCCCCCTGGGAAATGCCCTTGGAGACTGTGCGTGTGCCGAGATGCGCAGTGGCCCTGTGCCATGCAGCAGAGCTCCACGGGGACGCCCTGGGGAGCTGCCATGGAGTTCTTTCCAAAGCCTGAGCAGAGCAGTTTCCCGAGGTGGGAAAGACGGGCAGCAGAGCCTGGGACTCACCCGGGGTTCTCCCTCCTCTTTTTCCGTCCCCGTCTTTTGCGCTCTTCCTTCTGTTCTCTTCTTGTCGGCGTTCCCTCTCCTCGTCTCAGGCCTCTTCGCTCTTCCTTTTTCTTGGGGTTTCAGTTTCCTGGAGGGAGCCTGCAAAGCTTTCCATCCCGCAGTGGGGTTAGAGAGGTAAAGGCGGGATCAACTGGCTTCCTGAGGTCTTGATGGAAGCAAAGCTGACTCCTTTTACCTTCTTTCCTGGGCAAGGCTCTTTAGTTCTTGTGCGCATGCCGGGGAGTCTCGCGTGGTCTCTGGGGCAGTCGGAGGCAAAGCGGCGGGTGCCTAAAGCAGAAATGTTGGCGTTAGCAGGTGGCAAGGGACACCCTACCCAAAGGCAACAGGGAAAAAATACCAGGAAGAGGCAGAGCAGCTCCTTGGACTCCTCAGGAACTCCTCCTAGACGAGACGCCTTGTGCCAGGGTTTGTGGACCTGCCCTACCTCTGCCGTTTCCCATCCTCCCACCGCATCTACCCCTGCTGCTTTGTGGAGGACGAGCAGACAGGGTGGTGCATCCAGGAAGGCTTTGGCCTGGCGCTGCACGTCACCTTCCCCTGCAGGGCCACGTTGCTCTTCCAAAGGCAACTCTGGAAAGCAAAAACCCGTGCAGCAAAGTGACTTGTGGGAAGTGGACAACAGCTAAAGCAACCCCACCCAAAGCCCTCCAGCAGCTTTGCGCTCAGGCTGGGAGAACCCTCAGTCCCTCCTCCTACCTCTGGATGTGTCCATGGCTGCTGGCGACTCCTCGGCTGCGGGACTGGCAAGGCCAGACGTCCTGGCCCCAGAGACTGCCCAGTGGTTTTCTCTGCAGCAGGAGCTCCAGCAGCCCCTTGACCTGCACACATGAGGGCCTTGCTTTCAGGGCAGGTGGCTGAAAAGGTGTGGAGCCGCCTTTGCCACTGCTCCCCCTTGCCTCCACGCAGAAGGCTGCGGCTGTGGGGCTGCTCTTGCAGGCAGGCAGCCCAGCAGCTTTTGCTCGAGAGAGGAGGCAGCCAGGGAGCTCTGAGCCTCCAAGCTCTGCTGGGCCTGGAAAGCTGCAGCCAGCTGCTCAAGACAGCGTACCTTCTCGGTCCCCTCCAGCATGGCCTCCAGCAGCAGCAGCAGGTCCTCCTGAGGTGGGCTCAGCAGGTTTGGCCCACCGCAGATGGGCAGGTTGGTGCAGCTCCTCCTGCTGGTGGAGGTGTTGCGGCGGATGTTGTGCAGGAGGGAGAGCAGCCGCTTCAGGAGGTGGACATTGGCCGCAGGCAACTTGTCGTCCACCCTGAGGGAAGAGGAACACAACGTTAAGAAAGCAGATGTTGCCCAGAGGCATGGTGGAAGCTTGCCCAAGGCAGGTGGGAGGCAGTGGCTGTGTTGCACAGCTTTGGCGGCGCTCTGAGTCAGCGGTCAGGGCTGCTGCTGAAGAGGCAGGCTGCTGGCCACACTTACGCTTTCAGCTCTTCCACTTTTGCCTGCTTGCTCATCCTTGCAGGTCTGGCATGCCGTCCTCATCGAGGTGTGTGACGAGGAGCTTGGCAGGGATGCTTCGTAGGAAGTTGTGCGATGGCAAGGGCTCATGCTTTTTCTTGGCTTTGTTCTTGGCTTTTTAACTGACTTTGATTGTTTTTGATTGTTTTTTGTTGGTTTTTGAGTTGTTTCTTGGCCAGCCTTGCCCAGACTTCTTTCTGTCAGTACGGAACTCTTCTGCTTGTGCAAAGGAAGAGCTGTCTGTGCACGTTGACTGTTTGCAGGGCTGGGGCATCTTTGCTGCTCTGTTGCTATTGTGTGGGCACGGCCAGGGTGGGTCTGGGTTCTTCTTCAGCCACCCATTCGTTAGCGGAGGCGAGGGCTAGCTGAGGACAGCCACCCCCCAGTGGCTTTCTCATCCTCAGGCTGAAAGGATGCCGAGTCCAGGCCCCAATAACCTGGTTGGCGCTGCAGGGGAGTCCAAGGGGCCGTGGTGTTCTGCAGTGGTCTCTGAGGGTCTTCGGTGGTCTGCAACGGTGTCTGTCCATCTCCAGTGGTCTCCAGCGATGTCTGGCGGTCTCTGGTGGTCTCTGATGGACTCCGACGGTCTCTGATGGACTCCGGCGGTTTCCAGCGGCCTCCAGTGGTCTCCAGTGCGAGACCACCGGAGACCGCCGGACGCCACCCGTGTCGGGTCGTCTCCGGCAGTCTGCGGCGGTCTCTGGTGCTCTGCGACGGTCTGCGGTGCTCGCCATCTGTCTCCAGCCATCTCCAAGGGACTCCTGCTGGTGCTATGGGGCTGCCGGCCTGAAGATGGCAGCCCCTCTCCTCGCCTCTTCCCCACAGCTCTGAAACAGAAAGCATGGAATGGTTGAGGTTGGAAAAGCAATTGAAGCTCATGGAGCCCAGCTGTTAGGCTGGCACTGCCGAGTCCACAGCTGAAGCATGTCCCTGAGCAGCGCATCTCCAGGTCTTTGAAATGCCTCCCGGGATGGTGATGCAAGGCTTTCCCTGGGCAGGCTGTTCCAGTGCTTGTCAAGCCTTTTGGTGAGGAAATCTTTGCTAGTAGCCCATCTAAAGCTCCCCTGGCGCAACTGGAGGCCGTTTTCTCTCTTGTCCTATCCCTGGTGACTTGGGAGAAGAGAGCGAGGGCCACCTGGCTCCAAGCTCCTCTCAGGGAGTTGTAGGGAGGAGCAAGGTCTCCTCCTGGTGCTGTGGGGCTGGCGGGCAGAAGATGGCAGCCCCTCTCCTCTCCCTCTCCTCTCCTCTTGCCCAGGCGTGAGGGCAGAGGAGATGCCCCACCACCCCTTGCTGAGGGACAGGGGCGAGGGGAAAGGGAAAGCAGGGCTCCTCAGCGGCTTGAGAGCCGTCTGATCTTGCTGCTGAGCCTGCGGCATGGCAGTGTGGATGGCCCACTTACGGTTAGCGTCGTCTGCGGGGCTGGCGCCGCCGCTTGCTGGGCCCTGGCTTTGCGGAGGGTCCCTGAGAGCCCGCGGGGGTCCTGCGGCGCTTTGGGCACAGTGCTGCTGGAGGCAGCCTGGCCATGGTGGAGGTGTGCCCCGTCATGGCTGCGGGAGATGGATCCACCTCCATGGGCTCTTGGTCGTCTGTGGGGGCATCGATCTCCATGGGCTCTGCCTCGTCCCTGTTGTGTGGCAGATCGACCTCCATGGGCTCTACCTTGTCCCTCTTGTGCGGCGGATCGACCTCCATAGGCTCGACTTGCCCGCCATGGCTGCTGCTGCTGGTGTCCACCCACTTGCGCTTGTGGGTGTGTTTGGGCATCCTCGGGGCTTCCAAGGAGCCTCTTCTGGCTGGGCCCACCCAATGTGGACACTCGTCCCACCCAATGTGGGCACTCGCCACTCTTTGCTGCCTCCTCCTCTTCCAAGCAGGCTTGGATCAAGAAACTCTGTCTGCTGAGCGAGCCGTGGGCCAGCCACAGGGGTGCCTGCTTGCCTAACGGCAGGCCGGTGACGTCACCAACGGTCGCTGGTGTGGCTGGGAGTGTGGCCCAGGAGGCCCTGAAGGCCCCAGGAGGCCCTGAATGCCCCATAGCCCTGCAGGCCCTTTTGCTTGCCAGTGAGCAAGGCTTTTCCTGGGGCAGCGGGACTGCCCTCCAGCTGCCCTCGTGTGCCCTGGGCTCCAGCCCGCTCCTCCTGCCAGGCCTGGGGTCCCCTCAAGGCCACAGTGGCCACAGGAGGGCCGGGGAGCCTCCATGAGCCTCCAAGCGCTCGGGTCCCTGCAAGTGGCAGCGTCCCGGCAGCCGAGAGCAGCAGAGAGGGCCTGATTTTTTCTGCCGTTTGCACTCTGTCCTTTTGGGGAGCTTTTGGCAGAGTGTGGTTGTGGAATTGCGGTCCAGATGTAGCCGTGTAGCCTGGAAAGCCCAGTTCCTCTTTTCCCCCATTGCACTTGCCAGAAGTTGTTGCTTGAAACTGGAAATCATGTTTTTCACCCTCTGTAAAGCAATCCTTCTTCACAAGTGCCACCTGGAAAGAGAAACATCCCAGATTTCTCCCCCAGCAGTGCTCTCCGTCCCTGGCCTGGCCCAGTTGTGTAGAAAGGAGAAAATGGTTTCATTTCTGTGTCTGCTCATGTCTTGATCTCTTCACCCCACCCCCACCCCCCGCCCTCTCTCTTTCTCTGAAAAAAGCAGGAGCTCCCTTGATTCTGGTGGGTGGCCTTGTGCAAAACAGCTGGCCAATGTTTTCCAAGTTCACCTTGAGGGTAAGGAGCCCTTGAATCTACTTGCTTCCTTCTCTCTGGTGCTGCAGAGCTGGCTGTGAAAGGCAGGAGGAGAGCTGGGCAGGCGGCTGTGTGCAGAGGCCCGTGTTTAGCTGTGCTTGCCCAGCAGGGGGTTCCCAGAGCAGTGGTGGCCCCTGAGCTGTAGGAGATGTCTGGAATGGATGTCTGAAAGCCTGCTGCCGTGACTGGGCTTTCTTGAATTGAAAGGCAGTTGGTACCTGAACGCCTGTGAAAACCTTTGCAGGTTGGCAGGGAAGTGTTCCACAAGTATTTGACAGCCGCTGTGGTGAAGGTTTTCTCTAAACGTGATCCACTGAAGGATTTCCTCGAGAACTCTTTAGAGCCTCTCCGGTCTCTCGAGCCTTTGTCTGTGATGCACTCGATTTCTCGGGGTGATTTTCCAAGTTGATGGTGGGGCAAGGAGTTGGGTGGAAAGTGCAATGAAAAGGTTTCAGTCTGGCTGAGCCAAATGGAGAGAAAGAATGTGCTTTTTTCCAGTGCAGGGCAGGAAGAGAGGGCCCAGGGCTCGGAAGGGGGTGTTGCCGATTTGTTGGTTCTAGGTGGCTGCTTTTTCAGCACTTGCTCTAGCGTGTCTGTTGGAGGATGGCAGATTGGATCGATCCTTGGTTTCATTCCTCTCAGACTAACTCTTTTCAACTCCCCCTGTGCTTTTCACCTCAAAGGATGCCCAGGTGGTCTACAAATGACATCCATGGCTTGCTCTCCATGGCAGTGGAGTGCAGCCCCCAGCACTGCCTCCCAATCTCCGTTGGTCCTGCCTGGCAGTGGCAGCCCAGAAAACAAACTGCAGCTAAGAGTGATGTGGAGCGCCCTGCTTCCAGCGGGGAGAGCAAGGCTGGTGCTGAAGGGAGGAGCTGTCAGGATGATGCCAGAGCCAAGGAGCGGAAAGGAAGGATTTCCCAAATGCTGGAGTGCTTGTCACGTCCCAGTCCCAGGAAGGAGGTGGGCTAAGTGACTTCAGGTCTGTAAATTCCCAACGGTGCGGACTAAGGTGAGATAAGTCTCAAGGTCCATATAGAAACAGTTATGAGCTGTCCCAGATGATTAGTCTAGGTCTTAACAAGTCCACAAGAATTGTTTAGGTATATGACAAATGCTGGCAAATGGTGAGGTATGCATTAATCTTCTTTCTTGATGTCTGCTGCCTTAGCATGGTCCACCCCCCTTGCCAAGGACAGCCTTGTGTCAGGTTTCTCCCTTCTGCCAGGTGACATGTAGCATGATTTGGGTGGAGAGACGAGTGCCATAGTCCTACATGTTTAGCATGATCTCTATAATCTTCCTTAGCATAAGCGGGGGTGTGCGCTTTCCTATGCATTTTGCGGATAACGAAGCAAAGGTCACTTCTCGGACACAATGGCCTTGAGAACTAGCAAGCTCACCACACGAGTGGCAGAACTACCCTGTCTTCACAAGACAGGTCTCCCACCCTTTCAGGCGCCAGAAGTGTTAGGCTTCTCAGTTCTTCGAAGGCCAGGCCTGCATGATTTATTTCCTTGTGAGTGTTTGAGGCCTTCCATTGAAGGCTTGGAGGGCCTTCTGCCCCTCGCCAGGGAATTTGCAGTCCGTCTCTTACAGTGCTCCCTCCAGCATGGATGGCTCTAGCTTTGCAATGGGTGAGCCGGATTTCCTTCCTCTTCTTTCCTTCCTTGTCTCCCTCCTCCTTCCTTCCTCTCTTTCCTTTCCTTTCCTCCTCTTGGCAGGAAGGAGAGGGAACAGACAGCTGTTGACAGCTGCCTTCTGTCAAGAGCTGCCTTTAAACTGTGGAGATGCCCTGCAGCTCTTGTTTGGGGTTGTGTTGCATTCTGCCTCCTGGATTTCCTTCTGCCCCAGAAGCTTGCCTTTGATAGGCAGCCGCTCTCAATCCTTTTGCTGGGTTTCGGTACGAGTTGCCTGAGCACTTTGGTTTTGGAGCCTTCTGTGAGGCAATCCTGGGCACGAGGATTGCAGGTTTCCAACTTGCCAGCTGCGCTTGCTTGGGATGAGCCCAGAACATAACCCTTGGGAGCCTTGGCTTTGCTTCCAAGATTTCTTGGTTGCCTTAGCACGTGTTTCACACTTTTCTGTCAGCTTTTGCCCTTTCTGCGTTTGCGTCACAGCGTCTGTAAGGGTTCCTGTTGCCTCTCCAAGAGCAAAAGTGCAATTGGTGGGGCAGGGAAGGATGTGAGGAGAGAGGAGGAGTTTTGGGCCTGGTTGTTGTAGGTGTTTGAAGAGTGCAGTTTCCTGTTTGTGTGCCCTGTCTTAGGGCAAAGTGAGGCTTCTCACTTTGGGCAGGTGTGTGTGTGTTTTTCCAAGAGCCTTGCTGTGCCCAAGGGAAACTGGGAGGATTCCCTGAGCAGGCTGCTCTGCCCCAAGTGCCTGTCTCCCTAGGCTCCATTCCATCCATCCCTCTAGATGGTAGAAACCAAGCCAGCTTCCATCCCATTTCACTTTTTCCTTGAAATCCAAGAGAAAAAGATGGGTAATGTATGTGTAACAATCAGTTGATACAAATTGCCCTTGAGCACCTTTCAGGTGACAGCGATTCTCCTTCCTTGCCCTTGTGAGATCAGGAAAGTTCTTTCTGATTTGTCCTAGTGTGCTTGGATGACAGTTTCCCCAACTAAGGATGGCGACAAGCTTGGGATTGGTGTGGGAGGAAGTACTTGTTTCTTGATTGCTCTGCTCCATGGAAAACTTGTTTTGCAATCCTTCCCTTGGTGGCAACATTAAACTTAGGAAAAGATTAGAGCAGGGATGCCAAAAGAATGTGGTTAAAAAGTTACAGAAGCGCTTTGTCTAGAACTGTAATAGAACTTTGATGGAACTTTAGCTGAACGCCTGAAATTAAACCTTAATGGGGCTAAATAGGGGCATCTCCCAAAATGTTCCAAACATGGACTTGAATGCATATGGGTGATGAGGGATGGTAAGGGAACGGTAGCTCACCCCTCGGCTCTATCTTATCACTATAAACCTGGGACTGTGCACAACGTGTGGTGTGCTGGCTGTTGTTAAACGCCCGGCACCTGATTCTGCAGAACTGAAAAAAGACAAATATCCTGACTGGGTGCGTTGATTGGTTTTTGCACAGCGGGTGAAGAACCCTGATTTAGGGACATCTCCTCCCGCCCTGGTTTTTCTCATTCCTGGCTCGCAGCTCCCTTTGGGTGAGCCCTGGCACCGGCTCCTTGAACCTGCTCACCTGCACCATTCTGGGTCTCCACAATAGACCTGCCTCCCCGCCGCGGAGCGAGGAGACCCAAAGGACATGTGGCAGAGCGGTCCCCAGGGGGAGACGCCACCGTCCGTCCCCGGAGCGGCGAGAACAAGGGTTTCGTGCAGGGCTGCTTGGTCTGAGGAGAAAGAGCCCTGGAGAAAAGATCTCAACACAAAGACCGCCAGAACCCAGGCTTAACAGAGCTGGACCAGCCTCTCCGATAGCCCAGCCGCAAAGCTTCCCGAACGAGACAAGAGCTGGGTCTTCGCCTGACCCAGGCTGTAGGAGGGAGGAAGAAGAGGGAAAACATTGCAGGGAAGATGCCCAGACACACACAGACCGGGGAGTAAACTGTTTATTGCAACACAAGCGGGTAAGGTCTGTGTCTGCTGCCCAGGGGCTCTACACCTCTCTCGCCGCACACCTCCTCAGGACATCGTCCACAAGCCTTCCCACGAACGCCCTCCTTTCTGACGCGGGCGGCTGGGGCTCGCCTCCGACAGGCTTTACACGCAGTGCTCTGCGCCGGGCTCCTGTCTGGGCAGGGGGCTTGGGACCCGCTGGAGGGACGGGCTGTCGGGACCACTGCCCCCAAACCAGTCACGCCAGCCCCTTTGCCAGCCCCGGCAGCAGGAGTTCCGCGCTCCGTGTCGGGCCCCAAACCGGCTCCCCCTCTCTGCTTCCTGCCTCCCTCTGCAGCCCCCCTGGGCGACGCTGAGGGAGCGCAGCCACCCCACAGCCCGGCACCCCCAGGGCCCCACGGGCATGAAGACGCGCAAGCGCAGTACGGCCGTACGGCAGGCGACTGCCCCCACTAGCTGTCTGGCTAGACACGGATTTTGACGCTTGAAGATCTCTTTCTCAATAAATCTTTCGACAGTCTTTTCCTAGTCTGAACTCCTTTACATAATGAAAAATCATAGAATCCTTAGAGATAGAAACAGGCTTTCTCTGCCTTTTAGGAACCTCCTACGGCACAGACCTGGCCACTTCTGTGTCTATTTACACACAGATCTCTCCTCAGAGAATACAAATTGGCTGTTTACACTTCTACAGAATAGCTGCTAAACAGAGGCCGATGTCTTTAGACTTAGATGTTGACACTTATGATACAGAACATCTAATGAGACTGGCTCTCTGTTTAGACAGAGATTCTGACACTTGAAGAGCTCTTTATAAATACAGCTTTTCCAAATCTTTTCCTAATCTAAGCTCCTTGATAGCGTACAGAATCAGAGCATCCTTCGAGAGAGAACTTTTATTTGATCTCCTTTTAGATACAGAATGATATTTTTCAATAGCTATAAAAAGAAGAGCTTGTTCTCTATTTCAGTGCCTCGCACCCAGAGTTCCAGGTTTGAACGTTTTTTAACCACCCCACCCCCTGCCCCCTCCGCCCAACTTCCAGATATTTTGGGCCATGACCTGCCTCTTTTGGGGGGAACTCCGTGTAACCCCCACATCCCCCACTCACCTGCTCCTCCGCCGTGTGGGCCGGGGGATGGAGAGCCGGGGAGAGAAGAGGTGGGCGGAGGGGGAATGGCGGGGGCGGCTGAGCCGGCAGTACCTGGCCATCCCGGCCACCTCTGTCTCGCCCGAGCAGGCCTGTGCCGCTGGGGAGAGCAGCGTGGAGCATCGGCGAGCCGTCCTGGCGCCGGAGAACCTGGACCAGATTCTCTTCTTGCACCAAAACTTTGATTTTTTAGAATCAATCAGGAACAGCAATGAGGCGTGGAGCAGGAATCCCCACGCCGAGCCTTTCCGGGGTCCGGCAGGGGTTTAAATTGACACCCGTTGCGGGGATTTGGGAAGCCGAGTATTTTGCCAAATTCCTGTGATTTTGTCATGGCTTTGGCAGCGAGAAGGCGTGAATGTGCCACCGGCTCCCGGCACTCGCCTTCTAACTTCCCCCTCCGGAGCCAAACTGCTCAGAACTCATCCCTTTTTCTTTTTTTAAAAGGAAATAGCGCCCAGGTTTTTTTGGTTAAAAACTCCCAGTCCTCCCAGCTGGCAGGGCTGCCGCTGACTCCGGCCTTACTGGGAGGCCCCTCTTCATTTTCGGAAGGCAGCCGGTTTCCCTTTGGAATCGTTAAGGGCTAGAGAAGAACGTTACTTTGAGGCTTATTTTGAAAAATACAAGCCTTGAGAAGCCAAAGGAGAACGTTCCCACCCGCCTTCTGCTTTGGGGAAAGGAGTTTATGGAGGCCCAGACCTGAGGATTGGTCCTTTCAAGAGAAAAACAGAACCCAAATACAGATTATTTTTGCTTCTACTGGACAGGAATATTCAGCAAAAATGCAACAAAGTCATGAAAATCTGGTGGCCCGGAAACAGAAAAAATCAGCCTTTTTTGTACTGTCGGTAGAGACAACACACCTTTCTTTCCATTTCCTTCCTTCAACTAATCAAACCCTCCATGTTCCCTCCCAAACACCACGTTAATTTATGCAAATAAGCACCAATCAATAAAATAAACACACAACGGGTGCTTTAAATATGACCGAGACGCCTCACGGCCACCCAACACCTTTAACCACCCTGATTCTGCTGCCCCGGAACCAGCGGAACGAGTTTTAAATCATTTAATTATCCTGCAAAGAGCTAGAGCGGGGCAAGAACTTTAAAATTCACCAACCAAATTTAATAAGTAAACAAAAAACACACATGAAAACGAACCTTATCTCTATCAAAAGGGTGCTGCAGTCCAGATCTTAAACGCTGCGCACGACCATCAGGGAAAAACGTTGTTAAATATGATGACCGTTTTGGGGCTATTTCCCCTATTCCGTCTCTTTTTAGAGCGGGGGCGACCGCGTGGTCTTGAATCCTCAAAGCCCAGCCGCTGCCCGGATGCGGAGAAAAAGGTGGGTGTTTTTAAGAAAAATGGTAAAAAGTGGCCTCGTGGTTGGTTTGGTGTCAGTTCCCAGGTGTTATGGGAGGAGGTCAGCGGAATGTGGGGGTTTTGTGGCTTCGCCACCCTTTAAAAACGCTCACGGGGCCTTTGAAACATCTTTTGGGCGATGGAGTCTCATGTGAGCGTTTCTCCCCTGGATCTTCTCAAACACCCTGAAAGTTAGAAAAGAAAGGGATTTTTAAGTGTGTTTGTTTTTTTAAATGTGTTAGAACAAGCTTCGTTATTCCTGCTTTTGGGAATTCTTATGCTTTGCTGTGTGGTACGACAGAGTTTCGGACGTCAGTGGTTCAACAAGACAGATTGTGGGGGATTAAAATATTAGAATTAATTGTGCGATCACTTAAAATTAGGCTGAATTGAAACCCGAGGGATTTTGCTGGGTGCGGGTGAGTGGAGTGGGGAAGCCTCGGGCTGCAAATCCTCACGAAACTTGAGGGGTTTTTGGCCAAAAAGGAGAAATGCTGGGATTCTTGTGCAAGGGGCGGGGCGCTGGTTTGAACCTCAGGGCTTGGTGGAGGGTCTGCCCGACTCTGAAAACACTGATTTTTGGGGGTTGAAAGTCAAATAAAACCACCAAGTGGCCCCGGGGCAAGGGGAATCCTCGAGCTGACCCTTCCCCGCCCCACTGCCCCCCCCGGCGTCGTTTTTGAGCCCCAAAACAGCCAGTTTTGAGAAGAAAAATGAAGAGCTGACCTTCCACACTCGCCGCAGGGGAAAAAGCCTGGATCTCCAGCGCCGCTGTCCCAGCACCAGGAAGCGCCAGGATTGATGGAGGAGCCGCCGTCGTCGCAGGGCTTCTCTTCCCGACTCCCTGGCTTTGGATTTCCCTTGGGGACAATGCGGCGCCTCTTCTTTGTGCTGCAAAGGGCCTGTAAATCAGGTAAAAAAATAGCTTGAAACAGCTGCGGATGGCAAAGGAATTAGATTTTTTGCGCCGGAGGTAACGTGATTTATCAGCCCAACCCCACCCGGGTGGACTCTGAACACTAAACAGTTGGAAAAAAGCCACTTTAATTCAACTGGGAGGACCAGACCAGGGAAGAAAAACCATATTATTTCTCTATTTTAAGCGGAATAGCACTTTCCTCCGCAAAAATCTGTCCCAACGGGTTGAAAATATGGAATTCCGAAGCACCAAAGCGACACAGTGACCCTGTTTCTACCACCAAAAACTTACAAATATTTCTGTGAACCAAATCCGCTGTTTTTTTAAAGAATGTTTTCACAGATGGGTTCATGGAGGAGCAGAATCTGGCACAAAAATCCCTCCCCCCAGCAGTTTTTCTACCTCATCTTCAGCCTTTTCCTCCTCCTCCTGGCATCTCGGGCGCTTTTTTCTGCGTCAGGCGAGGCCGAGTGCAACCGAAACGTGTTTTTTTCTTCCAGGTGTAATAATACTCGACGCATTGAGACACGCTTTTTGTCTGGATCTGTCGGGAGGAAAACCAGAAGCCATTTAATAAGGGAAACGCGGCAGTAAAATATCAAAGGGGCAGATGGACGAGGATTCTCTCCTCCGGTTCTCGCAACGCAACGTCCGGGTGAGATCAGACAGAGAAGAAACCTTCATCTGCTGAAAAACGCTGTCAAGAAGCGTTTTCAGGGCAGAATTCTCCGTTTCACACCATAAACTGTCATTATTCTTTTAATATCTCTGGTATTTTCTCCCAGAGGTATTAAATATTCCCTTGTGATGACACATGAGGGCAAAAAGATGTCTTGTACCGGTGTTTTTTTAGCAAGAAGAATCATCCTAAGAACAGGATTCCAACATGCAACTCAAAATATGACTTTCTGGGTTAAAATTGCCCCCGCTAACGAGCTGCGCCTCGCTCTAACGGCTTTACCTGCTTCTGTATGAGGCGAAAATTCTTCTTGTGGATGTAAAAAGCCTCTTTGAACAACTGCTCCTCCACTGGCGTCCAAGTATCCGAGCCTAGGAATTAACCAGCAACACGCAAATTATTAGAATAGGCATCCCCCGCCTCCAAAAGCCCCGGAAAGGGATTAAAACGACTCTTTTCCCCACCCCAAAAGAACATCTTTTAGACTCAATTCAATCAGAGCAAAATGAAACGGCGGGATGTGTTCTCCTCGTTTACCTGTGTAGTGATAATCAGCCAGGGGATGGGATTCGGGTCTCCGAGGCGGCCCAGCACGCAGCATCTCCGCTGCCTCCTGCGAGATTTAATAGGGAAAAAAGACTTAAATTCCTCCAGAGGAGGAACCAAAAGGGAAATCCTCACACCAGGTGCCGAGGGGTGTTAAATCCCTTCTTTGAAGAAGAGGGAGCAAAGCAGACCCGCTCGGGGCTCACTGAGGGCAGACCTCAGGTTTTATCTAATATCCCTTCATTCGGGAGTAATTCTATTCTCCAAATTGTCCCAGAATGAAAAGAAACTCTTAGTGATGCAGCAGGAGAGGGGTCTGGAAGCCCAAGAGACGTTAACGCGGTGACAGGCAGCACCCAAGAACCTCCTGCGCCTTCAGCAAAGAGATTCCGGCCCGTGCAATAGAAAACTCGGAGCGACTCCCAGCTCAAACCAGTAACAAAGTCTGTTCTTAATTAGAAATTGCTGCTTCTTACCAGCACATCGCCTTGAGCCTCGTGCAGGCAATGCAGAGCGAGCTCCGCGTTGACCCGTCCCCCCGGCCCGGCGTTGGGAGAAGCCGAATTCAGCAGGTTTGTAACTACAAACGCAACGAAAACCAAGAAAAAGTCAAGTTTTCCTCGAGAAAAGGGGCGATAGGAGAGGGAGGGAAAACAGGACGAGCACAGCAGACACCGGAGACGAGGCAAAGGCAGAGAAAAAAGTCCGATACCCCAAATATCTCTACATTAAAAGCTCAGAGAGAAACCTCTCCCTCTCCCGAGGGCGCCGCAGATGAGGTGGGACAGCTCCAAACGCCCATTTTTCATGGAAGACGCTGCCGAGAGCGTCGTCCGTTATTCTTTAGTCACTCTCCCACCAAAACCCATCCATCTCCTTCCCTCGAACGGGAAGGCGGGCAAGAAAAGAGGGAGAGAAGCCCAAAAAGGTGGAATTTTCAACCCCTCATATGCCTGGGTGGGGTGAAAGTGGAAGAAAAGCGTTAGAAAAACCTTTCTCCTGCATCTCCGGGTTGGTTTCAATGTCACCCCAGGGTTTCCAGACCAGCCATGCTCCCTCTTCCTCCTCTTCCAAATGGGCTGGGTCCTGGAGGTCAGGAAGCTCTGCTTGGAATTGGCTGCCAATGTTGACGCGCCTGAAAGCGTGAGGAAGAGGAGGTGAGGAAGGTGAGTGGGGAACAGCTCCGGCAGGATAAACACGTGCATATGTGAGGAGCTGTAATAAATACGGCCCCTGTTTCCCAGGAAAGCACTAATCGCTCTCCTCTAACAACCTCTCCAGCACCACCACGTTACCGTTCTGCCTCTGGAGTCCTCTTGGGCCCCATTGGGCAAGAAAATTGGGGTTTTTTTCCTCCTCAAAACGTGTCCCAAGTGGTGAGGTTCACTCTGAGAAGAGCAGTGAGCTGCAAGAGCCACCACCGCCGAGCACCAAGTGCTTCGGAATGTTGTGTAGAACGCGGGAGGCCAGCAACGCTCCATGACAGCGCTTCGCCAGGCATTTCGGCACATTTCTGGCCAACTTTGGCTCAAAAAACCCGCCATTGAGGACTGGTCAAGCCACTGGGAGAAGGTCAATGTCAACTGCGAGGGCCTGTGCAGCCCGGGCCTTGCACCAACCACACGCCAACTCCTCAACGGCAGTTCCCTTGTGCCCCATTTTCCCAGAGTTTACTCTTCTTCCAATGGCTGGGGGCGCATTTTAGTGTTTCATCAGCCAAAACCCCCCAAATCCTTTGCCATTCTGCCCAGAAGGTATCAAAAAAAACACCCAAGAGAAATATCATTCCACCAAGACCATCCTTTAGCCTTCCTTGCCATCCTCAAGTATTTTTCATTGCGCGTTTTTAATGCTTACATTAAGTTTTTACCCCAAACTTGCACAATCACATCAGGTCGTGGGTTTAGGAGGAACTTAAATCGCAACTCAAAAGTGATTAACAGGTTACCTATTTCCCATAAATTCCACCCAACAGGCCCCTGGAACCCTTACCAAGTCCGTTACCAATAGCGTTAATTACCACCAAGCCCATTACGGCCGTGTTATTTGAATAGAATTGGGGGATTTAAGGGAACCGTGACGCTGAGCTGCTAAACTGGTGACCGGTGGCTCACAGAAGCCATTCCAGCGTGGGATTTTTGCTAAATACACTCAAAAATCAGTAAAATTGCCACCCACCTCCTTCCCTGCTGGCAAATTCCTTGTCGTGGACAGTATCGAGACGGGCATCAGCCAGCAGAGCCACCGCGACGTCCCCCTGAAGGCATCTCGGGTCTGGCGGGACAGTTTCCATCTCCTGCGACCTCCAGCAATGGTTTCTGGGCATGAATGAGGGCACGGGGTGCATTTTCTGTCCTCCAAGTCCTTTGCATCCCAAGTCTCTTCCAAATTCTTTCTCCATGAAAGAAAATAACGAGAATTCCTGTTAAATAACAAGCGCTCAAGGATTCTGTTTCCCTTCATGTGCTGCTCCCTCCTTGCTTTGAGCCATTGCTCCCCGCGAAAACACACAATGGCGACATTTTCGGTATAAAACCACAGTTCTTGGGGGTGGAAGGAAAGCCCTACCTCTGCTGTTTCCCATTCTCCCACTGCATCTACCCCTGCTGTTTTGTGGAGGACGAGCAGACAGGGTGGTGCATCCAGGAAGGCTTTGGCCTGGTGCTGCACGTCACCTTCCCCTGCAGGGCCACGTTGCTCTTCCAAAGGCAACTCTGGAAAGCAAAAACCCGTGCAGCAAAGTGACTTCGGGAAGTGGACAACAGCTAAAGCAAAAGCCACCCAAAGCCCTCCAGCAGCTTTGCGCTCAGGCTGGGAGAACGCTCAGTCCCTGCTCCTACCTCTAGTTGTGTCCATGGCTGCTGGCGACTCCTCTGAGCCTCCAAGCTCTGCTGGGCCTGGAGAGCTGCAGCCGGCTGCTCAAGACAGCGTACCTTCTCGGTCCCCTCCAGCATGGCCTCCAGCAGCAGCAGCAGGTCCTCCTGAGGTGGGCTCAGCAGGTTTGGCCCACCGCAGATGGGCAGGTTGGTGCAGCTCCTCCTGCTGGTGGAGGTGTTGTGGCGGATGTTGTGCAGGAGGGAGAGCAGCCGCTTCAGGAGGAGGACATTGGCCGCAGGCAACTTGTCGTCCACCCTGAGGGAAGAGGAACACAACGTTAAGAAAGCAGATGTTGCCCAGAGGCATGGCGGAAGCTTGCCCAAGGCAGGTGGGAGGCAGTGGCTGTGTTGCGCAGCTTTGGCGGCGCTCTGAGTCAGCGGTCAGGGCTGCTGCTGAAGAGGCAGGCTGCTGGCCACACTTACGCTTTCAGCTCTTCCACTTTTGCCTGCTTGCTCGTCCTTGCAGGTCTGGCATGCCGTCCTCATCGAGGTGGCTGACGAGGAGCTTGTCGGGGATGCTTCGTAGGAAGTTGTGCGATGGCAAGGGCTCGTGGTTTTTCTTGGCTTTGTTCTTGGCTTTTTAACTGGCTTTGATTGTTTTTGATTGTTTTTTGTTGGTTTTTGAGTTGTTTCTTGGCCAGCCTTGCCCAAACTTCTTTCTGTCAGTACGGAAGTCTTGTGATTGTGGAAAGGAAGAGCTGTCTGTGCATCTCAAATGTTTCCATGAATGAGCCGTGTGCCGTCTTTGCCGCTCTGTTGCTATTGTGTGGGCACGGCCAGGGTGGGTCTGGGTTCTTCTTCAGCCACCCATTCGTTACGTGAGGCGAGGGCTAGCTGAGGACACCCACCCCTCAGTGGCTTTCTCATCCTCAGGCTGAAAGGATGCCAAGTCCAGGCCCCAATAACCTCGTTGGCGCTGCAGGGGCGTTCAAGGGGCTACGGCGTTCCGCAGCAGTCTCCAGCGGTCTCTGGTGGTCTCTGACGGTCTCCGGTGGTCTCCTGAGGTCTATGTCAGCTTCCAGGGCTGCCTGGTGGTCTGCAATGGTCTCCAATGGACTCCGGTGGTTTCCAGCGGACTCCGATGGTCTCCAGTGCGAGACAACCGGAGACCACCACCAGTGTCTGGTCATCTCCGGCGGTCTCTGATGGTCTCCTGCGGCAGCCTCCGGTGGTCTCTTGTGGTCTCCATCCGTCTCCAGCCATATCCTAGGGACTCCTAATGGTACTATGGGGCTGCCGGCCCCTGAGCAGGCTGCTCTGCCCCAGGTGCCTGTCTCCCTAGGCTCCATTCCATCCATCCCTCTAGACGTTAGAAACCAAGCCAGCTTCCATCCCATTTTACTTTTTCCTTGAAATCCAAGAGAAAAAAGGTGGGTAATGTGTGTGTAACCATCAATGGATACAAATTGCCCTTGAGTACCTTTCAGGTGACAGCGATTCTCCTTCCTTGCCCTTGTGAGATCAGGAAAGTTCTTTCTGATTTGTCCTAGTGTGCTTGGGTGACAGTTTCCCCAAGTACTGGTGGCAACAAGCTTGGGATTGGTGTGGGAGGAAGTACTTGTTTCTTGATTGCTCTGCTCTATGGAAAACTTGTTTTGCAATCCTTCCCATGGTGGCAACATTAAACTTGCTGGAAAAAACTGGGAGGTGGAAATGTATGGAGTCCTTTGTTAATGTGCATGTAGCATTTGAATGGGGAAAGTGCCAGGCAAATGCTCCTTTCCAAATGGCTTTCTCTAATGGGAAGCGGTAGTCCCTCGGCAGGTCAAGCTGCAGCATGCTCCCTTTGGAACTGCCTCTCGTCATCTCTCTCCCTCTCAGCACCATTGCCGCTCGTGTTATTTCCTGCATTTGTGTGCGTGTGGAGGAGAAACGTTCCTTTTTGAGCTGAGACCCATGATCTGTAGATGCTGAACATTTCTGACCATGCCTAAGGATTGAGTTTGTTGATGACCAAAACGAGAGGCTTGCTGTGATTGTTGCTCTGCTTGTCTTTCTTGCTACTTGTGCTCACAAAACAACAGATTTTCCTTTGCCCTCCCTTCCCCTTCCCCCTTCCCTTCCCTTCTTCCCCTTCCCTCCCTTCCCCTTTCCCTCCTTCCCCCCTTCCCTCCTTCCCCCCTTCCCTCCTTCCCCTCTTCCCCCCTTCCCCCCTTCCCCCCTTCCCTTCCCCCCTTCCCCTTCCCCCCTTCCCCTTCCCCTCTTCCCCCCTTCCCCTTCCCCCCTTCCCCTTCCCCCCTTCCCCTTCCCCCCTTCCCCCCTTCCTTGTCCCCCCTTCCCCTTCCCCTTCCCTCCTTCCCCTTCCCCTTCCCTCCTTCCCCTTCTCCTTCCCTCCTTCCTTCGCAATGAGTCAAAGCTTGATGAGCCTGAAAGGCCAGGGATTTTTCAGCTCCAAAACCGCTTGCAAGGACACGCAGCACAAGGGTTACAAGTGGGAACAGCATTTTATTCTCTTTTCCTCCAATGTGTGGCAGAGTAGATGCTCACAAGCACCATCACAAAACAAGAGCTCTCACTCCAGAACAGCCGACGACAGACACAGTCAGATGGGAGAAAACAGCCTTTTATTGTGGACAGACATGAGGTGCGGGAGGCCAGGAATGGCCGGGCTTCAGCTCCTGACAGGAAAGCGGCACCTACAAGGACAGAGTCAGAAAGCACTGATGAAGCCACAAAGGCAGGACTTGGTTGCCCTTTCTTTGGGCAAGAGAGTCGACAAGGAGTTGTTTGTAGCCCAGAAGAGAGAGCTCTTGCGGGCATTGGCGAGGGGATGGCTCTGGCGCCGTATCCCCCTGGGAAATGCCCTTGGAGACTGTGCGTGTGCCGAGATGCGCAGTGGCCCTGTGCCATGCGGCAGAGCTCCACAGAGACGCCCTGGGGAGCTGCCATGGAGTTCTTTCCAAAGCCTGAGCAGAGCAGTTTCCCGAGGTGGGAAAGACGGGCAGCAGAGCCTGGGACTCACCCGGGGTTCTCCCTCCTCTTTTTCCGTCCCCGTCTTTTGCGCTCTTCCTTCTGTTCTCTTCTTGTCGGCGTTCCCTCTCCTCGTCTCAGGCCTCTTCGCTCTTCCTTTTTCTTGGGGTTTCAGTTTCCTGGAGGGAGCCTGCAAAGCTTTCCATCCCGCAGTGGGGTTAGAGAGGTAAAGGCGGGATCAACTGGCTTCCTGAGGTCTTGATGGAAGCAAAGCTGACTCCTTTTACCTTCTTTCCTGGGCAAGGCTCTTTAGTTCTTGTGCGCATGCCGGGGAGTCTCGCGTGGTCTCTGGGGCAGTCGGAGGCAAAGCGGCGGGTGCCTAAAGCAGAAATGTTGGCGTTAGCAGGTGGCAAGGGACACCCTACCCAAAGGCAACAGGGAAAAAATACCAGGAAGAGGCAGAGCAGCTCCTTGGACTCCTCAGGAACTCCTCCTAGACGAGACGCCTTGTGCCAGGGTTTGTGGACCTGCCCTACCTCTGCCGTTTCCCATCCTCCCACCGCATCTACCCCTGCTGCTTTGTGGAGGACGAGCAGACAGGGTGGTGCATCCAGGAAGGCTTTGGCCTGGTGCTGCACGTCACCTTCCCCTGCAGGGCCACGTTGCTCTTCCAAAGGCAACTCTGGAAAGCAAAAACCCGTGCAGCAAAGTGACTTGTGGGAAGTGGACAACAGCTAAAGCAAACCCCACCCAAAGCCCTCCAGCAGCTTTGCGCTCAGGCTGGGAGAACCCTCAGTCCCTCCTCCTACCTCTGGATGTGTCCATGGCTGCTGGCGACTCCTCGGCTGCGGGACTGGCAAGGCCAGACGTCCTGGCCCCAGAGACTGCCCAGTGGTTTTCTCTGCAGCAGGAGCTGCAGCAGCCCCTTGACCTGCACACATGAGAGCCTTGCTTTCAGGGCAGGTGGCTGAAAAGGTGTGGAGCCGCCTTTGCCACTGCTCCCCCTTGCCTCCACGCAGAAGGCTGCGGCTGTGGGGCTGCTCTTGCAGGCAGGCAGCCCAGCAGCTTTTGCTCGAGAGAGGAGGCAGCCAGGGAGCTCTGAGCCTCCAAGCTCTGCTGGGCCTGGAAAGCTGCAGCCAGCTGCTCAAGACAGCGTACCTTCTCGGTCCCCTCCAGCATGGCCTCCAGCAGCAGCAGCAGGTCCTCCTGAGGTGGGCTCAGCAGGTTTGGCCCACCACAGATGGGCAGGTTGGTGCAGCTCCTCCTGCTGGTGGATGTGTTGCGGCGGATGTTGTGCAGGAGGGAGAGCAGCCGCTTCAGGAGGAGGACATTGGCCGCAGGCAACTTGTCGTCCACCCTGAGGGAAGAGGAACACAACGTTAAGAAAGCAGATGTTGCCCAGAGGCATGGCGGAAGCTTGCCCAAGGCAGGTGGGAGGCAGTGGCTGTGTTGCGCAGCTTTGGCGGCGCTCTGAGTCAGCGGTCAGGGCTGCTGCTGAAGAGGCAGGCTGCTGGCCACACTTACGCTTTCAGCTCTTCCACTTTTGCCTGCTTGCTCATCCTTGCAGGTCTGGCATGCCGTCCTCATCGAGGTGTGTGACGAGGAGCTTGGCAGGGATGCTTCGTAGGAAGTTGTGCGATGGCAAGGGCTCATGCTTTTTCTTGGCTTTGTTCTTGGCTTTTTAACTGACTTTGATTGTTTTTGATTGTTTTTTGTTGGTTTTTGAGTTGTTTCTTGGCCAGCCTTGCCCAGACTTCTTTCTGTCAGTACGGAACTCTTCTGCTTGTGCAAAGGAAGAGCTGTCTGTGCACGTTGACTGTTTGCAGGGCTGGGGCATCTTTGCTGCTCTGTTGCTATTGTGTGGGCACGGCCAGGGTGGGTCTGGGTTCTTCTTCAGCCACCCATTCGTTAGCGGAGGCGAGGGCTAGCTGAGGACAGCCACCCCCCAGTGGCTTTCTCATCCTCAGGCTGAAAGGATGCCGAGTCCAGGCCCCAATAACCTGGTTGGCGCTGCAGGGGAGTCCAAGGGGCCGTGGTGTTCTGCAGTGGTCTCTGAGGGTCTTCGGTGGTCTGCAACGGTGTCTGTCCATCTCCAGTGGTCTCCAGCGATGTCTGGCGGTCTCTGGTGGTCTCTGATGGACTCCGACGGTCTCTGATGGACTCCGGCGGTTTCCAGCGGCCTCCAGTGGTCTCCAGTGCGAGACCACCGGAGACCGCCGGACGCCACCCGTGTCGGGTCGTCTCCGGCGGTCTGCGGCGGTCTCTGGTGCTCTGCGACGGTCTGCGGTGCTCGCCATCTGTCTCCAGCCATCTCCAAGGGACTCCTGCTGGTGCTATGGGGCTGCCGGCCTGAAGATGGCAGCCCCTCTCCTCGCCTCTTCCCCACAGCTCTGAAACAGAAAGCATGGAATGGTTGAGGTTGGAAAAGCAATTGAAGGTCATGGAGCCCAGCTGTTAGGCTGGCACTGCCGAGTCCACAGCTGAAGCATGTCCCTGAGCAGCGCATCTCCAGGTCTTTGAAATGCCTCCCGGGATGGTGATGCAAGGCTTTCCCTGGGCAGGCTGTTCCAGTGCTTGTCAAGCCTTTTGGTGAGGAAATCTTTGCTAGTAGCCCATCTAAAGCTCCCCTGGCGCAACTGGAGGCCGTTTTCTCTCTTGTCCTATCCCTGGTGACTTGGGAGAAGAGAGCGAGGGCCACCTGGCTCCAAGCTCCTCTCAGGGAGTTGTAGGGAGGAGCAAGGTCTCCTCCTGGTGCTGTGGGGCTGGCAGGCAGAAGATGGCAGCCCCTCCCCTCTCCCTCTCCTCTCCTCTTGCCCAGGCGTGAGGGCAGAGGAGATGCCCCACCACCCCTTGCTGAGGGACAGGGGCGAGGGGAAAGGGAAAGCAGGGCTCCTCAGCGGCTTGAGAGCCGTCTGATCTTGCTGCTGACCCTGCGGCATGGCGGTGTGGATGGCCCACTTACGGTTAGCGTCGTCTGCGGGGCTGGCGCCGCCGCTTGCTGGGCCCTGGCTTTGCGGAGGGTCCCTGAGAGCCCGCGGGGGTCCTGCGGCGCTTTGGGCACAGTGCTGCTGGAGGCAGCCTGGCCATGGTGGAGGTGTGCCCCGTCATGGCTGCGGGAGATGGATCCACCTCCATGGGCTCTTGGTCATCTGTGGGGGCATCGATCTCCATGGGCTCTCCCTCGTCCCTGTTGTGCGGCAGATCGACCTCCATGGGCTCTACCTTGTCCCTCTTGTGCGGCGGATCGACCTCCATAGGCTCGACTTGCCCGCCATGGCTGCCGCTGCTGGTGTCCACCCACTTGCGCTTGTGGGTGTGTTTGGGCATCCTCGGGGCTTCCAAGGAGCCTCTTCTGGCTGGGCCCACCCAATGTGGACACTCGTCCCACCCAATGTGGGCACTCGCCACTCTTTGCTGCCTCCTCCTCTTCCAAGCAGGCTTGGATCAAGAAACTCTGGCTGCTGAGCGAGCCGTGGGCCAGCCACAGGGGTGCCTGCTTGCCTAACGGCAGGCCGGTGACGTCACCAACGGTCGCTGGTGTGGCTGGGAGGGTGGCCCAGGAGGCCCTGAAGGCCCCAGGAGGCCCTGAATGCCCCATAGCCCTGCAGGCCCTTTTGCTTGCCAGTGAGCAAGGCTTTTCCTGGGGCAGCGGGACTGCCCTCCAGCTGCCCTCGTGTGCCCTGGGCTCCAGCCCACTCCTCCTGCCAGGCCTGGGGTCCCCTCAAGGCCACAGTGGCCACAGGAGGGCCGGGGAGCCTCCATGAGCCTCCAAGCGCTCGGGTCCCTGCAAGTGGCAGCGTCCCGGCAGCCGAGAGCAGCAGAGAGGGCCTGATTTTTTCTGCCGTTTGCACTCTGTCCTTTTGGGGAGCTTTTGGCAGAGTGTGGTTGTGGAATTGCGGTCCAGATGTAGCCGTGTAGCCTGGAAAGCCCAGTTCCTCTTTTCCCCCATTGCACTTGCCAGAAGTTGTTGCTTGAAACTGGAAATCATGTTTTTCACCCTCTGTAAAGCAATCCTTCTTCACAAGTGCCACCTGGAAAGAGAAACATCCCAGATTTCTCCCCCAGCAGTGCTCTCTGTCCCTGGCCTGGACCTATTGTGTAGAAAGGAGAAAATGGTTTCATTTCTGTGTCTGCTCATGTCTTGATCTCTTCACCCCACCCCCACCACCCGCCCTCTCTCTTTCTCTGAAAAAAGCAGGAGCTCCCTTGATTCTGGTGGGTGGCCTTGTGCAAAATGTCTGGCCAATGTTTTCCAAGTTCACCTGGAGTGTAAGGAGCCCTTGAATCTACTTGCTTCCTTCTCTCTGGTGCTGCAGAGCTGGCTGTGAAAGGCAGGAGGAGAGCTGGGCAGGCGGCTGTGTGCAGAGGCCCGTGTTTAGCTGTGCTTGCCCAGCAGGGGGTTCCCAGAGCAGTGGTGGCCCCTGAGCTGTAGGAGATGTCTGGAATGGATGTCTGAAAGCCTGCTGCCGTGACTGGGCTTTCTTGAATTGAAAGGCAGTTGGTACCTGAACGCCTGTGAAAACCTTTGCAGGTTGGCAGGGAAGTGTTCCACAAGTATTTGACAGCCGCTGTGGTGAAGGTTTTCTCTAAACGTGATCCACTGAAGGATTTCCTCGAGAACTCTTTAGAGCCTCTCCAGTCTCTCGAGCCTTTGTCTGTGATGCACTTGATTTCTCGGGGTGATTTTCCAAGTTGATGGTGGGGCAAGGAGTTGGGTGGAAAGTGCAATGAAAAGGTTTCAGTCTGGCTGAGACAAATGGAGAGAAAGAATGTGCTTTTTTCCAGTGCAGGGCAGGAAGAGAGGGCCCAGGGCTCGGAAGGGGGTGTTGCCGATTTGTTGGTTCTAGGTGGCTGCTTTTTCAGCACTTGCTCTAACGTGTCTGTTGGAGGATGGCAGGTTGGATGGATCCTTGGTTTCATTCCTCTCAGACTAACTCTTTTCAACTCCCCCTGTGCTTTTCACCTCAAAGGATGCCCAGGTGGTCTACAAATGACATCCATGGCTTGCTCTCCATGGCAGTGGAGTGCAGCTCCCAGCACTGCCTCCCAATCTCCGTTGGTCCTGCCTGGCAGTGGCAGCCCAGAAAACAAACTGCAGCTAAGAGTGATGTGGAGCGCCCTGCTTCCAGCGGGGAGAGCAAGGCTGGTGCTGAAGGGAGGAGCTGTCAGGATGATGCCAGAGCCAAGGAGCGGAAAGGAAGGATTTCCCAAATGCTGGAGTGCTTGTCACGTCCCAGTCCCAGGAAGGAGGTGGGCTAAGTGACTTCAGGTCTGTAAATTCCCAACGGTGCGGACTAAGGTGAGATAAGTCTCAAGGTCCATATAGAAACAGTTATGAGCTGCCCCAGATGATTAGTCTAGGTCTTAACAAGTCCACAAGAATTGTTTAGGTATATGACAAATGCTGGCAAATGGTGAGGTATGCATTAATCTTCTTTCTTGATGTCTGCTGCCTTAGCATGGTCCACCCCCCTTGCCAAGGACAGCCTTGTGTCAGGTTTCTCCCTTCTGCCAGGTGACATGTAGCATGATTTGGGTGGAGAGACGAGTGCCATAGTCCTACATGTTTAGCATGATCTTTATAATCTTCCTTAGCATAAGCGGGGGTGTGCGCTTTCCTATGCATTTTGCGGATAACGAAGCAAAGGTCACTTCTCGGACACAATGGCCTTGAGAACTAGCAAGCTCACCACACGAGTGGCAGAACTACCCTGTCTTCACAAGACAGGTCTCCCACCCTTTCAGGCGCCAGAAGTGTTAGGCTTCTCAGTTCTTCGAAGGCCAGGCCTGCATGATTTATTTCCTTGTGAGTGTTTGAGGCCTTCCATTGAAGGCTTGGAGGGCCTTCTGCCCCTCGCCAGGGAATTTGCAGTCCGTCTCTTACAGTGCTCCCTCCAGCATGGATGGCTCTAGCTTTGCAATGGGTGAGCCGGATTTCCTTCCTCTTCTTTCCTTCCTTGTCTCCCTCCTCCTTCCTTCCTCTCTTTCCTTTCCTTTCCTCCTCTTGGCAGGAAGGAGAGGGAACAGACAGCTGTTGACAGCTGCCTTCTGTCAAGAGCTGCCTTTAAACTGTGGAGATGCCCTGCAGCTCTTGTTTGGGGTTGTGTTGCATTCTGCCTCCTGGATTTCCTTCTGCCCCAGAAACTTGCCTTTGATAGGCAGCCGCTCTCAATCCTTTTGCTGGGTTTCGGTACGAGTTGCCTGAGCACTTTGGTTTTGGAGCCTTCTGTGAGGCAATCCTGGGCACGAGGATTGCAGGTTTCCAACTTGCCAGCTGCGCTTGCTTGGGATGAGCCCAGAACATAACCCTTGGGAGCCTTGGCTTTGCGTCCAAGATTTCTTGGTTGCCTTAGCACGTGTTTCACACTTTTCTGTCAGCTTTTGCCCTTTCTGCGTTTGCGTCAAAGCGTCTGTAAGGGTTCCTGTTGCCTCTCCAAGAGAAAAAGTGCAACTGGTGGGGCAGGGAAGGATGTGAGGAGAGAGGAGGAGTTTTGGGCCTGGTTGTTGTAGGTGTTTGAAGAGTGCAGTTTCCTGTTTGTGTGCCCTGTCTTAGGGCAAAGTGAGGCTTCTCACTTTGGGCAGGTGTGTGTGTGTTTTTCCAAGAGCCTTGCTGTGCCCAAGGGAAACTGGGAGGATTCCCTGAGCAGGCTGCTCTGCCCCAAGTGCCTGTCTCCCTAGGCTCCATTCCATCCATCCCTCTAGATGGTAGAAACCAAGCCAGCTTCCATCCCATTTCACTTTTTCCTTGAAATCCAAGAGAAAAAAGATGGGTAATGTATGTGTAACAATCAGTTGATACAAATTGCCCTTGAGCACCTTTCAGGTGACAGCGATTCTCCTTCCTTGCCCTTGTGAGATCAGGAAAGTTCTTTCTGATTTGTCCTAGTGTGCTTGGATGACAGTTTCCCCAACTAAGGATGGCGACAAGCTTGGGATTGGTGTGGGAGGAAGTACTTGTTTCTTGATTGCTCTGCTCCATGGAAAACTTGTTTTGCAATCCTTCCCTTGGTGGCAACATTAAACTTAGGAAAAGATTAGAGCAGGGATGCCAAAAGAATGTGGTTAAAAAGTTACAGAAGCGCTTTGTCTAGAACTGTAATAGAACTTTGATGGAACTTTAGCTGAACGCCTGAAATTAAACCTTAATGGGGCTAAATAGGGGCATCTCCCAAAATGTTCCAAACATGGACTTGAATGCATATGGGTGATGAGGGATGGTAAGGGAACGGTAGCTCACCCCTCGGCTCTATCTTATCACTATAAACCTGGGACTGTGCACAACGTGTGGTGTGCTGGCTGTTGTTAAACGCCCGGCACCTGATTCTGCAGAACTGAAAAAAGACAAATATCCTGACTGGGTGCGTTGATTGGTTTTTGCACAGCGGGTGAAGAACCCTGATTTAGGGACATCTCCTCCCGCCCTGGTTTTTCTCATTCCTGGCTCGCAGCTCCCTTTGGGTGAGCCCTGGCACCGGCTCCTTGAACCTGCTCACCTGCACCATTCTGGGTCTCCACAATAGACCTGCCTCCCCGCCGCGGAGCGAGGAGACCCAAAGGACATGTGGCAGAGCGGTCCCCAGGGGGAGACGCCACCGTCCGTCCCCGGAGCGGCGAGAACAAGGGTTTTGTGCAGGGCTGCTTGGTCTGAGGAGAAAGAGCCCTGGAGAAAAGATCTCAACACAAAGACCGCCAGAACCCAGGCTCAACAGAGCTGGACCAGCCTCTCCGATAGCCCAGCCGCAAAGCTTCCCGAACGAGACAACAGCTGGGTCTTCGCCTGACCCAGGCTGTAGGAGGGAGGAAGAAGAGGGAAAACATTGCAGGGAAGATGCCCAGACACACACAGACCGGGGAGTAAACTGTTTATTGCAACACAAGCGGGTAAGGTCTGTGTCTGCTGCCCAGGGGCTCTACACCTCTCTCGCCGCACACCTCCTCAGGACATCGTCCACAAGCCTTCCCACGAACGCCCTCCTTTCTGACGCGGGCGGCTGGGGCTCGCCTCCGACAGGCTTTACACGCAGTGCTCTGCGCCGGGCTCCTGTCTGGGCAGGGGGCTTGGGACCCGCTGGAGGGACGGGCTGTCGGGACCACTGCCCCAAAACCAGTCACGCCAGCCCCTTTGCCAGCCCCGGCAGCAGGAGTTCCGCGCTCCGTGTCGGGCCCCAAACCGGCTCCCCCTCTCTGCTTCCTGCCTCCCTCTGCAGCCCCCCTGGGCGACGCTGAGGGAGCGCAGCCACCCCACAGCCCGGCACCCCCAGGGCCCCACGGGCATGAAGACGCGCAAGCGCAGTACGGCCGTACGGCAGGCGACTGCCCCCACTAGCTGTCTGGCTAGACACGGATTTTGACGCTTGAAGATCTCTTTCTAAATAAATCTTTCGACAGTCTTTTCCTAGTCTGAACTCCTTTACATAATGAAAAATCATAGAATCCTTAGAGATAGAAACAGGCTTTCTTTGCCTTTTAGGAACCTCCTACGGCACAGACCTGGCCACTTCTGTGTCTATTTACACACAGATCTCTCCTCAGAGAATACAAATTGGCTGTTTACACTTCTACAGAACAGCTGCTAAACAGAGGCCGATGTCTTTAGACTTAGATGTTGACACTTATGATACAGAACATCTAATGAGACTGGCTCTCTGTTTAGGCAGAGATTCTGACACTTGAAGAGCTCTTTATAAATACAGCTTTTCCAAATCTTTTCCTAATCTAAGCTCCTTGATAGCGTACAGAATCAGAGCATCCTTCGAGAGAGAAGCTTTTTATTTGATCTCCTTTTAGATACAGAAATGAGTATTATTTTTCAATAGCTATAAAAAGAAGAGCTTGTTCTCTATTTCAGTGCCTCGCACCCAGAGTTCCAGGTTTGAACGTTTTTTAACCACCCCACCCCCTGCCCCCTCCGCCCAACTTCCAGATATTTTGGGCCATGACCTGCCTCTTTTGGGGGGAACTCCGTGTAACCCCCACATCCCCCACTCACCTGCTCCTCCGCCGTGTGGGCCGGGGGATGGAGAGCCGGGGAGAGAAGAGGTGGGCGGAGGGGGAATGGCGGGGGCGGCTGAGCCGGCAGTACCTGGCCATCCCGGCCACCTCTGTCTCGCCCGAGCAGGCCTATGCCGCTGGGGAGAGCAGCGTGGAGCATCGGCGAGCCGTCCTGGCGCCGGAGAACCTGGACCAGATTCTCTTCTTGCACCAAAACTTTGATTTTTTAGAATCAATCAGGAACAGCAATGAGGCGTGGAGCAGGAATCCCCACGCCGAGCCTTTCCGGGGTCCGGCAGGGGTTTAAATTGACACCCGTTGCGGGGATTTGGGAAGCTGAGTATTTTGCCAAATTCCTGTGATTTTGTCATGGCTTTGGCAGCGAGAAGGCGTGAATGTGCCACCGGCTCCCGGCACTCGCCTTCTAACTTCCCCCTCCGGAGCCAAACTGCTCAGAACTCATCCCTTTTTCTTTTTTTAAAAGGAAATAGCGCCCAGGTTTTTTTGGTTAAGAACTCCCAGTCCTCCCAGCTGGCAGGGCTGCCGCTGACTCCGGCCTTACTGGGAGGCTCGTCTTCATTTTCGGAAGGCAGCCGGTTTCCCTTTGGAATCGTTAAGGGCTAGAGAAGAATGTTACTTTGAGGCTTATTTTGAAAAATACAAGCCTTGAGAAGCCAAAGGAGAACGTTCCCACCCGCCTTCTGCTTTGGGGAAAGGAGTTTATGGAGGCCCAGACCTGAGGATTGGTCCTTTCAAGAGAAAAACAGAACCCAAATACAGATTATTTTTGCTTCTACTGGACAGGAATATTCAGCAAAAATGCAACAAAGTCATGAAAATCTGGTGGCCCGGAAACAAAAACTAATCAGCCTTTTTCATACTGTGGGTAGAGACAAGACGCCTTTCTTTCGATTTCCTGCCTTCAACTATTCAAACCCTCCATGTTCCCTCCTAACCCCCACGTTAATTTATGCAAATAAGCACCAATTAACAAAATAAACACGCAGCGGGTGCTTTACATATGACCAAGATGCCTCACAGCCACCCAACAGCTTTAACCGCCCCGATTCTGCTGCCCCGGAACCAGCGGAATGAGTTTTAAATTATTTAATTATCACGCAAAGATCTAGAGCGGGGCAAGAACTTTAAAACTGACAAACCAAATTTAATAAGTAAACAAAAGACCACACATGAAAACTAACCTTATCTCTATCAAAAGGGTGCTGCAGTCCAGATCTTAAACGCTGCGCACGACCATCAGGGAAAAACGTTGTTAAATATGATGACCGTTTTGGGGCTATTTCCCCTATTCCGTCTCTTTTTAGAGCGGGGGCGACCGCGTGGTCTTGAATCCTCAAAGCCCAGCCGCTGCCCGGATGCGGAGAAAAAGGTGGGTGTTTTTAAGAAAAATGGTAAAAAGTGGCCTCATGGTTGGTTTGGTGTCAGTTCCCAGGTGTTATGGGAGGAGGTCAGCGGAATGTGGGGGTTTTGTGGCTTCGCCACCCTTTAAAAACGCTCACGGGGCCTTTGAAACATCTTTTGGGCGATGGAGTCTCATGTGAGCGTTTCTCCCCTGGATCTTCTCAAACACCCTGAAAGTTAGAAAAGAAAGGGATTTTTAAGTGTGTTTGGTTTTTTTTTTAAAAATTTGTTAGACCAAGCTTCGTTGTTCCTGCTTTTGGGAATTCTTATGCTTTGCTGCGTGGTACGACAGAGTTTCGGACGTCAGTGGTTCAACACGACAGATTGTGGGGGATTAAAATATTAGATTTAATTGTGCGATCATTTAAAATTAGGCTGAATTGAAACCCGAGGGATTTTGCTGGGTGCAGGTGAGTGGAGTGGGGAAGCCTCGGGCTGCAAATCCTCACGAAACTTGAGGGTTTTTTGGCCAAAAAGGAGAAATGCTGGGATTCTTGCGCAAGGGGCGGGGCGCTGGTTTGAACCTCAGGGCTTGGTGGAGGGTCTGCCCGACTCCGAAACCACTGATTTTTGGGGGTTGAAAGTCAAATAAAACCACCAAGTGGCCCCGGGGCAAGGGGAATCCTCGAGCTGCCCTCCCCTTCTGCGCCCCGCCCCCTCCCCGCATCGTTTTGAGCCCCAAAACAGCCAGTTTTGAGAAGAAAAATGAAGAGCTGACCTTCCACACTCGCCGCAGGGGAAAAAACCTGGATCTCCAGCGCCGCTGTCCCAGCACCAGGAAGTGCCAGGATTGATGGAGGAGCCGCCGTCGTCGTGGGGCTTCTCTTCCTGACTCCCTGGCTTCGGATTTCCCTTGGGGACAATGCGGCGCCTCTTCTTTGTGCTGCAAAGGGCCTGTAAATCAGGTAAAAAAATAGCTTGAAACAGCTGCGGATGGCAAAGGAATTAGATTTTTTGCGCTGGAGGTAACATGATTTATCAGCCCAACCCCACCCGGGTGGACTCTGAACACTAAACAGTCGGAAAAAAGCCAATTTCATTCAACTGGGAGGACCAGACCAGGGAAGAAAAACCATATTATTTCTCTATTTTAAGCGGAATAGCACTTTCCTCTGCAAAAACCTATCTCAACGGGTTGAAAACATGGAATTCCGAAGCACCAAAGCGACACAGTGACCCTGTTTCTACCACCAAAAACTTACAAATATGTCTGTGAACCAAATCCGCTGTTTTTTAAGGAATGTTTTCACAGATGGGTTCATGGAGGAGCGGAATCTGGCACAAAAATCCCTCCCCCCAGCAGTTTTTCTACCTCATCTTCAGCCTTTTCCTCCTCCTCCTGGCATCTCGGGCGCTTTTTCTGCGTCAGGCGAGGCCGAGTGCAACCGAAACGCGTTTTTTTTCTTCCAGGTGTAATAATACTCGACGCATTGAGACACGCTTTTTGTCTGGATCTGTCAGGAGGAAAACCAGAAGCTATTTAATAAGGGAAACGCGGCAGTAAAATATCGAAGGGGCAGATGGACGAGGATTCTCTCCTCCGGTTCTCGCAACACAACGTGCGGGTGAGATCAGACAGAAAAGAAACCTTCATCTGCTGAAAAACGCTGTCAAGAAGCGTTTTCAGGGCAGAATTCTCCGTTTCACACCATAAACTGTCATTATTCTTTTAATATCTCTGGTATTTTCTCCCAGAGATATTAAATATTCCCTTGTGATGACACATGAGGGCAAAAAGATGTCTTGCACCGGTGTTTTTTTAGCAAGAAGCATCATCCTAAGAACAGGATTCCAACATGCAACTCAAAATATGACTTTCTGGGTTAAAATTGCCCCCGCTAACGAGCTGCGCCTTGCTCTAACGGCTTTACCTGCTTCTGTATGAGGCGAAAATTCTTCTTGTGGATGTAAAAAGCCTCTTTGAACAACTGCTCCTCCACTGGCGTCCAAGTATCCGAGCCTAGGAATTAACCAGCAACACGCAAATTATTAGAATAGGCATCCCCCGCCTCCAAAAGCCCCGGAAAGGGATTAAAACGACTCTTCTCCCCACCCCAAAAGAACATCTTTTAGACTCAATTCAATCAGAGCAAAATGAAACAGCGGGATGTGTTCTCCTCGTTTACCTGTGTAGTGATAATCAGCCAGGGGATGGGATTCGGGTCTCCGAGGCGGCCCAGCACGCAGCATCTCCGCTGCCTCCTGCGAGATTTAATAGGGAAAAAAGACTTAAGTTCCTCCAGAGGAGGAGCCAAAAGGGAAATTCTCACACCAGGTGCCGAGGGGTGTTAAATCCCTTCTTTGAAGAAGAGGGAGCAAAGCAGACCCGCTCGGGGCTCATTGAGGGCAGACCTCAGGTTTTATCTAATATCCCTTCATTCGGGAGTAATTCTGTTCTCCAAATCGTCCCAGAAGGAAAACAAACTCTTAGTGATGCAGCAGGAGAGGGGTCTGGAAGCCCAAGAGACGTTAACGCGGTGACAGGCAGCACCTAAGAACCTCCTCCGCATTCAGCAAAGAGATTCCGGCCCGTGCAATAGAAAACTCGGAGCAACTCCCAGCTCAAACCAGTAACAAAGTCTGTTCTTAATTAGAAATTGCCGCTTCTTACCAGCACATCGCCTTGAGCCTCGTGCAGGCAATGCAGAGCGAGCTCCGCGTTGACCCGTCCCCCCAGCCCGGCATTGGGAGAAGCGGAATTCAGCAGGTTTGTAACTACAAACGCAACGAAAACCGAGAAAAAATCAAGTTTTCCTCGAGAAAAGGGGCGATAGGAGAGGGAGGGAAAACAGGACGAGCACAGCAGAGACCGGAGACGAGGAAAAGGCAGAGAAAAAAGCCCGATACCCCAAATATCTCTACATTAAAAGCTCAGAGAGAAACATCCCCTCTCCCGAGGGCGCCGCAGATGAGGTGGGACGGCTCCAAACTCCCGTTTTTCATGGAAGATGCTGTCGAGAGCGTCGTCCGTTATTCTTTAGTCACTCTCCCACCAAAACCCATCCATCTCCTTCCCTCGAACGTGAAGGCGGGCAAGAAAAGAGGGAGAGAAGCCCAAAAAGGTGGAATTTTTCAACCCCTCATATGCCTGGGTGGGGTGAAAGTGGAAGAAAAGCATTAGAAAAACCTTTCTCCTGCATCTCCGGGTTGGTTTCGATGTCACCCCAGGGTTTCCAGACCAGCCATGCTCCCTCTTCCTCCTCTTCCAAATGGGCTGGGTCCTGGAGGTCAGGAAGCTCTGCTTGGAATTGGCTGCCAACGTTGACGCGCCTGAAAGCGTGAGGAAGAGGAGGTGAGGAAGGCGAGTGGGGAACAGCTCCGGCAGGATAAACGCGTGCATATGTGAGGAGCTGTAATAAATACGGCCCCTATTTCCCAGGAAAGCACTAATCGCTCTCCTCTAACAACTTCTCCAGCACCACCACGTTACCGTTCTGCCTCTGGAGTCCTCTTGGGCCCCATTGGGCAAGAAAATTGGGGTTTTTTTCCTCCTCAAAACCTGTCCCAAGTGGTGAGGTTCACTCTGAGAAGAGCAGTGAGCTGCAAGAGCCACCACCGCCGAGCACCAAGTGCTTCGGAATGTTGTGTAGAATGCAGGAGGCCGGCAACGCTCCATGACAGCGCTTCGCCAGGCATTTCGGCACCTTTCTGGCCAACTTTGGCTCAAAAAACCCGCCGTTGAGGACTGGTCAAGCCACTGGGAGAAGGTCAATGTCAACTGCCAGGGCCTGTGCAGCCCGGGCCTTGCACCAACCACACGCCAACTCCTCAACGGCAGTTCCCTTGTACCCCATTTTCCCAGAGTTTACTCTTCTTCCAATGGCTGGGCGCGCATTTTAGTGATTCATCAGCCAAAACCCCCCAAATCCTTTGCCATTCTGCCCAGAAGGTATCAAAAAAAACACCCAAGAGAAATATCATTCCACCAAGACCATCCTATAGCCTTCCTTGCCATCCTCAAGTATTTTTCATTGCGCGTTTTTAATGCTTACATTAAGTTTTTACTCCAAACTCGCACAATCACATCAGGTCGTGGGTTTAGGAGGAACTTAAATCGCAACTCAAAAGTGATTAACAGGTTACCTATTTCCCATAAGTTCCACCCAACAGGCCCCTGGAACCTTTACCAAGTCCATTACCAATAGCGTTAATTACCACCAAGCCCATTACGGCCGTGTTATTTGAATAGAATTGGGGGATTTAAGGGAACCGTGACGCTGAGCTGCTAAACTGGTGACCGGTGGCTCACAGAAGCCATTCCAGCGCGGGAGTTTTGCTAAATACACTCAAAAATCAGTAAAATTGCCACCCACCTCCTTCCCTGCTGGCAAATTCCTTGTCGTGGACAGTATCGAGACAGGCATCAGCCAGCAGAGCCACCGCGACGTCCCCCTGAAGGCATCTCGGGTCTGGCGGGACAGTTTCCATCTCCTGCGTCCTCCAGCAATGGTTTCTGGGCACAAAAGGGCACGGGGTGCATTTTCAGGCCTCCAAGTCCTTCACATCCCAAGTCTCTTCCGAATTCTTTCTCCATTAAAGAAAATAACGTTTCCCTTCACCTGCTGCTCCCTCCTTGAAATGCGCCAACGCTCCCCGTCAAAACACGCAATGGCAACCTTTTTTGGTATAAAACCACCCGACCAGAGTTCTTGGGGGTGGAGGGGCAGCCCCACCTCTGCCGTTTCCCATCCTCCCACCACATCTACCCCTGCTGCTTTCTGGAGGACGAGCAGACAGGGTGGTGCATCCAGGAAGACTTTGGCCTGGCGCTGCACGTCACCTTCCCCTGCAGGGCCACGTTGCTCTTCCAAAGGCAACTCTGGAAAGCAAAACCACGTGCAGCAAAGTGACTTGTGGGAAGTGGACAACAGCTAAAGCAAAAGCCACCCAAAGCCCTCCAGCAGCTTTGCGCTCAGGCTGGGAGAACCCTCAGTCCCTCCTCCTACCTCTGGATGTGTCCATGGCTGCTAGAGACTCCTCGGCTGCGGGACTGGAAAGGCCAGACGTCTTGGCCCCAGAGACTGCCCAGTGGTTTTCTCTGCACCAGGAGCTGCAGCAGCCCCTTGACCTGCACACATGAGGGCCTTGCTTTCAGGGCAGGTGGCTGAAAAGGTGTGGAGCCGCCTTTGCCACTGCTCCCCCTTGCCTCCACGCAGAAGGCTGTGGCTGTGGGGCTGCTCTTGCAGGCAGGCAGCCCAGCAGCTTTTGCTCGAGAGAGGAGGCAGCCAGGGAGCTCTGAGCCTCCAAGCTCTGCTGGGCCTGGAGAGCTGCAGCCGGCTGCTCAAGACAGCGTACCTTCTCGGTCCCCTCCAGCATGGCCTCCAGCAGCAGCAGCAGGTCCTCCTGAGGTGGGCTCAGCAGGTTTGGCCCACCGCAGATGGGCAGGTTGGTGCAGCTCCTCCTGCTGACGGAGGCGTTGCGGCGGATGTTGTGCAGGAGGGAGAGCAGCCGCTTCAGGAGGAGGACATTGGCCGCAGGCAACTTGTCGTCCACCCTGAGGGAAGAGGAACACAACGTTAAGAAAGCAGATGTTGCCCAGAGGCATGGCGGAAGCTTGCCCAAGGCAGGTGGGAGGCAGCGGCTGTGTTGCGCAGCTTTGGCGGCGCTCTGAGTCAGCGGTCAGGGCTGCTGCTGAAGAGGCAGGCTGCTGGCCACACTTACGCTTTCAGCTCTTCCACTTTTGCCTGCTTGCTCGTCCTCTGCAGGTCTGGCATGCCGTCCTCATCGAGGTGGCTGACGAGGAGCTTGTCGGGGATGCTTCGTAGGAAGTTGTGCGATGGCAAGGGCTCCTGCTTTTCCTTGGCTTTGTTCTTGACTTTTTAACTGGCTTTGATTGTTTTTGATTGGTTTTTGTTGGTTTTTGAGTTGTTTCTTGGCCAGCCTTGCCCAGACTTCTTTCTGTCAGTACGGAAGTCTTCTGCTTGTGCAAAGGAAGAGCTGTCTGTAGATCTCAAATGTTTCCATGAATGGGGCATGTGCCGTCTTTGCTGCTCTGTTACTATTGTGTGGGCACGGCCAGGGTGGGTCTGGGTTCTTCTTCAGCCACCCATTCGTTAGCTGAGGCGAGGGCTAGCTGAGGACAGCCACCCCCCACTGGCTTTCTCATCCTCAGGCTGAAAGGATGCCAAGTCCAGGCCCCAGTAACCTGGGTGGCGCTGCAGGGGAGTCCAAGAGGCTGCGGCGTTCTGCAGCGGTCTCCAGCGGTGTCTGACGGTCTCTGATGGTCTCCGGTGGTCTCCTGTGCTCTCTGGTGGTCTCCAGCAGTGCCTGATGGTCTCTGATGGTCTGCGATGGACTCCGGCGGTTTCCAGCGGACTCCGATGGTCTCCAGTGCGAGACCACCGGAGACCGTCGGACACCACCAGTGTGTGGTCATCTCCGGCGGTCTCCGATGGTCTCCTGGGTCGGTCTCTGATGGTCTCTGTTGGTCACCGATGGTCTCCGTCGCTTGCCATCTGTCTCCAGCCATCTCTAAGGGACTCCTGCTGGTGGTATGGGGCTGGCAGGCAGAAGATGGCAGCCCCTCTCCTCTCCCTCTCCTCTCCTCTTGCCCAGGCGTGAGGGCAGAGGAGATGTCCCCCCTTGCTGAGGGGCAGGGTCTAAGGGAAAGGGAAAGCAGGGCTCCTCAGCGGCTTGAGAGCCGTCTGATCTTGCTGCTGAGCCTGCGGCATGGCGGTGTGGATGGCCCACTTACGGTTAGCGTCGTCTGTGGGGCTGGCGCCGCTTCCTGGGCCCTGGCATTGCAGAGGGTCCCTGAGAGCCCGCGGGGGTCCTGCGGCGCTTTGGGCACAGTGCTGCTGGAGGCAGCCTGGCCATGGTGGAGGTGTGCCCCGTCATGGCTGTGGGAGATGGATCCACCTTCATGGGCTCTTGGTCGTCTGTGGGGGCATCGATCTCCATGGGCTCTCCCTCGTCCCTGGTGTGCGGCAGATCGACCTCCATGGGCTCTACCTTGTCCCTCTTGTGCGGCGGGTCGACCTCCATAGGCTCGACTTGCCCGCCATGGCTGCCGCTGCTGGTGTCCACCCACTTGCGCTTGTGGGTGTGTCTGGGCATCCTCGGGGCTTCCAAGGAGCCTCTTCTCGCTGGGCCCACTCAATGTGGACACTCGTCCCACCCCATGTGGGCACTCGCCACTCTTTGCCGCCTCCTCCTCTTCCAAGCAGGCTTGGATCAAGAAACTCTGGCTGCTGAGCGAGCCGTGGGCCAGCCGCAGGGGTGCCTGCTTGCCTAACGGCAGGCCGGTGACATCCACAGCGGCCGCTGGTGTGGCTGGGAGGGTGGCCCAGGAGGCCCTGAAGGCCCCATAGCCCTGCAGGCCCTTTTGCTTGCCAGAGAGCAAGGCTTTTCCTGGGGCAGCGGGACTGCCCTCCAGCTGCCCTCGTGTGCCCTGGGCTCCAGGCCGCTCCTCCTGCCAGGCCTGGGGTCCCCTCAAGGCCACAGTGGCCACAGGAGGGCCGGGGAGCCTCCATGAGCCTCCAAGCGCTCGGGTCCCTGCAAGTGGCAGCGTCCCGGCAGCCGAGAGCAGCAGAGAGGGCCTGATTTTTTCTGCCGTTTGCACTCTGTCCTTTTGGGGAGCTTTTGGCAGAGTGTGGTTGTGGAATTGCGGTCCAGATGTAGCCGTGTAGCCTGGAAAGCCCAGTTCCTCTTTTCCCCCATTGCACTTGCCAGAAGTTGTTGCTTGAAACTGGAAATCATCTTTTTCACCCTCTGTAAAGCAATCCTTCTTCACAAGTGCCACCTGGAAAGAGAAACATCCCAGATTTCTCCCCCAGCAGTGCTCTCCGTCCCTGGCCTGGCCCAATTGTGTAGAAAGGAGAAAATGGTTTCATTTCTGTGTCTGCTCATGTCTTGATCTCTTCACACACACACACACACAAACATACACAAACACACACACACAGCCTCCCTCTGACCTCTCTCTTTCTCTGAAAAAAAGCAGGAGCTCCCTTGATTCTGGTGGGTGGCCTTGTGCAAAATGTCTGGCCAATGTTTTCCAAGTTCACCTGGAGTGTAAGGAGCCCTTGAATCTACTTGCTTCCTTCTCTCTGGTGCTGCAGAGCTGGCTGTGAAAGGCAGGAGGAGAGCTGGGCAGGCGGCTGTGTGCAGAGGCCCGTGTTTAGCTGTGCTTGCCCAGCAGGGGGTTCCCAGAGCAGTGGTGGCCCCTGAGCTGTAGGAGATGTCTGGAATGGATGTCTGAAAGCCTGCTGCCGTGACTGGGCTTTCTTGAATTGAAAGGCAGTTGGTACCTGAACGCCTGTGAAAACCTTTGCAGGTTGGCAGGGAAGTGTTCCACAAGTATTTGACAGCCGCTGTGGTGAAGGTTTTCTCTAAACGTGATCCACTGAAGGATTTCCTGGAGAAAAGATGCTGAGCTTTGGCTCCAGCGTGCAAAGTAGGGGGAAATGTCATAGAATTGACGCCCCCAAAATCAGGAAAGAACTTCAAATTTCACTAACAAAAGCGGGAGCTGGGATTTAAAAGTCAAAAAGAAGATTTCATCTTGTAAAATGTGTTACTTCCCCCTCTCCCTTGGGTATGCACGTGGGTGATTTGGGTCAGACTGCAAGGGTTTCGTGGCATTTTCAGAGTAAAGTTAAACTTCAGATCAAAGTTTGGACTTGACCAAAAAGAAAATCCAATATGAGCTGCTATTTTGGTTTTTCAATTGTACTGACAATCCAGGTAAGGGGAAAGGCTGTGAGTGCCGATTAATAACCTGCCTTACTGATAGTGGTATCAATAAAATACTTTGATTTTGTAGGTCAGCAGTCTGGGAGGAATGTGCAAGGTGACACAGTTAAGCCAATTTCACAAGTGTTTTCTCATTAGCTGCATTTTGTGTGAAGGAGTAAAACTCCCCATACAGGCCTGGGAAAGCGTTGCATCAGTATTAGTGGACGGTCTTACTGTAAAACTTCTCTTGGAAAGCAGTCAAATGGCACCGTGTTCACAATGTATTAATGAAAAAATGTTACGTTGTTATTAATGCTCTATTGTTGCAATTGAGTCGTGTCTACAACTGAACTGAGAAAGACGATTTGAAAGATGTTATGGAGCCAAAATGGAAGAGCCCGAGGAAGTGCCTAAGATAAAATGACGTATTTTTATTTTACGTTCAGATGCTTAGAAGGTTGTATTAGAAGTTATAATTTGACTTTTCCCAGAGTACTAATATATATCGAGATCTGAAACTACAGACTGATGGAAATGTAGAAGAGAAACTAAAAAGATGACAATGGAAAATTAAGCTAAAAAAGTCTTCAGCCAGTTGTCTGACACTCACAGAATGTCATAGTTATGTGATAACTATGCAACAGGATAATGTCCAAATACACTGGAAGAGAAATGTGAGAGAGATGAAGCATTTTCTAGCCTGCAACAGTAAAACTCATTAAATTCATTTTGTGACCTGAAGTTCATCGTTCCTCTTTACTACTTAATGTCACTGAAAACAATCAGTTTCTATCTATGAATTTAGGTAGACTGGCTTCACTCTGTTTAAAAAATTGTGATTAACAGTTCTGAAATTTTCCATGTGTGCAGACTGTAAGACTTCCCTGTGCTAAGCATCTGGAAAAAGACAAAAAATGCAATGGGTGAAGTGGTGAAAGCTGAGAGCGAATTTTATAATGAAATAAAGGAACAAACTGGGGGGAAAGAAAGGAAGAAAAAGGGGAAAGAGGAAGGAAAAAAATATTCTTACAAATACCAAATATCTTTTATCTAGATTAGCATACCAGATTTTAGAATACCCTTTACAAAATACTTTAAGGCATCTGGGAGGTAAGGCTGGTATTCACTATGTGAGAGAAGACTTGGCTGGAAATCTGATCTGCTCCTTTTGGACGGATATGACACCAGTACAAATATCAGCCAGTTCCAAAGGGAAATTAAAAAAAAAAAAAACCTTCCTCTTAATATTGTTTTCATCACTTAGTAAGCTGCTAGTGATTTGACATGTTTTAGGTAAAACATGAGCTGTCTCTATTTAACCCCCATTTGTGAATTTAAATTGTCATGTTATTGCTACTGCAGTGATAAAAAAATTAGTCACACTCAACTGAAGCTGATATGAATGGCTGTCACTGATAATTCTGCAAGAAACAATTTTGTCTTGTACTTCACTGAAGGAGTTCAACAGAGTTTCTCTAGCTGAATGAACATTACTCATAATTCTACACCAAAGAGCATGTCCAAGCCAATCATATTGTTAGGAAGGAAAAATTTAGATGCAAAATTAGCATTTGCACAATGTTTGGCTCAGAACCTGCTATAACAAAACCCTCTACAACGTAAGCCAATGAATTAGCTTGGCTTACGCCGCTTGCAAAGCACAGATGACAAAATGAGATATTCGCTAAACAGTAATATATATCCTTTGGAAAGAAGAACCCCACTCCAGTACCAGAAGCCAAAAATTCTTTATGCTAATTCCTCAATGGGTAAATAAGGATCCTTGAAATGAAGTGCATGAATCTCTACGGCTGGACCCAAAGACACTGCTTGTGTTGAAAGAGATGGCTGCGATAGACTATAATTTACACAGATTCACCTCTTGCTACTAGTACAGGCAACACCAGGAACCCTTCTGACTTATCAAATCAAAAGAAATGTCCTAATAAACAAATTTGAGACTTTCTGTGGGCGCTGGAAAATAGAAGAGCTGGAGACATCTTGGGGTACGTGGATTTTACAGCTGCACTGCAAGAAGTGCAAAACTCCCTGAGACCGAAAACAGGGGAAGAACCTTTAACTTTGCAAATGTCTGTCAGAACAAATAGTTTACAGACTTAAATAAGCCATCAGCAAAAAAAAACCCACCTGGTTCATTATGTTTTAGGTGAAACTTTTACCCTATTTAGTATGTTACTTGATTTTTCTGTAATATAGAGTACTACATATGGAGACAATCTCTTTGGAGGGGATATGCAGAGGTCTGAGGTGCGCAATCCAGCAGGTCAGTAGTTAAGCTGGGAAATCAACAATGCTAGGGGGGGAAAAAAAAACAGTGCTGACCTAAAAAAATAAACTCAGCAAATGGACATCGAGGTACTGGAGCTTGTTCAGAGAAGGGTAATGAAGCTGGTGAGGGGTCTAAAGCACAAGTCTTAAGAGGAGTGGCTGAGGGAACTGAGCTTTTTTAGCCTGGAGAAAAGGAGGTTGAAGGGAAACCTTATTGCTCTCTACAACTCCCTGAGAAGAGGCTGTAGAGAGGTGGAGGTCAGTCTCTTCTCTCAAGTAACAGGCAATAGGACATGAGGAAATGGCCTCAAGTTGCACCAGGAGAGGTTTATACTGGATATTAGGAAATATTTCCTTGCCGAAAGGGTTGACAAGCACTGGAACAGCCTGCCCAGGGAAGGGCTTGAGTCACCATCGCAGGAGGCATTTCAAAGACCTGGAGATGCGCTGCTCAGGGACATGCTTCAGCTGTGGACTCGGCAGTGCCAGCCTAACAGCTGGGCTCCATGAGCTTCAATTGCTTTTCCAACCTCAACCATTCTATGATTCTATGAAAAGAGACAAAACAGATGTATGGGGTTCACGGCTGGGGGAGCCGCAGGGGGACCTTTGTGAGGAGAGGCCGGAGTTGCCCCATGCAGGACACAGCTGGTTCCAACAGCCCCACCGCAGGGCAAGGCTGAGTGGAGCTGGTGGCACCACTGAAGGTGTTTTCCCCTGGTGCTTAAATATCTGCCATTCCTTGTTTCTCAATACCCAAATCAGTTATTATATATTTATGTTAATTGGAAATAAGTTAAATTCCCCAATTCAAGTCTAGTTTGGTGATGGCAACAGATACAGCTTTATTTAGATTAAAGATGAGTTAGTTGAATTATGTGGGATTTGGTTTGAATTTTATTTTTTACTCTAATGTGAATTTGTCCTTAAATTTGAGCTGCCTGGAATTGTCAATATTGCTATTAATATCTTGCATTTGTATAGAGCTTTTCACACTGAAATATCCCAAAATATTTTATAAGTTACAGCTACTGATCAGGCAGCTTCCTGTCAATTACGGCATATCCAGTAACAAAGGGTAAAGAGTAATTTTAGCAATGGAAATGACAAGCACATTTAATTACACATACGTTTTTCAACTGCCTTTGGAAAAAAAACAGCTGACTGCCTTCCAGGAACAAGAATTCATCACCAGAAAATTACCCCTGATGCCTCCTCAAAAAGAACATTTTGTGGAGCCAGTCCATCTAGAAACAGTGGCAGGAGCTTTCTTCAGCCACAAAACATCAGTCAGATGTATTTTGTATTTTTTAATTTCATTCCAGCAGGAGAAAAAGATCAAAATTTCCTTAGATTTGCCACTTCTGGGGGAAACATAGGTCAGGCTAACATATTTTGTGATTAGATCTATCTGAAACATCTCTGATAAAAATATCAATATTTCCATCTTTGGGCTGTATTCAGAACTGCACGGTAACTTCTTAATTAGACACTGCCATGCAAGGTAGAGTTCATTATAGTACCTGGTGAAAATAAATAAATGTTTTAACCTGTTTTTTTTTCACTGAAAATGCGTACTACAGAAAGTGGCAGCTGTTGTGAACACAGTGCCGCTTCCTTCAGCATTTTGGGGATGATCGTTACTCTTACATTTGCTGGAAAAGTATATTCCTCAAAAGGTTTTTAATATGTCAGAATGAAGTTTTAACAGCTTGTGACTGGGGAGTTAAGAAACGTTGTGATAGAGAAATTGAATTTTCAGTTTGGTTTCCAAAAATCTAGTTTATTGTATAGTATATGTCACATAAAACAATATATTCTGTTTCTTCTGTGAGGACCTAAGGGGGATTTTAGACGGAACATCTTCTTTTTCCTTTTGGCACTCTTTGTCTAGTTAAAAGTAGCAAAAAAATGCAAAGCCATTGCATGAATAAGTAATGACTGAAGTCATCCTGGGCAAGATTTTCTAAAGCAGTTTTTTCATTACCTTCATGCTCTGAATGCAAATGCAAATGGCCCTATGGGGAATGTGTGTCTGTGTACACTGGTTATACGTTCAGCAGTTTCATAGAAACAAAAACTTTTCAGAGTACTCCCTAACTTTGCTACTTAAAACTGCACAACCTAATGATTAAAAACACAAATAGTATTGTCCAATTCCATACCATACCATTATTTTCTGTTCCTTTCACCCCGTGTTCATTATATATTAAATATTTGCTATTTTTGCTTCAGCATTTCTCTTGCCCAACTAAAGTTTCTTGTCCTCTACAGATCTGTCCAAGCGCGACCAATAAAGGATGCTCAGTCTGACAAAGAATCTGTGAGGTTGCTGGGGGAAGAGGAAAAAAAATGTGCTTATTTTCTGCCTTAAATGCTTAAATGCAGCGAGATGTCCAGATCAAAATCAGATTTATGTTTTGACTGGCTTTAAAATACAACCGTTTCTCCTCTACCGTAGTTTTCAGGACATTTCTAAAAAGTTTATTACTGGGCTTGTTACTATAAGCTGTGAAGTTGCAGGGAAGGAATGCTTCCCACTCCTGTTTTGTTTCCCCAGAGCTGATGACTGATGAATACAGGTTACTGATTTAGGCTATGTCATTTTCCTCACATAGTATGTCTGAATCTCTGTATTTGTCTTTGGGTCCTTAAGTAATGTTTGAGTAAATCACACAAAAATTAGAGAAGTCACTTAGAATGAGGTAACTAATTTTCAGTGTTCATTTAGTTGGTTTGAATTTGCATTTGTATAGAGCTTTTCACACTGAAATATCCCAAAATATTTTACAATGTTTTGGGATTTGCCAAGTTACTACTAGTGTTGTGATCCTGATTTTCAAGTAAATTACTAGGTTGCACATAGTGCTCTAATCACTTGCACAAGTTAATACATTCTATGCAGTGCGCAAATTATTTGTTTCAATTATCTGTTGATAGCCAATTAAGGGAGGAAAAGAGGGTCTTTGTCAAATACCGAACACAGTATTTTCTTTAATGATGAAACAGAAAAGCGGAATAATTAATAACTTTGAATGGAGGAATAGCGAACCGCATTCTTCCAACCTCATTACCATCAATGTTAAATCCCTTGGGATTACTAGTGCAGGTATTTTCATCAGTGCTTCAGAGTATTCTGCTTGACAGTCACAGTCGTGACCACAAAACACAGCAAACCACAGGTATTTTACTCGCATACACCTTTTTACCCGGTCGGCTGGCTTTACCTGCTCACAGTGACGAAGCTGGATTGCTCAGTAGGAGCTGGTGCTACTTCAGCTACTTTTAATTTTTTTTGTTACACAGTGCTAGCATTTTTACAATCTCATTACGTACACAGACAGACTCAGACTGAACATGAAGCCCTTTACATCAGTATCACATGCAGGCACAGGAATGGCCTATACTTAAGCGCAGTATTCATTTACCCCAAGTTTCCTAGTCATCTACAGCCTCTTGCTTCTCTGCCTTGGATGGGTCAGTGTCCTTGATCCAGCATGAGTCCACTGCACACAAATAAATCAAACTCATTCTCAAATAAGGTATTTGATATGGACCCGTTTCCTGCAGTTCAGAGAAGGCACTGGAAAGACAGTGAAAAAGTCGATGAAAGTACAGAGAATGAACTCACCAGAAAAAGTGGCTGCTAAACGCTACATCACTGAAATTTTTTTCCAAATATTTACAGCCAGCAGCATTTGGGGGCAGGGTTAATTGGAGCAGCTAAGGGCAGAGGGTAGTTAGGTTTATCTTCCAAATATCATTCAAAAGAAGGGAAGACCAGAGAGTCTTAGGAACGCTTGACCCATTTTAAAATATTCTTAAAGAGTAATTTAGCTCTGAAAGAGCTCAGGATAGAGCAGCTCAAATGTTCAAAGTCTGCCAAAATCTGTCTTACAGTGCAGAGTGGTTGCCAGCTTTAAAAATAAGTGTTTCCAACTACCTGTCAGATATTTTGTCGCTACAAAAGCTACAGAAGGAAAAAAGGTCAGTAAATCCATAGCTGCTCTTCAATGTAGTCAGAAAATCCTTTTAGATTTTTTGAAACTAAAGGTAAAATCTAGTAGTTGTTTCAGATTTTTGCTTTTCTGGAAGATTATCTGTTCTAGTATTTTTATATACTTTACGTTCTCTTTACTGTCATAGAGTACAAAATCAGAAAATCTCTCAAACCATCTCTAAAGAGATAGCAGTGTTGGATGGTTTATAAAATAACTGTTGGTGCAATTTATTATCATATATGTGAATAAAAGAAGGCTCTGGGAAAGGACAGGTGAAGTAGCTTAGCTTCTCCACAAGTGACAAGGTCACATACAAACCATTACTGCAGAGCAGCTGTTCAGAGTCGCGCTTTGCTAAGAGCAGCTTGGTTATGTACCATACTCTTACTCACATGAGGCTCAGTAAGTATCTCCTAACTGGCTTAGCAGCCCGGGTTTCAATCTTTTATGATGTGGTAATTCTGTTAGTTATCCATCCTAGCATTATTTCCTCTGTTCCTTTCACTACCGACATGTTTTGTTTCTCTTGCCAGTCAATCCCATTTTCAGGAGCCATCCTTTTGTATGGCTGAGCTTTTGGAGTTTTCAAATGTCATTGTAAATTCCTAGTAAGAAACAGTAGCCTAAAAAAAACCACCTCACCTTCATCCTAATAATGATTAAACTGTCATTTGTCTGCTGTGTTAGAAGAAATTACCATATTCCTCTCTTACCTTTCACTTTTCAGACATTTCTTTCAACTTGCTAGTGACCTTCACTGCTGCTTTCTGGAACATCTCCATTCAATTAAGTCTCTTTTTTAGTCGTTATCTTTACTTCAGATATCTCAGTATCTGACCTCTTGTTGAAAAAGTCCCTCTCTGCAATTGGCTTTCTATTCTTTGACTTAAAGCAGCTCTGTCTGTACCCTAAATCAGTGCTGGTGACTTCTCCTGCACTAAGCTTGATGACATCATGTATAATTGTCATTTATTCCAACACCTTCTCCTTTCCTTGCAATTTCCAGGGTCCTCTCAGTGAGTATCTGCCATCTGCATTCTTTCCTTTTCCCTGATTTTAACATAAATAAATAAATTTTTTAGATACCCTCTCTGGGCTGCTTCCCAACGTCCCGGGCAGTAAACTACCATGACTATACCTCCTGTTGCCCTTACGCTTCCCACTTGGATGCAGTAGCTGGCCGCCATGAGGCAAAGGCAGTTTTATGTATATTAACCTTCAGCTGCAAGTTGAATTATCTCACTGCAGTAACCTTAGTCCCCTCTGTTTTATCCCTGCTGTGTTCTCCCACCAGGCTCAGCAGTAAGGACTCCAGACCCCTACAAAAGATGCAGCGTAAGAATTTAAGGCGGAGAAAGAAGGGATCAAGCCTCCCACAGCGAGTCTTAGATCTCTCCTCCATGCCAGTTTCTTCTCAAAGGATGCTGTGTTGTTCCTAGATAAAAGTACCTTGCAAAAACTACGTCAAATGTCTTTTTTTTTTTTTTTTTTTTTTAACGGGACTTCACTGACTTGATTTCCTTAGCAGTTCCCCCAGCACAGCTGAAGCCCGTTGCAGTTCTGTGCTGCAACTGTAGAGAGCAGTCGAGACCAGATGGACCAGAGGATTTTCAGATTTTTTTTTTTCCTTTCAGACTGTTTTCCCCCATTTCTCAGGCAAAAGTCTTGATCTGAGCGTCTTACTTAAAACACCATCAGGTACCATTTTTCATTACGAAAGTACTTTACATGATTAGGCTTTCAGAAACTTGGTTTTTTGAATGACATAGGAGAATAAACAGTTTATTTCAAAGCCAAATCAAGGGCAGATCAGAATTCAGTAAATACCCTGAATGACATCTAAAACGGATACTGAATAAAGAATACCCCTGCAGTGCAAGGATATTTTATTCCTTCAGAGATACTCTCCTGGGGAACATTTTAAAATATTCTTAAAGAGTAATTTAGCTCTGAAAGAGCTCAGGACAGAGCAGCTCAAATGTTCAAAGTCTGCCAAAATCAGTCTTACAGTGGAGAGTGGTTGCCAGCTTTAAAAATAAGTGTTTCCAACTACCTGTCAGATATTTTGTCGCTACAAGATAAAGAATATCTCCGCACTGCAAGGATATTTTATTCCTTCAGAGATATTCTCCTGGGGAACATTTGCTACGGTATTTGTATGATGCTAATCTATGCGGGGAGGTACAGGAACGTACACACATTTGGTGCCGTGAACCGGCAATATGAGCTCTTGCGCAGGAACGCGCATCTGCTCTGCTATTGGTGGTTACACACACAGAACTACGGAACTCGGTTACTTGTTCTAAGTGGGATTGGAAAGGAAAAGGCTACAGAGAGGAGACATCTCCTTTTTCTTTATCATATGTGTTGCACGTAGCTTTTTGCTTCATGTTCTATAATGGTAAGACATGACTCATTCCAAATGATTAATTTCAAGCTGGTGTCTCCAGGTATTAAATATCAAGTATTTCCTATGCCATGTAGGTAGGTTAGATTATCCAATTACCCATAAACATTGCTTTGGTCTCCATGGTTACTCAGGTGATTCTAGCATTTTTCTTCCACACCATTGGTTGCCAAGGATACAAGTTGATATAAAATACAGCTGCTACAAGTCAAGATTGCAGGGGTATACTCCTTCTGCCTGTGGCAGTTAGATGTAAGAAATCTTGCTAGACATAGCATTTGAATCCTGAAGGCATTCTCAGCAGAGTTCTTTTGAGTTAATCGACTTAATAAGTTTGTTGTTATAAAAGGAAAGGATGCTCACCAAAGCTATCGAATGTATGTGGCATAACTACATCGCCTGAAATAAAGCACTTGAGTACCTTCTCGCGAAGACAGGAATATCCTGATCCTAACTATATTATTCTCAAATAGAATTCCAGCCCAGGCCAATGGAAACTGAATCAGAGCAGAATGCTTTGTACATTTAAGGCCAATATTACCTTGCCGACAGCGCTAATCTCCTGCACTGTACAACAGCTTCTTGTTGAAAAGAATCACAAATATTTGCAAATGTCTGCTGCACTATGTAAGCTGACAAAAGGAGACCAAATGAGACAAAACTGCCTATAAACACAAAAAGGGACAGAATAGGAAGTGCACTTAGCTAGGTTTACATTTTTCTGCCCAAAATTGCAAAGACAATTTTATGCAGACATTCATATGTCTAAGTATCTGAATTGCGGGGAGAATAAACACAGCTGAAACAGTTAAACTGTATTCAGAAACTGAAGCCTCAATGATCCACATCAGATTGCATGTAAAAAATAGATGCTGTTTGTAATTTTGCCATTCATACGTATTAAAAAATATACACCTGTATTTTCATTAGAACACAGTTCTCTAAGACCTAGGCTTTTCAATTCTTTCAAACTGAAAAAATAAAATACCTACACTTTTCAAACATGTGACCCCATAAAAACAACTCGCTGAAACTTAATTGCTTCTTATTGTGTAAAAACTCAAAAACTGCTATGGTGTGCTGTAGCACATTATACTGTCCTAGTAGCTATAATATTTACTCTTAAAAAGACAAAGCAAAATATAATTTAAAAACCCTTCTGAATATTGTTGCTGTCTGAAATGACAGATCACATATCTCAGACATAATGTGACGCTGAATAAAAAACACCTTTCCTCCTGTGAAAGTTTTCTTTTTCTAACAGACGTTCATTTTCTGTCTTAAGTTCTAGAAATCCTGAGTATCAAGTATCTAAAATAAAATCTTGAATTGTTTTTGTTCTGTCTTGTGACTTTTTGGAACGGTTCTTGTAAGTGGACATTTCTTTATTTCCTTTTATAAGATGCTATATTTTAATCTGATCACACAGAGACTTTTTTTTTAATCCAGACAGGAAATCTTTATTCATTTCTTCATATTATTAACAACATGCCCATGACAGTAACTTTTTAAATGCACAAAATGTATGCAATAATTAGAAAAAATAGAAAAGGCTTTCATTTCTGAATTATACACTATTCTTCTAAAGTAAGATGAAATTAACGGCCAGTCTTAGCATTTTAGGAACATAATATAACTTCCAGAGACCCAGAGTTTGGCTTTTAAAATATTATATTGCGATTTTAAGTGGTTGACCATTCTTAATACTAAGACATTACAGAATCTGTGAGGGGAGTCTGATTAGCTGCAGAACACAAAGCGTCGTTTGGGTTTTTTTAAATATAATTAGGTACTTCTTTTTCTCCTGTCAGACTGCCTACTTTCCTTTTTTTTAAACAGATTTTACTGACTTCCCTCAAAGTTTGCGTTTTCAGTTTGTTAGCTGATTGCTAGCAGCGAGCTGACTAAACAATTCCATGAAGAGATTTGCAAATTTGTAATCATCACACTTTATTTAGGACCAAATTCAATTCTATTAACTGCAACTGGGGAACGACTTCTTAAGCTACCAGTGTTATAAACTTAAGGCATTAAAATTACGTCTGGAATTCACTAGGAATTTGCAAGCTTTATGTGAAAGCTAGTCCCCAAAACACTGGGAACCAAGCAGAAAACATTCTGGTGACACCACCAAAAGTGTTGATACAAAGTATAGAGCTAAATCTTTGCTATGTTTAGGCTTGTCCTGAACACCAAAATAAACCCTGGATGTTTAGCTCCGACATTAGGGAGCTTCGGAGTCCAAGGTTCTGATGCGACCCATTATTCAAGCGGTGGCTGAAACCACCTTTCTAGAAGAGCCGCTCTCTAATCCAGGAAACGTGCTTCTGTGCAGCAGAGAAGGGCTGCACAGACAATGCCGTAGATCTAGCAACAGAGAAAATATACTGCGGAATTTCAGCAACGCTGAAGAAAATTGTATAAAGCAAGAACAGGCTGCACAGGCTGCACGGTGTGGGCGTTTAGGGAATCGGGCTTTTTCTGGTGCCTCTTCTGAGCGACTTCTTCGAAAATTCAACCTGACTGTGCTTTCTATCAGCTACCAAGTCGTGGAAGTTGGAAGCTTTAGAGCCATGTATCTTCTTGCCGACGGACAGTATGGAAACTAAGAGCTAACACAGCTTCAAAAGGAACTTGGGTACTCATGGACTAGAAATACACAGGCACAGAAATACCACCATCAGCTCACGAACACTGAGCCAAATACGGCTCGATGCTGGGCGGATGTTGAAGCTGTAAATTCTATACTTTTCCCTGGCCATCTGCTTTTGGCAATGGTACGGGACAGGGTACTGCACTAGATGAACCTTTGGGTTGACTGCACTTATATGAGAAATATTTGACACGTAATTTCAACATTGGTGAGCTCTCCAACATACAAGAGGGTAAGAAAAAGTGTTAAATGAAAGATTCTGCTCAAGATAAAATGACACTGTGAGATACAAAAACACTTGAAGTTCAGCATGGCTAATTGGAAACAGCTTGGATTTTCTGTTCCGGACCCTCTGTCACTCCCTATAACTATAAAAAGTACAGTGATATGGTTATAAAAATGGACCATGATGACATCATTTATTTTTTTAAAAATCTCTATCTGCTTTACTATCTCTATTCCAGTCAGCTATTCCTTTTTGGAAGGGTGGCCTTGCAGGGCCATTTCTGGTTGAGTGCCTTTGCCAGCACAGACCAGAGGTCACGGAGCCAGCTGAGAAACCAGAAAGGCAGCAGGGTCACTCATTTTACTCCAATTAAACGTGTGTAAACCATGTCAATGTCTTTAATTCCTCTGTTTCCACCGCTGACTTGTTTTTAAGGACTGGTCAATGCTATGGGAATCAACCATTGCAGGCAACAGCGACAAACTTCCAAAACGTGAGGGGAAGACTGCCGCGGGGATCAGAAGGCAAAGAGCTCCAGCTCTTGTCGGCACCGCAAACCCTCCCGCTGCCTGGGGGCTGCCAGCCTGGCCTTGCCGAGCCATGCGTTGTGTTGTGCCCTTCGGGGCACAGTCACTTGGGGCAGGGGGCTCGTCATGCTCATGCAATAAGTTGCCCGTGCCCTACAGCCACGGGGCTGCGTGCCTCTCCGCTGCAGTAGGTCAGGGCATACAAGTGCCAACATGAGACCACCAAGAACATTCAGATTGAGGAGAGGATCCGTCAGTGCGAAGTAGTAGCCCTTCCTCTTAGACCAGGAGCCTCCTTACCTCCTGGCCTCAAGAAGCTGCCCAGGTATAAAGAAAAGCCACATCTAAACACAGCTCTTCATTATTTTTGGCTTCTTGAAGGGCAACCATGATATGATAGTTGCAATAATATTGCCATAATATTTTAAAGGAACTGCTTCCAACATGCCCAAAAAGCTTCTTAGCAGTAACATTTGGCTTTGAAACACGAGTCTCAAGACTCGTGAAATCTAAGGCAGAAAACTCAGCACTCGATTTATCCAGTTATGTTCCCAAGTAACTAAAAGCTCATAAAATCCTAAGAAACATATTGCTTTTTACAAAACAGCTCTCAAACATATCAGCAGGAGAAAGTAGGTGGGTTTTTTCTTTCCATTTTGAAAAGGTTTTTTGTTTGCTTAGACTCTCAAGGAAAGTATGGTGACAGACAAAAGTGGGGTTTAACCTCACCCAGGGTTTCCCATGTTGCCATACTGTGTCTTTTATATGTGCCTTTTCTACTCCTTTGGTCTATGTGTGTTTTTTCAAGGAATGAATCTGATGCTAAATTAAATTACTGCCTCCAGTTTAAGTGACTGGGAACATTTCAGTGCTAAGTGAATTGGACTGAATCTGGTGGAAAGAACAGTTTCTTGTACAAATACGCAAGTCTAATTTTAACCCTTGAGTAGATATGAGAACTGGGACTGTGATTTAAATGATACCAGCGCTATGAAATTTGGGAGTCTACTATCAAGTCATCAGTGCCTCATGATGCAAAAAAAAGACAGTCTAGTTAAGACTCACAATGTCAGTTCATATTTACCAGCATTTTTAATGAGTTACTTCTCTACCTGTTGACTTTAGCCCGCAAGAGAGGTTATCTCTCTGTATCAGTAACTCTGCCGGGGCAAGTTTTCCCTGTCCTCCTGCAGCTGGCTGTGAGCAACAATGCCGGCACAAGCCACTGAAGCCGGCACATGCAAGTAGTGCCCACACCTTCTGATCTGCTGCATGCCCTCCTCTTCCTCACTAGGAGGAAAGAAACATCATGAGCTTTGCTTTTACCACTCACATTTCCTTCCCCTCCCTGGTAGATTCAGCCAAAGGATTCATGGGGACGGCAATTTAACATTCCCAAGGATCCTGGCAAAAGGGAAAGGACAAAATAAACTTGTGCTTTGTCAAAGAAACACCAGTTTATGTGGTCTCCTGCATTATGGTTATCTTTGTTTACGTGGGCACCTTCTGGACTATTTTGAACGACATAAAAAAAGCTAATGGCTGATGTTGTAGGGTAGGCTTTTAATCCGGGGAAGAAAGAAAAGAAAAAAGAGGGTTCAGACCTGTGTGTGACTTAGCACAATGCCTAAACCGCAGATCCATTTCTAGTATTGGCTAACTGATCCCTCCTTTGATCGGCAGTGTTTCTTAACTTCTGAAACAGTGAGTGAGTGGGGATGTAATATTTTTATTAGGAACAAGTAAAGCCATAACACATTGTGAGGGCCAGTTCATTTTTCTAATTATAAAGACAGGCAAGAGGAAGACTATATTCAGTGTAATTAGTGGTTAGTCATTCTTCCAGAATGAGGAAATCATGCATAAAGCTTCTAAAACTCTTCTTGAACTACGGTAAAAGCAATCATATTTTAATAAAATTAAGAGGGCATAAATGCTAAATATTTTACTGACTATTGAATGCTAAGCAAGCACTACATCTTTAATTAAATACACTTTAAACCACTTAATAAGTACCCAAATTGCTGATAATCAAGAGTCAGAGCCCTTATATCAATTTGCTTCTTGCATTGATGTAAAAGGTAAAGTAGCTGCTGAATATGGCAACTAAAACTTGCATGAAAACATCATAAATATTTACAGGGAGAGAAACAGCAAAGTAAAACCAAGCAAAACATTTCTTGTGCCATAACTTATAATTTGATTTCATTTTGTGATTCAGTGATATGATATGATATGATATGATATGATATGATATGATATGATATGATGGCATCTATACATCCCAAAGGACTTACTTATACAAACATAGGAATGTAGGAAAATGCTGTAATTTTCTCCTACTGATAATCAATGTCAACAATGGACCTTGAGGAAATCCTGTACTATCGGAAGCATTATTTTATGAATACTTCGATTCAGTTATCAAGAGAAGCAACTTCTTCTGAGGATACAGCCAAACTTTTAAACACTTCTACATCAAAATAGCTTAAAACTATTAAAAAGGAAGAGATATACATAGAACAAAATAAGAAAATGTGAAACATCTGTGGAGGTAAATAATAAATAGATGGATTAAAAAAAAAAAGGAGGGAAACCCACAGTCACAGCAGAAAATCATGTTATCGTGATTAGAAGTATACACCTAAAGAACATTTATGCTCTTAACTATAGGGAGTAATCTGAAACCATAACTAACAAAAATTTGTTTTACAAAGCAGAGGTACATGGAAGATTAAAGCCATAAATATCACACATCATATAAAGGTTTGGAAGTCAATTTGATACAAGGACAAAGGAGACATCCAAAATTACTAGACCAAAATCCAAATATGGTTACCTGTACTATGACAACACCTGTAAAACCATAACTATTGTTATGGTCGGTGTACAATGTAAAAGTTCTTGCCCTATAGATCTTAACTGAGAAGTTAAAACAATGCAAAGAGTAGAAATAGTCAACAAGGAGAGAATAAAGATGAGGATAATTAAACAGAAAGAGATGGGTGTGTTCTGCTGAGTAGAGTGGCATGATTTTCAGCTGTATCAGCTCAATGTGATTTGAAAATCTCCACAAAGGTCACGTTACCACTTTTTTTGTATTTTGGTGTGCTTTTACACAGTGGCAGAGCCGGACTCCAAAAGGCCCCTGGCTGTCTGGCAGTGAGTTAGCTGTCCTGGGCGATGACAGCTTCACAAGACTTTTGTCTGATCAAGTGAATGCACTTACTGTGGGAAGGCAGCTGGAGGTAACCAGATCAACATTTACCTAGAAGGTTACATTTTGAAGTTTTAATGATTTTCAGATAGCATTACAGCACACCGTGCCTATTATTTCATGAGGATTAAGCCTGTTAGTTCAGCAATGATATGAAAGGCAAGAATTGGCTCAGCAAGAAAATATCATTTTAGCCTTAGCCATCTGCAGTGAACCTGCTCTCTCGGTCTGTTCCACTATTCCATAGCGTTTCTGGAGTTTGCAGACTGTGAAAAAGACTGGGGCCAGCCTTTTTTCAGTGGTGCCCGGTGAGAGGACAAGGGGTAAGGGGCACAGACTCGAACACAGGAAGTTCCATCTAAACATGAGGAAGGAAGAACTTCTTTACTTTGAGGATGGCAGAGCACTGGAACAGGCTGCCCAGGGAGGTGGTGGAGTCTCCTTCTCTAGAGACACTCAAAACCCACCTGGACGTGTTCCTGTGCAACCTGCTCTAGTTGAACCTGCTTTGGCAGGGGGGTTGGACTAGCTGATCTCCAAGAGGTCTCTTCCAACCCCTGTCATCTGTGATTCTGTGAACAGGCACCAGGTGCTGCTGTTGGCTTTCTCAAATGGGACCTGCTTGCTCTGATGCCTTTGCGTTTGCATAGGACCAGCTGTGTCTTCTTCATTCAAGGGAGAAGGCAATCTGCGTGCAAGAAAGTTCAACGGCACTGGACCAGCTACTCCTGTGCACAGAAAGCGAACAGCGGGGCAGTGACTGCTCTCATCCGTTTCCTCCTGCTTTCACTAAGATGGTGGGAGGTACCTCCTGACAGGACACCGCAGAGGACTTTTCTCCCTAAGCCTGTGGTGTGCTAGGGAGCACTTTTGCATACCTGCACATACCATTGAAAAAGCACTAGCATTGAGCGTACAAGTGAATAATCTTTCCTGCAGAAGAAATAAAAAAAAAAAAAAAGTGTCACTATATCTGGTGCTTTTACAGTCTGTAAAATTAGGATCACAGAACCATGCACAGCACTGGAAGGCAGTCCTCTTCTCCTGCTGGGTGAGTCCATCAACCCTCTGTGCTGGCAGGAAGGCTGCGAGGCATGAGAAATGGAAAGATTGCCACGCTTCCTCTCCCCGCACACACTTCCTCTTCAAAGTCAAGTAGCCTTGGCCAACATTGGAAAAAATATAGCGGTCTTCTCATTGATCCTTTTTGTGTTTTTATTAGAATAATTCTTAGGAATTCACGTGGTCCTTTTTACTTCAACTAAGCAGACTTCAGTCTCCATAATCTGGCCAAAACATCCAACACATGTAAATCACAGAAACTGAAGAATCGGAACTGGCATAACAACATAGAAAAAAAAATTAAAACATGTCAACAGGCAATTCCTTTAGGCTCCTTCATACATACTGACAAGTAATCCACTATTACAGTTCAGAGATTTAATTCCTTGCTTTACAGAGCAAGCACATGAGTTACGGGCTCCCTGTACGAAGGAAGATTTAAATAGGTTCAGGAAATGTCATACAGACCATCGGTAAAAAAAGTTGGTAAGGTGGGAGTCAGAAGAGGAGATAAAAAGAGGAGGTAAAAGCAGTTGTATGCTTGAGAGATGACATTTTTACATCTTTAGAACAGTTTTTTTATCAACATTCTGTAGCACCTGCAAAATACCATTTACCCTGAGTCAAGCGTTGGCAATTCATTAAAGACTAAGCAGAACTTGGCAACACGCTCGCATGACTAGCAGGTGGAACAGAGAATTTGGGACCTTGACAGACCGGTGCAAAGCAGCACGAAACCTTTGCAATTAAAATTTGAAATTCACAGCTCTCTTCATTTTATTTCACTTGAATATGAAATGACTTGCTTGAAATGTTGCTAAGATGGACAAAGTTAAACCACTTCTCTGTGGCACGTGGACTTTGGTGTTGAGTAGAAAAATAGCTCTTTCCAAATGGAAATAGGCCAATTATTTTGGCTCGCAATTGTAAAAAACAAAGAAACTAACGAACCATTTCTGCATGCTCTGGCTGCAAACATGACAGAGCCCCTCAGCAGAACATGTGAACGAGGCAAGAACTAGGATGGAGCAAAGTCAAAGATACAGAAATGCTGAATATTTTATTGAAACACTGTGACGAATAACCCATGGGTACTCTTACAGAGGATTCAGAGATACTTGTCTTTAGGATGGGGGGCTTTGCCAGTGAGCAGCATCTGGTCCCTAGCCCAATGTTTTCCAGAAAACTGGAAGAGTCAGAAGGAAGGTAGACAGAGGATGTGCAGGCTGGGGGGCTTGCCCCTCAGCCCAGCTCATGGCGGACGAGTGCTAGCCTCCTGCTGTCGTCACCGGGCAGCCAGTCACTGTAGGAAGTCCCTGCCAGGCACAACAGTGTCCCCAAAACATTGTACGTGGGCACAGAGCCATCAAAAAATGTGCAGGTGGCAAAGGTCTGGAGACCTTCACACAGCACGACGCTACAAAGGTGGTGCGATCCCACCTCCGAGGCCCCTCGGCAGAACAACAGGGACGCTGCGGCCGCCTTTCCAGCACCGGTACGCACAGTGGGCTCGGCTACCTCCTCACGAAAGCTTGTTGGTTCAGCACCTTAAGACCTTTCAGAGCCTGGGAGCCTCCTGCTGCTTTATCTCCAGCAGCAGCAGCACCAAGGTCCGGCCTCTGGAAAGGTAAAACCTCTCTCGGGGTAACCCGGCGGGGGAGCGGGAGAGGGGAGAACACGGCCCTACTGCGGTCCGACCCCGCTGCGGAGCGGGACGGAGAGCAAACGGACACGGACTGGGACTGACCCTGGCCCCAGAAGCGCTAAAGCCGGGGACGCCATTTCGAGCTCGCAGCCCCGCCGGGGGGCGGCGCCATTTGCTGCCCCCGGCGCCGAGCCTCTCTCTCGCGCCCCCTCCTCAAGATGGAGGTGCGGCGCCTCCCGGCCTGGCTGCCGGCAGGAAGCCCCCGCGCTCCCTCTGGGGATGGAGTCGGACCAGCCCCGCGTCTCCGCCTGGGGGTAAGCCGCTTCCCACGCCTGTCCTCCCTTCCCCGGGGTCGCTGCCGCTGCCCGCAGGTGCGGATCCATTCTGCTGCGGCGGGCTCGGCGGCCTCAGCGCTGGGGCGGTGCGTGTTGGGGAGAGGAGGGTGGTGAGGGGGGTGTCTCTGGGCAGCGCGATCCTGCGCGCAACGCGGCGGCCGCCCCCGGGAGGTGCGCGGAGGGGACGGCGTCTGCTCCTGAGTCAGCAGCGGCGAGGCGGCGGGCGGCACCCCGCCGCCCGGCTCGGCCCCGCCGAGCGTCGCCGGCCCCCCCTCAGCACCGCGCCGGCTGCTGGCCCCCAGCAGCCGCGGGAGGAAGGCGGCTGTGGGGGCTCCGCCGGCTCCTGCCCGCCGCCGCCGCCAGGTAGGCTGTTCGCCGCGGCCTGGGCGCGGCTACAGGTGCCGATGGGGAAGGGGGTGGAAAAGGGAGTCGGCGGTGCCCAGCTCCCCTCCTTGGGCGCTGTTGGGGGGGCGGCAGGGGGTAACTCCCTGGCGAGGGGCTGGGGTCCGCGGGGAAGGGCATCCCGGGCCCGCCGCGCAGGCTCCGGGGGAAGGAGTGGGGTGGCACGGCTGTGGGCGTCGAGCTGAGGTGCTTAACGGGACGTGAGCGGTGGCCATGGTCCGGCCTTCGGGGAGTTGCGTCTCCCTCCCACGTCCGTGTGTGGCAAAATGTGCGTGTCTGCAGCCTGCGAGGCCGGAGCGTGGGGAGAGACATCAGTGGGCTGCCCTGGGGCAGTGTGTGTATGTTCTGGTATTTAATTTGCAGATGGATGTATTTCTGTGCAGGTATAAAAATATGCTTTTACGTATGATGGATCAGGCACCTTTGATGGGGTGTTTCCTAAGTGTGCGTTTAGCTGTATCTGATCCAAGCTCAGAAATCATAGCTTTACGTTGTGCTCCATGTGTGTGCGCACACGTATACATACATAGATATTTACACATCCAAACAATGATTACCCTTGCCAAGTTGCTTTCCAGTCTTCTGTCAATGTGTGTGTTTGTTAAAGCCTGAACATGTATTTATGTGTGACTGGTGAGCATGATGCTAATGTGTAGTATGCGAGATGCTTTGTCAGATTGCATTCTGAGCAGAAGCAGAAAGCTTAAATAGAAGAAAATACTATGCGTGATTTCCGTGTTACTGCAGTTTTGGGCACTATCTACACTGTGATTGCTATACGCAACCAGAAGACGGTTCTGTCATTCGCCAGACCCCCTTCAGGAGTCTATCACGCATAACCTATGAATAGTCAGATAGTTGAGGGAACAAAATGAAGCACAAACTGTTTTGCCCTCTGTTCCTCGCTATCTGTTTGTGCTGCAGGAGCAATCTCACGTTCCTGTACTGACTGCATAAGGAGATAGTGGGGTTGGTATAGGATATGCTGGCTTTTGAACTCTTTGGGGTAGGTTTTGTATCTGCCTTTGCCTTTACAATATCTTGTAGTAGGAGACTGATCCTCACCCACGCAACTCTAATAGACATTTGTTTAATTATCTGCTCCTTGTGTTTGGCACGGTTGACTGTTGCAGTTGATATTTCACAATTAGGCATTGTCTTGAGCCAAATCTGAATTGTTAAAAACCTGGCATAATACAAAGTTGATAGGTGATACTGCCCATACTCATTTTGGTAGCTTAGCTGATGGGGGTTGAGCTGCTCAGCATGTTACACATCGAATTGTGAGAGGAAGAGGGTATATGTGTGCAAGCTTCATGGGCTTATGCTTTTCCCTTACGCACAAGGCAATGGAAAATGCAGCGTAGCCTGGATTTTACATTATTGAAGCTGATTGGAGTTATGGTCATGGTCTGCGGAGGAGTCTGTACTCCGGGAATGCTTGCCCAGTTTAGTCTTTCCACACCTTTGCCTTCAGTACTGTGATGGAGGGCTGGAGGTGCACTTCTGCTACCTTCTGAAAACTTCAGGTTCCACAGAAAACACATGCAAATATGAATGTTACATCTTCACTAGTTGCCTATCAGTGAGCTGCTGTTCTGTCAGTTCTAATGAGCTGCTGCATGGAGTGAAGAAGTTTTGGTCACCTGGAGATGCTGTAGTTTAGTTCAGCCTTGCATACCGCTGACCTCTCACTGTGTTGATTTTGGATGCTGTCTGAGTAGGCTGCTTATTTCAGTGGTGTGGAGATGGGTGAGTTTCCATGGACAGATTTCTGAACCTGCTAGTGAAAAGTCCATCTGGAATGCCGTAAAAACAGCTGAGTCCCTCTTCCCCCCCACATGCACAGACACAGTATCTGTTTCAGGTGGAACCTCTCAGAACCTTTCCAGCTGAACCTTTTGTGATACTGCATAAAGTAGGCTTGCTGTGGGCTTCTTCACATATTGGCTGTATGGACATGGCTTATGGATCTTTCCTTTAAGAAAGCATGTGGTGATGCTTTATGTTTGCTAGTTTTGATAGTGGTCCTAAATGTATATATACCCTTAGTAGGAAATTGGCGATTAAAGGTGGAGTTGTGATCAAGTGCTGTATATCCAGCAGTCTCCAATTTCAATGCTGTAGAGGAAGCACAGGACCACTGTAATGGATATCGTACCCACAGGGAGAAATCCCTTCCTACTGTCAGGCAGTTAGCTTTCAACTTCTGTCACAAAGTGTCTTTCTGCACAAATTTATAATCTAATTTAACTGCAGATATAGTTGCTTTTCCATCTAAGTACCTAATCTCTTTCTGAATGGTACCAGGATACGACTGTTGAGTATTTTTGGGGATGATTTGTCTTTGTTCTGAGCAGATAAGGAATTCAGTCAAATCCAGTTGGAGGTAATATGAATGCGGTTAGCCTGATGCCAGTTTTCAGCTAGCTAACCTTGATGAAGGGACAGTTTAGTGTTTTTTTCCTGTCCCAATGTGTTTTCTGTGATAAATCTGCCCTCTAGACAGTTTATTAACTCTTTGACATGATACAAGGAGTTCCACTGGTTAAATATAGATAGATTTTAAAGAAATAAAATGTTCCCAGTCATCTGAGGTGGGGCTCCAGAGGTTTGCATCTTAGGGGACTGTGTGTGCATATATGTGCTTATTTGTTTATAAAAAGCAAGTAGTTTTCTGAACAGCCAAGTTAATGAAGATTTCTGTGAATTTGTGTCTTGAGATCAAACAAGGATTTTTCCGTTGTCTTTGGATACACCTCTATATATTTTTTTTTTTTCCATGAAGTACCCTCTTTCCACAGACTGCACTGACCATGTGACACGTGAGCCACCATTTTCAATTATGGACATTGGATGACATGGTTTTTGGGGTGGGCCTGTAGAAGTTCAAATTGCAGTTTTGCCGTCTGTGGCTTGGCTGTTTTTACAGCTGGTACTCAGTGCTTCTCTGCTTGAAATCAGTCACAGAATCATAGAATTGTCTATGATTTGGTTGGAAGGGACCTTTCAGATCGTGGAGTCCATCCATCAACCTAACACTGGCAAAAAACATCACTAAACCATATCGCTAAGCACTACGTCTGCCCATCTTTTAAATACCTCCAGGGATGAGGATTCCACCACTTCCCTGGGCAGGGGTACTGTAAGTAAAAAAAAAAAAAAAAAAAAAAAATCTATTTACACAGCAATCAGGTAAGCTTTTTCTCTGCAGGAGACCAGACCAACAATGGACATAAAGCTTGGCATGATCATGTGGGTGAAAAGACTTCCCCTCCTCCCCTTACTTAGCCTAGAAAATTTACTCATTTCTCTGCTGTTACAGCAGCACACAAGATTTCAAGTCTACAAATGGATGTACAGCATCCAACTGCATTAGGAGCCTTTTCTTGAAGGTGATAAAATAGCAAGACGCAAATGGAGAGAGTGTTTATGTACTTCACTTGCAAGATTTTTGGCTTTTCTGGCTATCTACTGTTGTACCTGCGCCATCTCATGCAAGGTTTCTTCATGCACCACATGTGACGCTATCTCAGGCAGTGGCTGGGTGTTCGGTACTCTAATCTCAAAAATGGCCAATTAGCTTTGCTGACGTTTGTACTTAACGTTGCTTGAGCCAGTCTCTGCCAATCAGTCTGTGAACAGCCCTTCAAGGCTATCATAAATTAGATGCACTTATGTAACTTCTGTGTCTGGCTTTATAACACCATAGTCTTTTAATACAAAAATATTACCTAAAATCCTAGCACATCCATTTGACTTCAAGTGTCAGACTGTTCTTTCTTCTGCTCTGTGGTGTATTGTTAATTAATGAAGATAATATCAATCACCTGAAGGCCATAAAGCAGAAAGTTTGCTTTCCATTTTAAGTGAAGTGGGTTCTATAGAACTCTTGCAGTAAAACTTAAATTGTAATGTAGTAGTTTTGCATTGTCTTCCTCCACAATATTTGCATTGTGAGTACTATAAAGTCAAAGTAAAATATGGTAGGTTATTAAATTGCAACAATCCAAATTGCACTGGACAATAAATAACACCAAAGCTTATAGTACCCTTTCTGCAGCTGATATTGGTAAACTTTTGTTGTTTCAGGACAACCTCGTGTTCCATGTGGCAGCTAACCTCTACATTTTGGAGATAGCAAGTGTCTGCAGTTTCATTTGAACTGTGAACATCTCTGCATTCAGCACTTCCGAGGTCAGTGTCCAGGGTTCCTACTTAGTATATTTACAAACTTGGGTCCTCTGGGTCTGCAAATAATAGCTTTGATGCTTAGGCAGAGATCAAGTTGCAGGAGTTGATCCTTTTTTTTAAGTATTAGCAGTATATATAGTATATATATATATTAAATAGCGGTATTAACAATTTCAAGGGTTCACCTATCATAAATGAGATCTCCAGAATCCTGACACTGACTTAAATGGGGTCATGACTTTGTCCAATGAAGTTATTCTTAAAAAAAAAAAAAAAAAAACCAACAACAACAAACCCACCAGTATTTAGTCTTTATAACCTGTGAAAGACTGTGAATCTTGTGGTTTCAAATTTTAGGGCTTTCTTTCTCTGCAGCAATGAGAGAGAGATTTTTTGTTTCTTTTTTTCTACTGAAGGTTTAGACTTTCTCAAGAATTACTGTAGTACAGGGAATGGCACTTAAGAAAAAATTGTCAAAATCCGAAGAACAAGAACAACAATGATGATTTGAATCAATTAATAGTTCCTTTTTATTTTTGAGGGCTTATAGTCTTGAGCGGAAAAAAATATTCTTAACTCAGTGCTAATAGCAAAGCTTTTATTGTAGTTTTGGTATAGTCATTTTTGACCTTGAGCAAGTGCAAAATAAATACATTCTTGTGTTCTGTGCACTTACGTGGTCCAGCTTAAACTATCTATATGAGTATCTTCCATTTAACTCTCCTTATAATTTACTTAAGTTTCTCCAGAAGCATCAGCCCTCACCTGCAAATTATACCTCTGCCTCAAGAGGATGTCTCAGTATCTAGTTGAAGCCTGCTGTGCAGTGTGGCTTGCTGTATTTATTGCTTTCTGTCATAATGATGCTTGCACTAGGGAGCGGGTGGAGACCACACAACTTCGTCACACCTGCCTTCAGTCAGCTGATGGACAGTAACAACTTTAAGCTCTGCAAGCTTGAAAAATATTCATACCACCTTTTCTGCGTGTCTATGTCTCCTTTTTCCAGGCAGTCTGCTAAATCTCTTTTTTTTTTCCATCCAAAGCTCAAAAATAATATTATGTACACCCATTGGATGGTTTTCTTCTGTGGTCTGTTTTCCTGTTAGGTAGAGAAATACCCTTCATGAGAGGCTTACGACAGATTAGATAAAAATCCAGAGGAGGATGTAAGGATGCTTTTGTCTTGCCCCTGGGCCCTGGAAGGGACAAGATACCATTTTGTTCCTTCAAGCTCTCCTTTTCCAGGTCTCACTTCATTTTCACTGCAGAGTACATATTTGATGATAGCAGAGAGAATTGATAACTGAGGCCACGTTCTTGTGAAAAGGGAAAACATATGGAAACCAGAGTATGTTGGTTTAGAGGAATTGTCCAATAGTTTGCCTCTCTTCTGAGGGGATATATTTCTATTTCCCTGGCCTGTCAGTGGGGAGTACAGGGCTCTCAGATGTTTAACGATCTCACTCTGTGCTACTAGCTCTTACTGAGCTTAGTTTTTGATTAGTGGGAGCCCCCTCCCCTGCTGGTCTGGCTGACCTCAGGGCTATATAGATGATAGATTCATGCAATGGTTTAGGTTGGAAAGGGCCTTAAAGATCATCCAGTTCCAACACCCCTGCCCTGGGCAGGGACACCTCCCACTAGACCAGGCTGCTCAAAGCCTCATCCGGCCTAGCCTTGAACACCTCCAGGGATGGGGCATCCACAGCCTCCCTGGGCAACCTGTTCCAGTGCCTCACCACCCTCACAGGAAAGAATTTCCTCCCGATATCCAATCTAAATCTACCCTCTTTCAGTTTGAGGCCGTTACCCCGTGTCCCGTCATTACACTCCCTGACCAAGAGTCCCTCCCCATCCTTCCTGTAGGCCCCCTTTAGGCACTGGAAGGCTGCTATAAGGTCTCCTCGGAGCCTTCTCTTCTCCAGGCTGAACAGTCCCAGCTCTCTCAGCCTGTCCTCATAGCAGAGGTGCTCCAGCCCTTGGATTATCTTCATGGACTTCCTCTGGACCTGCTCCAACAGGTCCATGTCCTTCTTGTGCTGAGGGCCCCAAAGCTGGATGCAGTATTCCAGGTGGGGTCTCAGCAGAGCAGAGAGGGAGAATCCCTTCCCTCGACTTGCTGGCCATGCTTCTTTTGGTGCAGCCCAGGATGCAGTTGGCTTTTTAGGCTGTGAGCGCACATTGCCAGGTCCTGTTGAGCTTCTCATCCGCCAACATCCCCAAGTCCTTCTCAGGGCTGCTCTCAATCCATTCTCCACCCAGCCTATATTTGTGCTTGGGATTGCCCTGACCCATGTGAAGGACCTTGCACTTGGCCTTGTTGAACTTCATGAGGTTTGAATGGGCTCACCTCTCCAGCCTGTCCAGGTTCCTCTGGTTGCCATCTCTTCCCTCCAGCATGTTGACCCCTCCACACAGCTTGGTGTCATCTGCAAACTTGCTGAGGGTGCGCTCAATCCCACTGTACATGTCGCTGACCAAGAAGTTAAACAGCACCAGTCCCAATACCAGCCCCTGAGGAATGCCACTCATCACTGGTCTCCACTTGGACATCAAGCCATTGACCGCAACTCTTTGAATGTGGCTATCCAGCCAATTCCTTATCCACCAAGTGGTCCCTCTGTCAAATCTGTGTCTCTCCAATTTAGAGTCAAGGATGTTGTGTGTGACAGTGTCAAATGCCTTGCACAAGTCAGGTAGATGACATCAGTTGCTCTTCCCTTATCCACCAATGCTATAACGCCATTGTAGAAGACCACCAAATTTGTCAGGCATAATTTACCCTTAGTGAAGCCATGTTGGCTGTCCACAGTCATCTCCTTATTTCCCATGTGCCTTAGCATAGTTTCCAGGAGAATCTGCTCCATGATCTTGCTGGACACAGAGGTGAGACTGACTGGCCTGTAGTCCCCCGGGTCTTCCTTTTTCCCCTTTTTGAAAATGGGGGTTATGTTTCCCCTTTTCCAGTCACTGGGAACTTCACCAGACTGCCACAACTTTTCAAATATAATGGAAAGCAGCTTAGCAGCTTCGTCTGCCAGTTCCCTCAGGACCTGCAAATGTGGTAGTAACAATCCTGAATTATTCTGACCTTTTTCTGCCATAATACATTGTAAATCCTGACACTAATAATAGTGTTTTAATTTCTCAGCAGACCAGTTCTACCACTCATTGGTGTGTTTTAAATATTTTTTTCTTCCCTGTAAATAATTCTTGACACCATATACCCCTGCTGAGTGTCTCACCTTTAGGATTTCCACTGTTGTTTGCTGTCTCCACAGCAGTTGTAATAAAGGCTACTTAAATCTCATAGAATAAAATTACTCTTTCCATGAAGCACTGCTGTTTTGTTTTAATTTGTTCAGTTGGTGTCACTTAGCAGTTGACAGAGCTGTGGGTGCCAGTGGAACTAGTGGAGCATGTAGTCCATCCAGTATAACATGGCAGGGTATTTTCAGCTATTCAGTTTGTTGTTCTAGCACCGTTAACTTGCTCTTTGTGCCCTGAACTTGGCCAAGGAAATTGATTTAGAGTTGGGATGTAGTGCCAATCTAATGTCAGCCTTCAACAAGACCCGTGGGAGCTCCTCTGAATAAAGCAGAGATGTTTGCAATTATAGCTATACCCTGTAGCTGCAATAACTTCCCATCATTACTTGTGGTTTTGTTTTCAAGTATAGGTACCTATTGTTAGAAAGTTGTGTGAGAGAGGAAGGTGACTTTGCACAGGTCATAGGCATTGGTGACTCCATGGTATCTTCCACATCTGTAGAAAGGCTTGAAAGTTATCCCCTTTATTTAGAAGCCTAACCTGTGGCTGTTTTGATCATGTGTGTTCATACAATACCTGTTAATGTTAGAACTCCTAGTGCCTGCACATGTCCTTTTGCAGGGCACCAGCATACTGCCTTAATGCTGTATTTGCTGTCTGCTGCTCTAGCATTTGTATGTATTCCCAGGTACAGGTAATTCAGTTTGTACATATTCTTACTGTTATAGCCCTGGCCTAATTATGTGTAGGAGGTGGCAATATAGTTCTGCTTGGCTGACCCCCTTCTCTCTCTAAGGGAGAAAATTGCTTGAGTCCATTAAAGTCCAGGTGAACTAAAATGCAGAGTGAGATTTGGAGTGGAGTTGGGGGGGGACAATACAGGCAGTTCCTTTTGCTTGGAAAGCTGTTGTACGTCATGTGTTATCTACCAAAAGAAGTTGTGGTCCTGATCAGCAATCACTTGTGTTTAAGAGATTGTAAAGTCAATATGCTTGTGTTGAGGGATCAGTTCAGAATTCCCCCTTCTCCTGTTGGCTAGAGCACTGCCAAAAGTTGCCAGCTGGAACAGAAAAATATGTCTTTGAGAGTAAGACAATATAATACATATATATTTCTACCATACCTGCCTGTACGCTCCTCAAGGCTGCCATCCCTCATCTACCTAAGAGTGCAAGTCAGACTTGAGTTGTTAAGAGCCAAGAAATCCCAAAGTCATTACCAGCAGTGCTGTCTGCTCATATTGTTAGAAAAATAACAGACTTTGTGATGTCAGTGAAGGATAGAGATTCAGCTAGAAAATTAATCTTGTGGCCTGTTACCTTTAACTGCTGAAATCTCATGGCTGGCTGCCTTCTTAAATTTTAACGTCTCTTGTGTTTGTGTGATGCAGCTTGCATTTGTGGGAACAATACAGTATCATGGGGAAGATGAGGAGCATTGCATGCATAGACTGCAGCAACATTTACTGTCTTAACTGTTTAAGAAAGCATGCCATTTCTCATAGTTATGTTCTCATCTGTGGATCAGAAGCTATGCACAGAATTCCGCATGTGCTTTGTGTCTGAGCTTGATCCTACTATCAGGAAATACAAGCTAGTTTTGCAGTGACCACAAGCTCTTTTATTTTGTGGAAATTAAACATCAATAGATGTGTAGCCACAAAGAAGCACGGGAGGTTTTGTGCATTCACTGTATCCTCACATGATGTGTCCTGTAAGGATTCAATGAAGATTGTGCACGTAGTCCAAAGTCTGGCATTTTGTAGCTTTGGTAACTCATGTTTTCATAATATAAATTAAAACAAAAATAACCCCACAACTATTTGCTACAAGTACCTGTGTTTCTGAACTTAGGACAAGTAATGTGGCAAAAATCTACAGCAGATCTTGCACAGGCTCTCCATGTTTGTTTTTTTAGTGTTGCTAGAAGTAATCATGTGGATGCCTCAGTCAGCTCTTCTGTAGGATATAGAAGCTGCTACTTGTCTCCTTTTGGTAGCAATGAGATAGTAAAGTTGGCCTTGCAGAGTAAAAAGGCCTATAAAATAAACAAAATTATTTTTCTGCCTTCTAATCGGGGTTAATTCTGACCTCGTGATGTTCTGATACCAAGTCTGACGCATCTTTCCTTAGGCTAAAGGACTGAAAGTCTTTCTTAGGCATCTGGTCCCTTTGGCTGCTTCTGGGAATGAGTGAAGGTTACAGCAAATGCACAACATCTCAGAAGCCTTGAGTTTCAGTAATAAGCTGTTCTGCAAATCACAATTTTTGGTGGCTAACAACTTTTTCAAACGGAGGCAGATTTCTATAGAAACAGGAGAAATGCTGTGTGTGAAATTATGGTCTTACCATAATAATATCTTAACTCCCCCTCAGTCTTCTAAAGGTATTTGGGGTAGACATGTTAATAAGTAGGAAGTATTTATTAGGTTGACCATCCTGTCTGTGTTTCTCTGTTCTCATTCTCAAAAGCAACAGAAACATTCAAAAATCTGTTTAAAGATGAAGTTTGTAAAAATTGTATGGTCTGTAGGGCTCTCTGTTTTAGTTTGAATGTTCTGAAACAAAACACTAAATAAAAATAATTGCTAGAGTAGTGCATTAGAATAAATGTGCAGGTGGTCAGCATGGGCAGGTGTATGCTAGTGGGTTCAGCTGGAAGGGCTTAAGAAATCATCTGTTTTCAACTGGAGGTCACTGCCTGCATAGCTGAGAGCCAGAATAGATTCACCAAAGGAAAGTCATGCTTGACCAACTGCTTAGTTATTTCATTATAGAAGTCTGTCTTGGGGACAGGGGAGAGCAGCGGGTATTGCCTACCTTGACTTCGGTAAGGCTTTTGACAGTGTCTCCCATAACATCCTTCTAGAGAAGCTGTTGAAGTGTGGGCTGGATAAGCAGACAGTGAGGTGGATTGAAAACTGTCTGAATGGCTGTGCCTGAATGTGATGGTCAGTGGCACATAGTCTAGTTGGAGGCCAGTAACTAGAGGTATACCCCAAGGGTCAGTACTGGATCCAGTCCTGTTTAGCATCTTTATTAATGATCTGGACAATAGGGCAGAGTGTACTCTCATCAAGTTTGCTGATGACACAAAACTGGAAGGAGTGGTGGGTAGGCCAGAGGGTCGTGCTGCCATGTAGAGGGACCTCAACAGGCTGGAGAAATGGACTGACAGGAACCTCATGAAGCAAATGCAAGTGCCCATGGGGAGAACAACTCCATGGGTACCACCCAGCTGTAAAGCATATTGGCAGAAAAGGGCAGAGGGGTCCTGGTGGACACCAAGTTGACCATGAGACAGCACTGTGCCCCTGATGCAAAGAAGGCTAATGGTATCCTGGGCTACATTAGGAGAAGCATTGCTCCTAAAGGAAAGTGGAGGTGATCCTTCTCCTCTACTCAGCCTTGGTGAGGCACACCTTGGGTACTGTGTCCAGTTCTGGGCTCTCCGGTACAGAACAAATACGGAGCTACGGAAGAGAGTCCATTGGAGGTGATTAAGGGACTGGAACATCTCTCCTATGAGGAAAGGCTGAGAGAGCTGGGGCTGTTCAGCCTAGAGAATGCTTGGAAGGAACTCTTCAGTATATACAAATACCTGGAGGCAGGGTGTAAAGAAGATTAAGCCAGGTGGTGCCCAGTGACAGGTCAGCAGGCACCAGGCACAAACTGAAATACAGGAGGTTCCCTCTGAACATCAAGAAACACTTTCTCACTGTGAGGGTGAGCAAGTATTGGCACAGGTTGCCTAGGGAAGTTGAGGAGTCTCCGTCCTTGGAGATACTTAGGTCTGTCTGGACATGGTCCATGTCAGCCTGTTCCAGGTTGCCTTGCTTGAGCAGGAGGGGTAGACAAGTTGACGTCCAGAAGTCCATTCCACCCTCAACCATTCTGTGGATTAATTGTGGGAGTCTGCATAGTTCATTTCAGTGCAAAATGAAACAATTTCATTTGCATCACCTTTTCAGTGAAATAAAAAAAACAATGCTCCAAGTTGTGGGACATTCTGGACTGACTTAAACACTCTTCCTGTGCTCAAGTGCTCATTTTTGATCAGTTGCTGATGATACTGTACCCTGACACTGCCCGGGGCTCAGCAGCTGCATTCTAAATGGGACATTTTGAATGACTGGGCTTAAAAAAAAATAATAACTTTTGGTCTCTTTGTCTGTTACAAAACCAGATTAACTTTATAGTTGATGGAAGGACAGAAAAGCAGTTGGGGACTGCAAGACAGTGAAAAATGGCCCTGTTGCTGAAGAGTTTGTATCATAGATATAGTACCTGAAAGCATCCAGACAACCTGTTGCTTTTTCTAAGGTAAAGCCTTACTAAATTAGTCCTATTCACTACAGAGGAGCACAGCTATGTGTGTTATGTCAGGAGTTGCTTCCTGAGAGAACATCTAACTGCAGATACCAAAATAGTATCGTACTAGAAACTGTGTAGTGGTGTTGTGCAGTGTGTTTGGGGTTTTCTTGGTGACAGTTACTTCTTGTGATCAGAGATTATTTTTCTAATTGTGCAGCATATGAATAAATTGGGAGAACAGCTTACTCTTCAGTGTTCTGGCAGCTTTGCAGCTACCTTAGGAAGGGGCCTTTTTTGTGACCTTTGTTCTATCCAACATCAACAAGTCAAGTTATATTTTTAAACCAAGTGTCAGGCTTTTGGAAAGTTAATAATAGCCTTTCCTGGTTTTGCAGGGAGCTTGGCCAAAGCCTTATCATTTTGTACTTGGGACTTGTTTTTAAATCTAATGATTTTCTTTTATTTCCCCTTGCTTTAGTGATGTTTTGTGGTTGTTTTGCTTATGTCTTGAGCGGAGTTGAGAAGTTGCCAGAGTCCATTACTCTCTGACCATGTTCTTTCAGATATTCCATGTGTGTATGGTGTAATGTTTAATATCAGATTTACTTACTTGGAGATACTCGATGTGACACGGGATTTCTGATTTAGTGGAGCAATACAAAATATTCTGAAATCACAATACAAATGTACGTTACACTTGGCAAAACATAGTAATTTCAGTATGCAGGTCAGTCGCAATACCAGTGTGATTCCCATTACTGGTCTGTATGATAAGCTCACTGTCGCAACACTGGGCATCCTCTGTCGCTGGGAAGGAGCGTGTGGGTTGAAGCCAGCTCAAGCGCGTTGCTCTCTTCAAAATTCTTTTGTTAGTTGTTGGGGTTTTGTACTCTGTATTGGGCTGAGCCACCTAATCACTTCCCCCATGCTGGTCTGGCTAGCTCAGGGAGACATTTGCCACTGTAATGAACTAAATGGGAGAAACATCTACACCATCAGTTGATCCACTCAGCTGTTGATAGGTGTTTAACAAACCTATCACCTAATACAAAGGCCAACCTCTGGTCCCCTTTGTGTTGAGATAAATACATGACTTGCTTTGCAAAAGCTGTGGTCAGTCACACCCTACTTTATTCCCTGAGGTCTCTGGGCACATTGCCCTTGCCCATCCTTGCCTCTGAGCCTCCTTTCCATTGTAGGGGTTTGTTGGTCAGTCACAAAAGTACAAGTTGCAGACCACAGACCAAGGTCCAATTACTTCCCTGCTTTACAGACGTGCCACCTATAAAAGATCCTTCTCAGACAGCAGAAGTCCAGCTGCTGAGCTGCTAGGGTTTTTGTGCTAGTTCAGTCGGCCTTAGCAAGAGTAGCATGTCTAAGTAACTTCCTTCTTACTTTTGCAAGGGGAAAAAAGCAAGATGGTGTTTCATAATATAAAATTATGCGTGGTAAGGAACCTGCCAAGAGCAGTCAGTTAGCAGCATTTCTATCATATGTAGATATAGACAGCTGAAATATGAAAATCACTACCTTTACCAAGTCACGTAATGAACATCAAAGCGAATTGATTAGGATACTCTGCTTTAAGAAGGGCTGTTCTCCAAAAAAAGCACTGCCTGTATTTTTATTTACAGGAATGGTTTTTGGTTAAGCATCTACTTAGGATCCTTTATGTGGCTGGAGTTGGGAGCTTGGCTAAACTAACTCTTTTCCCTTGCATGAGTAGTGTTGCTTTGAGCTATTCATTCCTCAGTAGACCTATTTGTTGCTTAAGCTGCCTTATTTGGATAATTTAGTGTCCTGGCAAGGAACGTCTCCCTAAAAATCGTGGAGAAGTGTCTGCTTGCATTACCTTGGTAGCTGGGAGAGAGTAGCTTGAGGGCTGCCTCAAGAGCTGATATAACACTGCATGTATTTTAGCATGGATGATACTGTCTGTGATTCCTCAGTTAAGGGTACTTGCTAGGTTCTGTTTAAACTCAGAGCAAAACCAGCGTCTGGATAACAGAATATTTGTGAGTTTTGAGGTATAGGAGTCCAAGCATGCAAATCTTTCTGGGACATCTCTGCATCTCTAGAGAATGCAATTTCCAGGTAGGTAATTTGTTCTGTATCTTTGTTGTCCCAAAGCTCTTCAGCTTGCCCAATCTACTATGTCATCCATCCAGAAGTCAGGAAGGAATAATAAAGCCTGCATTTAACCTGTCCATTGGCTTTTACTGTGACATTCTGATTACTGCTCACGTCTGACCTATTTTTTCCTGTGCTATCTGTTGCAGTGCTTCATGGCCACAGCAAGGTAAACAATATTAGAGGAAACCGACGTTAAGACATATAATTTCCACGCAGCTGGTTGGAAAAGCAGTTGTCACTGCCTTCCTGGTGCAGCATGGCATTTGGACTTGGTGTTCTCTGCCTGTTACTATGGGCAGTAACAGGTAGGAGTTTACTTCTCGTGTGTCCGGGTCACACAGAATGAGTCAAGGAAATGCTCCTGGAGCGTGTATGCAGGTGTGAATGAAATATGAATGAAGCAAGAGCTGGGAAATCTTGTGACTCCGTAGTGCAAAAGTTCTTGTAAGGTACAGCTTCATAACTGGTAGTTGATTGCAATGGAAGAAAGCAGTTGTGAGTAGCTGTTTGGAGCCAATTTCAACAGGGCTGTTTCAGGGGAGAAGCTTGGGGCAAGAGGGGGTAGTAGGAGAGTTCAAAGAGTTTTCCTTCTCTTTCTCTTGCAGGACAGCAATTTAAGAAGATGTATTGCTTGTGTTCTAAGCTACCTTTTTTCTTCTGAAGTATCATAGGATGGTTAATTTATGAGAAGCATAAATACTTTTTTTTTTTTACATCTCTCGCCTCATCATTTGCTCTTACAGGCATGTATTTTCTTTCAAAGACCACGGGAAAGTCCTGTAAGTTTCTGCTTCAGCCACAGAGATAGGTAAATTATATCCATAATCAGACAGATGAAGAATGATAGTAATTCTTAATACTGCCTCTGTGTCATAGTGAGACTTAATCTGGTGCAGGCAGTTCTGATATGGCAACTACAGAACAATATATGCAAACATGGGGTTTGTTTCCTTAAAAGACAGTGTTTGAATTCTGGCTGTGGAGATACTGGCGGTATCTGTATTAGCAGGAATTGAGAACATAATGCTCAGTTATCTGGCTTTCATCTCCTGTAGTATAAACAGGATTGGCTGTTTCATAAGGGAGAGTCTTGCTGATGTGCACAGGCTTAAATTGACTACTGAATTTGGAAATGTTGGATGAGGGGGAATAGGCATTAACTACAGCTGTGCTCGTAATTGGCTTGAAGTAGTCCTCAAGATCACTCTGAGGATCTCATAGTGCCAAGCTTTTTGAGGAGAACGCGGAGCTGAGGTTTTTGGTGCTGTAGTAAATAAGTATGCCTTTTGTAAATAAATAAAATACTCTCCTATGAGATATTGAGTACCTGCCGTAGGGTCCATGCCAGTATCTTTAGAAAAAAACCCCACAGTGACTTCAATAGAAGGCAGTAATGTACAGTAAATACTGATTTTTTGGCTGTAGAGAACGTCACAGTTTTATGCTTTTGATAATGCTATTAATTGTTAGCAGGCTGTAATATCCTCTGTGTGCATATAGAAAGTCTCGTGTTCATTCTTTAGTTGCAGTTTTGCTCCACTATCTGAGAACAAGAGCATTACACTCAGTCTGCTGGCTGTATTCCAAGCCTCTCCCTGTATCTCAGGTACCAGCACACAGTGCTTAGGGCCTAATACATTCTAGTATCACATATTATTTTAGTATAAATTTTAGTACTTACTTATTTCCATCTCAATAATTTGCAGTGTTTTCCATCCAGTTAATGTTAACTGTAACTAAACTGGAAGGTACTTGCTGATTTTCAGGATGTGTGCTGAAATACGTCAGTGGATGCTCACGTTTGTTAAGTCAAAAGGACTTCTTTTTTTTTTTTTGTGCAGGCTTTAAGGTGAATTGAGTTTTCTCAATTCTTTTTTCTTCTTTTTTTTCTAAAAAAAAAAAAGTTTTCTTACCACTTGTTTTAACTTATGCAATGCCAGCCTTCTCAGTATCTTCATTGAGAGAACAGAGAAATGGGCTTGTTACTATCTTCGGAAGGATATTGAAGAATATGCTCTGATTTGTCAGAAGAAATTGAGGTGGGCTACTCTCTCCTGTTTAGATGATTTTTTATTTTTTTTTTTTTTTAAATTTTGTGTGTGGTGGCTTTTGGCTAAGAGTGTTTGACTGATTTTCATGAATGTGGTGGGTTGACCTTGGCTGGCTGCCAGGTGCCTAGCAAGTTGCTCTATCACTGGGTACTTCCAGGTTTGGGAAGTCAATCATGCAATTGCATAAAATGCTGAGTGACAGAGGCATGGTAGGTGACATACATGGTGCACACTAATACCTATTGCCGCATTCAGCTCAAGCCTCCTGAGAGGCACAAACATTAGTCTGTGCGTGCAGTTCTTGATTTCTCCACATAGGCATTCCTTATAATGCCAGTCTCATTTCACTGGCTTATATCCATTCATTGATGAAGTCAGCTTATATGAAATAGATTTAAATTATTATGGCCGTTAATAAAAATCAGTAATTTTTATGCTAATGCATCCAAAACCGTTTGGTTTTCTTTCCCCTATAAGAGATAGAATACATTGCTTTCCACCACAGAAACAACAGTTTACTTTGCAACTGGGAATCCAACACCTTGAAATCAGTCTAGCTCTCATCTTGAGCAGGCATATTCTAATCTGGCAGACCTTGCAAATACTGCTATCGAAATGCATTTCTGCAGATATAATAGCATTCTCATGGCCGATTCTCAGTTTTCTCATACTGTGTTCGTATTGTGGTGCTTTGTGCTGAGATTAGCCACTCTAACAAAAATGCGAAGATGGATTGGCAGGTAATTGCCATCACAGGTGTTGTGCAGTCTGTCTCCTTTTTTAAACTCCATGCAGCCCAACCATTGATTATATGACTGCCCAGAGTCTTTGCTAGACATTAGCGGTATCCTTTTCTGTACTCTAGCGTGGGGTGTTTCTAAATACATTACAAGCCATCAATTTTCAACACATTTCAGTACTGCTGGTCTTGGACTTTGAAGAATAAGAGGAATGCCCTTTTCTTCCCGTGTATCTAACGCATGAAACACAGGCCAGGAGCGTCAGAGGACACTTTAAGACATAGATATGCCTTGAAATGACAGTGGAACAACTAACCTGGGGTTGCAGTACGTTCTGTGTTACTTATACTGTCATGGTTAGATGTTCTAGTAATGTGTTATGGTTCACACAGGTCTTTCCAGAGAGACAAGATGGTGTAATGCCTGATTATGATCTCTGAGATGATAATGAGTTATGCAGTATGCCAGGTCAGTTCACATTGTCCACGTCTCTGTTGGAAGTGGTCTCATGTTTCCTCATGGAGGGATGTAGTGGCTGCACCTGTGCATCTACCCTTCTAGTCTCCAACTGCAAATATCCAGTGTCATTCATTCAGTCTGTTGATTCAGTGTGCTTAGATGCTCATGTGTAAATTAAGCAAAGAATGGGGATTTGGTCTGCGGTTTGGGCATATTTGGATTGTGACCATATCCACAGCCTGGTTTAAAAAAAAAAAAAAATAAAAATGAGGGGGAGGGAGAAGTGTTCTTTAGGTGTGGGGGTTTTGGGTTTTGTTGGGTTTTTGTTTTTCTTCTTTAAATAGTACTTAGTTGATTTATCAGTGGCTAACAGGGATAACAATTCATGGAATGAAAACAATACTTGGAGAGGACCATCAGGCCCACTGAACTAATTAGGGAGCTTTGACAGATCCTAGGTACAAGAAGTGAATGATAAATGTCACGAAGGCTGCTGTAATAGCTACAAAAGCTTTTCATCTCATTATAGAAGTAAGTAGAATACTATTGGCTTTAGCTTTGTGTTGAGGACTTGCTTTTAAGTAACTGAGCCTTTTTTTTTGTCTGTTTGTTCTCCTACTCCCTTTGCAGTGCTTAATCTGCAGTCAGCATGCTTACTGAGGCCCAAAAGAGCACTTTGGTATCCTGGATGTATCCCTGTTTAAAGACCTGTGAGATTTCAGGGAAAGGGAGGGAAAACACCAAATAACCTAAACACAGCCGGTAGAAAAAGAATGAAAATGCATTCATGGTGTACAGAGATGTTAGCTGTTGCTAGAGGAACTGATGCAGTGGCATTTCAGATGTTGGAAGTTCTCAGTAATATGGCATTTCTGGTTTCCAGGATGATACTTTCTATAGGCCCTTACTAAAGCTGCTGGAGTATAAGCCTTTTTCAGCATTTATGATACAAAGTGTGCTTTTTAGGAGTTTATAACTCTGCTGTAGAAGCTGGCTCTAGCTTGAAAATTGGAGTGCAAGTTCTCCTCTTAGGTGACTGCAATTAAAAATAACTTATTTTTATTTTGCTTCTGGAACCTTATCAAAATTGTTTCAATGTGTTATTGTGGTGGTAGGAAAAACAAAACTTACTTCTTACTGATGCATCTTTCCTCTCAGAATTCACCAAAATGAGATACAAGTTACTTGGATAGATTAAAAAAAAAAAATTAACTCTAAAAATAGAGTGGAACTAATTTGCTGCTTCAAGAGAGTGGAGGGAGCAGGTGTCAGGAAGGCAGAAACAGTCCTACTCTTTCTGTAGGAAACTGCTATAGGACCTTCCATGCTCACATAGTTCAGAGACTTTCACACTGTGAGAATAGTGTGCCACGTGAGCTCTCAGTGCTGTGCTGCCAGCAAGAAGGTAGTGGGAGGTGATTCTGGTCAAATATGACTTTTCTTGATGCAAGGTCTGAATCTGAGCTCTTCTCCTCTATTGCACGTTGCCTCTTCTTTCTGCTTCTTGTTGTATTCTTTGCTGCTGGGGAAAACAAATAGAGCAGCCCACAAGTGGGTATTTCTGTCTTTGCAGGGTTTCAGACTGGGATAATTAGTCATAATGAACCCGGTGTTAGTACACTGTCACAATTTGCTGCTTACTGACTAAAGAATATTAGCCTCCAAGTCGTTCAGGTACCCATGGTTGTATGAGCCTGCCGGAGAGGGGGAAAAGCATCTGTTAGGTTATGTAGTTAGTCTCCATGTCTAGTTGAGGAAAGGTCTCCAGCCAGCTGCGATGGAGGAACAGCTGTGTTCCTGCTGGGCTCTTGACATCAGTGGACTCATGCACCAAGATGTGAGAGAGTGGTGGTATGCGTCTCAAAGAAGGGTGTGGGTGTTTCCTCACTAAAGGAAAGAATCTCTTTAAAATAAAGCTATGTTCCATGGTGTAACTGTTTATTAGGGTTTTGGTGGGAGATAGGGGATTTTTTTTTAGAGTAAGCAGCGTGCCTGACTAGGTCTCTGGATATGTCAGTGTTGTCTTACTATAGACATAACATGGTACAGTGCTTTAATTTGAGTTCAGTTAACTAAAGGAAGACAGCCGTGCGATGACCTTAGACAGCAGACACAAATGTTACTATGTGAGCTTTCATGTGACACACTTCCAGTAAATTTTCTGTAAATAAGAGACCTCACAGTCTCTTACCTGAGCCCATTGCAGACGGGAGACTGGACAGAGTGAAGAGGAATATGAAATTAGAGATCAGATTAAGTTCATACTAAGTAGATCTTAAATATTTTCCATCTGAAGACAAAATGGACACAGCTAGTGTCAGGCTGAAATAGCCTGCTAAATTCATCCATTCTTGCCCACCTACTGATAGAATTTAATTCAGGTGTAACTAGCTGAAGCAAGAGATGAAACTTAGATTACTTTGATATCTGTATTATACTGTTAGATTTAATTTAGAATTGGCAGGGAAATAATTTTCCCATTGTACAGAAATTCTGAAGCTTAATGTTTTTTCCATTCCTTATTGGGATGAAGGCAAGGCCTTCTGACATTTCAGAAAAGGGGTAGCTATGATGCTTGCTTGGGAAATTTAGGTTCAAAGTCATGCATTATCTTAGGAATGTGCTAGACTTGTTTCTGTCTATGGCTACTGAAACACCATCAGTTTCGTGGGAGTCTGACTCTGCAGTGTAATACCTGATGTATCAAACTGAAGGTGGCCAAGTGAGATTTGAAGCTTTGTTTGACATCAGACTGAGTGAGGATTTGAAGTCTAGCCTTAGGTTAGAGCTTTGGATTATTCCAATTGTGGAAGTGTGTCTCTAAGACAAGAATTGTTGGTCGTTCTTTTCTGAAGAAATAATGAAACTTTCAAATGTCTTTTAACGGGTTGGTCACTTCCCCTTCAGGGATGAGGTAAAGAAGGGAAGATGTGAAAACAGCCCTCAAAGGAGTTTTTTGACCCACCTTAATAGTGCTGTTCTTAAATTATAATGGGTTGTTACTAGCTAATATTGCACATTCATGGTCTGTCTTGTTTCTGTTTTATCCTATTAAAGGCCTGTTTTTCATCTCCGTGCTGTTTTACGGGATTAACTAAATTGATACGGGTTGTAAAAGGACAGAATGGCCTTCTCCTATGGCCTGGCTCCTAAAATTAAGCAGACTCCTATGCTTCATTTTAACCCAGAGCTCTGATGATTCCCCTGTCTTAAGTTGTGTACAACTTAAAGGAAAGACTGGTGATGACAACTCAGTCTCTGCCAGTGTCTTATGTTCTTGGAGGTGAAAGGAAATACAGAGGGAATATTTACATGCAATGTGAAAGAAAAAAATGCACAAATCCTGAGCATCTCCTGGATACAGATAAAGATACTTCATGTCTCAGCTGTGTTACAACAGGCTAGGTTGTTTTAAATTCGTGTTCCCCTGGATAGTTTTTTCACTGAAAGTATAAATTGGAAGAGTAAACAGCATCCGAGTTCTCTGTGAAGGAGTAGCTGGAGTCAGAAAAATAGTACTTGAAGCTGTTTATCCTTTTTGTCAGCTTCGTATTCAGCTATACCTATTTGCAAGTCGTTGATCTTTTTTTAAAATTTGTTTTTGTTTCACGTTTCTCCTTACCCCAAATAGCCAGTTCTGCGAAACCATCATAAGGCATTGTCCTCTCTATCCCTCAGTGTGTGGTGCAATTTTTTTTGTTTGTTTTGGGTTTTTTGCATTGAACTTAACCTACTTTGCAAGCCATACATTCATCCCAGGCAGTATGATGCCCCACAGGTATTTTAGTAGCTGTATTCAGATTGGGTATTGTGAAGGAGTGTACTGCAGGTCAGCCCAGAAGATGTGGGAACTGGAGTGTGGTGGTTGGACACACTGCATTTGTAGGAAAATCTGCATCTCCAAGGCCCTAGGTCATGGTCAGACTTAACCCCTATTGCTGGCCTGTTCCTACTCATTGATCTCATTTTTCCTGCCCATTAGCTCAACAGATTTGGGCTGGAACCCATTAGTCAAGCTGCCTTTTTCTTCTTCTCCTGCCATATACTTTTATGAATAATGAGTTTTCTGCTGTCAGAACTCAACTGTGAATGATGTCCAAAGCAGGCAGAGTCAACTTTGTCTTCCATTATTGTTAGCTCCACACTGGTGACATCTTGTTTTCGTTGGTTGAGTTAGCAAGTCTTGTTGAAAACCATGTTAAGAAGAATGTCCTGGTTTTACTCAACTGTTTTTTTGAAGCATGATCAGATTTTTCAAATTGCATTTTGAAGAGAGGAATTCTGAAGAGTAGTTAAAACCAGGAAAAAAACACCTAGAAAAGATGTTAAAAATTGGCTGAGATATACAAGATGGTGAGTCATGCTTGATTTGAACGCTTCACACTCGGCCTGCGATGTGCTATGAAAACAATTCTGATGTCATACTAAAAGGTTACAACTTCACTGCAAAGGAAGGAAAGGTGCTCCCTAATGGAGCAAGCTCTTGGGATTTCACATGAACTAGAGGGTAAAGCAGCAAAAAATTGAGAATTTGATCCAGCTTTTATATTAAGCCCAAGAGTTATGTTGGTGTAGAGGGACACTTCATGAAGTTCAAGTGAAATGGCAAATGTTTCTCGTGTGTAGGCTTTTGCTGCCTTCTCCCTCAAATGGAACAATGACGTTACAGGATCTTATTTGGGTTTTGTTTTAAAACATGCTTTGCTCACTATGCTAAGAGGGTAATGGAGGTACCCCATGATTTATTTTTTTTTTGTTCCCTGTTCTTAAGTATTGTCAACTTGCTTCCATCACTATGTATTTCTAGTAAGGGGGAGTAAGAGGCGCTTTGGAAAACGTATCAAGATCCTACACTGAAAAATCCTCCAAAGTACAAATACTACTGCAAAGGGACATGCTGAAAAAAAAAAAACTACTGGTGATGTTAGTGAAAGGAAATGAGCTTATTTAAGCAGGGTACCACCTGTCTTTATCTTGTCTCCTGTGATAAGCCATTTTTGGTTACAGTAAACTACATTATGGCTTGGTTGTAGTGTTGTACCTTATGTTGGTGGTGTTGTTTCAGGTTCCAGTTGTGAGCAGTGCAGAGAAGGAGCCACGTACTCGGATGCAGTAATATCTCCCAACTTAGAAACTACTAAAATTATGCGAGTTCCTCATGCTGTGTCAGTGTCCGACTGCATCGCAGCATGTTGTGACCTCTCTGGTTGTGACTTGTCCTGGATGTTTGAACGACGCTGTTACATCGTGAACTGCCAACACAAAGAGAATTGTGAACCTAAAAAAATTGAAACTGTAAAGTCCTATCTTACTTTTGTGCTGAGACCTTCTCAGAGGCCAGCCTCGCTGCTAGGATTTGGGCAAGTGATCCCAAGCATGGTCCACTCTGTGGGACTCCAGAATCAGCCGTCTGAGGAAGTGAGTAGCCTGAAGGAGCTGTCTCTGCTTGGCAAAGATCCCAGCCTTGAGGAGATACCTGAATACATTGACGATTATAAAGAGTTGGAACAGGATCCCTTTCAGTTGAGCATCAAACATCAGCAGAAGGAGAGCACAGATTACGCTGATTGGCACCTGATGGTGGCAGGTGAAAATGACTTCAACTCTTCCATGGGTGATGATGGAGATAACCAGGAAGACTTTGCTGAAAAGAAAGGGGAGGCTGGGATGGTGGAAAGCCTTCTGAATAAAAACAGCTCTGAACTGAACTCTGTCACTGAACACTCTGTAGAGAGGCTGTCACTATCATCTGTCCCGCAGATTACACCATTCCCCGGGAAGACATTTGAAAGTGAAGCAGCTGTTCAACTTCTTGCACAACCTGATGATGCTTTGCAAAAAGAGGTATGTTTGCCCATCAGGAAGCAAGCAGAGTATGGTGAGGCCACTTTGCAATTGTTTTGTTTTTCACATCAAATTAGGTTATTGCTTTGTAATGTAACCCTAACACTCAAATGACTTACAGTCCTGTTACAGTGTAGAAAAGGTTGACAGGGAGAAGATTGCCTTAACAGGTGGATGAATTGCTAAAGGATTCTTTTCTATTTGAATGATAAGGAGCAGAGCTTCTTTTGAGACACTGTAGGGTTCCCTTTGAAGCGTACAGATGAGTGGGCTTGGACCTGGTATAATAGCATTAGGATATTCTTCCCTTCTGACCCTTGGTGACGCATTAGAAGAAGTTAGCTGAGCAATACTAGTGCCTCCTCTAGTATCCAAAGGCCAAAACCAGTAATCTAAGTTCCTCCATCAATAAAATTAATCCTGTTTTATGGGTTTCATGTTACTAATGCATAGTGGTGTTACAGATGTAATGGTGCTGAATATAAATACCTTTTGTAATGCTTTTAAAACACAGAAGAGGCAAGGTACATAAGGAAAGACAGTAGTGGTTTTGGACCATGATGTACAGCAGGATAAAGTGGATAAGGTATTTTTGTTATCAGAATCCTTCTATTGAGTCTTAGAAAAATAAGTTAAATACTTAAACTAATTTAGATATGTAAGCAAAATGTACCTGTTCTCTGTTTGTGGCAGCCAGTTTGTTCATTTGGGACTAAAGGGGCTCTGGTTCCTTAAGAACAGGGTGGGACCGGTTGGAAAGTTGAAACAGGCTGTAAAGTCAACATTTACTGGGTTTGACACACACCTCTGCTAGAAGGAAGAGGAAATTAAGCAACGTTAGCTGGATTGCTCTGAATTCCACCAGATTTTGTAACCAGCAACTACCTATCTCTTGCTGTAAAAATGATAATTTATTGCCATTACTGTAGGGAGGAAAAATACATGTAAATATACTATCCCTGCTGATAAAATTTAGAGTGACGTTTTGTCATGCACTAGAGTTGCAGTTCTAACAAAGGGCAATAGCTGAGCTGTTCTTACAAAGTTAAAATTAAGGAAACCCAACTATTGCTGTGCTAAGCTCATCTCCCATTTTCCTTCCATCTGCTAGGGGAAACTAAGAAGCATCTTCTAGTTACTGCCTGTGCTGTGTGCTGGAAATAAAGCCATGGAAAGAACCTGCATTAGCTCCATGCACCACCATGTTAGCGCTCTTTGGGCATGCAGTAAAACTTGAAGCTTGCCTCCATTGCTGGCAAATGGAAGCCACATTAGCACTGTGCAATTGTCAGGATCTCTGCCAACTGAACCGCTTATGTGCCTTAGAGAAGCCATACAACTTTGAGTTCACCTAAAGTGTGTGGCAAACAGAGCTGAGAAAATTTGTTTCCCGTCTCTAAGGGATAATATGAATACAGCTTTATGAAAGTTGAGCATTCACTGAGCTTGCAGGGGTAATGATGTATATGGCCAAGCCTACTTTGTAAATCTCGACTTTGATTTTTCCACCCCAGCTGGAATAGAAAGATTTTGCTTTCTCTGTGCACTGCCTGTGTAGGTAGGAGTTTATTGTAAAGTGAAGTGGAGAAAAACCTATTTCTCACTGGGACACGGAGGAGGCATTCCTGTGTGGTCTTTATGTTATGCTAATATCATGCTAGCACAGACTTTGAAATTCCTGTGGAAAGGCTGAGGAATGAGCTTTCTTCTTTCAGTGCAGAAGGGATTAAACTCCAAAACTGGGTCAGTCTTTAGCCCCAGCTGTTTGAAGTCATGTTGAAGAACTGGTGAGACAGCTGTGGTTAGAAGATGGTCTGGCAGTGCTCTATTAGCAGAGGTGTAGAGAGTTGATGGGATAGCATTGAAAGCTGTTCATGAAATGTATTGTGAAATGACTCTAGAGGCTCTCTATTAGTGCAGAGAAAGGTTAAAAATCTGGAGAAGCAGAAGGTTTTGAGAAACTGCCAAAGCCTGTGCAGCCTTTGTTTCCCAAGTGGCAATCCTTTGAGTTTAGACATTTGTAGAGAAATGAAGATGACGAGCAGTTTTGGCAAACACGGCTTTCCCCAGGTTCAGCTTCAGTCCAGACACATCCCCTGTCCCCTTCCTAGTCTCCACTCCCCTTCTTTTCATTGCACATTATGCTCAGTCCTTTTGGTGAGGTGATAGGTGGCACAGGAGGTTGGCGTCAGCGCATGGCAGTTTCCTTTTTGCCACTTGTTGCTTCTTTCACTTTTATGCCACTCTTCCTTCCTTCTTGCTTGCTTCCTCTGCTCCCGTGTGGGCTTCTTTGTGAGCCTCAGAGCCCTGGGAGGTGACATGAAGTGCCTCCTTCCAAGAGGCTGTCTCTATCCCTATGCCCCATAATGTCCCCTTCCACGTGTTCCCTCTCATGTCTCCTGTTGTGCATCTCCATGACCTCCTGTGTGCCCTGCCCTCAGTGGCTATTGCCCTTTCTTAACTATATCTGAGTGGTTGCAGAGTTGTCGCGTGGTGGCTTGTTTCTGTCCATTGCCAGGCTGTCCAGGATCACAGGGGTGACCCCCTGCAGCCAGTCTCCTGCTACCCAAACCCTGCTGGTTATGCCTAGCACAAACTTCCAGCTTGGCTTCAAGTTTTTCTGGTTTGGGAATGGCGCTCATGACTCTAGTGGAAAAAAATGCTGCCTGTGATAAATTCTAGTGATAGGATTTCCTTCTTGTATGTCTCTTTCTCCAGCAAGCAGACTTTTTAAGCAAATTTTGTATGGATTGTTCAAGCACATATTTGTGTTTCCTTATGAAAAAATGTTTCTTTGGAGATCAAATTTTGTTATTAAGGAAATCTTATGTTTTTATACTGGATTAAAAATGCTGAGATGTCTCCAAATAGCTTTCTCACTGGTATATGATCCACTACCTCTCAAACTGTGGTATTTTTGTGTCGGTTATAAAAATGTCAAGGTCTTAAAACTATTCTTGCTAATAACTTTAATGCAATGACCTCTGTTTATTGCATATTATACAATATTTTCCTATCCTCTGCTTAATTCTGCTACAGCAATTCTATAGCTCTGTTCCTAGATCTGTGCTGATGCACTCCATTCTGCAGCTTCCAGACAAAGCTGTTTTGACAAGCAAGACAGAGCAGGGTGGCAAAAATGCAGTTCCTTTCTTTTATAGTAGTCAGCAGGATGCAGTGTTGTCAGGTGCTGTGTTCTTTGAGCAAGGACCTGGAGAGAGATTTTTAAACTGTGAGACCAACCAAACACAAGCCTCTGGAGTCTGTGCCTTGGGAGCATCCTTGCCATAAATGCAGTCAGGTGTAGGGGGTTTCTGTATGTGACTTGAGATAGAGTGTGTGGGATTTGTCAGTTAATTGAATAACCTGGCTTTTGGGTTTACATCAGAGTTCAGAGTGATCTTACAGACTGTCACCCTCTAGCAGCTTAATAACGTTTAGAAATCTCTACAGAGAAAATACTGTCAAGCTGCCCAAAACAGAAATACAGTGCTGTCCATCCTTGAAGTGAGACACCTGTGAAGTATTAGTTGTCTTTTTAAAATTTTTAGGTAACTGCTGATCTGTTAAGCAAGGTGAGGTTTTACGGGTCTTGGTCAGATTCCAGCTGTTGCTACATTGATGATGCAGTGTCTCAAACATTTATTCAGTAGGTTAGGCCTCACTTGAGTTTATTGCATTTGCAGGACTAATGGTGCAGTCAAAATGCATAAAGCTATACCTAAGAAGGCTTCAGATGGCTGACAATATATGTGCTGAAGAGCCTTTTAATGTCTGCTTGGTATGCCTTCAGAATTGATATTTTAGAGTTAGAATGAAGTAGAGTATCAGAGATGTTAAGATCTTATTTTGGCTTTGTTTCAGTTTTTAGGACTGCAGATGCTGAACAGTCCTGTTTGCTTAAAAACGCATTGTCTTGATCCCTAGGGGATGTGTAATATCCCTGAAAGATGTTTTGATATTTAGATTTAGCTGTTGAAAATGTTTCGTTCCTGAAGTCTGCACTTTGTGTCATATAGTATGATGGTTTGCTCTTTTGCAGCTCCCCCACTACACAGTTAGTAGAGGTCATACTTGCTTGAAATTGTTAGACAGATAACTGAGTGCAGAGGAGGGAGAAGTGGACCAGTGAAAGGGCAGAGTTTCACTGCTGACAGAGCTGCTCTCCATGAAGTTTTCCAGATAAATGAGAGAGGGCAAATGGTACTGCAGTTATGTAGTAGTCATATGTGCAGAGGGACATGGAGGAAGCTGCTGGGGAAGCAGTCGTATAAAACACAACACTAGCAGCCTTTGACTCACCAGGCTCCTGATCAGTTGTCTTTAGGAGTACTTGAGGAAGATGATTCCTTGAGGGGGAAAGGTGGGTTGCCTGGAGGATCAGGATGGAGCAAGGCAACATGGTTGGGCTTGTCCTTCCTATTCACAGGGAGAAAAGAAAGCACCCAATCTGTGGGGTCAGCCAGGGATGATGCTGTTGCCTGCACTGTAACTTCGAGCTTCTCCAGGGAACTGCATGACTATTTTATTTCCTTGTGAATTATGGGGGTGTTCTTGTTTTCTGTTGGAATTCTCAAGAGATTTGCACTCAAGTCTAATCCTGATAACTGAAGCATGTGGGACCTCACAGTTGGTGTATTTATTTTGTAACAAGCAGTAGTGGCTGTACAGGTGGGTAAAAGCAGACAAAAAACTCATAAAGCCCATACGAACAGAACCGCTTACCCCTACTCACTCCCAGAAAGAGTCCTTCTTTTCTTTCCTTTTCCTTTCAATTCCCAAGCTGGAATTTAGGTTAATCTTGCCTTCCACATCTGTTCCAGTGTATCTGTCAGTAACAGTTTCTACCTGAGAGCTCAACTTCTGATATTGCCCCTGCCTCAATTATCTACTGCCTGATAATGTTCTAGTTTAAGCTATCTTTTTGGCCGTGACACTGCTTCAGATGTGACAGTGCCAGAGGGCACCTTTTTTGACTGCAGAGTCATGCTTGGGCTTGCTGGCCAAAGAGATGCTTGGTGCTGTTGCAGAAGGGAGTGTCCTAGGAAAGGCACATTTGAGGTGACTTTGTCCCCATTTGTCCTACAAAGCCAGGATGGCAGCATCTCACATGGTAAATTGGCAAAGGGCCTGGAGAGGAGGAAAGCCAGAGGAAGCTCAGAAAAGTAGATTTCCCTCAAATTTGGAAGGTGAAGAAACACTTTGGTTTACCAAAGTGTGGTAGAGAAGATCTCTTTGGAAGATGTGGGATGTAGTGAGTATGTAAAGGAGAGCTGTGTGGAGGAAAGGCCTTTTGCCAAAGTATGAGGCAGGATGGGCTTGAGGCTCTCTCTGTGCATGATGATGTTCTCAAGGGTGAGATTCCTGCCAAGGGTCTAGGGTTGGCACGCTGAAGGCACTAATTTAGGGGAGCTGCAGTCCCTGATCCTGCTGTTAGTGTCCCAGCTGCTCAGACAGATCTTATTATCTGCATATTGAGCAGAGCTGGAGGTGTGGCCATAAAGGTGCTTGTATAGTCTGTATTATGGACCCATCTGGAGGTGCAGGTCTTGGTGTCGTCCTCAGCATCCTCACAGGGTAGGGAGCCACAGCACCCAACAGTGCTGTCACTCTCCCAGCTGCACAGGGATCTTTTCTTTCTGTCCTTGTTGAAGGCAGAGATGGAGTGGCAGATGACTTCCATGCTCTCTGTTTCCTCGCAGACTGGGAAGCAGCAGTCCATGGCATCGCTTCCACGTTCCCAGCTGCAGAGGGAGCTTTTCCTCCTGCTCACATGCAAGGCAGAACTGCTCTGATTTCCTAGGGAGGCAACAGACTGCAGAATGAAAGTGGAGCACCTGAAATATGAAGAGAAGTTGAGAGCTGTGACTGTTCAGCCTTGAGCAGAGACAGTTCAGGGGGATCTTACCAATGTATATAAATAACTATGGCAGGAGTGAAGAAGGTGGAACAAGGCTCTTTTCAGTGCCGTCCAGTGACAGGACAAGAGGCAATGGACACAAATTTAAATACAAGCAATTCTATTTAAACAATAAAAAACATCTTTTTCTTTTTTCCTGTGAGGATAGTCAAACACTGGAACAAGTTTTCCAGAGAGGTTATGGATTCTCTGTCCTTGGAGATGTTCAAACTCTGACTGGTCGTGGTCCTGGGTAGCCTGCTGTAGCTGACCCTGCTTTGAGGAGGGGGGGCTTGATTAGGCTATCTTCAGAGGTCCCTTCCCACCTCAGCCATCCTGTGACACGTGTGCATTTTACCAACCTTCATAATACTATTCAGTTAATAGATTATGTACAAATAATAGTAGTCAGTATGTTATGTCTTCATGGGCCACACACAATTGACAAAATGCTTTTCTCTAGATGTTAGGTCAGAAATAAGTCTTGAGAATGTAAGGAAAAACTATTGTCCTGTTAAAACTAATATGTCATTGAAAGGTGATGGCCAAGGCTAACACAGTTCTGAGTTATTCCTGCAAAACTTGCTGTGTCCTTTGCTGTGCTTCTGACTTACTAACAAAGGTGGGTCAGTGAGAACAACGCTACTGCTTGGTGACTGAAGAGAGATTTAAGGCATTTTATTAGTGGTGAGGAAATAAGAATGCATGAACAAGTTTTGTTCTGAGCAGATGTAGTAAGAGTCAAGAATTCTGTTATGTTTGTGTATGTACAGCATGAAGACAATAATTCTCACCATGCAGACATTCTGCCATTGGCTTTTAAAGGTTTATGACTATATTTAGACCTGTCCTACTGTTCTTTATTATTTTGAGAACTGATAGCCGTAGTTGTATTGTAGGTTACCTCATTTTGTGGACCATAGCCTACACTGTTCTGCATCTGAGACTTGGGAAATGATTAGCGTTTCTTACAAAGTCTGATTAAAAACACCAAAAACCAGTCCTCCTTTGATAGATGTTCTGTATATGAATAAAACCTCCTGGTAATGTAACTTAGTTGGCTCACTCTACATGCTGTTTAAAAAACAGCATACCTCTAAATCTAGAAATGTGAAAAATGGCTCACTTACGACGACTCTTTCCCTGTAATTCATTTTTCAGGCTGCTACGCCTTCCCCTTCTTCAGACAAACTGGATTTCTCCACAGGTGTGTCAGAGAAAACCCAGACTCCCACAATGGCCCCAGAGAATGTCACTGAAGGTGGGATTATGCTACTTCCCACTAGCACCGTGCCATCTGAGCTCATGCAACAATTCACACCACCTGCTACTGCTGCTAAAGCAGGTAATGTTTCAACATAGCTGGAGATCTGAGGGGTACCTGCAGGTTGCACAGTGGGTGGGGATGGCTTTACTACTCTCAGGCTTCTGACCTGTTGTTATGAGCTTGCTCTTTATCCAAATATAACATCATTCCACTTTAAGCCTGTAGACCTACAGTAGCACTACAAACTCCAGACCCCTTAGGCAGTTACTTCTGAAGCAAAACTCTGACCAATTCCATCATTAATGGGACACTGTAACTAACACAAATACAGCAAAGTGAAAAACAGATTAAGAGCCTTTTAAAGATAGATTAATTTTTATACTTGGTGAGAAATACCTGAGACTTTCTGGAGTTTCATAGTAGTCTCTTCTAGACATACTGTTATTTTTGTGTGACTCTTCAGAACATTGCTCCCTCTCAAACTCAGTAGGGTTCCCACTATATATAGTTGTCAGATATCACATAGCAACATAGATGGGACTTCAGGAAGCTCAGCCCTTTGATAGGGGAGAAGCCTAGCCCTTAGTAGGGGAGCACGTGGCTTCCTCATCCTGGGGAAAAAAAAAAGTTTTACTCTAATCTCAGAGTTCTGAGGAAGCTTATCATACTTCCAGCTGCAGAGCAAAAGTTTTTATTTTGAAAAGGACGTTTAACCACTATGTCCTACGCAGTTGTGTTAAATTCTGTGTGTATATTAGAGTATCTTCTTTCTCTTGCTGAGTTTCCTGTCTCTCTGTGCACCCTGACAAAGGGTTAGAAGAGCCACAGGAAGCAGAGCAGCACAGATGTGTGTTCTGCACTTCTGATGTACTGGGGGTTATGGAAAGCTAAGCCCTTTGCTTCCTGGTGGAGCAAGTCTGGTTTGGGACATTCTTGGCACCCTCTGCCAAACTGCAGCCTGCCAGCCACGATAGCATAGGAGGTAACAGGAAGAGATGAGCTACAAGAGATCCCTCTCCAAGGCAATGGATCATCATTACCATTGAGTGTTGACTAGGCAGCTCCCCCTCCTTCACAGGAGGAGGTTGAAGAGGACTCAAAAAGGAGCTTGGAAGAAGAAGCTGAAGGGAAGGTTGTGATGGATCTCACCGTAAGTACTGCTCTGTGCAAGGATTGCCTCAAATTTGTGTGTTCTCAGCCCTACTGTCTTGGAAGTCTTGAAGTCCCTCCTTCTCTCCTTTGGTCATCGCCCTCATCTAGCCATTTTATTCTCATCTCATGTGGAGGTCAAAGTACAAACCTCTACTCCACTGGTGCCTAGGGCAACTCCCATGAGCATTTGTGGAGCCTTGGGTGCACTTAAGTAGCAGTGACAGGAAGCGTGCTGTCATTGTGGCCCCTTCACTTCATCCGTTTTCAGACCTGTCAGCTGCCACTGCTGAGTAGCCTCTTGCTCATCTGTTCAGAGTTTCTAAGTTGGACATTTAGACAACATTAGATGTTTAGACATCAGTGGCTTTGGAGAACCTTTGTTCTGTGGGTTCCCAATGTTAAAAGAAAGACATTTAAAACCTTTGAAATACAGGTCTGTGGGAATATTTTCTGAAGTTGTGTTTTGGTGTGTTTCTGTTGGGGACTGGATTTGTGGACTTTGGCATTTTTGGGAGAGGAAAAAGTTTTCACAGATGAGAACTGGGAGCGTGCTCCTGCATGACAAATAGATTGAATGTGCAGTTCAGCTATGAAATAACACCTTTGCCCTGCTATACAAGTGGATTTTTTAAAAGGGACACTGAGCTGGAATTGAGGTATGCCTCAAGTGCTACACAAACATAGAAGTAGTGCTTCTTGGTGAAAGAAAACATGATATTAGAGTTACAGTACCAATTATGTTACCTTATTTAATGAGGTTTGTTCTGGGGCAGATGGCTTTTTTGTCTTCTTCTGTAATTGTGTATTTTTTAATTCCTGAACTTCCAGCCAATTACTGATAAAAATGCATGTACCAGGAATAATCAGAATGCTTTTCTCTGAAGCAGAAGTGGGGGAAATAACACTTCATATTTGGGAAGGAGAAAAATTTTTGATGTGGCAAAAGGTGAAGGAGCCATAGTCATTATTCTGATAGATTAATATTTGATTATGTATTGAGGATTATTTTTACTTATCCTTGCCTATTCCCTGTACTGTGTCTGTCAAATTTTACTTAATCCATTACAAATAATATTTTGAAGACACTAAATTTATATCCATTCCATTTGTTAAAACATAATGTACTCCTGTCTTAGATGCAGTAAAAGAACTTATCGTGTCTGCTGGAGATAACATACAAGTGATGCTACCCAAAAATGAGGTTGAACTGAATGCCTTTGTTGTCCCACCACCACCTACAGGTGAGCTGAATGGCCTTGCCATACAAGGAGATGCACACACTACCATCCTGTAATTGCAGACAAGTTAATGGACCTCAGGATAAAAGCATCTTTCTCATGTTCTACTACTACCTTTTTTGTGGATCCAACTGCAGAGATTTCCTCCTTTGGATTTTAGAGATTCTTCTTTTTTTTTTTAAAGTGGCTTTTGTTTTCAGAACCTGAACTCAGTAGCCAGATGGTTCAATAGAAAGCCTGTAGTTTCTACCAAAAGATGATGTAGCCCAGGTTATAGTGTCTTTCTGTAAAGCAGAGGGGAGGAAAAGTAGGTTCTAAATGTAACACTTACCTTAAAACTACCAGCTTCCGACTACAGCAGCAAAGAATACATATTTCATAGGTAGCTACGTAAAATGCATTTACTTCACGTGAAGCTGGTTTTTGTGGAGAAGTCAATTATTTGTGATGTCCATTACATCCTTGCTGCTTTACCAACTTAAAATACACTGTGGAAGTTAAACATATTCGTGCTGCTTTGTTTTGCGGGCTTAAACAGTAGCAGTCGTCATTTCCTACTGTAGCATTTTATCTGATGGAGGGGGAACTTGATTTCTTTGTTTCCTGGCTTACCTTGAAGGCAAAGCTGATAACTGCTGTGTGATTTTTCTTAGAAACAGCCTACACCTATGAGTGGAGCTTAATCAGTCACCCTGCTGACTATGGTGGTGAAATGGAGCGTAGGCACAGCCAGACCTTGAAGCTCTCTCATGTAAGTGAGCTGTAAGCTCAGGCTCATTGTGTTTGTGCGTTCCTTTCGCAGGAACCTAACCTGTGGGGAAGGGCATCTTGATTCAGGGAGTTCCAATGACTGCCAGAGTCTCTTCATTTGCATGTGTCACCAAATCTTTGCCAGATTAGAAGTTTAGATTAGAAGCTCTAATAATTTTCTAAAATAGAGTAAAAATTCCTAAGTGTTTGCTTCGTATTCCCCACTTTTGAGCAGTGACTAGTGGCCTTTTGTGTACGTGTTTATAAAAGGAGCTCTAGGTTTCGAGTATCCAGATTTTTCTCTGTTTACAATGTGATTGGCAGATGTGTGCATACTGCTTTTATTTAATTCAACATGTAATGCAGTTTGTTCTGTGTTTGTCTCAGTTATCGGTGGGACTTTATGCCTTCAAAGTGACGGTTTCTGGTGAAAATGCCTTTGGTGAAGGTTTTGTAAATGTCACAGTCAAGCCAGGTAAATCAGTTGGGTAAAATAATAAAATTAATTTTTTCAACACAAGTAGCTGTACAACATGCTTATCTAATAGTCTGTTAGTTACTGTCTGTCAAGGACATCTGGTAGTCCAGTCCTGCAGAGATGTTCCATATCTCGGTGTCTATAAATCATTTTATGGAAGTAGAGTTAAGGATCTTGCTGACTATGTTTGTGCTCTCTGGTCTTGTACCCTCCTCAGGCCAGGCCTCAGATAAAATCATGCCACCTTTTATGGTCCCCTTCTCCAGTACAGCTGGGGATAGCATTTAATTGCTGAATTGGCTCTAGTTGCAGTTTACGGTGCACAGGTCTAATCTGAATTATACCGGTTAAAAGTGGCCACAGTGGGAGATGGCTGTGTCAGCACATGGTAACCTTCAGTAACCTTTTCTCTGCCTTGTCCAAAAAGGACAGCAGATACTGCAAAGCTGTCAATGCTAGATTTAAATCACTGGGGACTATTGATCTTTAGAGTTAACAAGATTAGTTTTGCCTGATCTTTCACTACTTTTTTTTTTTCTTTTTTTCTCTTCCCCTGTCTTTCTCACAGCAGTCAGAGTTAACCAGCCACCTCTTGCTGTTGCTTCACCCAAAGTACAAGAAGTTTCTTTGCCTACAACTTCGACCTTCATTGATGGCAGTCGTATGTACTGGACCAGCCTGTGCTTATATCCTGTGTTTTTAATATACAGTTACAACAGTATTGTTTGTCAGTTACAGGTGAAATTCCTTCTTCTCACTCTACTCAGAAGTTCCCTGAATCATGATTTATTTCAGGGATTTAAGTCCAGTTATAAATCACTTTAATAAATAAAAAAAGTGATAAAATGTAGAATTCCACATGGGGGTTGAGATACGGTGTATTGGAGGCTGCTGCATCCACACAGCAGCTACTCTTTCAGCTTCTTCCTACCCTGCCCAGAACAGGCCTCTGTGCCAGTACAGCTGGGGGCATGGTAGAGATCTCTAGGGTATGATGAGATGTTATAATTGCGTTCATAATTACTGAGAGCAGACAAGTTGAAATCTGCAGAGTTTGAGGCTTGATTTTTATTTGTGTGTGTATGAAGAATTTTTTGTTCGTTTAGATAAACCATACCAAATGTAACTTGGAATCTGTGGTTTAACAGCTAAGGTACATGAACCCTGTTCAAATATGCTTGAAAAGATAATTATAGAAAACTGGTTAGGGATCAGTGTATGAAAGACTTTACTATTCCACCAATTGCTACAAGAAACTGATACATTTTTTTTTAATGAATATAGAAAGTATAGATGATATGAAGATAGTGAGTTACCACTGGGAGGAAATTAAAGGTCCTTTGCGAGAGCAGAAGGCGTCTGCTGACACACCTGTCTTGCACTTGTTTAACCTTGTTCCTGGAAACTACACTTTCAGGTACCTGCACTGATGTTTTCCTCTGGGGTTTTAAATATTTCTATGATGTCAACTAAATGTTTATTTCTCTTTGTGCACACATGTACCTCCTCAAACAAAAAACTTTCTTTTTCTTTTGCATGCTGTTGCCCTTCATTTTGCCCAGTGGAGAGGCATACGGAGTAGTTATGTTAAAAAGTGCTTGCAGTGATTTTGTGATACTGGTGTAGTGATACTTTACAGCACGAAGTTATGCAAAACATGGTATCAGAAATTAAATACCTTCCGTTCCCAGCAACAATAACTGTGACAGAACTTTTTTTTTTCGCGGACTTAGTGGTTGGCAAGTGTCCTGAGATGATACTCTGCAGTCAGGCTGTGAAAGTCATCCCCTGAAGGGTGGTGGCAGACAGAACAATATTGGAAGACTGATCCTTGCAAGGCATTGTTGTGTGCTGAATTTAATAAGAGTCATTCTGTTCTTCATAAAACCCTTTGCCTTGCTACTGTTTTCCTCCATTTATGCATTGCTGAAGGTAGATTTTGTCCAGCAATGGAAGCAATGTTTGTGGCTCTGGGTGCTTTAATTAAAATCAGAGTTAATTTTCTGAACTTTTTAACTTAAAGCCTGGTCTACGCAGAGGCAGACTTCCCACTGACCCAGACTGGGTTATTTGGCTGCCAGTGGATAACAGCCTACCAGTCAATATATTATGTATCAGCGTACCATCAGCAGAATGTTGAAGCCAGCGTACATATACATTAAATGTGTTGCTTTGCATAAGCTTCACCAAAAATTGCGTAGCTTCAACTTTCATTCTGTGTTCTGTACTGGAATTGTTCCTTATTGTACAGTGGCAGAAATGAGTGTAGGACTTTTTTCTGTATTAAAAAGGGCAGAGCTTGCTTACAAGCAATGTTCTAAATGTGTTCCAAATGCTAGGGAATTAAGAAATCACTTGCTATATCTCTGCACCTTTGGGGGAGGTTGAGGTACTTGAACAATAGAGCAATGTGTTCAAGCTTACAGGAAATTAACTGGCCAACAATACCTAGTGCTCCTGATACGCATGGATGTGCACCCACTGCAAAAGTATGTGTTCCCTAATGACGTAATTAATGAGCACTAGTTTTGTTCCCACTTGGTCAAGGCTTCAAGAGTGGTTCCCTTCCATGTGGTCAGCTGTATGCATTTTTTGCAGCAGAGGTGAATTAGGGATGTAGTCAGTTACCACTCTGTGGAGGGCAGTCTTTAATCGCTTTCAGGTGTCTGCAGCAGTCTTGTTTTAAGATGATTTATCATTGTGTTTGAGAGCCAATAGTGTCTTTTTAAACCCTGCACTTTTTTAGTTTTGTGACTTGACATCTTCCAAAATCTGAGCTGATACTAAGCTGCATTAAAATTAGTAATAGTGTGCCACAAAGAAATATGATCTGCTGCTGTGCTATAAGCAGAGCTTCTGAACATCCAGAGTAGTTTTGGATGTAGATGTTAACAGGGACTGTTCCACTATGGCCAATGAATGAAATCCCTGGTTTTTACTGAATTATTTTTTTTCAGGAATTTGCAGTGAAATTTGCTTGAAATTGATGAAGTTGCCATTGACTGCCGGGAAGGGATTTTCATCTGGGATCCAGAATAACTAGGCTTTTTTTTGTTTCCTTAAAAATTGAAAGCTGTGTTTGAAAATAATCTTCTGAATTTCTTTCCTACCTTTGTTGAAGGATATGTGTTTCTGAAGCAGAAATTTGTATAATCTAATCAATGGCTCTGTTGTAGGTGGTATTTGAAAAAATGCCAGAAAAAGTTAACCTTTGAATTTAGGACTTGGCAGAAGTCCATCTTAACAGATTTCCAATATTGTTTTTTCTGTTGTAGACTCACAGTGATTGATTCAGATGGAGCAGCCAACTCCACCATTGCATCTCTGACTGTCAACAAACCGGTGGATTACCCACCTATTGCCAATGCGGGACCTAATCAGGCAGTCACCTTGCCCCAGAACTTCATCACGCTGAATGGAAACCAGAGCAGTGATGACCATGAAATTGTCAGCTATGAATGGTCACTCAGTCCCAAAAGCAAAGGCAAGGTTGTAGCAATGCAGGTATGTCTGTTTCTCCTTGCATAGGATTGGAAACCTCTTTTATCTTTGCCTCTAACATGAGGAAACACATACCTAAGTAACGGCTCAGAAGCACCGAAATATCTTGTGTTGTTACTTTTTTTTTTTCTCCCTTCTTTGATGTATTCAGCTCTTATTTTAGATACTACTTTTAATTCCTTCTCATAATTTTTTTTCATTCCTTGTGGCCATTTCTGATTCCTGCTGTTATTTGTTCCCTGGTGGTTTGGAAAGACTTTGATTTAACAGTGTCTGTTCTTGGACCCTAGAGCTTCTCCACAGGTTTCCATCTTCTGAGACGCTGGACATGCTGAAAACTCTTTTGGGGAGAATGTGGGGGTAGTCAGGGTTTTCCTGTAACACTTTCTCCTGGAGAAAGTAGGACTCAAACAGAAACTTAATTTTCTGAGTGAAAGATGACAAGATTTTTGGCAGTGTTAGGCAACCTTGCTCTGTGGTGGGTCTTTTATGCTCACTAAAACATGGGTTTCCTATGAAGGTTAACAGAATTTATTCTCTTATTTTCAGGACAGAGTTGTCTTGTTTAATATGTTTTTTCCATAAGCCTGTCTGGCTGGGATCAAGTCAAGCTTGGTTGTGCATTTACCAATTTTTATAAATCCTAAAGAATATCACGATGTTTGTTTTTAAAATATCTCTAAGGAAATGGAATAAGCTGTAACAATTTCCATCAGTGATTAATTTCCTAACTGAAAAGGTTAATGTCCCATGTGTTTCACAATTATTGTTGTTCAGAAATAATGCAGCAATTATACCAACATAAGAAATTATGGTTTATTGTCTACAGATATTTCTCAGGTTGGTAGGGACAGTTGCAGCAGTGAATATGTTATATCTGTGCATCAAACTTTAAGTCTTGTTGTCTACAAGGTGCTTAAACTGTTAGCTGAAACACTGTATTTATGAATTAAAACAAACTTGATCTTTTCCTCACGTTTGCTCTGTAAGACTTTTCATAGTCCGCGAGTGTTTTTGTTTTATCTTGCGCTCTCTGTCTTTGTAAATGCCGTGTAGGGAGTGCGGACGCCATATCTCCAGTTATCTGCAATGCAGGAAGGAGATTATACGTTTCAGCTGACTGTCACAGACTCTGCGAGGCAGCGGTCCACTGCTGAGGTGACACTGATCGTACAGCCTGGTAAGTCTGCTGCAGGCACATCTGGGTCCCTCAGGGGTGGGCCAGCCTGATGCCTTAGCACTGTCCTCAAATGCCTCATCTCCCTGCATTGCACCACTGAGATGGCAGTCTGAATGTCCCATATCCCTGCATCAAGGACTCTTCCACCTCTATTGTCTGTCAAAGCAAACAGTTAGAACAAACGTAGAATCATAAAAAAGTCCAGGTGGTGATTCTGAGGGCTCACACCAGCCTGATCACATAAGGCAACTGCACAGAGATGTCTTTGAGTGTCCTTCTGAAATCTAACATGTAGCTCTTGAGTTTAATATCCTACAAAGTCTGTTTTGCAAAGCTGTTCAGAGTATCAATCAGTGCTCTGGTCTTTTCTTATTGTTTTGCAGTTCTCCTTCAAGAATCCTTGGTGAACTGAATTCTCACTAAAATTGCATTGTACTTTGTAGGGAAAAGTGTCAAGCAAGGAATTTTCAAAAGCTACATCTTTCACATCTCTTTTGTAGCTTCAAAAGCTACATCTTTTACTTAGATTTGGGAGATGAGTGATTAATTTGGCCCAAATGATCCAGGCCTCATGAGAGATTTTTTTTTTTAATGCTTTTTCTTTTTTTTGTAATGTGTTTGCCTTCCTGTCTCGCATTCCACCACGGGGCGACATTTTGTCTTCCTGTTGTTGCTTATTACACATCTTTTTGTAGATGACCCCTTCTGGCAAAACTTTACAGCGGGCACTTACTGCAGAAATCAAGAACATGAACTGGAATTGCAGTGTGTGGTGGTGCCTTTTAGACCCGTTACAGTGTGGAACTAGAAAGATGCTACTACTGAAGTCAGGTCTAAGGATGAATAAATATCCAGGAAAATGGTAGGACTGCCAGTTTTACCATGCCACAAAAGCAGAGGTTGAAAACAGAATAACAGATTATATATTTCTGCATTAAACCCTCAAAGGCTCTAAACTGGCATTAACTTAGTGGTGTTGTGCTGACCTCGAGCAGTAGAAAACCAGGGCCAGTATCTTCTTTGAGGGCAAAGAGTCATATTTGTGTGGGTGGTTTTGAAAGGGATGCAGTGGTGGAACCAGGAGAATATCCCACCACTCTTGTCATAAAATGTTTCATACAGTGCAAAGAAATGCTGCGAAATTTTTGGAGTGTGTCTGTGCCTTCAGATATGACTGTGAAAAAGGGAAATACTTGCTGTGGGGTACGGTTTGGTGCAGAGCTGGTCTCTCCCACCTAGTATTTTCTGCTGGCTTGTGCATGCTGTGCTTGTGATTTGTACCTTTGAGCCAATATATCATATTTGTAATATAATATTCTGTGGAAAATCTTTTCCTCTGATTGGCAATCCTTGCCACTGACTACCTAGCAAATGTTATGCACTAAATATTATTTTTACAGAAAATAACAGTCCTCCAGTAGCAGTGGCTGGCCCTGACAAGGAATTGACCTTCCCAGTAGAAAGTACTACACTGGATGGAAGCAAAAGCCAAGATGACCAAGGCATTGTCTTCTATCATTGGGAAAATATCAGGTATCTAGAGATTTTACTAATCTCCAGTAAAACAGAGAACAAAGTGAAAATCGTTGGGTGCCAGAGCCTCTTATGCAATTGTGTTGGGTGATGCACTGTTTGAGGGGTGCTTTGAGGATCTTTCTACTCAGGTGGTAATAGGATAAGATACAGGAATTTTAAGTTCAACTTGGAAAGCTTAGGCGGTCTCTGCCTGTGTTTTGTGATGTGTCATTTTGAGGCCTACTGTTGTAAAGTTAAGAGGAAAATGACAGGAAATTCCATGTCTCCTGTTACAAAATGAGTATCAGGCTTGGGTACCCTGCCGTAATGTGCAAAGTTTTCCCATCAGTGCTGAGAACTAGGGTTTCTCAGTCACTTGTTTCTTGAATAATAAAGTAAATTGACAATCTGTTTAGCCTGAGCTTTCAATAGTAGCACTCTTGCATGATAATTGAAAATATTTCACAAAAGTCTGTAATTGTATGTTTATGTGAAAAACTATTTCATCCTTAATACAAGGACAAGGTATTAGCTCATGCAACTGTCGTATCTGGTACAGGAAGAGGTTTGCTGGCACCCTGTACATATTGTGAGTGGCTCTTAGAGCAACACTGTTCGACTGCTCCCATGAAATAGTACGCAAAGGAGACTGAACTTCTGGGGTGCATTTTATAATCTTCTGTTAACTGGGTATGTGATGCTTGGCGCTTTGAATGTCTTGAAAAATTGGATTTATGAATTCTCTGAACTAAACTCATGTCTCATATAGTTCTTTAACTATCAGTGCTTCTAGTGGCAGTAGAACTACAATATACATAAAAGCAAATGGCGTGAGTGATGCTGCTGAAAGAACAATTTGGCTGGCTGTGCAGGATTATTTTTCTGAGATGTTTTGTTTCAGTGGACCCAGCTCTGTACAGATGGAAAATGGTGACAAGGCAATAGCAACTGTGACTGGTCTTCAGGTTGGTACCTATCGCTTCAGGCTGACCGTGAAAGACCAACAGGGCTTAAGCAGTGCATCTGTGCTATCTATTACTGTGAAGGAAGGTAAGCCTAGTTGCTGCTTCTTAGGATAGTGTAGGCAACTTGCCAGTTAATTCAGTCACTGACAGAATGTAAAGGAAATCGGGACACAAAGGAATAATGTATTTGTTGTCCTATTTCAAGGATATTCAAGAAGAGTTACTGCTGTTTTGTAATATAGTAGTGTTATGAGTGACTGGTAGAATTAACTTAATTTACTGCAAGATTTTTTGGAGTAAAATACATGCAGAATTAGTTGTAACAAAAATGCTCCAAAATACTATTTTTGACCATGGTGTGTCTGCTTCATGTAGAGGATGTTTTTATTTTATTCTCAAAGTTAAGCTTTGAGCAGAAAAACAGTTTTATTGTGGGTATTAAGTAACATCCAAGAAGTGAGGAGTGTACCAATTTCCATTTAAATACAGGTCTTAAGTTTTGTTGGGTTTTTTTTTGATACAGAGAAACAGTTGCTGTGGTGGTTTTTCAGTTATTTTTCCCCCCAACATGTAGAACAGGCTTTAGGATAATACCTTCGGTGTGAGATCATAAATCATAGAATTGTTTATGTTGGAAAAGACCTTTAAGATCTTTGAGTCCAACCATTAAACTGGCACTGCCAAGTCCACTACTAAACCATGTCCCTCAGCACAACATCTACAGGTCTTTGAAACACCTCCAGGGATGGTGACTCAACCACTTCCCTGGGCAGCCTGTTCCAATGCTTGTTAACCCTTTCGGGGAAGAATCCTTTCTTAATACCCTATCTAAACCTCCCCTGGCACAACTTGAGGCCATTTCCTCTTGTTGTGTCCCTTACAACTTGGGAGAAGGTATTGGCACCCACTTCACTACAGCCTCCTTTTGGGCAGTTGTAGAGAGCCATAAGGTCTCCCCTGAGCCTCCTTTTCTCCAGGCTAAACAACCCTGCTTCCCTCAGCTGCTCCTCAGAAGACCTGTTCTCTAGACCCTTCACCAGCTTTGTTGCTCTTCTGACAGAGGTGCTGTCAGGTGCTCCTGACAGATTTCATAGTTTTGACTAATGTTACATCGTCAAGTTTGCAGGTGGTGATAATCCAACTGTCTGTTGCCTCATATTGTTCCTTAGGGAGTGATTTTGGCATTCTCCATGGGCCTATGCCTCCTTTCAAAGAAGGTGGCATAATAATTTCAAATCTTGTTTGGTCCAGAGTTTGGCTTTCTGTTGCATACCTTGTTTTTTGAGGGGAGGAATACACTCTGGCCTTCCAGGTATGGTACCTATACCATTTATGAAATGATAGTACAGTTGCATTAAAATATTAGCTGCTGAATTTCTTGAAAACAGTGCAGCCTTGTTTCTCTTTCACTTGGTTTCACTGCAGAATGAATGAATCTTGGAGAAGAAGCTGGACTCAGTTTCACCCTTGTGCATCATTAGTTGAACTGTTTTCAGAGTTTCAGTTAGGTATTTAGTCAGAAACACGTGGCAACAGATCTGCCCAAATGTGTCTCATGGTCTCATTCATGCTGTGAAGTGTAGCTGCAGTATGTACTGACTACAGTCATAGGTTCAATATTAAAAATACTCAGTGCTCCAATAGCCAAGTTTAATTAACTGGTTTATTTGGAAGAGACAAGAAGATCACTTGTATCACAGAGAACTCTATGCTTTTCTGAAGAATAGAGTTACAGCCAATGCCCTGGAGATCTGCCCAAAATTTAATTATTTATGTCCAACCTAATATTCAGACCAGCAAGGTATTTCACTCAGCCTCACAGCTTCCTGGAGCTCTGTCTTATCAGTTGTGTTCCAAACAAAAGTCAACGATGTCTGGTTTCTGGAAAGAGAATGTGTTTGTGTTTCTTTGGTGTTTTTTGGCTGTATTCCCAATGCATGTCTTAGTTTCACTGCTAGCAGTAAGCAAAAAGCGTTTGGGTACTGGGTTTACTCTAAGTTTCCTGATTACGCTTTGCCTAAGTACAGGCATTGTGAAGATATAAGACCTTACACAAGCTTCTGTTCAGTAGTAAGTGCTTCACAAGACGAGAAGAGCCCAGCGTGGTGATCTTGTGCTGGGCTGTGTTTCTAAGTAGGCAGAAAATCTTTTTGCTTGACTGAGAAGGTCTGATGTTTAAATTATTGTGAGACTGTAAATAAGTACCACAATGCTTTTTGGAAAAGATCTTTTTGGATAGTACCTCTTATTGGTATTCTCTTCACGGTGCAGCTCTGCTTTTGTCAGGCTGTAATAATCCCAGAGCCAAATTGTCTATACCCACTCATCCTTTCCCTGTACCTCTGACACGAAATGCTGTTGTTATTGCTTGCAATCATCAGGTAAACAATTGCAGTGTGGGTGTATTGGCAATGGCATGTCACATTTTGCATGTTTGGTAAGCAAATCCTTCTCCTCCACTATTTTTACGGCTAGAAAACAACAGTCCACCCCAGGCGCATGCTGGTGGGAAGCATGTTCTAGTGCTTCCAAATAATTCTGTTACCTTGGATGGCTCAAGGTCTGCTGATGACCAGGGGATTGTGTCGTATTTGTGGATTCGGGATGGTCAAAGCCCAGCAGCTGGGGTAAGTTTCTTCAAGGCTGTAATGAGTCAAATTCAGCTCTTGTTATGCATGTAGCATCGCTGCAGCAGGGCAAGCAGGTACAACTCATAGGATGCCATGAGGCATGGTGCCTGTTTCTGGTTTGTCTCCCCTACTCTCTCTAATGCTTCGGTTCGAGGGGCTTGTGATATTTTCAGTACCACTATAGAATTATGTAGCTAAGGAGGAGGACTGCAGCAATGTGCATGGACTTAATTGGGAAAGACTCGAGACAGAAGAATAAAGTTGTATCTCTTAAATACTAATCGGTGATAGTATCAAGCTAGTGTGTTTGAGAGAAAAATCATCTGGAATCCAGATATTCCAAAGGAGGAAGCGTCTGAGAGAGCAAGAAGTACCAATAAAGACTAAGGAATCATGTCTGGTACCAGATGAGGTGAAACTTTGAGTTTAAGATAAAAACGGTGTTTGGTGGTAGGTGCGTGGCCAGGCAGACCGGAGTGAATAGCCTGGGTCATTAGGTCAGTGCAGTCCACTTCTCTGAGAGGGACCAGACAGCAAAAGCACCTCATGATAAACTGAAGTTTATGTGTCAGCTACTAAAACTGTGATAACTTCTTTTGCCTCTGTGCACAAATTGTTGTGGACAGCTCTTCCCAGTCAGGAAAGTAGTGGCAAATCGGCAAGAACTGGGATAGGAGAAATAGCAAAATGATAACAAAGCTTCTAGGAGGAATTCACATGAGGGTTTGAGAAGAATTGAAAAGGTTTAGCTTAAATATAGCTGTCAGAGATGATAGTTGGAAATATATGAACTCCAAGGAAAGGAAATAATTTGGGAGTTAAGAAAGCAGAACTAAGGATACTGGAGTAAAACTGAGAAATAATGTAGCTGTCTCAGATTTTCAAGCAGATGAGTACTTGAGAGTGTCCGCTGTTCTGTCTGGGTTTTTGTTTTATGAAAATATCCTTTTGAATAATCCATATGAAAATATGTGCAGGCATCCTTCTGAATTTGCGTTACTCTCCTATGAACTGTGGGTGGGTCATATTTGTCCCAAAAGCCAAAGCAAGAACTTGCACTGTCGTACCAGATACCCAACTTGATAGACACTCCTGCAACTTTCTCTGAGGGTATAATTATCCCAATACCTTTTTTGTGCAGGATGTGATCCATGGCTCAGACCACGAGGCAGTACTGCAGCTAACTAATCTGGTAGAAGGAACCTATACTTTTCACTTGAAAGTGACGGATGCTAAAGGAGACTCAGATATTGATTCAGCAACTGTTGAAGTGCGGCCTGGTATGACAATTAAAAGGTCATCGATGTGAATACCTCATCTTTGTTCTCCTTTTCACTTATTTATTTCAATGTTGACAAGATTCTCTCAAGTTAAAACACAAAGCAAATGGGTCTCTTCCTGCCTTCTTATTGTTCTCTCAATATGCCTGAGTGTGTTTAGAAGAGGTGTCGGGATTCTTAACTACCAATTTGCAACATTGCCTTACTGAAAGCATAAATAAACAAAAATCATACTTCCTAGTTAATATTTTCATTAAGTTTTTGTTGATTTTCATTCATTGTAGCTCTGTTTCTTTCTCCTGGTTAATCAGTTTGGTCAATGGAAAGAGATGGGAGCTGAACATTAAGTTTAGGTATGAAAGCTGCAATTGTGTGTTTGATGGTTGAAAGTGTGTTTTTATGCTTGTTTTCCTCCTTTCATCCTGAAGGACAAAAACAAACCTCAAAGAATTTCAGGGGGTTTAAATTGTCTTTTCAAGGTTTGGTATTGCTCATATATAGACTTGTTTTCAAATGCAGGATAAATAGTTAGGTGATGGAAGCATAAGTTAAGGTTTCAGGAAATGAGTCTGAAATCTTGGGTCTGTCAGAGATTTCTTGCTTGTCTAGTTCCTGGGCAATGATTTTATTTCTGTTCCTCACTTTATTGTTGAATGTAGTCACAATAATTGGCTCAGGATTTTCATTGGATATCTGTGAAGCTTGTTTTGTTTGCAAGGCACTCTAGAAGTTCAAGTATTACTTAACAGAACCCTCAGTTTATGAAGGTAAATGTATTTGGTATTTGTCAAATTGACCATCCTCATTTAGACTTGCTCACACAGTCTTGCATGCTACCATACGAGTCCATCTTTGCCTTGCTTTTCCTAAATAGTAGCCAGTATCAGATAACTACCAGGGAACTTAAGAGTTATTAGACTCACCTAGTGCTTACCTCTGACCTTAAAATGGCAGCATTTAGGGGAACAGAAGTTGCTATTCTGCAGAGAAATGTGTTAATGCTGAACTGAAGTACACAGTGAAGTGCTTTCTTTCAGCTGATAAGCTGGGTTGCTGTCTTAGGACCCACTAGGCTTGTTTCAGAGGGAATGTGAAAATGTAGGCTAAGTACTTTTCTAAGACCATAAAAGGATTGGGTTATAAGGGAATATGGGTCTTATTGCAGGAAAATATAGTGTTAATAAATACTTTTGAGTACTGCGTATTGTCTTCCGTTGATACCAAAACATTTGCCAGGCTCTGAAAGTATAGCATGTTCTTCTTCTGTCAGATCCCAAAAGGAGTGGTCTAGTGGAGCTGATTCTGCAAGTTGGAGTGGGACAGCTGAGTGAACAGCAGAAGGACACCCTGGTGAGACAGCTGGCTGTATTGCTGAATGTTTTGGATTCAGATATCAAAGTTCAGAAGATACAAGCCTACTCAGATATAAGGTAGAAAGATATCCTGCTGTTCAGGAAGATTTGTATTTTTCATTGACTCTTTCACAGCTCATAATTAGTTGCAAAATAGTATTTTCTAAGACAACAAAAAACTGCTACAGCTCTCAACAGTATATACTTTAAAAGGTGAATTTTTTCTGCTGTGGTGGAAAATTGATGAAGTGAGCTCTTTGGAGGCTCAGAACTTCAGTGGTTTGGTTTTTTTTAAAATATTAAAAATTCTCTGTATATATTTTTAATTTATTCCTTTAAAGGAAGTGTGTGCATATATTTCAATGTGTTATTATTTTTCCTAAATGCTGGATGGAGTGAGACGGACAGACTTCCTCACAGTGAAGCAAGTGTTGTATTTCAGAGTAAGGTTCCAGCTGTATCTGATCCATCCTGGTTTATTCCTCTTTTCTTCTACTTCCTCTCTAAGGTTTTGATATTCTAAGTATTTTATAAACCCTTCCCCAGGTAACTGGTGACAAAAATCCTTTTTTTTCAGAGAAAACTGCGCAGTAGATACTCCTAAATGTGGTATCTTACTCTGAAGTAGAAATACCCCCTCTGCTTGGTGTAGAGGGCTAAAGATGGCTGCGTGTACCCAGAGAAACTTCCCAGCATGATTGGTAGCACCTGATGACAAGAGTTATCTTTAAATGACTTCTTGTTAACTACTTGGTAATTTAAAATGCATTTTGGTGTCTATTTAGCACTTGGGGAGCCTCTTAAAATTTAAAAACAAACAGTTTGGAAAATCTAGCATTTATAGATATGACATTTTTAATCACAGCTTCCAATTACTGCTTTTCGGATGAAGATGTTCCCTGAGTGTGTGATACAGGATGAGATCAACGCCACCCAACTTAAAAAGGCGGGGGTAGAGGGAGGACTCCCACATGAAATTCTCTGTCTGTCTTGCTTCTGAGCGTTTCCTCCTCTTAAATTCAGTTTCCTAAAGTTACTCAAACTGCTTCGGAGTGCTTTGTGACAAGTTCTAGGTAAGAGTGCAGAGAGCAAATGTATACATGCTTCTCTTAAAGCGAGTGTCAGAAAGACGAAGGAGGGAATTACATTTGCTGTTTTCCTCACCTTTCTTCTGTGAAACTGAGAAGCCAGAGAACTGCTGGTGCTCCTGACCTAGAATGAAGTCCGTGGCATTTGGACTGATCCATGGACAGAATTCCCTATCACTGGTGACATTTGCTTTCCAGAAAAACAAAACCAAAGGCTGTAAACTTGAATGCCTGGCAAAAGTGATCTTTGACAGCAGTCATGACCATAGCTGTTCTTTCTGCAGCACCGCGGTTGTGTTCTACGTGCAGAACGGGCATCCTTCCAAGGTGATCAAGGCATCAGATGTCTCACGAACTTTGCATGTTCAGCTTTTGAAGGAGAAGGCTGACTTTCTGCTTTTTAAAGTCCTGCGGGTTGACACAGCTGGTATGTTTTGGATTGTGCTTGCTTATCTCAGAACTTCGCAGGCATTTGGCTAACACAGCACTTGGAAACAGTGCATGAAGGCCCTCTGTCTGCCGTCTGGTGTTTGGGCTTGGATGTAGCTTTCTGAAAGATGACTTTGAAGACAACACTTGAAATGCTTGTTCATTTGTGGTAGACTGGTGCCAGTTACTTTTGTCCTTTTAAAAGACATCATCTGTTAAGAGCAGGCAAAAGCACATGTTAACCTGGTCTACGTAAGGAAAGCCTGGGGAATGAGGATAAAAATACCCCACTCATACCGTCTTTTGTTGGAAGATAGGCAAAACTTAATGTAGCCATAATATAGAATGTTTTATGTCTCTGGTTCCTTCAAGGCTTGTAGTGTTCATTAATAGGCTTGTAGTGTAACTTGGTCTTGTTTGTCTGTATCAGGGAAAATGGTCAGGAGATCACCACTATAACCTAATCTTCTAATATTTGCAATGTAGACAGGCCACTGGAGTTTCTTATTATGAACTTTTTCTTTTCCCCAAAAAGATGCTTGAACTTCTAAGCCTATTTTAAACTTTAGCAGTAATGTGAACCCTTTATGATAGTCAGATGTTACAGATAAGACTTCTCCATAATTTGAAATCAGGACATAATGATCCAAATGCAAACAAAGGGATTTAGCTTTGGCAATAAAATAGTAATTGATCCTGTAGTTAATTCTGGCTTTATTTACCTGTTGAATAGGACTGTTTTTCTGTTGTAAATGTACTTGGATTACTGAAATGCATAGATGTCACTTGAAAATATGCATTAATGTTTTTCTTGACATAGTAAATCTGCTACTCTGAGTCTTAAGGGGAATAACTTTTTATTTTAGTCTAATATGATGCATTGATCTAGCAATAGCTACTACTGTTAGTGTATGAAGTCAGTAAACATACTGGTGTCAGATGCTGTAATTCAGTTTTGAAATACTGAAACACCCTGTAGTTTATCGTTGTGATCCTTGTCTTCTAGTGCCTGAGAATGCTGATATTCCTCAATTCTCAGATACTTTAGAAGTTCTTACAAATATGTCATAAAGAAAGGAGCAGGTTTGAATTCCACAATTTCAACTCATCTTTATTTCGGGTTAGAATAAAATGTTCTCAACTTGCATACAATTTCAATGTTGCACGCGTAAGATATATTCTTATCTTTGTCTTCACAGCCAGCAGTCTGTGGAACTGTAGATCTGTTTAACCCCTGACACCAAATGAAAGGGAGATTTAAAAAATACCAGAATGTTATGAGCTAGATGCTTTATTACCAACCTAATCTCAGCAAGAGGATGCATGCCAAGTGGTCCATTTACGTAACTGACCCTATGTTTGGTTTTGTTCTTAGCCTGTCTTTTAAAATGTTCTGGACATGGGCACTGTGACCCCATAACAAAGCGCTGTATTTGCTACCAACTGTGGATGGAAAACTTGATTCATCGTTATCTAAATGATGGAGAGAGTAATTGTGGTGAGTTTGGGTGTTGTGGGAATAACAAGAATAGCTCGTCATCTTGTGAGACTGTTGATTATTTGCTGTCAGAATGGGAAGTACTTAGGAGGTAGATGCTGAAGGAAGACTAAACAGTCTCTTTGTTTTCCAGCCCAGCGATATCTTTCTACAGAAAGATATTTGAATAACGTCTTGAAATTATAATATCTTGACAGTAGTAGGCTACATTTAAAATATTTTAAACGTTTAAATTTTAGTAAGTCTAAGTTTAATGACTATTTGAGGAAAAAAGTATGAAAACTTTGTCATGGGAGAGAAATCTTGTAACAATTTGGGGACAGTTGGAAGGATTGTTGAATAGCGTGGGCTTTTTAAGTACTATTCATCTGATGAAAAAGAGGCAACAACTTAGATTCTCTGAGTGGGTGGTTGATGCTTCTGTGCCTGAAGTATGATCTGACCTAAGGAAAGAAAACAGCCGCCAATATAGTCACCTTTAAAACCTCAGCTTTTTAGCATGATTAATTTCACTATTTCTTTCAGTTTGCCTGTTGCGCTTGGGAAACGCAATTTAGTTTCACCAGCTTATTCATGCCTATATTCTGTGGCACACCTAATGTATCAGCTAAGCCTCTTTATCTCAAATATTGAACAGTTTTAATTTAACTAAATTGGTCTTCTACTTAAGTTGAAATAAAGCTCAACTCTTAGTACTGTGCAGGCTTGGAGACATTCGCTGAGCAATGCACTAACCTTCAAGTAAATCTATAGAAATTTAGAAGGAGCTTGCTACAAGCCATTAAGTAACCATGGGTCTGTCTGTTAGTGAGCGAAGACTAATTGACCAACCAAAATGGGACAGTAGGTTTTAAGCCTGAGGCTGGCACCTCCTCCAGCCCTGCCCTAATGCTGTGTTGTTCCATAGTGTGATAATAACACTGAAATAGTGACTATACACATGTTGGAGGTCGCATTATTGCACATCTCTCTCTATCTTTCTCATGTTTTCCTGGATTTACAAATGTAAGTGTGCCGGTAGAAGGATCTATCTCTAATCAGCTGCTCTTTTAAAGCACTACTAAAATGCCAGACACAAAGTACACCTATGTTTATTTCAGTTAGAGAATTACAACTGAGGTAGTAACCGTACCCTCTTGACTTTCAGTTCCCACATAGACTTCAGGTATCTTGGGATGGTAAAAGGTATTGGAGTGGAAGAAAATTTTCAAACACGCACTTTCAATATGGAAGATTAAGAATTTTTAGGGATTCTTCTGAGAATGTGAAGGTGCTAAATTTTCCTGAGTTCCTGTTGCCCCATTCCTCACGACTGGTTATTTTAATAGAGTTGTATTAGAAATTACCCTATCGTATTACTTTACAAAGCACTGTTGTGTTTCTTTTTTCCAGAGTGGAGTATACTCTATGTGACTGTATCTGTTTTCATTTTGATTGTGGTCATGGTAGGGCTTGCCTGGTTCTGCATCTGCTGTTGCAAAAGGTACGTGATTTGTTTCTTTTTGATGAGGTATATGCAAAAACTGCACGCAACTGGACATTTTAGTCCAGTTCTTAGCACTAAACCACTTAACTCTTTTCAGACGTGAGGAGTTTCCTGTAGCTATTTCTGTATAGACACACTTTTGTTGAAAAAAGGAGTATCCGTTTGTGGCTCTGTGCTCTTCTGCATTTTGAAAACCAAAAAGCTGATATTGAAGTATCCTTCATATTAAGAGATAATTTATGTTAAAATGCTAAGAGTATACTGCAGGTCTTCATGGTCTCCCACTGAGGCCTCCAGATACTCCATGCTAAGAGAAGAGAGGCATGCCCTGAAGGTCACTGATGTAGGAGTATTCTAGGCCACAGTAAGGGAGATGCTCCCAACCTGGTGTCTCCGTTGGACAGGACAGGTGGACATGTGGACTGCATCTGGCTGACAGGCAAGGAGTATTCCAGTGATCTCAGTCACGCAAACGTCTTGCTTCCTCTTTCCTTGAACAGTTTTGCCTACTACTGCATGTTGTTTTCCTTTCTGCTCCCTGTCTCCAGTCTTTCCTAGTGAGCAGATAAGAAATTCTCTTTCAAGTGACAAGCCCCTGCAGGTTCTGTCACTAGAGCAAGTGTTTTTGCAGCTGATCAAAAAGCACAGCAAATAGATAGCTTGTTCAGGTGTTAGCAGAAATGAAACGCCATCAAAGTCTGTCTGGATTTCCAACTTTTTCTAGGGTGTTTTTGCAGTCTGTCAAAGATGCTGTTCAAAATGCACCAGAGTTGATACTGATTTCCTTTTTAAGGTTAAAGTGTGCTTTTTATGGTGCTGTTAGTAGAAGTGTGTCCCACTCCACGCCCACAGTGTGGGACGGAGCCTCACAGGCTTGTGTGGCCTTTATGAGAAAGGGGTTGTTTATGGGGTTCGTCTCCCTCTGTCCTTTGTCTTCATGTGGCTTGTGCCAGAGAGTGAGGGCTGGCTGACACAGATGCGTGTAAAAAAGAGGGGGGAAATTCTGCACAGGACAGAATGGCACAAGATGCCCTTTGCCTTGTGGAAACTCCAGGAAAAAGATATGCTGTAGTCCAAGATTTGTCTGGAGTTTTGGAGGTTTTAAAGGCCTTGTTGAGTTGCCAAATGAACTCCACTTTTTTTAGAAGACTGTAGAGGGGAGTCCAAGTGGCTGGCTGTTGCTGTAATGTCGGATGAGCAGTAAGTGGCTTCTCCCTTCTCCACTGTGAACTGTGCAATGTGGGAGGGAGTGCTTTTCCAGACATGGTCAGAATCGATTCTTGCCTTCAAAAAGGGCACGTTCCACCCACCCCTCCTCCAAAGTTATGAGAAAGAGGGTGAGAAAAATTTCTGAGGTGTGACAGCATCTTCTAGGAGGTGGCCCCTTGGTTTCGTGTGTGAAGGGCCTTATTTCTACCCTGAAGTCCTTGTTCGATCCCTCTCAATCCAATACAATAAGCAGGTCTGTTCCTTCAGCTCCAGGACTTTAGCTTCTGTATTGATGAGCAGATGCATGACTCCTGCAAATAGCTGAAACTTAACATAGAGATGATGAGCATTGTGGAAGCAGATGCTGGGGAAGGATTTAAATGAAGGAAGAACGGGTGGGGATTTGACTACAGACCAGCAGGGCTTTGTCCCTGCATGTGTATGAGGGAGCAAATCTCCATTTTTAGTCTGGCCTTCTCTGTAAGCATAACCAGACAAGCACCACTTAAATTCTCTCAGTTTAAAAAAAAAAAAAAAAAAAAAAAAAAAAAAAAAAACCCAAAAAAAAAACCAAATGGGGAATAACCAATTCTTACAGAAATTTTATCTGGAAACAAATGAATGTGTCTACCTGGTGTCTAGTTACTACAATGAAATTGAACAAACTGAACCCCTGTGGCCTAGGAAAGCAAGTCAGTCTTTCTTGCTTTCTTCATCTTTGTATATCAATGAGAAAATAAGTTATACTCTCTGGTCCATATTGTACAGCTGCTTTATACAGGTATGAACTGGAACAACTCTTTCTAAGTGGAGGCGAGAAAGTACATTGAGGTTCTGAATATTGGGGTATGAAGCTATATGTATGAAAAGGGAGAGGGAGCAGATTTATGTGTGTACATGAGAACTAAATGTCTTTGTTAACTTTCTCTTTAGCAGAAAGAGGACGAAGATAAGAAAGAAAACAAAATATACCATCCTAGATAACATAGATGAGCAGGAGAGAATGGAGCTACGACCCAAATATGGTAAGTGCTCTCTGTTTCAGCTGGGAACTCATTCACCAACCTTACAAATGTATTTGAATTGACATCTGCAGTCAGGAGGAGCCCAGAAGCTGGCCTACGAGTTTGGGAATGGCAGAGGCAGTATAGACAATTAAATGGTTGGGGGAGAATTACTTCATTTCTTTCATGAGGCCTTGGGCTTAGCCGCTGCTATGAGCTTCTTCGTTAATCTTAATTTGGAGCATCTGATTTGTCCCATAGACTTTCTCTGTGTAACCCCTCCTTCCCTGCACACACTTTAATTTGGAGCTGGTTTTATTGGTGTGCAGCAGTTCCCTCCTGGCCCAGAAGTGCCCTGTTAAACATCAGTAGGCTTCAGCTGCTACCCTCTGTTCGCATATGTTTTGATTCACCTGAGTTTCAGTTTGTAGCGGCGGGAATTCTGGAATCCAGGGAAATAAAATCATCCTGAGAAATTGCTGTTCTAGAAAGACAGACATAACATTTCTGTAGAAACCATGACCTTTCATTGCCACTTGTGTTAATCAGGTAGTTGGGTGGACAGGCTGATTTCCAGATTCAAGCTATTAAAGTACATTAGCTATGTACTAAGATCATCTAATTGTTTCAAATTTAAACGCATATATTCACATTTCAGAGCCATAAATTGACAGGCCTGCAGTGAATTCAGAAGAGTATCTGCCCAACAGTATATCATACTTCCGAGGCGAGTTCTTATATTGGTGATGGCAGTGGTGCGCACTGTTACGCAGGATTGCAGAAAATGTTTTCACTTACATTTCATATCGCAGCAGAGGAGAGGATGGTTAGTTGTTACTAAAAAGTGAAATCTTTCTAATGGAGCTTGTTTTGCTTTTTTATTGTCAGGTATAAAACACAGAAGTACAGAACACAACTCCAGTCTGATGGTCTCTGAGTCAGAGTTTGACAGTGATCAGGACACTATCTTCAGCAGAGAAAAGATTGAAAGAGATAATCCTAAAACCCTCATGAACGGATCCATCAGAAACGGAGTTTCCTTCAACTACAGCTCCAAAGACAGATAACTGAATGAGGGTAAAAGCACAGAACATGCTGGTCCAACACATCTGAAACATGTTGGCCCACCTCTGTTTTTCCAGAACTGAAAGCTTCCTAAAATATCAACTAATTCCAGATGAAAGGGTAAATTTCTAACACAGTTAGGGGAAGGAAGGAGAAAGAACTAGATGGTCGGCTAACTCCTCTTGTCACTGTTATAGGAACAAGAAAAAGCACATCTTATTTCTTGCATGTTCCACACTGAATGTCTGAACTTCAGAAGGCCTTTTCCTGTATCACTGCTACAAAACTAGCCAGAGCTGTTACGCTACTAACAGTGGTAACTGAGACACATACAGATTGGTGTCCTGTGCTCCTGTCTCTCTTTCAGAGGAAGCAGTGTGATTATAATGCTAACCTTAAACAGCAAAAGTCAATATAGATAAATTCCCTTACAAATTTAGACAGCAATATGTTATCACAGCCTCCATCTTAATTTTTCAGTTTAGGTTGGGAACACAAAACAAGAACATCTTTAGTGCATTGTATTTATCTCTAACCGTGCTTTGTGACTTCCTTTCCTAGGGTAGTGCTCATCAGATGGAAATGTCTTTGTTTTTGAAGGAAGTTTACAAGTAGCAGTTGCACTTAATCAGCAGTGAAGTATTGTGATACATCTGTGTCCTGTAGGATGCAATGTTCCCTGTATTTGCAAAGTACGGTGCCTGCAGGGAAGTCCAGCCTTAGCTTGCCTCTTTAATGATGAAGGTACTTTGGCTGTCTGGAGTCTGCCACATCCAGCCAGGAAACAGTAGCAGAAAGGCAGAAGGGACTCAGTGCGATGCACCTTCAGAAGCATTTTGGGCATCCCAAAAAATGTTTTGCTTTGAGAGCACTTTTAAGGAGCTCTGGACCTTTTAAGACTGAACCCTCAGCTGAGATGAGTTTTCATCTGTCAGCCTCAGTGCTCAATTAAAGAATATGCCAAACATTTGTGTAGTGAAAGGCTTGTGGCAAAATATCCTATGTGGAGCAGGAGGTTCAACACCTGCCTTCATTGTCATGTGAACTGGTACTGAGGAAGGTTTTAGATTGAGTATTAGATTGTTTTACTTTTTCTGCTGTGGCTATTCAGTGACCAGATGTGTTGGCCTTTAGAAGATCGCTTCAGGTGTTTGGGAAGGATAGGAGTGTTGGAGTTCTGATGTTCATGATTGCAATCTGAATAATTTCTTTACAGTGTGCTTGTTAGGCTTTAAAGCCATGCCCCCAATACTGTTCTTGAAATCCCAAATTGAAGACCTGGCTTTTATACATAAGCCTCACTTGTTGGGGGCATCAGTGTCCGTTGTACTGTCTGGCCACAATGTCAGCCTTTCCTGGGGGTCCTTTACTGACATGCTGGAGTTTTGGGCTGAGCTGGCAGAATGATGTGTTCTGATGGAGAAAATATTCCTCTAGGAGCATTTTGGACGAGGGTTGGGGGTTTTTTTGTTTGTTTCTTTTAAAAATCTGGTGGTGGAGAATCTATTAACAGAGAAGGGTGGAGCAGTATTGAGAACAGGGGGAGCAGATGAGAAGGGTCAGGGAGGGGACATAGCCCACCTCCATCATGAGGAATAATTTGGTGGAGAATTCTGGGGCTTTCTCCACCCTTTCGTAGAAGTGTGATATAACAGAGCAGTTGGGTTGAACAATGGCTTCTGTGTTTCTCTTGTTAATGGAGTTGGGCAAAAGTCAGAAGAACTGTCTAGGTTGGAAGAAATCAGTGCTCAAAAGTTGCAGCAACATGACATGCTCCTAACGGGTTTTATACTTTGATTCTCAAATGCAGCCAGCAACAGTCCCTAAGGCTACTAGTACTGCATGGAGGAGCATTTATCCTGTGCCCAGCCCTGCATTTCTCTGGAGAGCTGAGTGTGTTTGCAGGAGTCATTGTGCGAGAGGCTGTAAAGAGCTAAAAAGGGCTAATGCAAGTATTTTCCATGTTTTTCCCATACCCACAAGCAAGATACAGTATAAATGGTATGACTTGCTTTCCTCAGAAGCCAAGTTTGAACTCTGTGTATGGGAGTTCCAGGCTATTTATTGAGACAAATCTATTTTATCTCACCTTCTCCCTTCTGGAATGTGTGTGTGTATAAATATATTTTCAAATAACTTGGTCAATAAAAGCAAGGTTAGCTTTTGATGTCTTTGAATGTCTGCTCCAGCTGTGTTAACACAGTAACGCAATGTTCCCTTTAAAGCATTCCTGAAGAAAGTTAAGGCCCACTTAAAAAATTTTTTTTTCTTTTCCTTTTTAAATCAAAATGTTGGGCTTAATCCGTTCTGCACAAACTCCCAAAATGTTCTAGCAGGAATTATGCTCTTGGAAACATGCATTTAAAAAAAAAAAAAAAAAAAAGTTGTATAAGCAACTACAACTTTGTATTGGTCATGCTGCCATTAATGCTTCTGCTAAATACTGTATCCAGTGTGCCTTTATCTGTAAACTTATCTTTTAGGACATGTCAGTGCAGTCAGCAGCATCCTTGTGAAGTCAGTCATATGTGTGTTTTGAGTTTATTTTATGTTTTTAAAGCTGGTGTTGAAGCCTAGGAGGAGGTTGTTCTTTCAAGGAACTAAAATTCAGACTTTAAAAAAAAAACCAAAAAAACCAAAAAAAACACCAAACAAACAACAAACCACCAACAACAAAACCTAAAGACTGATTTTCTAGTAAAATAACTACAGGATTTCCTCAGTGCTGCAGAATTCCCAGGGCTGTTCCCCCTTCCACACACGCTGTATGCTCAGATCTTTGGGTTGGTGGTAAGTTCATGTGCCATAAGAACGGATGCGTGATTTGGCTAAGTATTTCTTACTCTAACAGATAAGAAACATTAGACGAATTTCTTACTGCATAAGGCCCTAGCAAGTGGAAGTTGCTTAATAAATCCTGTTTTCTTGAAGATGTTTTGACATCTTCATTGCTAGCAGTATTTTAGTTATGTTTTGAAAGTTGAATATAGTATAAATTTTTGAGCTGCTTCTAATTCTACTAGTGTGATTCTTCCACCTCCTTGGGAGGAGAATTCATTCCTCTTACAGACAATCAGGCTCGTTCTTAATATGAAACTTGCACAGAAGTTGAACATAATAGTTTCTGGCTCTGTGAATTTGTGGTATCAGATGTTTGTATCACTTGGCAAAGCATTATTTTTGTCAGGAATTTAGGAGAGACTATAGCAAGCCTTGTTTCTTGATTCAGTATAATTTTTATTTCTAGAACTGTTGCTTTCTTGCAGAATGTCAGGTCATATCTGTAATGAAGGGGTCAGAAAATTAGCTGTTAGGGTGCAAACACAATGGTAGAATTCTGATGCTAGCCTTCTGGTTTGGGTTATGATGGGTTTGAAGCAGGTACTCAGTCCTCATGTTTACTCCCACACACAGTTTTCCTTCATATACAGAAAGAGTCCTGGCAGCTCCTTTGTGAAATAGGGATGGGGATCTGTCTCATCTGTTCTGAAAAGACAAAAGAAGACACCAAATATAGCTTATTGTGTATGGCTCAGAGTCTACTGAAAATAAAGAATAAATTCAGTTTGGCACTGATAAGATACTTCCTCTCTTTGAAGGTGGACACTGCTGATACTTACACTGCCTCATAGCCTTGATGTAAGCACTGGATTTGCATTTCCATCTTGAGCGAGGAGTATATTTTGGAAAAAAACTTCCTTACCATTACTGCCTGAGGCATTAAACAGATTCAGTACTCCAGTATTCAACGCAGTGTATATGCAGCATAAAACTGCCACACTGCGAACAAGTCATCAGCTTTTGTTTTTCATTGTCTTAACCAAAATGCTACTGCAGTATGAAACAAAACTTACCTTGGCAAATCTGCTGAGATCCACATCCAAATTCTGTCTTATGGTTCAACCTTTCATATTTACTGAGTAGGTTGCTGAGAAATTCAAGCAAAATGTGAATGGTCTAATTGCAGAGGATTGTTTATTTGGGGAGGAGAAAAATTTTTTTCGTGTGTAACAATACATTTTTAACCACATCCTTTTCAGTAAACAGTCGTAGTCTCCCTCTGTCAGATGCATCAGATACAGGTACTGTTTAAGCATCTGTTTTCTGCTGTCAATTGTTGTATTTGCTTTTATGATGCAAATTTTCCTTTTCTTTCTTGGTCTTTTGTGGGCAAACAGAAGTCTTCACACATGCAAGGAACTTAACAGTGTGTGTACTGGAGAGAGTGAGTGAGCGCATGCGTGTGTTCTCTATGCTGAATTTAAACTTTCCTTAGACAGTTCTGGTGTTCTTGAAGTAACTGAGTCCTTAGGCAGATTTCCTATTCCTGTTTTAAGCTTCAAGTGAAACTAGTTTTGCCCCTCAATATACTGATAATGGGCTGTAGTCAGTTGGAGCTCTGGGATGGTGGTTAATAAAATGACACTACTTTAGTCTTCTGAGGCATTTATGTGAGGTTTGAGAGAGGTAAGCATTCCCCTAGACAAAGAGAAATGGAATAGAGGTGAATTAGTTTCTTGACATCAGCTATTGTTTATCATTGACCCCTAACTAGAATACTAATCCCATACTTCTGCAGCAAAGAACCCATTTCACATATCTTTTAGGTCCCGAACTCCCCAAGGAAAGGGAGGGATCCTTAAAACTTAGAAATAAAATCTAATAAAAGGAGGGAGAAAAGGCAAATATTTTTTTTCTTTTGCACAGGCTACAAATCAAGTGCAGATGAGACGTACATCAATGGTTTGTCTCTGTATGGAAGCACTTCTCCCTGTGGGTGCGTGGGTGAGCTATTGTAGAATTTATATTAAGAATCTGTTTCTAGAAAATGTTATTTATTGCAAATGATTATGTATTGTAACTGGAACCATTTCTGAGCTGAAATTACTACATTTGTGTAACTACTAATAAAGTTTTGTCTTTCCTTCTAGGAGCTTGTCAGGTACTCTTTTAGACATGGTGTTCTGCATTGGACTCAACACTTTGGTCAGGCTCATAAACTATGGTATACAACATCTCTATGTCTGTACTCAAACGTAAAAGCAGTGCAATATCTGATCCCTTCCTACTGACAGAAGCAGAACAGTTTATTTTTTCAGAGAGGTAACACAATTCCGTACATCAGAGAGCAGAAAAAAAAAGTGGTACTGCGGTTCACAGTGAGTTTACATGTGGTGCTTGTCCTTACTTGGTTTAATTGGCTGTGTGTATATTTACCAGCTATCATGCCGAGTGTGGTGACTTCACAAGTTTTGTGGCTTATTCTATAGCAAATGCTTCTAAGTACAATGGCTGCTTTCCAGTAATCAGAGATACTAGTGTGCAATATAACCCAAAATACTGCTGTTAGTTAGGGGTAGATTATGCTGCCTGTTTCTGAACTGGAAAAGAAAAATCCATGCATCAGTGTGTGTGAAGTTTGTGTTCAATCATGATAATAAAAGGTACTATGAGATATAAGTGTCTTTCTGTAAGGAAAAAACATACACCATGAAAGCAACTTTAAGTGTATTTAGATACATGGTACCTCTTGCATTCATTCTTGACTCCTACAAGGGAATACTGGCTGCTGAATGAGCTGATGAGATACATAGCGTCCTTTATTGAAGAATGGAATCTGCCTGTTTGTTACTGCATTCTACATTTTGGTAACAGCAGTAGCCTCCCCTCTCCCCTTTGAGCAGGCTGATGCAAGCCTCTAGACTTGTGCAACAGAAGGTAATCAGTAGTGATTCCTAAACAACTTAAGCCAGTTATGCTAAGTAGCTTCAGCAAGCCACCAGCCTCTCGTGTTGGAAGGTCCTGGGCAGAGATTTTTGACATGGAAAACACTTTAAACAGGTGCTAAAATTTAACTTAGACCTTCTGAACACCATACTTAAACGTTCTCCTTTAAGATAGCTCAACCCTTCTATAAGCAGTAGGGCTAAGACAAAGGGCATGACCAGTTACACTTATGACTCTGCCAGGTACAGTGAGATGGTTACTTCAACACCAAGTGAAAGCATGGAGCTGCTTTTACTTACAGAAATGCCCAACTCCCACCATGTGCCTGACTGATTTAGAACAGTGAAAACTATTTTACCCTGTGCAAACCTTTTAAACTGCTGCTTATGTTCTGTGACTTAATCATGAAAGCATAATTAATGATAAAAACATGAAATGTGTCTAAAAATACCAGCGTCTGGGAGACTGAAAGGCTGCAGAACGCTAGTGGCTTTAAACGTTTCCTTGATCTTGGTGACAAGAGATAACCAAGTGCAGTCTGCCAGCTACCGTAAACCAAATTAAGTACTAGATATTGGTCAGGCTTGATACACTTATTAGTAAGACTGATTGTCCATCTTCACTGGTATTGGATCAGTGTTACCAGCATCAAGAGCCTACTTACTCTGAGCAGCCAAAGTAACTGCCAGCTTAGCATACCCATGGACAAGCATTACCTAGAGTGACTTGCCAAAAAAACCTTGTGCACTGTAGTTGGAGATATTTTCTGCCTATTTAAGCTTAAGATGTTAGTATCTAGTAGAACAGGTTAACATAATTTCTTAAGAGTTTATTACACAGAGAGGACAGGCAGTGGGGGTTAAACAACAGCTGTTTAAAGGGTAACATCAGAAAATAAAATGGAAATCTGCCATGACTAAGTCAGGTTAGAAATCAGAAGACAGTTTCTGAGGCTTCAAAACTTTAGTAACTAAATGGAAATAAATAAATCCAAAACTCTATTTTAAATCTTAATAAATGAAGTAAAGAATTACGAAAGTAATCATATCCTGAAAGCAGGGAGGGGCACTCTGATCCACAACACCTGTTATCTTGTGGTAAAATGCTTGATTCAGCATAAGACTTGCATACAAAATGACTGATGGCATATTAGTATGTCAAAGTAGTCTCATCTATTTGATTTAGATTCAAGGGACTGTAGTTGGGCTAACCAAAATCTTACACCTCATGAACATGTGGAAGCAAAGAAGTGTCTTTTTTTGCAGTGCTAAAGCTAGCAGAACAAAAAATTCTGTGCAACTCTGAGAGACTGAACTTAATGTGGCTTCTGTCAGTTTGTCAGTTCAACATTAAATAAGGTAATAAACCACAAGATCCAGTGCTTTCACAGAAGTTATTTATTAACTGAAAACATTTTTTATCACAGTTTTAATATCCAGAAATTGCTGAACTATCACAAGTGTAATCAACATAACTGAGGTGTGAGAATTCAAGTATATCTTTTGTTGAAGAATCACAGCTTCTGCTATGAAGACAACTTTAAGATTATTCTGTGCTTAACTGGTGTAGATCTTACTGACACAAAGCTACTATGCTGGAATCCAACCACAATCCAATCTAGACAAAGGTATTTTTAAAGTTTATTACATACCTTATCTTTGATAATGGTTTGTGCTTGTTATCGGGCATAGTAAAAGGTATTATTTGCTAGGAAAAAAGTAAACATTTAGTCATTAATTTTAACAGTGCTGTTTCTCAGAAAAGACATCACAATTTTAAATGCACCAATGCATCAGATCAGTAACTTTGCAATGAATAGAGCAGCAGGTTAAAGAATTTATCCTCCAACTGCACTGTCCCAGGAAGTACACCCACATTCAAGACTGTGCTATCATACAGCAGTAAATGAGGTAACTTTAATTTTGACCTCATGCTGCAGTTCACAGGCAGGCATGGTTTAAGTCTGTGCAATTTCAGTGGCAGATATTCTACCTGTGTACAATACCTGTAAGTGTGCCTGCATCACCGTGTTGTGGTACCCAGGCACCAAGTTATGACCTTCTTCTACCTAGTTACTCTTTCCAGTAAGAAATAAACACGTATTGGCAGCCAAGGCTGGCAAACAGCTTCCTATTCCACAAGACTGTATTCCCCACATTCACGCAGCGTGGGTGCTCAATAGTGTAAGCTTAATAAGAAAGTTTCTTGTAACTAGTGTCGAAATAGGCCATCCTTTTTTTGTTCTTGACAACAAGCACATATGCCACAAATGAGAGAGTATTAAGTCCTCACTATCTTAAATGTGCATTTTTGGTGCACTGGAAATTACTGGAAGGGTCGTAAGTCTCCTTTAACCGCCCTTCGGTTGGCATGATGCACACACACGCTCTACTGACAGATAACGTGCTGCAGACCCACCTGGTCTCACGTTACACAAATATAACTATAAAAAAATATTGAGAAATGGTAAGTAGCAGTCAATGCTACCTTATGTGCGCTTTAAAAAAAACCCATGAAACTCAGTTCTGGCTTGCTGCCCTTCCCCCCCCTTCCCCCCAAGTCTTACGTTACCTGGTACCTCTTTGCCTGATTGGATAAAATATCTTAAAATATCCCATTTCATAGGCTACATTCATTAGTGTATAGGAAGAAGAGCTCTGTTCCATTCTTTTACTTACTTACTTTTAATAATTAATGGGTAAAGACCCACCAAATAAAGTTAATAAAGTTAACCAACACAGGAAACAAATTTTGTTCCCCTTAGCTGCTGCAGTGCTGATTTTATTTGCCAAATGAACATTGCACATTTTTTAAAGTGCTTCTTTTGACTGCCATTAAAATAATGTTTAAACAGCAATGTTTCTTTTGTATTAAGGAAGCTTTTCATCATCTTTTGAAGATAACAAAATAGTGAGGTGATGTGTAGAAGTCTCACCTCTAACAATTTCTATTTAAATCTTTATTAGGTCACAAGCTAGCCAAATTCAAAGGTTTTTAAAACTTCCTCCCTAATGGACATTCACCTGTGTAACCACAAATCCAATTCAAGGCACAAAGCCCATAGGAACGGAACCATCTATCTGCTCATGTTCTTTGGAGGTGGTAACGTTCCTTTAGACACTAAGAAATATTTACATCGGTGACTGTACTTCTGCCCAAGGAGAGTCATGTTCTTTTCATAGAAGGAGTTTACATCATCATGTCACCACTTGTGCTTCTGTCACACAGCCCTTATAGTGTCCCCTTACAATTCTGCAAGTTATTCCTGCAACTAAGCTTCCCGTCTTCCTCCTGCTACTCACTAGGCCAGCTGCTCCTTGTCCTGCAATGTCCTGTTCCCAGGACTGCTGGGGCTCACAAATGCCAAAGAAGGGTAATATTTGATCCCAGGTGTGCAAGCTTATCAGGCACAAATTACATTTTTTTGCTCAGAAGCCCAAAGCTGAGCAGGTGTCAACTCTGCAGCCAGCATTAACGTGCACTGAAAAAGCTGTCCGTTTGCCTGCATGGATGCCTAGCTGTAGCTAAAAGGAATTCCTCACCTTTCATAAGCAACAGATTCTCCCATAATTAAAAAAAACAAACACACCTGCTTCTAAAAGAAGGTCATATAACCACATTAGAGAATGTGGGTATTTACACAAAATTCTAAAGGGAGACTGCTGTCCCCAAAGCCTCGTACATCCATGCTAAACCATTAAAGACAGTAGAAAATGGTGGTCTATCTTTCCCTTGCCTTACAATTTATTTTCATTATGCGCAAGTCTCCAAGCCCTCCCAGTCTTGCCTGCTCCTTACTAAAAATGATGGGCACTGTGATCACATTGCTGGAAAACTGAATGTATAAATAAAGAACACGTAAAAACATATGGCAGCACAGAACACTGTAAATATCTCTACACATACCGAACAGGGTTGCTTAGTTGTAAAGAAGGTAGAAGTCGCATTCATACCTATTTCTGGTTCAGAAAGCTTATTAAAACTACATCACTCTTTTCCAAGCCGTTGGGATTGTGCTTTTTGAAAATTTTTTATAAGCCTCCAAAACAGACGTATTTTATTTCTAAGTATTCATCGATGCCGTATTTTGAACCTTCTCGCCCTAAGCCAGACTGTTTTACTCCACCAAAAGGACTCTCCACTGAGGAAATTATGCCTTCATTAACACCAACCATTCCAACTTCCAGCTGTTCTGCAACTCTCCAGATCTGAGCTGGATCTTGGGAGTAGAAATATCCTGCCGTGTAGACACAGAGATACAGAAATGGAGATTAAAATCAGGAAGAACAATTGCAGAAGACTATGAAAAAGAGACTTACTGAGATTAAAAACTGTCGCCCCATAACGCTAAAGCTCATAAAAGTACAGAAATACATTTATCTGAGAAAGGCGTACCTGCTAAACCCACATTAGCTGCATTTGCTATGGCAATAGCTTCTGCTTCAGTATTGAATCTGTCAATATAAAGAGAAAAAACATAAGTGAGGTCTGCAGGTCATCTATCATCTTGCTGATTTACAAGCAGCCTTATCAGAAATGAAAAAAATCAAGATGCATTTTTTTTCCAAAAGCATCCTTTTAACATCCAACTTAATTTTCACTTTGGAGCAATGGAGAAGTTTCTACCACTTCTCTTAATTTAAAATGCATTTAAGTAGTTAAGATTGCCCTTATCCTCCCTAGATACTGGTAGCTGAAACATTTATTTCACATGGGTTAGCCCACCAATTTCCCCAATGACACAAGCACTCTCAACTATGAGAGATAACCATGTTTTTCAATCACATCCAATTGCTCTGGACAGAGGAGTGAAGGTTCTAAAGAGAAAAGAGAGCTCCAAGTCATCCTCCCTCAGAAAAACTTGGGGCTCGCAAATCACATGACAAAGCCCTGCCTCCTGCTTCATACCACAAATCATGAAGTTGATGAAGGTTTTGCTGCTATTCACCCTTGCTCACCTGCTGATACCATTGAAAAGAAAATAATTTTCAAAAAGTTGCAGAGATGTTAAAATTGTATCGAGAGAGAGAACAAATGAACTGCATATCCAAAGTAAGTTTTCACATGTGTACCCCAGTCTTATTACAAGACTTGTGTGATGGTACAAAAATATCTTTTGGCAAACTGTCATTCAAATCTTATTTATTCAAAATAATCTTTCAGTGTTTTTTAATTGCTGTTTTTAATCTGGAAAATGAATAATCTTACTTGATAACCGGTGCTAAGGGGCCAAATGTCTCCTCTTGGGTGCAAAGCATTTTTGTTGAAACGTTACTAAGTAATGTTGGCTCAAAGAAATTCTTCCCCAAGCTGTGTCGTTTCCCTCCAGTCACAATAGATGCTCCTTGAGAAACTGCATCATTAATGTGTCTCTCTACCTGAGGTATGCAAAACAAGAGACTCAAAGTCCTCATTTAGGAATGAACAATAGCGTATTTTCCACTGAAGAAATAATACTCTCCAGTATTAAATAGAAGATTTTGAAGAGAGGTTTATACTTTGCAGAAGACCGTTTGCAATATTACTTAAAGTTCTCTTGAAATTTTTTCTCTCAGTCTGACATAATTTCAGAGGGATAAATTATGAGTATGGCCCTAGTCTCACGTATAGTAAAGATTCAGCTTTTCTGTTGAAATGAAAAGATTACATCTAACATGAGAAAAAGTCTTTGCAGGACTAAGAAGTACACCTGATATTTGCGAACAAGCACTATGGAAACAGAAGTACATGACTGTCATTTAAAGAGAAACAGACAATTTTCAAGATGGTACTGGCAAGAACATCTTTGATCCTCTATATCTACAATTCACCCAAAGACAAGAAAGTAATAAGACAACCACCTATGATACTGTCCTTTGAAGTTACAGAAAGGCAGTTAAGTAACTGTATACAGCGCTTGCTAATTTGTAGATATAGATGTATATGATACAAACACACTATACTTTTGTGATGCACGAAAGGAAGGCATGAAGGAAAGAAATCAAAGTACTGTCTGTCTCCCAAATAACTGAATATTTTGATATTCTACTATTTTATAAACAGAAAGAGTCTGTCAGCATTCAAGTATAACAGGATTCAAACCAAGCCTGCATATAACAGCCATAGTATCTTAGAAAATATGAAACACATAATTTAATAATCTTTAACGTTAGGAAGGATGAAATATTATAGAAAATGTGACTTATTGTGATTAAAAAAAAAATATTCCTGGATTCACAAGTGATCCAAAACAGAAGACCCTAACCATGCGTGTAAGGTTTCAACTGATTACAGCATCCAGAGCTCTGGGATTTTTAACCTCAATGTATTATTCTGCTTAGCTTTTGCCAAACAGAGGCACTGTTCTTCAAAATAAGTTGTCATTCCCAGTACTTCAGAACTGCAGGATCACCACACAACTCTCACCGTGTATCCAGTTTCAGTGAATGTTCATGAGAACAGCTAGGAAGCAATCAGGAGGAATCAGTTTCTCCTAAAGGAGGAATCTTTTTTCCTTAATGGAAATGATACATTAACTAGCTACATCTGCTAGTCTATATGGAGCTGGAAGGACAGAACACACTTCCAGCCACACTGCAAATACATTCTAACAAAACAAGTGTGAAAAAAGTGAAATATAAATCTAAAATTACTTTATGGGTCATAAAAAGGAAATCAAGATGTCAAAAATGAAATCTTTTATTTCTACCTTCTCCACTGCTTTTTCATTAATTAGTGGCCCTTGGGTAGTTTTTGCATCAAATCCACTTCCGACGTGTAGTTCTCTGTCTATAGCTTTAGCAAACTTTTCCACAAATTCGTCATGGATTCCCTTTTGCACCAGGAAACGGTTTGTGCAAACACAGGTCTGAAAACAAGCATGAAAAAGGAAAAACAGTAGTTTATATTGTATTGAATCTATCCATTAGTTCATTCTGGCCTTCATGCCACAGCATCAGGTTACTACAGTGATTTGTCTGTACTCTGCCTCTTCTCCATCATCCTAAGCTGTTACCTGTCTTTGCCATCTCTTTCATCACCCCTCTCACTTTAGAAATACAACTTCAACAAGCTGTCAGTATGAGTGTGAAATATGCTACACTGCTAAATTTATGTCGCTTACGCTGGGAAAAGGCTTTGTGAGTTCTGTGGACTCTGATATATGGATCAACCAAGGTCGAGAAGCTGCAAGAAAATACCTTCTAATTAGACTTCAGAATGCTGGACTGAGCAGCAGAACCTCAAATCACACTTGGTGGTGTGGGGTGTTTTCTTCTCTTCTATTAACTGAGTTCGCTTTTTTCCTGGAATTTGTTTTTAAGTGCTTTCAGTGGCCTACTTATTTGTGCTACCCCCTTGCTCTGACTGCATCCTATTTTGATTGCTACAGTTGCTCAAAAGTAACAGCTGCTTTATCCTTATGTGCAGCAGCAGACATGCCTTTTATGTTAGATCTTGTCCAGCCTGTGTCATATCACCTAGTGGTCCTTGTCCACGTTCCATTCTATTTTTCTTCCTTTCTTTCTTCCCAAGATTAGTCTTACGTTTTCTTCTTGTGTTACTCAAATAACATTTTCCCAACCAAATGACCTCCCAATCCCACTGAAAATTTGCTGGTTCTCCAAACTTGGCGTTTGTCAACTTCACGTTCAGGTGCAGAGGCCGGAACAGTCTCCACACAGCCCTGTCCAGCTGAGTGTTCTGCGAAGTGATGCTCTTAAAAATTTTTTGACTCCAAGTAAAATACATTTGAACCAATGTACACTGGAATCCTCTCTGACATTTCTAAGCTATTCATTGTGTAAAAATCTAGCCATGAGTGTCTTAACAGATTTTAATCCCCTTGACTCCTGATGGGTGCTTTCAGAACACACACACACACAAAAAAGACTTGAACACACAATCTTACAGATAGAAACATTTATCATGAGACTTGAAGCCATTAGTTTAAGAAACAGCTAGCCGCATGTTATAAAATATAACCCTGATAATGAGGCAGGATGGTGTCTTTTCACAGCTCTAGTTCTCCAATGAATTTAATGCTAACAAAGCAAATTACAAGAAACAAAGGACAAAAAGGTTACTCTTACCTGCCCTGAGTTTCTATACTTAGAAGCAAGGGCTCCTGCAACAGCACGGTCCACGTTGGCACTGTCAAACACTATAAAAGGAGCATGTCCTCCAAGCTCCATGGAAACTCGCTTCACAGTGCCAGCTGCATGTTTCAGCAATATCTGTAGGCAACAGAGGAGACACAGAAATCTGTACCCTGACCAGATGTGAACTGTGGAACCACAGACGGATTAATTCTGGCAGGGAATTAATCTGCATCTTCTCTATAATGCTAACCATCTGTTTTCTCCTATGACAATAAACAAGGACTAATTTTCTTCATTAAAATCTTTAGAGATGAAATTCTGGCCAAGAAATAATAAGAAGGATTTTCATCAACATCAGTTCAGGTCAGGCTTTTTATACACTGTCACTCTTGTTTGCTTGTTCTTTTCTTTTTTTGGTAATAAAAATCTTGACTACTCTTACAAATTTTTTCCAAGATCTGACAGAATTTGGGATTAAAATTTGCCTTGATACCAGACTTTTTCTTCATTCTGCATCCAGCCATCCCATAGAATTCTATAGGCTTCTAGCCACACTCTGCAGTTTTATTAATTTCATTCAAATAGTGACAAGATTGCTTACTGACAAAGGCTGACAGGAGAGATTCAAGGGCATCACTTCTCTAATACCTCCTCTCAACTGCAGAGAAGCATTCCTGAATAGTACCTTTGAAACTCAATTTCAGTGTTCTTATTAGTATGTTGTCACCCTGCGATATGAAACAAGAGCATCCTGTACAGAACTGTTCATATTACAACTTAATAAAAGGCAGTTATCCAGAAGTTCCACATAGGCATCCTTCTGCGAAGTACTGACACTAAAATAAATAGGCAGTATCTCAAGAAGTACACAATTATTTGGACAATTTGTGTACAGTAGCCAGAAAAAGCAGCAGCTACGTGTAAAGGCACACGCTTTCCCCCTACCTTTCCAGTATAACCACAGTAATAATCTCCAAAGGTATTCTGTGCACTTATGTACCTTTCCTGTTGCTGTAGAGCCAGTAAAAGATATTTTGGCTACCAACGGATCTGTGCACAGAACTTCCCCTACAGCTGGCGTCTGTTGTCTGGAACAAGGAACAACATTATACACTCCCGCTGGAATTCCAGCCTGGTTTGCAAGCTGCAACAGAAGGAACACAGAATTTGCATGATCAGTGCATTTTGTATGAGGAACAGTCACGTAATGTTTCTTTATTGTTTTGAAGAAACCAGTCTGTAAGTCAATGGAAGTTGAATGTGTGCAGGACAACTAGTAACAGATGCCACCATGTCAAGAGAGCAGCTTCGCTCTGGTTTAAACTGGCTGTCATTCAAAGTAACCAAAGGAGACATATAGAGATGTTTTGTGTAGCTAAATGGCCAGGTCCTCCTTGAGGCTCTAGACCATACTGGAGGCAACTTTCAAAAATTCTTACCTAAACTAAAACGTCTGGATCAAGTCAGCCAGTTTGCCCTTTCTTCATGTATGAAACTGGCCAGAGTTACCTTTAAAGCCCATCTCCCTCCCCATTTACAGCTTCAGTCCACTGCTAAAGTAAAGCTTAGGAAAAAAACTCACCTCCCCAAGAGCTAATGCTGATAAAGGTGTGTCCTCTGCAGGTTTCACTACCACCGTACAGCCAGCTGCCAGAGCTGCACCAACCTTCCGGGTAATCATCGCGCTAGGGAAATTCCACTACGATGAGAGAAAAAAGTACAGTCAAACTTGGGGAAATTTTGCCTCCTGTTTTTGCTGAAATAGCTGACATTTTCTGTAATTATGCGATAACCTAAACAGACTTGCATGATGTGCTTTGTCCTAAGTGAGCATTACAAAGCAGCACTGCCAGTCCAGGAAGAAGCGAGTGCAAGGTAGAACTGAAACTTTACAGGGGTGTTTGCCAGGGCTTGGAGGAGCCATAAGGCCATAGCCCCATGCTGCGGGCCGAGCTGAGAACTTCCACGTGACTTGTCAGCTATGCTTACTGGGGTTATAATGGCTGCCACTCCTACTGGCTGCTTCAGCGCCAGGATTCTTCTGTCTTTTGCAGATGCTGGAATAACATCACCATAAACCCGGCGAGCTTCCTCCGCAAACCACTCCAGAAACGAGGCAGAATACAGGATTTCACCCTGTGCTTCTTTCAGAGGCTTCCCCTTTGATTAAATCAGATTGAAGATACACTGTAAGAGGCAGACTGAAGCAATAAAAACAAATTTAGGTCATTCTGGACTTTTTGTTCTTTTCAGAGTCCTTTATAATCCCCTATCATGCACACCGTGATCTCCAAAAAGGATTGTGTGATTGCAGCAGCAATAGTTGTGTGGCTTCACTGTATAGTCAACTGTATAGTCAACATTTTATATGTTGTGGCCTGGATTCATTCCTGCCCAAGGCGAGGAGCTGGAATAGCAAATGTAGCACGTGTTTATTTACAAACTCTGCAGTTAGCTGCTACCACCGTTGTGAAGAAGATGCAAATCACGGCAGAAGAGCTGCAAGTTTATGCCAGGGACATTTGTTTTGGGGAGTATGACTTTGGACTACCTGCCAGTCTGATCCCGTGGCCTGAATGGCCGTTAGCAGCTGGGACACCACAGAGGCGCTGCTGAAGTATCTTCCAGCATGGTTTTATCCAAGAGGACGCCAGTCCGTGAGCTCCAAGGACTGCTCTGTGATGCGAACCAAAGCACACTGAGCGAATCCAGCTCGGAGGCTTGCTTTAATAGTACTGCAATTTTTTCTGCATCAATGAAACAGATGAAACACGAACATTTCTGCCACAAAGACCATGGTTTAACTTGATGTATGCTTTTGGCACACCACACAGCATAACGTGAGGTCTGATTTCCACTGGACTGTCAGGTACTGTTGTCATCGAAATAATGCATTGTACGTATGTCGGAAAGATAAATGCTTGAAACGTTATCCGCTGACCTAATGGAGCGATGCAAATGCACAACGCGTCCGCTAGGCTCAGCTTTTCTTTTTAAGTAATAACTTAAAAAAGCGGTGGCTAACTGGTGAAGGGCACACGGGGTGTTTTGCCGGCTGCCAGCGTTTCATTTCAAGGACCCGCGGCGGGTTTCCGTGGGGGCTGAACTCACGTTCTCGGCCGTTATGATCCTCGCCAGCTCCTCCTTGTTCTCCAGCATCAGCTCGTACCACCGCCGCAGCCGCAGGCTCCTCTCCTGGGGAAGACAGAAGGCGGCCGCCCGCTCGATCGAGACGAGCTTCTCCCAGGGGGAAACCGAGCCCCCGCAAGATCCCCGGGACGGCTCCGCGGCCCAGCCGGGGGACTGGCTGCCCTCGCCGGACCGGGCCTCCCCGCCCCGGCCGCCTCCCGCCACAGGCGACGCGCCCGGCCCGGGGTCCCCCCTCGCCGCCCCGGCGGGCGCCATCTTCCGCGGCCGCTCACCTTGGCGGGGAGGCGGCCCCAGGCGGCGCCGGCTTCGTGCGCGGCCCGCACGGCCTCCCGCGCCTCGGCCGGCCCGCAGTCGGCGACCCGGCCCAGCTCCTCACCGCTGGCCGGGTCCTGCACGGGGAAAGCGGCTGCCGTCTCCACCCACCGGCCGCCCACCAGGCCGCCCCGCCGCACCAGGGTGGCGGGCAGAGCCCAGCTGCCGCGCCGCACCGCCGCCGGACCCGGGGGCGGCGGGGGGTGAAGGAGGAGGCGGCGGCAGCGGCCGGCGGCGGCGGCCCGCCGCGGTAGGAGGCTCGCCATGGCCGCGCACCGGCGACAGGCGGCGGGGCCCGGGCCGAGTCCGCCCGCACCGCCCCGGAGGAGGAGCTGCGGAGGGGCCGGGCCAGAAGCGGCTTCTCGGAGGAGCAGGGAGGCGGGAGAGTGGGCAGGGGCGTTTGGTCGGCCCTTGCAGGGTGAGGGTATATCTGGGGGGCTTCTGCTTCCCGGAGCCCCCTTTCCCCAGCCCCGTCGAGATCCCCCCCACCGGAGGGAGAGGGGGGACTCGCCTCCAGGAGCACCGGCCCGCGGGAACCTGTGGTCGTGCTGGGCCAGTGAGCCCTCGCCTGTGACCACCAGATCCCATGGCGGCTGCGGTCGGTCTCTGGCAGGAGGACGATGCCAGGCCCCTGCCCGGTGTGCCAGCCCATGCCAGCGAAGTTCATAGCAATACGTGTGGCAGGAGTACTCTCTTGATTTTCCCCTGTATACATCCATTGGGCTTTCAGTGTGGATCATAAGACCCAGACGTATGTGTGCAATGTCCCATCAGCTCACCAAAACTTATAAATTTGTATTGCATGCAACTCAGGAGGTTGTGGTTTTCTACTAAGGCTGCTTTGGCAATTGGCTTTAATTTTTGTGAAATGTGACGTAGCTGTTGTAAAGCAACTGCATCGTGAGCTGGACGAGCTGTGGGAGGATGCTCTTCTCTGCCCTGCTTTTCTGTGTTTACAGAAACTTCACTGCTGCTGTGCGGTGGTGGCAGTTACACTGCCCAAACCCCAGAGGTACTACAGAATTCAAGAGGGGAGAACACCTACAGGTTATTTCTTTTTTTTTACAAATTACTTCGCTTGAGGTGAAGAAAAGCATTGTTGTAAAATAGCCTTTCAAATACAGCACTCGTTTACTTGCTGTGTCAGCAATATGTCTGAAAGAAGAGGCATGCTCCGTAACCTACATTTCAAAGGTCACAGTGCTACTGCCCCCCGGCTTCTGAAAATCAGAGTTCCAGCAAGCGTCATGGCTGGGTTGAAGATTTGGTCTGTTTTGCTGGTTATACTATACCATTTCTGTCAAAGATGTATCCCATGCGGAATTTCAACACATGTTGAAATAGGTAAGTCATGTTCAGAATGAATTTTCATGTCTTTTGAGTTGCTTGGCAAGAGAAGTAAGTTCAGATTTGGCTGGAAAGCAAAGGGAGGAAATAATGCTAAAGCAATTAGCATTCTATATAACTAAAAAAAATGTGAATAACACATAAGATAGATGAGTAGTTTGGTTTTGGAGTTTGAAACTGCTGTTTTTATAAGCAAAATGCTTGAATCAATTTGGTTGCGTATTTTTCCGTCTTCTAAAACAGGCATTATGTAACTGGAATGTTTGTGTCTGAGTCTTACGCAGACTGGGTTTGCTTTGGAGAAAGGAGAGGAATACTTTACGCAATTTGTAGGATTGTTATATTTAAACTAGAGAAAAACACAGATCGTTTGTGGTAGCTCTGTTTTCCAATCACTGTGTATTAATTTTGCCATACCTGCATAAAATAGATAAAATGCTGTAATGTGTTGGTTTCTATGACTAACATAGTGAAAATTTTGTTTTGTGTCTCTTCCTGGTAGGTTGCTATCTGTAGCCTGAACACCCTAGCTTTGTAGAGAATGAAGGAGAGAACTGAGTGAATGTCAAAGTGGAGAAATATTTCTGTTTTGAATTTCTTATTTGCATGTGTTATTTTTAAAATCTAGTTTCTGCTGTAGTTCTTGAAAGAACACTCACGAGTAGCATGAGGTTATTCAGAAATGTTTACTCATAATAAATCGACAGTTTTAATTATTTGTTCTTCTGATTCTAAATCTGTTGCTCAGATAGTGAAACGTATGATGTTGCCTCTCTTCAGGTAATCTTCTCAGACTCTAAGTAAGTACTGAATACATGCAACTCTGAACAAGTTAAAGGCTGGGATTATTCATGGCGTTTATTTGAGACTGGGAGTATGTTCCCTTACTGAGTGTTGTACCCTTGGTCAGCATCCTGCGACCGTTTGCTCTTCCTAATGATATGTCAGGAAACCCGTAGTAATCAGTAGGAGAAGTCACTCTGCCTGAGGTTAGGCAAGTGCATACATCTTTGCAAGCTCAGGGCTCTAATTACTAGTATGAGCTTCTGAAAATGTGAAATAACTGATTTGGCAGAACAGAGTGTATTTGCAAGAAATCTACAAAGAGAAATAAGAGCTTACGGATCTGTCCCAGAGCAGATTTTTTCCTAATCAAGGAAGCATATTGCAGAAACCCTGCATTTATATAATTTAAAGATCTTGGTTGTCTGAGGAGTAGTGTGTACACTGAACTACTGCGTCATAGTTTCCAACAAATTTTGTCTGTTTGTCTGAAAATTAAATTGGGATCAGCTCTGATGCTGCTAAAATCAGTGCTTTTATTAACGTGCAAATGAAAGTCCGTGATGATAAGATACGGAAAGTTATTGCCAAATCCCAACACTGAGTATTCCAGGAAAAAAAAACCCAGCAAACTGTAGAATGGAACTCCTCTGACTCAAAACCAGCACCAAAGTCTATCCTGGACAGACTTCTGAAAGTACTTTTAAAACGGTGAAAAGCTCTGCCTGTTCAAAATGTTGCTCATGTTTGGTGTGCTCGGCAGAGCTGTGCCGTGTCCTACTTGCCATGGCCCCGTTGCTGGAGGTGGGTCTGAGTAGGGAGGCTTTTTCCCTCCGGGGGCTCCTGTCAGACCCATGGGGATCCATCACGAAATCTGTTGTAAAGGTGAACTTGTAGGATCTGGTCCCACATGAGTGATGAGAGAAGTCAGGGGGAGGAGGGGGGCGGGGGAGACAGAAAAGGCAAACTACCAAACTGAGACTCTCCCACACAGCAAGGGGCGATGTGTGTTGAAATGGCTGAGCCTCAAAATGGTAGACTTTTTTTTTAATTATTATTTTTAAGTTATTCCTGTTTTGGTGCAAGATTGATCCTTAAAGTATCTTAACATACTTGTATAGGATAGTTTAGAGCAGCGGGTAAAATTCAAAGTGAAAAATCATTCAAACCCACACAAGTTTTGTCTAGATCTTACTCCGGAATGAGGGGGGGCGGGGTGTGTTATGGGATTTATTTGGTAAGGATCAAATTAAATTCCGCATATTCTGTGTTATCTTGATCAGTCTTAGTTTGTAAATAGCTTCATGCGAGGAGTAAAACTTTGTGTGAGAAGGCAAGACATTAACGCATGCATTCAATTTCCACTGAATAATATTAGAGGCAATGTTGGGTATTTTTAGAATAGTGTTAATAGATTATTCCTGGCATCTAACATTAATTAGAAGGACACGTCATTAAAGAAAAGTGATGTCAGTTGGTTTCATTCTCTTGTTATGCTTGCTCAATAAATATTTTGGCAATAAGAACGTCTGCCTATTCAGTGAATAAATAGTATTATTTACCTTGGTGACTTTAGATTTTTGTTGATTTTCATACATGTTAAAAATTAATCAAACTGTTAAACATCTGCATTGATTCCTGAGATGCCTTTTTCAATGTTAAGGGCAACAGTGCAGTGAAACTTAAAGTACAATTCAGGTGGGTCTTTTACAGCTAGAACTTTATGATCCGTACTCTATATGTACTGGGTGTGATCGTATCAGTCCACTGCTGTAGCTCAGTTCTGGACTTGGGGAGTTCCTTTTCAGAGCAGTTTCGGCTTTGTTGGTCAAACTTGGGAGCTGGGGCTCAGAGAGAGACTGATGAGACCTCAGTGCCCAGATGTGTGACAGAAACGTCATTTCCTTATTATCTCCCTGGGTGAGAAAAACACACCCTCTCACAGGTACAGAATTTTTTGAGAAATCGTGTTTCGTCCACCTGTGCCACTTGGCTTAGATATGATAGTGTGGTGTACGCTGGTTCTGATAATGCTTCTAATAAAACACGGGCCTGGCCACAATACCTATAAATCAATACTTCAATATGTTGTTTTTCAGCACATAGAGCTCTGGAATTTTTCATTAAGCGTGAAGGGAATATTAATTATAGACAGGTAGGACGCATGTTATCGCTTAATTGTGTACACCTTTCTTCTGACTGTTTTTCTCTCTGTCTTCTTGCCTTTCTGTTCTTTAATATTTATTATCAGTAATATGTGTGTAAATATTGTGCCTAGACTGTATTTTTACCTTTTTTCTTGAAAATCATTTGACTCCTTCTGAATACTATTACAATATTATAATTGCTACATATTTGTATATAATACTGTGTGTGGTTTCCTGCATGTTTTCCCATCTTCTTAAGTCATATCCTCTGTGAGTATTTTGTATTAGGAGAATCAATAGAGGACTTTTGGAAAGGAGATTTAATAAACATAAAGACAGCAAAATGACAGCAAGGTTTTGAATTTAGTCCACCACATATATAATTTAACCAATTTCTGATTGGTGCGAATAGCTTTTTCTTTCATGCAAAAGAGAGAGCAGAGCAGCAGAGCTGCATGTGGACAGTTTTCATAAACACAGAAAGCAAACACATACGTGTTTTGTGTTTAAAACATTTTAATATCTTTTAGGGACAATGTAAAGAAGACCATTTTATATAACTTGATCGGTTATCAAAGTAGGAGATCACTCAAGAGAAGTATTCATATTATCTGCTGTAGACAGCTATGCTGTGATTCAGAGGATGGAGTTTAGCAGCCCAGGCTTTGTGTTTAGTGCAAGAGGAGGAAGGCACCTTCAGAAGGTGACATCACCAGCACCTAAATTATATCATATGAATACTTTCCTAAATGGCCTTTCAAATTACGGTATATACTGAGTAGTTTAGTTTTGCTTACAAGGATTTGGGCGAGGTGGGCAGGGGGATGATGACAACACTAAAATAATGTATTTTACCAAGATAATATTTGTATCTTGCTGGATATTTAAATTTTATCTTCGGTATTGGCAGTAAACCATGTTTTTGTGTTGTGCAATAGCATTCTGATTCCTTTTTCCCCATTCTTTTCCAGTTATTACTAAACCACCAAGATGCATTTCAGGCTGGGAGCATTTATCCTGATGCCTTTTATCCTTCAATCTGTAAAAGTGGTAAGAAAAGTTGTATAAGTCTAATGTGATAACAACTTTTTTTTTAATGTGAAAATCCTATAAAATTTAGTAGAGTTGAAAATAGTTATGTTGTAAGAAAAGAGGTATGGCCAAAAATACCTTCCTGCAAAAACATCCACCATTTTTGTTAGTATTTTGAGCCTTTTTGTACAACTTTATAAGAAAATAATGCAATTGAAAATGTTTTTAGAAAGTAACTTTCCTTCACTAAAGTTGAGGTCCATCTTGCCCTGTTGTCTACTTGGGCCACTTGTCAGCAGTCTCCTTAGTCAATGTGGAAGAAACAGGTACCTCTGCAGATGTGAGCTGCTTTAATGGTGTATCTCTAGATCAAGAACAAAGCCATCCTTTCCACATGGGAGACAAACTTAGATGTAGAGGTCTACTCTGTGAACATGTAATTTTGGTCCTTCTGTTATCTAGTTCATCTGCACTGTAAAATGTCAAAAGGCCAGGAGGTGACTCAGTCACCCAAAAGGTATGCTCTGTTGGTTTCAGCATTTAATATACCTTCATCTTCTGCAGTTTCACAGTTCTGTGTGAATCATAGAATCATAGAATGGTTCGGGTTGGAAGGGACCTTAAAGATCATCTAGTTCCAACGCCCCTGCCCTGGGCAGGGACACCTCCCACTAGACCAGGCTGCTCAAAGCCTTATCCAGCCTGGCCTTGAATACTTCCAGGGATGGGGCATCCACAGCTTCTCTGGGCAACCTGTTCCAGTGCCTCACCACCCTCACAGGAAAGAATTTCTTCCTGATATCCAATCTAAATCTACCCTCTTCCAGTTTGAGGCCGTTACCCCGTGTCCCATCATTACACTCCCTGACCAAGAGTCCCTCCCCATCTTTCCTGTAGGCCCCCTTTAGGTACTGGAAGGCTGCTATAAGGTCTCCTCGGAGCCTTCTCTTCTCCAGGCTGAACAGCCCCAGCTCTCTCAGCCTGTCCTCATAGCAGAGGCGCTCCAGCCCTCAGATCATCTTCGTGGCCCTCCGCTGGACCCATTCCAACAGGTTCATGTCCTACTTGTGCTGAGGACTCCAAAGCTGGACGCAGTACTCCAGGTGGGGTCTGACCAGAGCAGAGTAGAGGGGCAGAATCCCCTCCCTCGACCTGCTGGCCATGCTTCTTCCTCCAGGTGCATTGATGGTCCAAACAATCTATCTCCTGCCTACTTTTTCCCCCTTAGAGGATTTAATATTGTGCTGCTTGGTCTTGTCACATCAGCATCTCTTTGCCCATGGCTTTATGTAAAAATTTTTAGGCAAGGTCACTGTTAGATCCTACATAATCTCTTCTGCATAAATCCAAGTGAGAGTAATAATTGATGCATCAAAGGAAAAGCTGATTTTTCCTGCTTTCCTCTGCCCTTCTTCTTCTCCTACACTGACTGTATCTTGGCAAGTTTGCCATGCTGTTGAAAATAATGATGATGATGACAACATAGCCCTCCTCTGCCCTGTGGAAACTGATACCTGTCCCAAAGCATGATATTTTGAGTTGGCTGCCATGCCCATCAGCTTTTCTGCCATGCGACTTGATGCATTCATTCAGTCAACAGCTTCTCTGTCAGCTCCCTTTATCCTCTCCACTTGGGAGACACTTGGGAGTCAGTTTTTCATTGTACTGTACCTACTCACAGGCACAGAGAAAGGGAGCAGGCACAAACTTTTCAGATGCTTCAAACCAAAATCATAAAAGGTAAATCTAGTATCTCTTCTGACAGCATAAATCATATAAAAATAAGTCTCATTTGGCTCCTCATATAAGTGGATTGCTAAATGTATCATCTGTATGATATGAAATTGAACAAAATTCTGTGGTTTTTTTCATGGAGGAAACCTTTTCTTTTTCTTGTTTTTGGTTTTTTTTTTCTCCCCCAAAGAATAAATCAAGTACTGATATGATTTTATTGCAATAGGAAAATTCCATGATGTGTCTGAGGATACTCACTGGTCACCATTTCTCAGTGCAAGTATTCACTACATCACAAGGAATTATCCTCAGCCTTGGGAAGAGGTAAGAGAATTTCATTAACTTTTGACTTCGTGTTCTCCTGTTTTCTTCACCTTCATTTGTTGTTGCAATTTCATCCTTTGGGAAGAAAAAATGAACGTTTTTAAATTAAAGACTCTGCTGATACAGGAAAATTTCAAATCATGTTTACATCTTCACCAAACAAAAAAGTTATGGTTTCCACATAAAATTTATCTGTTATCTCCAATGTGGTCCGGTGCTTATGATAAATTTCATAGGTCCAGACTTTCAAATGTGGTGGTCTTGCATTATTGTCAGATCTGATTGAGCATTTGCCACTTGAAAACCAGGCATATTTTAGAATGCTCACTTGTGAAATCTTGGACTTGGTCCTGATTTGCTCTTTTTTTATGGTATATGAGCTACATAAGAGGAGAGGAAAAACAAATTGTCAAAAGTGAGAATGATTTTAAGAGCAATATTGATTTCTTTTCCTTGCTGGAGAATTTGCCGTTCTCTCTGCGCTCGGGAAAATCATACACGTGGAGCAGCATTTGGGAGCATGCACTCTAAAACCTGAACAAGTCTGCCTGCCTTTTGACTGGCTGTGGGCAAGACTGATCTTGTGAACTATTAGCCCTCAGGAAGTATAAATTCATCAAAAACTATGATTCAGTTACAGGTTTTTAAAAGACCTCTGGAACTTATAATGATTCAGTGCAGAGAAGTGTTTTCTGGAGGAATGAAATTTCTGTTGCTGATAAATTTATTCCAAATAACTTTTTTGTTTCTCAGAATAAGATGAGTAATTTCATACCTGGGCTTTAATCAGGTACTTTTACAAGGAACAGCACTTGCACAGAAACGTCTTTCTCTCCTCTGTGTGCCTGCGCCACACCCATGGTGGCAGAGGGGGTTTCACTCGCTGTAAGTGTTTGTCCCCAGTCCAGAAAAAGACCTTAGTACACGTGTAACTTGGAAGTACACAAGTTGTCCTGATGTCAGCCATGTAATTCTTTGGCCTTGGACTGCATGAAGTGCTTAAAGCTTCTCAAGTCACAAAAAGTGACTTCAGCGTCAAGCAATAAGTGGCCAACACTTTGTCATGCTAAGTTCTTGGATTGTAAGGGTTTCTAACCTATATCCTTGTATAATGCACTTACATAAAATACTTATTTCTTCTTAAAGACTGGAGTAAAATTATGATGGATACAAGTGGATTGTTGTTGTGCAGGCTACAGAGAAGCTGGTGGCTTTCCTGTTTGGCATTGCTTCACATATGGTGGCAGATGTTAGCTGGCATAGCCTGGGCATCGACCAAGGATTTCTAAAGGCCATGGGAGAAGTAAGCCTGTATTATTTTATTTATTGATATAACTGGATTTGTTGGAATTGATAGCTTAGCTTTGGACTCTGATGGGGAGGGAAGAGAAAAGCTGGAGCCCTGTTTCTGGAAGATTTTCAGAGAGATGTAACGTCACAAACTCCATAAGAACGAAGCTGGTCAGGTTTGGGACCTATAAACTTCAGTGCTGCTTGGACAATTTTTTTCTGCTTCTATGTTTGTATGGAAAGATGGGTAAAATAAACGGACAGTTCTCTTGTTTTTCTCTTTCTCCAGATTGATTTTCATGGTTCATACTCAGAAGCTCACAATGTTGGCGATTTTGGTAATGCTTCTGTTTACTGATTGTAGATCCTTCTCTTGGAATAACTAGTCCCCTTCAAAACCACGTTCTGGTTGATTCTGGCTCTTACCCTGTGGAATGCAGGAGCCAAGAATGCGTCATATGGATGCTGTATTCTCAGTCTTCCCCATAGCTTGCAAAGCCCTGCTATACCTGTAGTTGTGCTCCATGTTTCAGGAGATGTGAGAGGGCATATGGACGCTTGTATTAAAACCAAAACACAGGCTGAAGGATGCTAAAGTTTAAATGGAGTCACTACTGTGTTTTTAAATTTTACATTATTCTTTTTCTCTGGGAGTATAAAATATGCAGCATGCTTTCAGGTGAACCATTTATGTATTCTAAATATATAGCTGGAGGATCTACCATGTAAACATAGATAATGTAGGCATACATAGCTTCATCTGCCCTGTTATCCATGATAAATACTTAACAAGTTTGGTTTGTTGGGCTTTGTGGGTTTTTTTCATTCTTCTGTCTGCAGGAGGAGATGTACTGAGTCAATTTGAGCTGGACTTCAGTTATCTGGCATCGAATTGGTAAGATAATGAGGTTACCTTCTTTAATAATTATTTCTGCTTACTCTGCATGCGCACTGTGTTTTAACAAAATGCTATCCTTTATCTCTCTTTCAAAAGAAACCCTTGCCGCTATTAGAATTTTTCTGAGTTTGGTATTCCTTATACGCATATTTACTGTTTCCTGACATGAAAAACTGGAAGGACAAAAGAAAAAAGAATTTTACATATAGGAACACAGCAGGAAAGATTAAATTATTTGTATCTGAAGGGAATTATAAGTAATTATATATAAAATAACCAGTGAAAAAGATTTGCTGGAATGTCCTAGCAATTAGTTAACTAAATCTCACTTAGATTTCCATTCAAAGTTTTGGAAGTTGAGGATGTTTATGGTCATAGATGCTGTGGAATTCAGACAGGTTTTAAAAGCATAAAAAGGAGCAGCAGTTTTAGATTTACACAGTTTTTTCTCACTGTTTTTGAGTGAAATAAAAAACTCACATGCTTTTTTTTTCTGCTGATAAGGTAGGTCATTTGAGTTGTTCTGTTTAAGTAGAATGTAGTTCATCTAGGTGTAGAAGGCACAGTTCATTAATAAAACTTTGGCACAGCTGTGGGAAATGTCTGTTTGGCTGGGAGTAGATTTGGCACAGCAGAGAGTTGGAGGACATCCTCGAAATTATGTGGTCACCAAGCCAGGGAACCAGTGTGTGGAGTGAAGAAACTCCACCAGCAGTAGCCATAGGGGAATGGTTCTATGGGTTTCTGACTTTGAACCTAAACAAGAGAAGAGTGTTGTGCAGAAAACAACTGCACCTGCAATCCTGGTCTTTCTGGCATTTGTAAATCTTCACGACCTCTGTAGTATTTTGAATTTTAGAATATTTTAAAGCAGGCTATTGTTATTACAGAAACTGTAATCTTTCATCAGGTGAAGTGCAAAATCTCTTGTTATAATGCCTTTGTCTTGTTTTTAGGTATGTACCTGTCAAAGACCTAGCAGCTATCTATAAGGAATTTTATGGAAGAGAGATCATAACTGAAAGCACAATTACTGACTGTACTTACCTGCTGTTTCTTGAACTGTAAGCTGAGTAGCTTGGTCTGGGTTTTCCTAAGTGAAACATACGTATGAAAATGATGATAATCCTATTTGAAATGCCTTATGCATTGAGGCCAGCAAAATAGGCTCCTTACTAGACCCCTAAATCATAAAACACCTGAATTTTTTTAATGGCTAGAATACAAATTTAGACTGCTTAATGACTGTTAAATTCATTATTATGTCACAGATTCAGCATTTTAACACATTTATACATTTAAGGTATTTATGCTTCTTTATTTGCGAACAGCTGTGTCTTCAAGTACCATTGCGTTGTGGCATGTTAGCAATATAATTTTCATGTACCGAAGGAGTAGTGTACATACCTAAATAGGTGGCTTACCTACACTTCATGTAGATCCTTTCAAGTCCAAGAATAATTCAAGAGACTTTCGATATCTGGCAATGTCTGCTTTGAATATCTTAAACAGCCTAGCTGTTTCCTTTATTTCAGTTAATTACCAGTATTTACGCAGTGTTTACAAACACTGTGAATCCCTCCAAAGTAAGGGCATCAATAAAGTTAATATCATTACTTCTCACATTACAGTTTTAAGATATATTAACAACCAACAAGGGAATGTAATGACTTGCATAGTATTTACCATACATAAACCTTGAAAAAACTTCTTAAATAATTAAATATTATTTAGTGAAGCAAACTTATTTCTGAAGATCTTTTTTTTTTTTTTCAGGCATGGAGAAAGGCTTGCCGTTGCCAAGGTTGGTTTTTTGTTTTCTTTATGAAAATGAACATATAGCATGAAGACAATGTAGTCCATCTTACTATGTTGCTTGTCTCAGCTTTTTCCAGCATATGCTAGTAAATCTCCATTTATGGTGGAGAAGTTCCATGAGTATTTCCTCGGAGGAGTGGATGACATGGTGTTCTGGACAAACAATATTTTTGAGCTGACGAGCCATATGCTAGAGAATGGAACCAGGTATAGCGTGTTTCCTGCAATATGAAACACAGTAGTCAAGTTCTGACACCCACTTAATTGTTCTTCTTAGGCAGGTTCTTTCCTAGAAGAGGTGCTGAGCTTTGAATCCTCACTTGGACAAGGGATTTCTGTGGCTGTCTTTTACCCGGGTGCACAGGATTACACAGGCCTTGAGTTCGCATGTGTTACACGTTCACGCTCCTTTCCCCAGGCAAGGCCCTGGCATGCCCAGCTGATACTCAACAGGGAAAATTTGGGGCATTCTTTAAGACATACTTGAGGGCCTGCTTAAATGTTGTATAGCCGTGCCCTGAGGTTCTGCCTGGCCTGGGAATCTGAGCTGTGGCTCTGCCTGTACCTTCTGCCTGCTGTCATCAGCCAGCAAAGATGTCCCTTCCTAGGGGATGTCAGATACTGTCTATACTGTCTTCAGACATTTAAGGCAAATAGGATTAGAAAGAGTAAGAGTATATAATCTAGTGTTGGAAGCTCAGGCTGGTACTCAGAATATCATAAGGATATGGTAAATTCTAGCCTTGTACTGCTCTGTTACAAGTGTAACCTTACTGTAAATAACTTTCTAAGACCAACAGTGGCAATTATTCCATCCATTTATATGGAAAATATCACTGCAGCTATTTTCGGAAATGATGTTTGAAATACAATATCGTATAATCTGTTGTGTTCTTTGTTCCAGAATGGCACTTTCATTAAAAGTGTTTTAGATTAACAGAATTAGCAGAACATATTACAGTAAGTTTCCTTGAAGAGTTATATGAAGACATGTGAGATTCATATAGAACCTAATCAAGGTCATTAAAATAAATATCAAAAGGGTTTCTAAGGATTATAATGATGCTCTGATTTTGAATAAGCAGGGTTTCTTGAGAAAACTCATGACTTCTAACAGGATATCACTAAGGATAAAAGTTGTATTTTTAGTTTCACTGCCATTGCTTTAAAATGCATTCTGCATATTTCTTTAGTGGCTGCTTCCTGCCTGAGAACCCGCTGTTTATAAACTGCACAAGGGAGCACAAGGACAACTACATGTAAGTATAGCTCTGAAGGTTCGAAGATTTACTGACGAAAGGAGAGCCTTCCTGTGGACAGTGAGCTATTGAAAATTTGAGATCTTTTGGTTTATCTTTTTGTGTGTGAATTTGAGATTCTCTTAACATGAATAAGTAAACATCATATCCAGCCTAAGGACAAGAATGCTTACCTAGCATGTGAAGTTCTAAATCTTCACACTTTATTTGGTTGTCACTCGTTGTCCTGCTAATCATGAAACTACTGATTCATGTTTACCCGTACCATAGGTAAATTCTCTCCTGATTTATGTACAGAAATATGGAACTCAGTTGTTCGGAGCGCAAGTGTATGTATTCCTCTAGCAGACACCTCAAGAGAAACCAGCTTAGCTGTATCTCTTGAGAACTCCATTTACATGTGGGAGAAATGACCACCTGATTGCATGCAGTATGTTTGCTTTTCTTAGCTTTGTCATAAGAATACTCAAGTTATTAATTAGGTTATATTAATTGTTATTGCTGTCTTCTTTTTTTTAGCAGAAACAAACAATCGAAACATGAACGTCACAAGAATACAACTTCTTTGCTTACAAAAACACTTGAAAAGAATATAAATTATACAGAGAGAGGAGTTAACTTCAACATAGAATCTTGGGCAACAGTAAGTGAGAAGTGACAGATGTGTCAGGTAAAATTCAGGTCTGCATAAAATTGTTTTAATTTCTGTCTGACATGCTGCCTGACAGAGCAGGGTCTCTGGATGTTAACAGTAGCCTCTGACTTCACTTCATGGAGATTCCAGCGCCGTTGTTAATCTAAATCTATATATTTATATGTTCATCATGAACATTAAATTTTTACACTTTGCTCATTGTATAGTGAAGTTAGAACACATCTTGCAGTGCCAAAAATGACAAAATATATTTTTAGTATTTACACTTTAGTATTTATGTTTTTCAGAATCATATGATCACTTTTGGGGGTTAAGAGGTCCCAACAAAGCATAGCAGTGAACAATTAGCAGTGCTCCATTTAGAGCATACAGATTTTTGTCTCTTTCTAAAATGGTGCTTATGACCTGAGTCAAAGTCCACTTAGATCAATGTGCTGATTTCTACAGTTGGTGACTTGGTTTTTGAGGTACTCCATAATGTTCTAGAGTTTCAGCATGTGTTTTAACCATTCTTGTGTGTCTCTGTTATTTTTATTTCAGAATTCCCTCCGCTTAATAAACCGTGCTTTTGCAACCAAAGTCTGGAGAGCATTAGCAGCCGCAGGTCAAAAGTCTTCTAAGTACATCTCTAAGCCAGCAGCTTCGTATTTTCTGACTTCACCCTATGCTAGACTTGGATGGTTGGTAATTTTTTCCCTCCCACCTCCCTTTTAATATCTGTAAATTTTGAGTACCCACCAAAATTTTAACGTTTATTCTTTGGAAGCTTTAAAAGTGACAGTCCAAATCAGTTACTGGTACCAATCTGGCTGAATGGCTTATATTGTCTGGCCAGAAAAATAAATTAACCCATAAGACCTTTCTTTCAGATGTTAGCATAAGCCTCTCTATGTTGGTACTGAGTAAAACTGTATCAAGAGCAAAATTTCCATTCAGATGTGAATTCTAGTCAGATAACCTCTTTCTTTGAAAGGGTTGTCTTGTAATTTTTTTACATTCTCTCCTTAGTGAAGGATATCAATGCTCTGTGTGTGATCAAGCTCAGAATTTTGGAAGGAACCAAAATTAGAACCAACATTGGCTCTAGTTCTGAACAGTAGAGGACCGCTATTACCCTTTTTTGGTTATTGGTTGATGTTTGCGCAGAATTAATTGTCTGTCCCGAATTGATCACTGGTGGTGCCTAGTGAGTGTTCTTGGAAACACTACAAGACTAGTAGGGAGTTCAAAGACAGATTCAAGACAGAAAAAGGCATATTCTCTCTCCTTGTCAGAGAGATTCTAGCTTGACCTGCAACAGAGAAGAGTAATAAAATAAACTTAATTGCTGCTCATCTTGCTTTATTTCTTCTGACTCAAAAATTGGAGATTTAATTCTTGAGTTTACTTCACACCAGCTAAGTTAATATTAGTTAGTTCTTTTCTCTGCACATTCCTCTCTAACTCCCAACGTGTTACTGACACCTGTGATCCCTTTGCTTATTTACTGTTAAGTTCATCAATTAAATCAGAAGTTCAGTTAAAAAGATACTTAATTTCATCTTTTGTATTCTGTGTCATACACAAGCATGAAAAATGCTGTGTAGATTTTTACAAAAATAGATGGGGCAAGACTGGTCTTTGTTTACCTGAAAGAAGTAAAAGTATTTATTTTCTGCTAACGTTGTGGCAGTCTGGAAGCTAATGCTACGATTTTGTTGACTCCCTTGATGTACAGGGCGATGATTCCAGCTGACCTAAACCAGGATGGATATGAAGATCTGGTGGTTGGAGCACCAGGGTACAGCACATTGGGCCGTGTTCAGATAGGACGGGTCTATGTGGTCTATGGCAACCAGTCAGGTTTGCCACCAGAGGACATGGATCTGGATGGGAAAGCTGACCAAGTACTACAGGGTCATCAGGTGAGGGCTCAAGTCAGATATTTGTCACTTAATTTTTTTGGGCTTGAAAACATGGTAAATTTTGACTGAGCAACTGTATCATTAATATGTATGAGGATTATTCCTGAAATACCCCTCCTGGTAAAAGGATGTCATATGCCTTTCAAGAAAAATAACGGTTATTTAAGTCACAGGAACAATTACAGCAATGGTGATCTGTAGGTTCACTTTTATTGCTGTGACAGATAAGTGTATATTAGAACATAATTTGCCCTTGAATAAAACTGAGGTAGTGTCTCTGTAAGTCACAGCGTAGCTCATTCAAGTCCCTGCATTTAAGAAAATATTGTGATTTTCCCCTTCCTTTTTCATTTAAAATTATTAATTCGGTATAAGTTTCAATTCCTTTGAAGCTACGTTTTTTCATTAATTGATAACTTTTCATAAAACCACTGTTTGTCTTTACTAAGAGTACATGTTATTTTAAAAATAGAGAAGGCTATGATTTGATAGGATGGGGACTGGCTTGTAACTGAGAAGCAGGATCAAATAAGTATAAGGATGATCCTCTGTAGAAAATAACTTTTTTCACAAAGAGAATAGAGAGAGATGAGATACATTTCCTTTTAATCTCTTTGTGTGGTTATAAACTGGGGAGTAACAGCTGCTGTCTTCTTACAGAGTGTTTCGGTGGTTCACGCCTATAATGGTGTTAACGGGAAAGATGATAAGCTTAACATCAACAGAGCACTAGGCTCAGAAGAAGAAATAGCAAAGCAGGGCAATGTTGTGTTCAGTTATCTTATATTTTAACACTTCCACTTCCTCAAACAGAACAGCTGACACCCTGTAGTGTATTAGTGTGACAGTTCCTACTTGGGAGAAAAGTGACACCAAGAAAAATCTTAAAAATTGTTGGGATAGGTTTTTGTCATCTCTGTTTCTGATTCTTCCCTGTGCTGTGATTGCAAACGTCCATGAGGTTTTGATGGTTTTGTCTCAAGAACATCTGTTACTTTCATGAGAGCAATCCCTCTTCTTTTAGCCTTCAGGAAGATTTGGTTCTGCCTTGGCAGTCCTGGACTTCAATGAGGATGGAGTGCCAGATCTGGCAATTGGAGCGCCTTCTGTGGGATCTCAGTTTCTTACTTACAAAGTAAGCTACACACGTGGGTTTGTTGGGTTTTTTTCCCTCCAAACAGAACATTTTTATTGATACGTGTTTTCTTGAACAGTGAAATAAGAGAGAGAATTTCTGTTGTTGCCCAACGTGACATTTGATTTAAACACAAATGTTTATAACCTTTGTGAGTACTTTGAGTAGAGCAATGACAGCTATCTGCGTTTCTCTTTCAGTGGTCTTTTTGCACATTAGAAGTCCAAATTGGTTTACGACTTTGCAGGACTGATGTGCTGGCAGTGTAAGGGGCCATTCATGAAATACAAGTGTACCCTTTTTATTTAGGAACAGAGAGTCTGGAATGGACCTCATGGGTCTGTGAGCCTTGTCATCTGCTGTTACAGGCCAACAGACGATATCTAAAATGTGATATGAACACAGACACGCTTGCTAAAATAATCAAGTTACAGAGGCTGATGACTTGCAGCTTACCAGATAAGCCCATGTAATGGTTCCTGATTATTTTCAGCCCACATAAACTGAGAGGCAAAATGTTTTGGTTTAAACCACATCCATTAATCTTACAACTCTTCAGAATTTCAGATACTAACTCAGCTGCCTAAATAGGAATTTAAGTGCTTTTATGTAGACCCACTAACTTGGAAAATTGCGTGCATCTGTTGTGCCTGGCACTGTGTGCCATTGCATTAAATAATAATTGAGAAATTTGAGCCATCTGAATGTGTGCATAACAAATGTAAATATACAGTATACTGTCCTTGCTCCTTACCCACAGTATGATGAAAACGTACTTCGCTGTACTTCTCCGTTATAACTGTACCCATTACAGCATGGGTATTCTTAGGTTTGGGGTGGAAAAGACAGTATTATGAGAAGGCTCTGACAGGAAAAACGCAGTTGTATTAAGAGCTCTTGCACAACTGTCTCACTCCTTGCGTTGTCTTGGATTTCATCCATGGTGCTGACATGCAGATGGTTTCATGCTGTATTTGCTTTTTCTGCTGTTTAGGGTGCTGTGTATGTCTATTTTGGCACTGAGGGAAGAGGCTTGGCATCTCAACCAAACGTTACCATAACTTGTCAGGTATATTGATTGGGCTAACACAGGGCTACACAAGACAGAGGTGGGATAAAGGGGAAAGGGGCTTATGGGCTTAAAAAAAAGAAGGTTTAAATCAAACTTCTGATTGCAAGGGGAATTAGACTGATGGGGATGGTGCAAGCAGATGCTTGCCTAGGTTGGTTGTATGTGGGAAAGACATTTGTACTACAGTTCAGAGGAGGCAGCAGGGTGAACAGAAAAGTGCATAGCCCTCAAAAAAATCCCAAAGAAAACAAAATTGAAGTCAGGGAGTGGGAGGGTAGTTTGATCAGAAACAGACAAAATTGGCTCTTTGGAAGTAAATTGCTCTATTTTGTTACATAATTGGTGGTTTCAGTTCTATTTCAGGCTTAAACTAACTGTTTATTGCAGTATTCCTACTGTAATCTTGGTTGGTCCCTCCTGGCAGCTGACGTTGATGGGGATGGAAATGCTGATCTGGTTGTGGGGTCTCCATATGCACCTGGTGGTGGGCAGCAGCGAGGATTTGTGGTTGCATTTTACTCTTATTTCAACAGGAGTGACCAAGGTAATATTTGTTGAGTAAATCAGCTGTCCCATATTTTATGTGACTGTTCATTTCTTACTAATTAATCATAGGATAATTCCAGTTTGAAGGGATCTCAGGAGGTGTCTAGTCCAGTATCCTGCTCAATAAGTGGACAGCTACGAAGTCAGACCAGGTTGCTTAGGACTTTATCCAGTCAGGTCTTAAAACCCTCCAGTGATAGAGATTGCACAGCCACTCTGGGCAGCTGTTCCACTTCTTTGTTGTCCTCATAGGGGAAAAAAATGTCTTGTTACAGCCAGTGTGAACCTCTCTTGTTTCATCTTATGCTCATTGTCTATTGTCCTCCCACCATACATAGTGAAGTCAGAGACACAGAAGGCATTGAGTACCCCACTACGCTGGGAAAAGCCTGGTTCTATCTGCTTGTTAACCTCCTTATAGGTACTGGCAGGCTGCTGTTAGGTCCTTTCAAAACCTTCTCTTCTCCAGGCTGAATAAGCCCTGGTCCCTCAGTCTCTGCTCATAGTGCAAGTGCTCCAGTCCCCACCCGTCTTGAGGGCCCTCTACTAAATTTGCTCCGGTTCATCAACGTCTTTCCTGGAGTCCACATCTTTTGTGGGGTCCAAAACTAAACAATGTATTATAGGCGTGGTCTAGGGAGGAGTAAAGGGGGAACAACCACTTCTCTCAGTCTCTTTGCCATGCTTCTGCTTATATAGCTGGGGGTGCTGCTGGCTGTCTCTGCTGCCAGAGCCTCACACTCAGCACTCTGCCCACCAGGATCTCCAAGGCCTTTTCCACATGGCTGCTCCTCAGCCTGTATCTCCGCAAGTGCATCTCCTTTTCAAGGGGCACGGCTTTGCCTTTGTCTTCGCTGAATTTTGTGAGGTTCCTGTCAGCCTGTTCCTCCAGCCTGTCTGGGTCCCTCTGAATGGTAGCCCTGCCCTCAAGATAGCCCCCCAGTCTCTTGTCATCCTCCAGCTTCATGAAAGGGCATGTTATTGCCTTCTCCAAATCATTTCTAAAAGTCTTTAACAGGACGAATCTAAAGATAGATCCCCGAAGGCACTCGCCTTGTCACAGGCATTCGCAGTATAACCCACTGACTGCTGCCCTGTGGAGGGGGATCATCTCAACCAGGATTTTCCCATCTAGTCGTCCACCCATCCAGACTGCGATGTCCCAGCTTGGGTACAAGGGCATTGTGGGAGACAGTGTTGAAAGCCTTGGTAAAGCAATGGATGCAACTGTGTATTGGTGTTACCAAGGCGGACTCACTAGTTTTCCCTGGAAATTTGCAAATGTACATCAAAAGGTGAATTTTTATCATTCTGTGTGCTCCTCCAAGTGGCTGAAGAGGAATGCTACAAGTGAATACAGCTAATGAGTACAGGTGATGAGGGTTGTTGTGAATGTGGGAGGAAAGGCCACATATAGAGCTAAATAAAGTTAATAGGGGTTGGACAGGATACACAGGTATTCAGAGCTTTGTCAGAATCATGTAACTGAGATTTCCAATAATGTTTAATTTTTGTAGTTTATTCTACTTCATGTAAAATTAGAAACCATGAGGAAAATAGGTTTCAAAGCACTGCTGACTGACATTTTTGCAAAACCAAAACACAGAATGAATTATTTGAATTAAAGCCAGATTTTTTTTGCATTATTTGAAGCTCCCCCACCCCCTGCCCTTGAATTACAAGTTCTGATAAACAGTTTCAATGTTGCCCTGTCCCTAAGAAGGAGTCACTAGCTTAGGGCAGGCTTGGCTGATAGCTTTCCTGTACTTTGTGTAGGCTATTGCAAGGATTTAGAAGCAGGCGATCTTGAATAAAGGCTTTTACCAGCCAGTACAGTTGCAGACTGAGCAAGCGACGTTAGCAATAACTGGTGCCATATCACGGATGGTGTAACTTTCCTTATGGAAACTTGTTGTCATAGGGTGATAATGGATTTTTCTATGCCAGGGTACCCCAAGATTTAATTAATATTTTTCTGGTCTGTCAGGACTTCTGTCAGTACAGGATGCCAACTGGATGGTGAAGGGGGAAGAAGACTATGCTTGGTTTGGATTTTCACTTGACAGCTGCCAGCTGGAGAACATGACATTACTGCTGATCGGCAGCCCTACGTGGAAGAGTTGTGCTGGGTGCGTTGTGTACGAGCTTGCTCTCTCCTCCATTCTGCCCTACTTCTACAGTGTTTAAGATTTGTAATAGCTTAGACTTCCAGCTTTTCAGGAAGTTTCCTCTTTGCCCTGCTTAGAATATTTTTATTAAATTCATATTTTTATCCCTTCACCCTTCCTCGCAAAGAGAGAAGAGGGGTCTTTAGACCCTGTGTAGAGAGGGTCTGTTATTTAGAGACACTTAAGAATTTCTTGGGTTTTCTTGGAGAGGGGGAGAGGCAGCACAAAAATGCTGACAGCTAAGCACGCCTAAAATAGCCTAGATAGATAGCACTTACTTCAAAATAACATTTTTAAAAGCAAACCAAAACCAAAAATGTATTGGGGGATAAAGAAGTGGATAGACAGGCCAAGTCTGTGCTCTAAATGTTGCGTAACTAGTTAAAACAAGCATGGAAATTACTAAAATAGATTTCTAGAATTTGGCAGCCACTATTATGCCAAACTAAAAGGGGAAGATATTTTAAGAGGAGCAGCCCTAGCTGAATGTACAAAAATACATTATTGCATACAAACATTTTCTGCATTGTAATTCAAGCTGCGATCCCGTCTCATCGGATGTCAGACAGAGTGTTGGGAAGGTGTATGGGTATAATCCACCAAGCACAAAGCACTGGTTTGCAGTAACTGGCGACAAGGTAGGGCTCCTTCTATACTATGGGACTCTATGAATAATTTGAAGTGAAGTGACATTCTGTAGAAATGACATCAGGTGTTTTAAAAATCTAACAGGCGATGGGCAGAATGGGTTTGTCTGTGGCCAGTGGTGTGATGTCTGTGGCTGGGATCACAAGGACAGTTCTGGTGGTGGGTGCGCCTACTACAGGTATGTCCTGAAAATGGAAAACCGTTTCTCCTCTGGGACATGTGTTTCTGTATGACCAGAGGACAGATACAAAGTTAAAAGTTAGAAAAGGGACTTTTGCATTGCCACTTAATTTAAAGAAAAAATTAGAAATAACCACTAATCACCTATAAGCACCTTACATGTAGAGTCCTCTCTACTATGCCTCAACTTCAATTGTTTTTTTTCTTTCCTTAAAATTAGCTTAGCAGCATTACTACTTTGCATTATTTAGGTAGCAGTGATTTGCTAATAGGCTGCATATTTCTTGGAATTAAAACAACACAATATTTTGTCCTTACTCTGGCAGTAGGTAGTAAGGAATTAGGAAAGTCAAAATGTAGAACTCTTATCTTTAACTTGAATTCATTTTTCCCCGGTACTATTGCTAAGAGATTGTTTCAGTGTTAATTAGTGTTAATGCTATGTTACATTTGATCTTGTTTCATAAATTATATTAATTTTGTCCATGTTCTGTAATGCCAGTATTTCCTGTTGCCAGTGTATTGCAGGAATTACACCTGAGTTCCTATGTCTGATGCTCAACTTCTGTTACTTCTTTTTTTTTTTTTTTTTTTTTTTTTTTTTTTCCCCTCAGATAGCCTGTCTAGGATTTCATTTATATCCTCAGTGCTGCACCAGGCAGGACTGGTTCTGGTATATGATCTGACAGACAGCACCAAGCCTTCTTTGCTCAGCACGTTCAGCGGGGACAGGAGGTTTTCTCGCTTTGGAGGAGATATATACTTAAGTGACCTGGATAACGATGGACTAGGTAAAGCTTGAGCAATCTAGATCAGAGGTAAAATATTTTACTTTTGGCAACAGGAAGACTGGTCCCCTGCCTATTCATATGAAGCGCTAAACACAGTCTGCTTCCCTCAGTTACCTTGTACCAGTATTCCATCATGCCTTGTGGGGAGGCATCTCTAAAGTCCCAAGCAACTCAGACAGAAATTGAAACATTTTAACTGTCATCATTAATAGGAATTGGGGCATCTAGAGGTGTGTAAATGCCAACTCTCTCATGTTTTGTTTTAGCATTATTTCCTTTCTGATCTGTAACGTCATCCTTGTAATATTTGCAGATGAAATGATTGTGACATCCCCACTGCGAACTAACGATATGACCACAATACTGTTCGGTGGGGCAGCTGGCCGCGTTTACATTTACAACGGAAAGCAGGCATCCTCAGGGAATGTGACAGGCCACTGCAAATCATGGATATCTCCCTGTCCCGAGGACTGGGTAAGAAAACATAAAATTGAAATCAGGACATGACATCATAATGACAGCTAATTAATTACATCCAATACAAATATCTATTGCGTTCTGACTTGGTTTCAGACAACAGAATCTGTGTGAATCTGTGTGACTTGACTCCTCCTGTTTGTTCTTGAATTACTTTGCTGTTTAGGAGCCAGGGTTATTGTACTGGTCGTCTACTCTCCTAGTGTGGTTCTCTCCACTGACTACTTCTTTTCTCTTTTTGTTTCTTCTTCAGGCACAGTATGTACTGATTTCTCCTGAGGTAAGTGACCAGGAAACAAACTACTGAGAGAAATAAAAAAGTCTCACTTTAAAAAAACCTAACAGCATTGCGCCAAGCACTGTTATTTTACAGGAACTATCAAGATTTGGGAGTTCTGTAATCACTGTGAAATCTGAAAGAAAGGTGAGAAAAATTAGTTGTTTGTTGCTTTGTAACATCTTTCTACCTCACTTGGCTATACTAGACAACAGCTCATGTATGTATCTTACTTATTTGCAGAAGTCTGAAGTGCTTTACATAGTTAATCAAGTTTTAATTTAAGTCACTCTCTGAACTGGTAATTACAACCCTTTTATAGGTGGATGAACTACGAACTTGCCAAAATTTTGGCACCTGACACCTGAATTGAAAGAGATCACTTTAAAATGGCCTGAAAGCTAAACTACTTAGGAGTCTGCTGAAAGCTTGCATGGTAAATCCAGTGTAGGTGCCAGCTGGCTTTCCTGTTCATGCCAGCCTGTATGCAAAGTGGATGCTCAGCTGTGGAGTAAACCAGGCACCGAACCAACCCTCTCATGTAATGGTTGCAGGCTTGCTGTCCTAGCTGTTGCTTGCAGTGAACACCGTTCATGTCAAGTATTCCCAACCATAGAGAGGGCCAGTTCTTACCTGAATAATTTTGGATGCGTTTGTGTACCTGTTTCTCTTTGTTTCCCTCAGATGCCCATTATTTTTACCAAAAGTCAATCCCTATGTTTGTATCATGTGCTGAGGAACCCTTTTTTTGGCTCGAAGGTTCCCTAGTGCTTTTTCAGCTGAGGGGAGTCCAGTGTTCTGCTTACTCAGATATAACCTGTGTGAGAACTGAGGTTCTCTTGTGTGAGTACTGGGAACGCCTCAGTACTAGGCTGAGGAGGTGTGGGACTGGTCTTCAACAAATGGTGTTTGACTTCTTGCTGCTAAAACATGCAATGGAGAAACACCTGGAAACATAACTGCTTAAGAAGTAGGTCAGGGTGCATAATCCAGCACTTGAAACATGGGCATCGCTGATGGTTGCTGCATGAGTGCAAGTGAGGCCGTTCTCCAAGCTGTGTTCCTTTGCTATGGCACCAGTCCAGTCCACACTCCAGCTTCATCCGTATTGATCTTACCCCTGAGAAAGTTTATATTGGCAAGAGATTTATTTGCCTGGTTCCACTTCTTCCAGTTCCCAAAATGAAATAAAAGTCTGTTTGCCAAATCGTTTTGTTAACCACTATTCTGATGAGGAGAAATGAGAGCAACCCTCCTCATCCCATTTCTTTATCATACTAACGATATGGACAAAATCTGGTTTCCCTTAGGGAAGCTTAAGGCAATGCACCTGCAGTTGCATTTTTCTAACCCTCGTTCTGTGTCTCTGCAGAAAGAAGTTGTAGTGGCAGCAGAGAGAAGTTCGGCGAAAGCTCGACTTGGCGGAAGGCTTTTTGTCTACTCACTCTAGAATTCTAGTTCATGGTAGCCTTTAGGACCAGGGCACAGCTGATCTTTTAGTGAGAATCCCTGCAGTATCTGTGATACCTTCCTTAACCCATACAAACCCACAGACCACACGACAGCAGACTTTTGACAGACAGATGTCCCCAAGAGCTAGATAGGGTCCTAGATAGTGTTAAGAGAGGGAGGGATGGTCACTGGTTTTAAGTGAAGGGAAATATGCGCATTCATGGTGGTTTGGCTTACAAACCAACCAAAGCTACGTCAGTCATGTAAAAGCACAAATTAATTCCGTTGTGAGCAGTAGCATCCCTTAACCTAGAACAAGCAAGCTGGTCTGAAAACCTTTTAGAGGCTGAAATGAGTAGAAGGCTGAATTTTAGTACTAATATTTGGCTGTATAAGGAATGTTCAGTGATCACTTTCTTTACTGGTCAGATTTGAGTATTTTCTTGACAAAAGCAGGAAAGAATAGCGCATAATTTACAATTCCCCATATACTGTGATACAGACAGGGATTCTAAGATACCAAAAGTTGCTGTCAAAATAAGCATGGAGGAGGGGCAGCTCTAAGCCAGACAGAAAGATGGGTGCCAATCAAAAGGGCTTTTGCTTTCACACTCGTGACCAAAAAACTATTCTGACACTTGTTGTGTTTTCATGTAAAATTCCATGACCGTGGTAACTTTGAATTAACAGCTTTTATTGTTAACAGCATTGTCTTCAACTAATTAACACTAACTTTGTATGATGCAGGTTTAACAGAGTATGCATCAATTATCTATTAAACAACTTGAGCAGCAAGATGTGATGCCATTATTACTAATACTAGTTTGTAGACACACGTGTTTTCTCTCTCTTGCCTCCTTCACAAATATAAAGCATTATTTTTATTTTAAACAGCATTAGTTACTGGAAGAGCTCAGAATTCTAAAGGTCAGACTCCAAGATGACACACCTCAACTTACCTTCTTCAGAATTGTCTCTCAGGGAGGTTGTTTAAAAAAAAAAAAATAATAAAATGGCAAGATGAACATTAGCTTAATGTATAAAGCATTCTGACATCTATTTGGGTGACTTTACTTGCCCAAAGAGCAGAACACTTTTAAAAAAAATATTTAAATCTGAACTTTATGAAAGAAGTAACTATGGAACTGGGAGCATAGTATTTACTTACCTTACAGTTCTGAACTGTAGTACAAGGCAAAATGAGCAGTGTATTTATAAGGGCAGAATATAAAGGGTTTTCCTTTTTAAATGAAAACTGATGAAACCAGTATGTTCTGTAGCAATTCCATTCTGAACATACAGCCTCCACTGGCTTTTTTTCTATGTATGATCTCAGAGCAACTTTGCACATGAATGCATTTTGATTACCTGAATTGTAGAGAGAAAGGCAGTCTTGTAAAAGATGTGTCGTTCTCACAGTGCTTTTATTGTGCTTTAAGTCAGTTATGTACAGGAAAAGGAGTCAATACAGTTCACAGAAGCCTCTGCACCTAAGACAGAGCTTGGAAAGCTTATGTGAAAGCATCCCAAACAGCCGCACCAACACATTTCAGCCTGACCTAATGCAACTGCATCTTCGTTGAAAACATCAGCATCCATATCCCTTCATGCACTGGGCTTTCCTGGGGTTTATCAGCCCAGGTATGTGAGCCATTGTTTTTTCCACTGTATTGCTCAGTTTAGAGGTTTTTTACATCTCTACCTGCTAAGCAAAAAGGCTGCAAAAAATTGAGCTAAAACCCCCCTCAAAAACATTACAAATCCCATTAATTTTTTCACCTTCTCATGCCTTGTACATCTGTAGTTGAAGTCACATACAGAGCAAGAACTGTTAGAAAATTACGTGGAAGCAATTTAACCAAGCTAGGATCACTTGCCTGCATGATTTTAATTTATGTACCTTTTTATTTCCATTTTTGACTTGTTAGTCCTGAGTAAAAATGTTCACAGCTACAGTTACTGTCTTTTCAACCCCTGCCAGTACAGTGATTTATCTGGTGGCACCTAAGGAGCTACTCACTGGATGTTACAGAGAGGTTAAAAAAGCCCAAATAAGAAACAGTTAGTTTGTGACCTGATATAGAAGGATTTCATGTTCCCTCTACAGACTGAGAGAAGCCAGTGGAGAACTACGCCCTCAGAGTTCAGAGATAAGTCCTAAGAAAAACCACAAATAGTGGGCATAAGAATTTTATTCCTTCCTTCAGTCCATCGCAGGACACCAGGCTTCCACACCCTTTACTAACCCGGCTACTTACTGTGATGCAGGTTAGCCCATGCTTTGTCTTGTCTTCTTGGAGCAAAGAGAGAGAAAGCAGAGCCCAGCTCAAGAGAAACCAACAACCGGTCTGGTGATTTTTACCAGCATTTGAACCAGTCCTTTTGACAACACGAGGAGTTGTTTAACTGCAGCTGTATCAACGCGTGTTGAACTAGCAGCAGATGGCATGCACAAGTGTGCATTACCAATAGGCCCACTTTTCCCCTTACTGAAACTCCATACATTTTGGGCCTAAATTAATTGTTGAAGAATACCCAAGATAAGTAGCTGCATTTCAAAGCCTGTTATCGCTCACTCAAAATAAGGAAACTATTTAATTTCTGGTTACTGCTAATTTAGAGGTGGTGCTTCGCAAGAGATGCAGGTATGCTTTTTGCTTTGAAAAATCTGTTCTCTGCAATTAAATACGGCCTTAAAAAAAATCCATCAAAAAGGCCACTTTTGGGGTGGATTTTTCTGTGTCATTTGAAGTCAGATTCCTAAGTCTGCAGCACAGAACCAGAATTACTGATGAATGTTGACTGCTGTCATCCCTAAAGCTGAAAATACTGTTCTCTCTAAGGAAGGCCATTACATGAAGGAGTATTTGACAGAAACACTTGAAATGAGAATGCCCCCAAAATAAGTACATATTATGTGATACAGAAAACTAACGGAACATACGTGGGGTGGAGGTGAGACTACTGTGGAAAGCATGTAACTTTTCCCTGTTTGTCTCCTTTTGTGTGAGCATTAAAATCTCACCATAGGTTTTTGGCACAAAATATATATTAAATTAGCAAGTTTAGGAATTCTTACAGTGTTCAGTAAGGAAGAACAAATGCAAGGAAAGTGTCCAAAGTCCACCCTGTAACAGGAAAAGTCTCTTAATTCCTGCTGTTCCTACTGGTTTGTTAATGTGCTTCTGCTCAGCCCAAATGTTTCTGCTTTAAGGTTGTTCTTTAGCTCCACTCTTCCAGCTGCTGGTTGGGATTTTTTCAAAACTGCAGGAACCTAGGCAAGATACAAAATAGCCTGTGATTACAAGAGAAGCTGCTCTATATGCAGCAGAAAGAAAGTAAAGCTTCACAGAGGCCTGAACCCTGATATTTCTCCTCTTATTTTCAGAACACTGTCTCTGGCTTCTCCCTCCCTAATCCCTTTCAGTACATTTCTCCAAGCCACGGTCAGTATGTGCTGGACTTGGTTTTGAGCAACACTTGAGGATAACACAGTTAGTTGTAGCTGTAGTCAACAATCCACAAGGAACTACTTCCATCTGCCTCTCGGTGACAAGGGAGGGGAGGGACAAAGGGGAGTTTATCTGGGTCTCCCTTTCTTTTGTCATTTGTAGCAACTTAACTTTTGAATCCACTGATAATTCCCATCATAAATATTAGACTGCAGAACAGAGGTAGACAATACAGTCCCCCCAGCTGTGGCAGGAAAGGGTAGTCAACAGGGAAAAAGACCCACACAAAATCTTGCTGATCTAAAGACAGTCTCCTTGGAAATCTTCATCCGGCTTGGTACAATAGGGCTCGATGATGCCATCAGCATCAATGGCAAAGATAGCTGCTATGCGCATGAGGAGCCATCACAAACTTCAGATTGGGAGTCAGGACATCAAAACCCATGGCATCTTTCTCCAGAGAGATGTTACTGCTAATACCTTTTATCTTTACCTTCTCTTTTACAAGACAAGGACTGGAGATCCAGAGTTAGTACCTGGGTGGGAGGAGGAGGGCAGCATCCGTTACATCCCCCACTATGAACAGACAGCCGAGAAGGCAAATTAAGGCTGCTCCTACCATTAGCCTCAGCTTCCCCTGGGCTGCCAGGTGAAAGTAAACGCAGCACGTCTCCAGTAACAGCCCACAGCTTCACTTCTGGCAACAGTGAGCGGTATCTTACTGCTCAAGTGTATCCTTGCCGGCGCTGGGGCTTCCCACCTCATTCAAGCCAGCTCCTTTGTCAAGGAGCAGACACTGAGCTAAGTTCCCCCATGCTCTGTGGCTCACCCCTCTACAACGGCTTATTTCCTGCTTTAGAAACACACCACACATGCAGGGTCTGGAGCAGAAACCCTAGCCAGCCATACGTACATGAGGAGGTAGTGGAGGTTCTAGGTGCCGCCCAAGGAAGGAAAGCAAGCGTCGCCATATCAGACCGCTTCCCAGAAACATAATCCCTGTCACCAGCCAAAATATCCTCGGGTCCTACTGACAGAACATTCCCATTAGTCATGCAACTCTCTCTTCAGAAAAGGGATTATCCAAAGATAATCTCTCACTCCCCACCAGTGTTCTCTTTCATGGGAGGAAGTGGTAAACTCTCAACCACCAACAGCCAAGCCCTACCTTGGAAAAAGGGCTGTTTCACAGCAAAGCATTTTATTGAGGAATCACCCTAGTGTATTCTATTACTGTCCCATGCAGTTTTCCTTCTTTTGTCAGAAGTCTGGAAATTCAGCCCTTCTATTTAATGGATTTGGAAAGGAAGAAGTCTTTGCTTTATTTTGGTTATTTTTTATTTTAAAGATAGCATGTGCAATTGTAAATTTTTACCCCCCAGTCTGCACCCCCTCCGTGTAATTGACAGTAGAGTATTTCCTCTGGTGTGCTGGAAGTGCCCTGGCTGCTTGCCAGATACCCTTGTATCTGGAAGACAAAGCTGGTCTTTTCAGAAGAACAGATGACCATTAAAGAAACCTTAATACTGCTTTAAATTTAGTCCTTATACAACCACAAATTTGTCTTCCTGTTTCTTTTCTATGGACACTGCGTAGAAAAAAGGCTGCAATACTGTACAGTTACCTGTACAGTAATTTGCTTACAAATAAGTGACTGCATGAACCCATGAATCACTGGACTAAATTATGTTCACACACTAATATAAACCTGGAACTTTACCTATGGAAAAAATGAAGTTGTACTGAATATAAAATGCACTGTAAGAGTATGGTCTGTGTTTTACGTCACTGATATAAGCAGCGCTCGTTCCTTACCTCTTCAAGAGATGACTCCAAGTTCATACCAAATGCAACTCCTATGAGTCCAAAGAGAGAGAGAGAGAAAGTCCCCATAGTCAGCTGCAAGTTCAGTCTCATCATCACATTACGGTGGCTAAAGAAGGGAGAAACATCTGTAAGGGGAACCCAAAAAATTGGCTTTGCTGCCTAAATTCTCAAATTCCATACAGCTTACACTAAAACCAAATAGTGCAAGAAAGGAAGTCATGCTGGAAATTAGGCAACCCAGTGACAAAGCTCATGAAACAACAGTATAAAAGGAGCTATAGTTTTGAAACAGCTGCATCAGGATACCTCTAAGGCAGCAGGTTCTGCTTAATCATCACTTTCCAGCATTGCTCACTTCTTAGAGGTGCATATGCATAGAGTAACAGTAAATTTTCACGGAGATTTGTGTTCTTTCACCACTAACTGTCTGGAATTTATATGTCCATATTCACAAGAAACAAAAATTTACTGTTACCTTGCAAATTAATATACTTACAAAGAAGTAGAGTTGGTAAATGCTGCCGACTATAAACTTGAGCCCTTTTTGGCTCAGTTGGAGCCAAATTCTCCATTTTGGAGAATTCCATATTCAGGTCTTCCCCAGAAGGATTTTTGTGGTTTCCTGATGCAGCATCCACTGATTGCTTATACAGATAACTCCTCAGTAAAGAGGAGAAAGAACATTAAACACTGACCTTGAAGATAGAATGGCATGTGCTTGCAAATGCAAGCTATAATTATTTTTCAGTAAGAAAGCTGACTAGTAGTGAAAACTGTCGCATACAGAGACAGAGAAAATACTCGCTCCAAAGTTACTCATTCTATCATGCCACAGAGTGATAATGCAACTTGTACTTAACACCTGAGTAGCCCAGCCAGACTCTTAAATAATTCAGTTTTGCTGAAATAAGAGTAACCTTCCTGAGTAGAATTTTATTTTGCCCCTAAATTTGCAGAAATTTCCTTTAGTGAATAGCTCCCCAGAATGATCTAGGAGAAGCTTGGTTTCTCCTGCTAGGGAAAACCGATGCCTAGCTAGAGAGGTTTTACATATACTAATTAGCGTGTCTTGTTGCTTTGCTTTATCCAGTTCACTGATAAGAAAAGTGCAACACAGCTTCTTGTGCTGTGACTGCGAGTCCGTTCGAACCCTCATGGAGATGGAAATCCCCAACTTTCCTTGTAGGCAGATTTGAGAAGGACTAGAAAGCGTTAAATTCTGCTCAGCTTTTGCTAGTTCAACAGATAGGGCAGCTAACCTGTCCAGGTTGATAAAGATTATGCTTTCTGAATCATCAATCAGTACTCTGAGTTCACGAGCTTCATTTGCAAGATCTTCTGCTTGTCTGTAATAGTTCTCCAGCAGCAGCTCCATTTCCTCTGCGTGGTCAATCCCAGATGTACTCTCCTCACTGTGAGCAACAATTTATATTTTTCTGGTTAGCTACATGTTGTATAGAAGCGTACTATTGATATGTTAAGACAAGGCGCAAAAGTTGTGGGGAGCAACCAACAAAAGTGCTGTCAGACACTAGATCTCAAAATCCAGTCTTTCCAGTGAGGAACTTCTATCAATACCAACAGCTTAAAATAAAAGGCATATTTTTATATCTAGGAGCTGATCAGCATAGGCAATCAATTCTTTTGAGTAGAACAGTTAACAGTTGATATGCTTAAGGCATGCACACACCACAAATCTTATTTTTTCAGATATTAAAAAGTTATAAAGTTATATAAATTCTATATTATTTATAAAGTTAATAATAATATAAACATTTACAGTAATATAAAGTTATTATGAAGTGCTGACAGTCTTAAAAGGAGATGCTTAACTTCTTGGTGCCCTCAAGTGGTGGAAGCTGGTAACACCGCAGTCAAAAACTCCAAGAATAAAACATAACCAAAAGTCAACACACAAACAATTAAATGGCTGGGGAGACGTTTTAGGTGTGTATTAAAATAGTTTAGTTGTAAGGTGTTTCAGCTATACACAGTAATTGCTGCAAAACGTTTTGGGAACATGAAGCAACTGAATCACTTGCCAAACTGTTGGAATGCTATTTGTTTTGTTACATTGCACTGCTGCTTTTTTTTTTGTGTTTGTGTTTTGTTTTTATTCTTTATTCAAGAGGGAGAGCTGCAATAGGGACATACACAAAAGTTACAAAACCCACCCTCATTCTCATTTCACTTTCTACATGTTAAAAAAAGGTGTTTGCCATGGAAGAGGGGTTGGAACTACATGATCTTCAAGGTCCCTTCCAACTCTAACCTTTCTATGATTCTATTCTATCATTCTAAGAGCGAGCATCAAATGGAAGATGCTGCTCTCCAAAGTGAAGTCTGAGAGACTTTCACGTTACTTCATGGTCCAACTTCTGTTGCAGCAGCTTTCTCTGGGACAGGTATGTATGTTTCTGGCACTGTACTGAATTGTTCACTGTGTAGATGGAAGCTGAGGCACCTGAGATCCAGAGGATCTTGGAAACTAGCAGCAACACCAGGAAGATTCTTCATAACTTTTGTGGTATGACCTCATTTCTCTACAGAGACTAAACTTTTTAAAGAATCTCCTCCTGGCATTGCTGTTAAAGGAACCTCTCTGAAATGGTTTTCCAAGAAAATAAGTGATGTGTCTTAAGAACCAGCCCAATAAGCTCCCTGAGGACCTTTAACAGTGCCCCTAGTTTCCCTCTTACGGGGCAGAAACTTTTGAGTTAGCCAGCCTTTTGGACCTTATGGTTTTTACTGCATGCAGATGAGAGGAGCTGCAGACTTGGAAGCCTTACAGCACTATCTGCTGTAGTACAGATTCAGCTCAAGGTCTGATTTGATGAGTTTCTTTACATTGGCTCCTCTGTGTGGATATACAAAGGGAACAACACGCATACAGACTTGAAAATAACTGCCACCCAACTTGCTTTCATTAACTAGCCTCCATCTGTCTCGTGAGTCTTTGACAGTCTGCCATCCCTTCACACAAAGATACCATGCCTACCTCATCCGGTCTTTCTGGGCTCATCTCACCATTCCTGCTGCAAATGACCTCTGATGGCACCTATGTGCCTAACTGGGTTCCTCCACACCTTCTCAGGCTTCTCAAGTTCATCAAATACCACACACCACCTGCATCAACCCTGGAGGCCAAAAGAGCTGCCCACACACTGCCAGCCTGCCTGCGTACCTGCTGTCATGGCTCCTGTTTCCTGGTGTGCCTCACGCACAGACTGCCTCACTGCATCCCGTAGCACAGCTCCAGCGCTCTTTACACAACCTTCCACCCCCTCTCCTACTCTTGTGCAAAGGTGTCTGAGAGAAGGGACGTCTTCAGGTTTCTCCTGACATGAGAGTGTAAGATGACCTTGGTATATTTCCTAGATGTTCCCTACACATCGGTTACCCTGAGGCAAGAAGAGATTTGCCAAGCAGCTTGTATTAAGTCCAAAGGAAGGCTGTGAGCAAAACCAGGACGAAGACCAGCAGCTGGCTCAGGAGCAGTCTGGAATTCAGAGCATTCCCGATATTGCTCCAGCAGATGCATTAGAAATGCAAAGCCAGTGCCACTTCTGGAATACTGAGTTACTGCTGCACATTTAGACTAAGCTCTGCAGGGCAAGGAACTACCTCCTGATTTCAAACCCATGCTACTGTGTGAACAATACTAATATCCACATGCAATGTAGTTAGGCAGAAGTATTATCAGCAACTTCACAAATGACCCCAAAAGGTCATGTCTGTATGCCCAAGATACATACACGTTATCTGATATACATTATATTTTTGCTTTTTAGTTTTTGTTAAAGCGACTGGTGCTGCTGCTGCTCTGTACAGTTTTTCAGACTACACAGACAGAATTTGAGAGTGCAATAGGACTATTTCAGCACGTACATTTTTCCTGAAATGCTGCTATTCAGGTGCAGAAGAAGACTGCTGCAGGGCCTCTTTCCTTCAGGTTCTGCTGGTGAGCAAAAAGCTAGAAGCAAGGTGTTCAGAACACTTCTAACAATGGAAGTGTGGTGTCTGACCTATTCTACGCAAGCTTTAAAACCTGCCTCTTCATTTTTTTTGTGACAATGAAGAAAATTCTCCCAGAAAGTGTTAATTTGCATTGAAAAATAACATTTACTTTTTTTCCTCCTGACATCCTGCTCCCGTCCCATTACATACCAGATGAGCTGGCCTGTTATGCCAAGAACTATTTGAAACTGCGTAATATGACCAGTGCTAATAAAGTCCCTCTCCAAAATGGCAAATATGCTGATTTCCGAAGCAGCACGCATTAGGACTTAAAAAAATTGAAGTCTTTTTCTTTCTGCTTTTTGGCAGGGAACATGCAGTTCACTGTTCAAGTTCTCCTCAAATGCAACACACTGTTAAAGAAGCATGTGGTTTCAAAATATACATACAATACTTGTGGATCAGTCCATTTAGATAGACAGAGCTCTTCTATTAACTCTTCTTCATCTAAGATCTCCAGAATTGTTTCTTTGAAAACTTTAAGATCTGTTTCCAGTTCTGACAAGCTGAAGAAAGAACAGGCAAAAGATCAAGTAATCCCCACTGGCACCAGTGCACAAAGGTAATCTCTAAGTGAGTTTGCCACCAGCAGACAGAGTGGCCAGGGAAGGCTTCCCTGCAGGGTTCTAAGAGTTCCTTCAAAAAACTCTCTACAGGCCACACACGTGGTAGTGGTAGTGATCCATCTGGGGACCAGTGAGCTACAGACACACATTAAAAGGGATTCAGATGGGTCTTCTGGATATATTCGTAAGTTGGAAAAAACAAGCACTCCGTAAGCATGTGGCAAGTGTGTATTTATACTGTCATATCAGAGAGGCTAAGTCATGAACGTACCAGTGTATTACTACTAGTAACCTTAAAGCATAGATCCAAAGGCTAATCTTGTTTTACTTAATGGGGAACATTTTCATGACATCATTTTGTTCTCTTAGGTATTATTTTGTTCTGTCAGATGCTATTTAAGAAGCTTAACTGTATTTCTGACAGCTCGGAATAGATTTCCCTTTTCCTGTTTCTCCCATATCACTAGGTATTTCATATGCCAATTTTTACATTTACAAATACGATGCACAACCCAGCATTACAGTAATCTAGGAAATTAATATTAGATACAATTTTTCTTACACTTCATCGCACATAATTTTCTATGGTCACCTTCTAGTCTCTTCACGGCTTACTCTTATTTACCTCTTGCCATTTTGCAGGAGAATGTGTAGTTTACTCCTATCCACAGACAAAAGCTTGGGGTCCACTAGAGCTTCCAGTGTCTCAAGGATCTGAGGCTGCAAAGTGTTAAGTCTCCCCTGCAGTTTGCTGATCTAGATAACAACATGATCCTTCATAAGAATTAAAGCAATCCCTTTAGAATGACTTGGGCAACTCACTCCTGCCTCTGAACACAGAATTCACAGTAACAGGCAGTTAACACAATCTGCTTTCCAATACCCAGGAAATACTTGCTATAGGGACACCACTTACAAGATTAAGCCAGTGCAAACTACAGTATTTCATAAACGTGATTTGCACTGAACTGAAACCCAGCGACAACCACACCAAACACTCTTTGTCTAGAAATGTCATATTACCATTAGCAAGCATAGATTTTTAAGGATAGCTAGAAATCATTATTTGGCTCCTGCCCAAGAGGCCAAAAACCTCAGAGCTTTCATGTGACTTCCATTTCAGCTACAGTACGTCTCTAGAAAGGCACTCTGACTTGTTTTTTAATTGTCCAAATGATGGTGAAGCCATCGCATCCAATTTGCACTTTCTTGGGAAGGGAATGGACACACAAATACACACAAAACCATAAAAACTAAAGCAACGAAAACAAAACCCAAAAAAGAGCTCCTACAGTAAAAGCAGAATACAAATATGTATGCATAAACATTAACACAAGAACAAAATCATACTGTCCTTTCTATGAAGCAACAACCTCCAAAACAATTTAAATATGATATGAGATAGCTCACCCGGTACTGCAGGATTGCTTCTATGGCTCGGAATTCAAAGGGCAGGGAATATGTAACTAGTTGACCTTCCCCAGCCAGCTGAGATGCTAGTTCATTGAAGAGCCAATGTTCCAGATTTAAATTACGATAATCTAGTATCAGAAGAAACTCTGGTGTTATGACAGCCTTCAAGAACTGAAAAAGACAGTACACGTAGGAGTGGGGGGAAAAAAAACCAACTCTCTGAAGATTTCTCACAACTCTATAGTGCATTTGATAATTTAGCCTTCAATAAAGCCCCTCTTCAAATGTCTTTTCAGGCAGGAAAATAACAAAATCTCATGCTAACTGCAAACTAGTTGCTTGCCCATGGTTCAGACACAGCACTGTGCTAGTGGTGGTATGACTGAGAGGAGGCTCCTTGTAAGATTTTACTTTTATAACAACGTTAGTAATGTTTCTCCTGTGCTCAACTAGGAAAATGGTAATTAATATGTACTGTTGGTAAACCCATACCTCTGACTGCTAGGTAGAGCTCCAAAGACACATTTACTGCCGCACTGCATGTCATAGAGAGCTGGTATTAAAAGAACTGTGCGAGAAAATGCAAGTGCAAGGATAAGACACAGCTCAAGTTTACACTCAGCTATAGGGAAGCCATTACCTCCATTCTCATGATGATCCTGTTGTTCCTAGTTGCAATGCTCATTAGGTGTTGAAATCTTAGATCTCGAGCTTGAAGACCCAATTCCTGGTACAATTCTGTTTTCTTCTTTTCTGTCACAAAGTATTTTTAGATAAAGGCATTTAAGGGACAAGCATATATGCTCTGAAATTACATTTTAGTGTGTCACTAAGTCCCGCAAAAGAAAAAAAAACAAGCTGTGCTATCTTTAAAACAGTTTTTCTCCCATTGATTCCTCAATGCAATTTATTTTCCACGAAGTTTGGAAGACTGTATCTTCAGTGGAAAGAGAAAAAAACTAGATATAAGTGAAAAAGTTGGCCATGACAATTAATTTCACGTCAGAAACTGAGTCATTTGAGAAAGCACATGTAATCCTACAAGAAGGGAAATACAAGGCAGGGGAAGTAGCATGCTGGTCAAAAGGGAAAAGACAGAGTAAAAATGACCTTCCTGTGAGAGATGGTATAAGTTATGTTTAAAATATTACTTAAAAATATACAAAAATTGTAACAATAAAGATGCTATGAAGACCAACAGAAAGCAGCAGAAACAGAGGAAACACCGCAACATCCCAAATAAACACAGTGAAGTATCCTGAATATCATTTTCTACCCCATGTAGATTCCCAACTGGACAACGGGACAATTGTCCCATTTGGACAAGGAAAAAAGACAAACACACACAACCAACCAACACAAACCACAATGAAAACTCACCAAAAAAAGTAGCGTTTCCTTCTTTGTCAAGCTTCATCTAAAGGAGTGGAAAAAAAAATTTTTTTGACAGCACTTCTATAAAACAAGAAATCAGTTTCTAAAATTGTTTGCACTTGCCTAGAAGTCAAATGGAAGATACATTATGAAGAAAAATCAACTTTTTATGCCCTCTTTTCATAGTTCATGCCAGTTAAGAAAACTATTGCACCAAATTACCATATATTTCACTGTTTTTGTATACACACTAAACAAAACCAGTGTCATCTGGATGACCATGTTGCTACATAAACCTTGGGAAGGAGGTGATCTACAGAGGATCAGACTTAGGACAGAACAGATTAGACTATTTCAGTTGGAAGGGACCTACAATGATCATCTCGTCCAACTGCCAGACCAATTCAGGGCTGACCAAAAGTCAAAGTATGTTATTAAGGGCGTTGTCCAAATGCCTCTTCAACACTGACCAGCACGGAGCATCGACCACCTCTCCAGGAAGCCTGTTCCAGGGTTTGACCACCCTCTTGGTAAAGAAATGCTTCCTCATGTCAAGTCTAAACCTCCCCTGAGGAATGCAGCTTTGAACCATTCCCACGCGTCCTATCACTGGATACCAGGGAGAAGAGATCAGCAGGGCATCTTACATTTTGGATTACAAATTTTGCTATTTCCTCTAGAGCAATCTGAAAAATTTACAAATAAAATTTAAAAAGCAAAGAATACCACAAATTGGGTAGTTAGGCCATGTGCCTATGTCAACTATTGCATTAACATGCTGTTCAGCTAGTAACCTGCATCTAAATCCTTCTTTCTTAGCACCTGTCATTCAGATTATTCATTTAACACTTACATCTCCTAGTAAAATGATTTTATTGGAAAAACTGCAATGTCTGTTTTAATCAGAAAGTTTGCTGTTTTGCTCATAAACCGCGTAGCTTAATTCCATATTAGTGGCTTTAAAAATAATTTTCTGTCAATTAAACATACCACAGTATACATTCCAGTAGATCTGCAACAGGGGGTACACAGCCACAAGGACCTGGCTGCACGCACCTTCTTGCAGAAGGACTGCGTTTCTTTCTCAATAAGGAGGCCTTACATTCCCTCATGTGCACTAATAATGTCAATCAAGCAAATGGCTTTCAGAATAATTTTTAAAAAGAATATATAGAGAGCTTGTTTTTCCCCAAATCCTACGTTTGCTTAGAACTGCAGCTACCAAGACACAGGAATAATATTTCTAAAAGGCACTGGCAAGCCTTGGCAAGCTTAACAAGGAAATTTCTGATGGCACCACTTGTAAGAGTTGACCTGCTTTTGCAATTAAAGCAAGAGAACTTCCAGCAGATCCTGGATCTTCAGAAAACATCTTGATTAACGCTATATATCATAACTGCTCCTCAAGTCAGAATACCTTAAACCAACAACTCAGAACCAGGGATGTTCTATGAGAGACAAATCCATCTGCTAGCATGATGCCTTAATTAAAAAAAAAAAAAAAAAAAAAAAAAAAGAGTGCCATCATCTTGCACAAGCCACGCACGTTGGTGGAAACGCCTGCGCCTACTTACCACTGCGAAAACAGGAGACACGCTGGCTAAGGTGGCTTGGGAGGCCTCTGTTGTGGCACGTTGATAAAGTTTACCTGAAGAAAAAAGACAAGACGTTTCTACTTCCAGCACACCGCGCTTTACCTTTAATTACGCCGTGCCCTGCTATAAGCCACCCACATAACGCACCGGCACCAAGACCCACCGACCATGAGAAGGCCTCTACGAACCTGACACCGGCCCAGCAGAGTGCGGGCAGGCGGCCGACGCCGCACCGACTGCGGCTACAGCCGGGTTGGTTTCCCAGGCCCCGGCCTGGCTGTCACCCTCCCTCCCCCGCTCCTTCCTTCCCCGCCCGTGGGCCGGCACAGCGAGGCCTGCCGGGGCGCGCAGGGGGGCGGCCGCCGGGGCCCGCCCGCAGGGACCGGCCGGCGGCAGGCCCGACCCCGCCGCTTACCCGCCCAGCGCAGTCCCCGGGCGCACAGCGGCACCGCCACCCCCGCCGGCCGGCCCGGGCCCCGGCCCCGGCCCCAGCCCTGCGGCAACCCCAGGGCGGCCCTCAGGCGGAACCCGCCGCCCGCCCAGCCGCAGGGGCGGCCCAGTGCGCGGGGGAGCAGCCCGGCGCGCAGCATAGGCGCGCAGGCCCCGCGCAGCGCAGCGCAGTGCCCGGCCCGGCTCCCGGCGCGCAGCCGCGGCGGCGGAGGAGGCGGGGCGGCGCAGGGGTTACCTCAGGCCGGACGGGGAGGAGCGCGGCCGTCGGCGGCTCGCTCGTGGGGGGAGCCGGGACACCCGGCGCGGGGTACGGCAGCCGCCAGCCGGGCTGCAGCTCGACCCTGGTGGCCAGCGCGGCCTGTGCGGGTCCGCGGCCCCGGCGGTGTCCCCGCAAGGCCGGGCAGCCCCGGGCGCCGCGCCCGCCTCCCGGAGTTTGCCCCACCGCGTTCGGCCGCTTGATGGAGGCTTTTTTTTTTTTTCCGCTTTTAAAGTGTGGGGTTTTTTTCCAAGCGTAGAGCAGTTGTGCCTCCGCTAAAGGTCCTGCAGTTAAATTTCCTTGCCCAGCTGCTGGTTGGTTGCGATTTAAAAGTTTAATTAGTAACACGCCAGATTCTGCTATTATATATTAAACTGAAGCTGTCAGGGGCAGCAGCACAGCGCAGGCAGCAGGGGTAGCCCTCCTTCGGTTGGGTCTGATAAAGCACGTAAACGGGCTGCAAAACCCCTTCGAGGCCCTGCAGCAGGACCTATTGTCAGGATGCGCTCAGAGCGCTCGTTATTGCTACTTAGCGGGGAAATAAAAGGAAGTGATTATGCTGCTAATGAAATGACTCGCACAGTAGGGCTGCCCCGACAGGAGCGCGCAAATCTAAACACGGCCCTGAACGAGGGTCTGATTTTTTTAAGATGAGGTGGTTGGGGCCAAATTCCGCTCCAGGATGGGCTGTGAGTTAAAGGGATGTCGCCTGAGGGCAGACACTGTCCCCTCCTTTCCGACACCTCGTCCCCGCACCTTTGCGCGGGTGTCTGCATGTACGCACACCAACGCGCACAGCTGAGCCTTTGCTCAATGTGGATTCGCATGTACAGAATCAGGAGGATGGTTTACACACACTTTGCACAAAGATAAATGACTTCACAAGGAAGTAGTTAAATTTAAAAGTTCCCTAGTAGTTATATACAGCACGAACGTGTAGACCGAGGCCATCAGAGGTTTTCAGTTCCAGGGTAAGCATGCCTGAATGCAAATGTTAGCCCCCTTTATACTTGATAAAAAGATGAAGTCTACTTAAATGGAGTATTTTAGCTCTAGTTTTGGATAATCACAGCAGGTGGCAGTATGTACAAGACTAATATAATACTCTTGGATGTCAGCGATACTCAGACAAAATTTGGAATACCAGACAGCACAGAAAATACCGCAGGAGAGCACGAAACAAACATGCACCATTGCTGGCAAGTTAACGGCAGCTTACGTTGACACTGCATGTGTGGAATGCAGCAAAAGCCAGGGAAGCACCTGAAGACTATCTGCCAGAAATTTACATTTAATGAATTTGCAGTAAGTTCTCACGTAGCTGACATATCACACTCTTCAATAAAAAAGGGGGAAAATACTGAGTTGATCTATTTGTTTTCCATCGTCCATCTGTTATTCTGGCTGCTTACACAACAGAAGTGTTGGAAATAGGATGACATAACTTCACACTGGATATACATTGATACGAACTTTGATATGTACGATATAATAGGTTAGTATACCAGTACGTATTGGTATTGTATCTCATTATAGCTGTGTTATCCGTCATCATCATAATTGTCTGGAAGGGCAGACAATAACCAAATATCACCTCTGTCTAGAGGTGAAGGCAACACGCTGGTGTGAACTGGCTGCCAGGGACAAGTGATAGAATGTCTCATTTTATACTGCTGCTGACAAAAGATAACTGGAGATCTAGAACTGCCATCTATTTATTGCAGCTTTAAAGACCAACGAGCTGCTTGTTGCTTCTGCTGTACCCACATGTCAGCTATCCTGTCTGTCCTGCAGTGCCGAGCTTTGGGAGCAGCTTGCTGTATTTCATCAAAAAAAAATAACGGCTCAAGCTCATCTGCTGTTTGTTGAAGAAGCTCATTAACACAAACGGGCATGATGGCTGTTTTCCATTCAGCCAAAATGAGAGTCTAGCTCCTGCACAAGCTTGCTTAGCCACAAAACTGCCATCCAAAACACAAGCTATTTGTGAGATTGAATTACGTGAGCAACTAGTTCCACTGTGGGCTGAATGTCAGTGCAGACAAGAGGGACTGGTCCCATTGCAGCTGGGGTATGTGGAAAAGAAAGAGCAAGAACACCAAAGAAAAACACAGAGAAAGAGAAGGTAGGTGTCATCAGAGGAGTCCTTATAAATCTCTACTGAAGAAAAACTCAGAGAACTTTTTGGTAAAATTATGGTAGAAAGGCATATAGATGTCTGTCTACAGAAAATTATCACCCAGTGTATGATTTGTACCTTTAATCAATCCTATATACAAAGATGTGCCTGAACCTATTACCTGTTTCTTCTCCTAAAAGAAATGCTCACAGGAGCCCCATTTTATTCACGCTGAGAAAAAAACCCAAACAACAAACAAAAAAAAAACCAGATTAACCAAAAAAACGTAAATTTGCTTCCAGACAGCAGATGAGTGTGTAGTGGATGATGAGTGCAGATGAATAAGAAGAGAGAGAAAGAAAAGGAAAGACCCGAAAGAAAACTTAAAAAATGTAACATTCATATTTAGAATAATTTACCTCATGTGAATGAATCAGGAATACTCAATTGATAATCTCAGGCGCCTTGATCAGAGGTAGCTACAGTAACACACTGAGAAATCTTTGCCTAGAAAGGATGACTTCACTTTCATTACTCTATACAAAGATCACATGAAATGTATTTTTCAACTTTTTCTCTAATTAACCTAACCCCCTGGAATTTGTTTCTCCATGGAGAACCATTTCCCTATGTGCCTCTAAGGGTCTGCCAAAACTTTTTCCCTATGTAACCCTTTATCCTCTGAGCTGTTTGAAGAATACTATGTGAGCAAGAATGTTAGAAAGGACCTGTGTCATCAAAAGCTGTAGCTTAAACTGTGATTGTCTAATGCCTTTTTTTAAGCAAAAATAATTGTTCCTGGTATTCTAAGGAGCTTTTGATCTGGTGATTGTATAAGTAGGGGAAATTGTAATGGCATGGGTTTTAAAATTTACGACTGCATCAGTAGTTTGTTTCTTCCAGTTAGCGTGTGTGCGTGAGAGTTGAACCACCCAGTATTTATGTCCTTTAAACTGTCAATGCAGACAGTCCGATTACCCCAGAATTACAACTGGGAATAAAGTGGCTGCTACTGCTTAGTCTGGTTTTTAGATAAGATGCACGAAGGTGTAGTTATTGTGATTCTCAGCACCGCATGCAATAGAACAAGCTGAATTTCGTTCTCTGTGTTCAGAAACTTTATCCTTTTCCTTTCTGTCCATTCTGTCAGTCTTTTCTTCGGCATTAGGACATGTTCCTGTCTCCATGACCTCATATTTTGCTGTCACTGAGCCTTGTTGTCAGGGACCTGCACCAAGCTGCAAAAATCTTTCCTGGTTCTGAAATGGCAGAGACCTCACAGCAGTTTGCTGCAGAAAAAAGTGACCCTATTTGATGCTGTGTCATTATGCTGTGGCTCTGTTCTCATCACTTCCCCAATGTGTGCTTGTTACGTGACCTCAGGTCCATGATGCTCGTCCTGACACACGACCTGACCGACCTGCTCTCATGCATCAACCTCAAGTAACATGAGAAGTCTGACATTGCTCCATCATATAGAGATTATGTGTCGCTGCGTTTATCTTAATTGCGTCAGTGGGTTCAACAGCTTGTCTCGTTACTGCTGAGAATGTGACAGGAGATTGCTTAGGAACTGAAACAATAGTTTCAGAATAAGAGGTCAGGCCCTGGAAAGGCGAGAAGGAGCAGATTCTCACGGGTGAAGGCCCTGCTATGGTGGGCTGAAGTGTTTGAGCTTTTCTTAGCTTTCAGGCAATGACTGTACTTAGGCAAGATGGAAAACGCAATGACTTTATACTGTATTGGAGACACTCTGGTTTTGCTTTGTTTTGTTCACACTACTGAATAAAATAAAATGTTTCGTTCTGAAAAGGCTGGTGTGGGCTTTTCAGACTTTGGTGGGCTGACAGTCATGGCTGCTTTCCAAGGACTGAATTTGAAAGTGTTGCCTTAAGAGTAAGAAAAAGGTGGGATTCCAGTGCAGCACACGTAAAGGGATAGTAAGCAGCTGAATTTGAGTCTTTAGAGGCACAGCTGTTAGCTATGTGAAGGTTAAACTATGGGCAAAATTCTGCATTGCAATGCTTCAAAGGATTTGTAATGTACTCCCAGTTTTGGACAAAGATTTTGCCCACCGCTTCTAGACTGCTTTAAGCCTAGCAGTGCTGTGGTACCATTTAAGGGATATTTTATTGCAATTCACAAAAGTGATTGTAATTAGCATGGCCATAGGTAAAGACCAACAGTATTTTGGAATAGCACAAGTGTCAAAATGGGTGCATGTGTAAAATACTCAGTAGGTTATTCCTATGCCAAAGATGTTGTGTGATTGCAAAGTAGGATTAAGATCACCAGAAGTGGTAGAATCTGGCACAAAATAGCAGACAGTTGTCGTATCCACTACTTGATTGCAGAACAGTGTGAAGGTCATCAGCATTTTTTCTTCTACACATAAGCATATTTTTAATACAAATTTTCATTTCAGGTTGCGCTACATCAGCGTTAAACAGTGTTAATTCGAGGATGGTAAATGCTTGGTTCTCCCCTTTATTAGTTAGAAGAAAACCAGCAACAAGTAAAGAAATTTAACTGTTAACCAATAACAGTAGCATATTTGACTTCCCTCACCCTGAAATTACTCTTTTTGTAATGGTTAACTGCCCTGTTGTAACTCACAGCAGGGGGGTAATTTTCCCATCAAAGGAGGTTAAGATAAAAGAAAAATTCCTTCCATCACATGTGTTGAAATCCATTTGGAAGAACAATCATTACACTAAACAGTTCCAGGTAGGAAGGTCTAGACCAGTTTTAGTCTCCAATCAGGGAAAAAGGTGGCTGTTAAAGGAACTGTTTGAATTTAAGGCATTTTCTGTTTCTCTCAGGTTTTATGGCTTCTTGTACCCAAGATGTGGTAAAAATCCAGTGGAATCAGTGTCTCTGTATTTTATTATGCAGGTTTTCCTCGAAAGAGCAAAGCAGACAGCATTAAAAAGTACAGCCAAAAGTCATGTCCCAAGCATGCCTGAAGTGTTTTCAAGTAAAGAAAACTTATCTGTAGTCAGAATTTCTTTGGACACGTTAGAGACTCGACTGTTCATTGAATAAGCCCATAAGATGCATACTTGATTGATTTTTTACAATATTTAATAATCTGAGTAGATTAAAAAAACCCTAGTATTCTGATAATGCAATATCTAAAGTTACTTCCCAAACACTGGACAGTCTGGAGATGTTTAGCTGACAATTAGCAAGGAAAATGCAGTTTCAAGTGGATCATTTGTTTACAAAGTTTTTAAAATTCTAAGATGAAAACGGTATCAGGATGATTTAATGACCTGATTTAATTTATCTGTGAAACCTAAGGAGTCTTTTGATGATGGCAGAGGTTGGATCTGGTCCTTAATATGTATATTAATATTTTTTATATATGCTATATCATATCTACTATGTAGAATTATAGAAATTGACTTAGGAAAGAGTGCAGCATTAACCCAATTTGACTTGACTTTATGTTCTTTGAACCACAGATGTGTTATTTGACATTTTTTGTCAATTGTTTTTGTTTTATTCTGTTAGTGTATTTTTGTTAAAAATAAATTGTGTCCAAGTATATTATCCTGATTTATCAGGCTACTGCTCATTCGAAAAACTGGTGTATTTTGAACTTGAGCTTGGTTTAGGGGGACAAGTCACCTCTGAGTCTGATTAACTGAAATTAGCCAGACAGAATTGCAGGTTTGGGCCAGCTCAGCAGAAGTGATCCTGGATTCTTAAAAGAACAAATTATAACAGACTCACTCAACCAAAGAATAATAGGGGTACTGAAAAGCTTTTAAATATTTCAGGAATGCAAATAACTACAAGATCTTACCCAAATACTGGTGGAGCACACTTTAGTTCTGTATTACTAGCAAATTTTGCCCATTCAGATGGTAGGATGGGGGAAAAGCACCCAAACAGTGCCCGTAACATTTACATATCATCTCAAAAAGATATTCAGAGGGCATCATCTTAGTAGGCACATTAAAGAAAAAGTCAATTGCCTTTACATACATGCAATTAATTTGTGTAGTCCAAGAGCCTAATTTCAACCCCACTAATATTTTTTTTTTCCCTGCAAGATCACGGCCCAGTTTTATTTCTGAATTGCATCAAATGTAAACAGCAAATGGCAACAGGCGACCTGGAGCAAAGATCCGGTTGTCAGATGGGATTTTTAATAACTGACAGGAAGGAAAGTAAGAATGGAATAAATAATGGTAGGTAGGATTTTTCAGCAGTTCGTTTGCCTCACACGTGGACCATCCTGCACACACAAGTGGCAATGGTTAGATGTTAATAATAAACCAAGGGCAAAAGCAGGCACCAAATAACTAAATCTCCCGTGGAGAAAGCATGTATCAGAACCAGCAAAGGAAGGCGGAAAAGAAGCCAGGGTAGAGAGCCTGGAGCAGCCCCTCGTGTTGCAGAAGCCGCCTTTTGGTGAGGGCTGCGGCTTGCCCTTGCCTCCACAGCGGGACAGGTGCCTAGGAATTTCGTGACCTCGATCTGGGAGGCTCAGCAAAAGTCTGTTTTACTCTTCAGAGGGGGGAAAACTGACTCCTTTAGTAAGAAATCCCAAGAAGAGGTGGCCAGGCGTGAAGGAAATAGGTATTTTTCAGCCACCCTTCTCCTCCGCCCGCCCCGGCGGGGCCGAACGCGGCACATCGGCGGGGCGGGGGCCAGGCCGCCGCTTGCAGCCGCCTCCAACTCCCGGCCCTCGACGGCGGGGCCGGAGCCCCTCAGGGGGACAGACCGGCGGGTGCTTAATCCCGTACTCACCCACGCGCCTGCGAAGGGCAGGGCGGCCGCGCCGGCGGGTAACGGCCGCTCGCCGGCAGCGCGCCGAGCCGCCATGTTACGGTAGCTCCGCCTCGCCCGGCCCGGCCCGGCGGCGTCGCCAGTGCCCGCTGTGGGAGCCCTGAGCCGGCTCAACGTTTCCCCGCCGCCGCTCCCTCCTCAGGGCGGCTCAGCCGGCCGGCCCTTCCCTTGTGGCGGGGAGCAGCGGCGGCGGCAGGCAGCGCCTGGGCCGCCGGCGGGGAGCGGGGACTTCCCTCCCTCGCTCAGGTGCGGGGCCCGTGGTCCGGTTCCCTCTGCCCCCGGGCACGACGCCTCCTCGTCCTCCTTCCCCCTGGTGAATAATTCAGGCGTGTTTTGCGCGGGGCCGGCGGCTCTGGGTCTGTCAGGGTCCCGCCTGGCTGGGCCGGGGGGGGGGATGAGCCGGGTACAGTTTCCCGAGGAAACCAGGGCGGTAGCGGCAGGCCGCTTCCCGTGATGGCAAAGGCGGAGGGTAAAGGCCCTGTCAGGCCACGGATCCCCCGCAATCCCTTCTCCTGCCGCGTCGGACCCACTTCCACCCAATGCTTTTTTTTGCCTGGGTTAGTGTAATCCGCGTTCACCTCCCCTGGCGCCGGGGAGCAGCGAGAGCGGGTTGCCTAGGAGGAGCCGCGGTGGAAAGGCCGGGCAGAGCTGTGCCGCAAGCCCCGGGGGAGGCTGTAATCCCTCCCCGCCGCGCCGGGCTCCCTCCTCTGCCTCCCTGGAGGTGGGCCCTGGTGCCCGGGCCGCCGCCGTGGGGGTGTGTGGGCGCTTCACCCCTGGCAGGGAGTCGTCAGGGCGGAGGCGAGACGGGTTCTCCCGTCAGACGGGAACCCTCTCCTGAGCAAACAGGTGCAGGCAGCGCCTTGGGGTGGCTTGGGCTGCGCGGAAGGTCGGAAGCCACCCAGCATGACTAGTCCCGGCACGAAGGGGTCGTGGCTCTCGCAGCCGATGGTGAAGAGTGTGCTGGTGTATCGCAACGGGGACCCTTTCTTCCCGGGGCGCCGTATTGTCATCAATGAGAAGAAAGTGTCCAACTTCGAAGTATTCCTGAAAGAGGTGACAGGTGGGGTGAAGGCGCCCTTTGGAGCTGTGCGTAACATCTATACCCCCCGGGGTGGGCATCGTGTCCGGCAGCTGGAGGAGCTTCAGAGTGGAGAGCAGTATGTGGCTGGTGGCAGGGAAGCCTTCAAGAAACTCAAGTGAGTGGCTAAAATGTAACGTAACATTTATATGGAACTTGAATATCATCATTGGGGGTTTGGCACTGTGGCAGTACTTCAGAGGACCCCCCACCCCACCCCTTTTATTAGGCATTGAGGAAAGAGGACTTAAAGTCTGTGACCTAAGGCAAAAAGAAAGCTACTTCTAACAGATAAAACTGCAAAAGAGCTTTAGAGGCGAGCCACAGAAAGGCTGCTGTTACTGTCAGCTGCATAGTGCCATCTCCTTGACATGATGGCAGGAGAAACAGCCCGTTGACCCGAAGGACATGCAGCAACGGCACGTTGTGATGTGTTTGCCTAACTGGGGGGCGAGTGTCAGCACCCAGCAGTAACAGGGAGAAAACTGTAGAAAGGTGGAGTGTTGGTAGTCCTGCCATGAAGTTGATAAGCCTGGGAATTTAATTCCCCGCACTTCATTTCTTGATTATTTTTAAAAAGTCTAAAATATTCTACCCAGCTATCCGTGTCTCCATCACTTCTGTTCATTTTGGGTAGGTATATAACTGCTTTATGACCAGAATAGCTGAGACCTTCCTGTTATTTAAAAGATGACTCTTCACTTTCTTTTCCCTGCCTGGACACCAAGAATTAAGCTGACATTTTCTCTGCTTGCTAATGAATGGCTGGGATAATATTGTGAAGGAGATACGGGCTTTTAGGTGTGTTTCCCGAGTGATCAGTAATGGTTCTTAACTCTGACAGTAAATTTCATGGTCTCAATTGCCTCATTATATGTTTTGTTCAGACTTTGTGGGCATTTTTCCTACAGTTGAATAAAAAAAAAAGACCTCAAAATTAACAGTCCCTCTCTGGAGGCAGTTGGGAATTTATACACTAAGCTACTGGCTTTACAGGAGCTCACTCATCTTGGTTTTGTAGAGTTGAGGGCACTACATTTTTCAGGAGAGCTCATTATGTTTCAGGACAAAACTCTCTGTGTAAAGAACAGGATCTCTGTCAGCGCTCTTACTGGCTTTGTCACAGGCTGCTTGTGAAGATTTATTGAAGCTTCTTGTGCTGCAGTGGCAAAGCTACAAAGAAAGATGTATGATAGGCTAAATATAAGCCCCTTTCCGTCTGTACTCTCTTCCATGTCAAATGCAGTGCTCAACTCTCAAGAATGATCTACTGTATCTTTTTGGTATTAAATCCTGTGATTCTGTGGATGGCTTAAAGTTGTTAGTTGTCAGCACATGATGTTTTGCCTCCCTAAATGTGTTTTAAGTTCGTCAGGCTAGAAGTAAGCATTTGGCATTAGCATGCACTGTGTAGAGAACTGGGCACTCTGGATTTATTTTGAGTGTGAAAAAGCATTTGTCGTTTTGTGTGGTCAGAGTTTTATGGTGAGAGCTTTTCAGACTTCTGTGGTTGCAACATGCCACAAGATACCTAAGTATTTAAGGTCAACAAAGAGAATACTTTAAGAAAAACTAACTGAAGGGACTTGGTAAAAGCAGGCTGTTCATCTATCCCTTGATAGTATGCTATAGTCCTGTTCTGCAGGGAGGATGAATGGGATGACTTGAGATCTTTTCCATTTCTTTGTTCAGAGTTGGGAGTTCTTCACTATTAGTATTTATTTATATAGTGCTGTAAATCTTGTCATTGCTTTTACAAGCATTATTTAAGACAGACTGAAGGGCTTACTGTTGATCTTGTTCTTAACTGGGTTATAGACAGAATGATAATTAGGGAGGCATCTTAGCCAGAAAAGTCAGAGGAGAGGAGGGCTTAGTTGAAAGGCACAGTTTTCTGAAAGGAACTGAAGGAATTAAAGAAAAGAGGGTATTTTTGTGTATGTGTCACAGGCAAAGATAAAGCAGTTGCAGCTGTGGGAGACCAAAGCATCTGCTCTAAAGGATCTGAGTCTGGTCTGATAGCAGCAAAAAGTCTGTATACTTTTTACAATTTTTTTTTAAGTGATTGGACACATTCATTGCTGTGACAGACTATGCAGGGCTGAACTTTGAAATGGAGCGTTGTGGCACTGATGTGTGGGAGCGTAATGGAAAGGAGAGAGTATGCAAGGAGAAGCAGAAGCTGAAAGTGTCATTGCTCCACTTCAAGCAGTGCATTTGTTTCTTCTGAGATGCCTTATACTGAGAACTGAACCTTTTTCTTCCCTGTCCACAGTGAATTCTAGACTAAACTGAGCTCACCTTTAGCACATGAACCTCTGTCATTCCAAGCCCTGAATCTTAACATCTTGAGATAAATACCTCTGAGGGCATATGGTCTATATAAACTGCTCATTTTGTAAATAAAGTAATCAGCATTTAAAAACTCTTCTTTTAGGAAAATATGTAGAATTTTTCTTTAAAGGAGGAATTACTAGCCAATATTGGAAATTTTCATAATATACAATATTGCCTAGCTTGTTTTGTCATTTACAGGTGTGCTAAGCAAATACATGCTTTTTTGGTGTATATGCAGTGAGATGTGATTGTATACTGTAGTTGTTGCAGTGGTGAATGAGAATGCACGTTCAGGCCAGCACCCCTGTGAAGTTCTTCCATGACTGTCCGCTTCCTGAAAGAAAACTGTCTACGCTGGAGCCGGTTTCGACTTTTAGCTTTTTTTCAGCATGCTACCCTACCCTCCCCCTTCCCTTGGCCCATTTACTTGTGTCTGTGCTCGTTAATTAATGGTAGATTGTCCTCTTTCCAGCAGTGTCTCTTTAAACAACACTGTAGTTTCATCACTGGCTTGGATAGTCACTGAGTAGAAGTATTTCTGCTTTCTTAGCAAGTGGGAATACTTCTTTTTGGTCTGGGATTTTTTTTGAGGACCACTGTCCCAAGAAAAGCCTTTTGGCCCTATTTAGCCCTTTTCAGATTTGTAGATTCCTGGAATTTGACAACTGAGTGCCCAGACCTCTGCATAGTGAATTAAAGCCTTTGACTATATATTTGCTTTTCTTTGTCAATTTTCTTAGTTCTCCTTGAAGTAATTCACAGATGCTCAGAAAACAAGAACCACTGTCAGCAGCTGTTGTTATAGGCTGTTGGAACTATTTTGTCTGAAGCGTTTATTTCTTTTCAGTCATGTAGGCTTTAAGACTTCTTTTTTTTTTTTTTTTGTCTCAAGAGAACTCATTCCTTTTCAGGTGAAGCAGCTTGCAACAGTAACAGTTGTTTTTATTTGTTTTTAAACAGGAGGCTTGGACACTTTGTTTTTAAACATTGTCCTACACTGCTACATTTACCTTTTCCAAAGCATTGGCATGCACTATCAAGCATTGCCTGAAAGCCTTACTGTCTTACTGTCCCCACACACTGAAGCCTTGAAATCCCTGTGACCATTCTGTGGTCCCTTGATAAACGATTGCCATTCTTTCAAAGAATGAATGATGCTTTTTTTTTTTTTCTTTTCTCCTTTCTTGCTTCTACACCTTTGTTCAGGTCCCATGAATTCTTAGCTTTGGCCAGGCAGGAAAGTTTCCTCTGCCAAACAAATCTTATCCCAGTCATTAACTACAGAGCATGACATTACTGGAGGGCTGCAGATGCATTGCAAGCTCTGAGGTCTTTTGGTGAGCCTGCACTGATGCTTGCCATCAGGTATGCGTGACATTCTCAGAGAGGGTCTTCTAGTCTTAAAAGCCTGGCAAAGCACTTGTGGTTTCCCCCTGGAAATGGGAATAGGGAAAACCTGTAACAAATGCCCGTCACCTGATGTTGGGTTAGATGCTCCTAGCGTAGAATAGATACTCAGCCATTGTTGTTCTCGTGGTTACCTTGTGGCAGAAGGCGCTGAAACATGCTGCTGTGCTGAGTTATAACTGCCCACGAAGGTATCTCTTCCTACAGCCCTGAGAACTAGAAAGATCTTGCAGCACCAGCAGCTACTGAGAGCTGCGTTCATGAGAAGAACTGCTCTCGTGGCTCTCGGAGTGCTGACAAGGGAAGGGAGTTAGTGTAACCTGGGTACCTGGACAGTTGCCTATTTGCCAGTCTGTGGGTTACTCATGCTTGAAGGCTTATTTAATTCCCATTCTTTGGAAAGGCTACATACAGCTAATCCACCACTGTGTGTTTTAACTAACACTTTTAAGTTAATGCAATGCTTTTGTGGGAATATGTACACTGGTGGAGAGCAGTATTGTTCAAATAGGTGTATTTTGTTTTCTTGTCCAGTTGAGACTTGTATTTTGTCTATTCATTAAATAGTTGTGAAGATGCTATTGGCTCATCACAAACATGAGAAACCAGGATATACAGTGTTCGGATGCGTCCACATCCTGTTGAAACACAAGTGGTGTAGATCCTTTTAAACTTTAGCTGATGCCCTGGGTTAAACATGGGTATGGAGGAAAGCTTTAAATCTATCAGAGACTTACTTGAGAAACTAAGAGGCAAGATGACAACTTTGAAAACTCTGTTGATATTATGCTGACATCTATTGATCCACCTCACAGTAGTATGTGAGCTTCTTTCTGACAAGGGGGTTATTGATAGTCTGTTCTAATCACCAGGGACTTGAAGGTAGATGGTTCGTTCTCCCATGTCTTTTGTATTAGCCCAGAGGGCTATCCTGCAGATTGATGTTAACGGTCCTTTATTAAAATCTTGAATTAGTTACTTTTGATGTTATTTTGAGGCATGATAAATTTTAAAAGCTTCGCTTATGTATGAAAAAATTGTAGAAATATTTGTGTTATGAAAGTCAGATGCTTCTGTAAATAATCAACTGTTTTCCTTCCACAGCTATTTGGACATTGGAGAAACAAAGAAAAAACCTGCTGAAGTCAATAATGAGGTAGGATGCCTGAAATATTTAAGAAGTAAACCTGCAGTTAATGTTAGTGACATGCCTGCATTGATGCCTGATTTTTTATATATATTTATTATGCTTAATAATAATACCATTATCTACCATTCTGAACATGTTATTTCAGTGATTATTACTCTGATTGCTCTGAGCATGATGCACTAATTGTCTTCCTCTAAGCTTTCTGAATTGCCACATCCAATTACAAACTTTCAGTAAAGAAAATCTGTTGTCTTCATTGGATCTGGTCATAAACCTAAGGGAGCTTTCTTTCATACAGAAAAAGATGGTGGGACTGAGAATTTTGCGAGTTTTGGATGAGGAATTTTTCTTCAAAACTTGGTGTTTTCCCTGGAGAAGGGATATTTGTATTTGAAAAAATCTCACTTAGTTGAAATGCTTTTCCCAGCTACTGCCATGTCAGTTGTAAACTTCTAATTAGTTCTAGTCCGTAATTCTTCAAGCTCACCTATTTCTCTTGAACAGTGTGATGTTATAGCCTGAGGAGATAACTGCAGGCTTCAAAAAACACTCTATGTGGGTTTTTGTGAGATGTGTGTCTGCATTATTTTTACTATTTTATTGTGTATGGAGATAGAGATGAATTGTAACAAACATTTGAATTATAGCTGCTGCCCAACAAGAAGCATCAGCTCACTTGTTTTTCAGTTTCTTTTGCCTTGTGTACTCATGCCATGTTTCCAGCAATTTAATGGTTTGTGTAGCAGGTGTCTTCAGACAGTAGGACACCTTGTACTAGAAGACCCTAAAAATTGAGGCTAGTTTTAAGGTTGATCATTTTGCTGCAAATCGTTAGAAGATTCTTGATACAATAGAAATTCTGTGCAGTTGGAGAAGTAATTATAGAAGTTGTGGTTTTTTTACTTACAGCTGCATGTTTGGTAAGAGAGGCTTCTATTATTTCTTCTGGATTCAGTGCTCATTATATATTATCTTAACACTTGCAGCCATCTCTCAGGGCTTTGAAGTAAATCGGTATAAACCATCCATTATTTCGGCTTTCTTTCTTCCTTTTTGACTTATGTTTGCAATCTCCACATTCTCTGTGGAGAGCTTAACTCCCCATGTTGAGTTTAAGTTTATGTGATTGATTTATTTGGGGAAAGGAGTCATAAAAATGAGACGAAACCTAGTAACAGTCTACAGATTTTTATCTTGGCTTATGAATAGCACAATTGTTTTCATACTCTAATCATTTAGTCCTAGGAATGTACTTTCAGGAGGCTAGTAACAGAAGTTTTAACGCCTAAATGTATTTATGCTAAAATGATGTGAGAAAGCAAGTTCTGGTTTTACTTTTTTTCAGGCATTCACTTAGAAATCAAAACCCTAGGTGTGTTTTAGGACCAGGAGGGGCAGCAGTATTCTCTTCGATTCTGCTGGATTTGCATCAACAAACAAAAAAATCATATTTTTCCATGGTTCCTGGTAGCCATTTTTGATGCTAGCCCACAAAGGTATTTAAAATCGTCCCTGTTTGTTTCACTAAAAGAAAAAAAAAAATCAGTGAATGTTTGAACGACAATATTGCTAAAGAAAGATATTTATGGCTCAGCCCTGCAAGCACCACAAGGTGTAATTTGTGAATCGTCTCAATGACTTCAGTACAAAGGTTACTATGCAGTTATGCATGTACAGAGAAATTTGTGAGTCAGGTCTGAGTTTCTAGTGCTCTGGAGGGCTGGAGTGGGGGCAGGAGGAAAGAAATTAATACAATTATTCGGTTGATTATTTGGCTCACTGCAGCTCTGCAGGCTCCTTGCAGATCAAGGAACAGCATGGTAGGTGTTGAATAAAAAGCTCAGTGATGGCCTCATAGACAACCCCAGGCTAACATTAGGGTGTGTTGTCAGACTGATCTTTGTCAGGGCAATTCCTGCTCTTTTTCTGCTGGTGCTGAAGTATTATCCTGCTTTCCTTCATTAGCTCCGCCTCTTTTTTTCTTTCCTTCCCTTGCTTCCCTTCTTCCTTCCCTTCCTTTCCTCCTTCTCCTCCTCCAAACCCCCAAATGTTTTTAGAATGCAATATAATTTGTCAGGACTCCCACATTAATGCTCTAGGCACCTGCCCATTCTCACAACCTCAGTAGTGCTGTCACTTAGCAGCCGGAGCAGTGCTTAGCTGGAGCCTGGAGACAGCAAAGACTCTTCTTCAAGTGTCCTCCTGGGGATTGCCTTCCACCTTTTTCACCTGGCAGCTGGCCTCGAGGGTAAGCAATCACAGCAATAAATGGCCTTGTGCCACAGTACTCCTGAGTGCTGGTGGTGCGTTAGGAATCGGTGCAGGATTTTTTGTCGCCTACAGAAAGAGATGGTCTTGGAGCTGGCTTGCCCTAGACCAAATTTTGGAAGCAAATTGATGCTGGCCTGGTGGTGATGATAGTTCTTCTGTACCTGCATAGTGCCCTATATCAAGGATCTGAAAGCTTTAAAAAGGTAGTACAGAAATAGTGGTTGAGAAATTCGTGTTCAGTGATATCCTCATGCTTAGGTACAAGGGTATCAATTCTGGTTGTATGAAGCACATTTAATTTGGCATTTGCTACCTGATGAGTGTTTCTCCCTGCAGGTTTTTCTCCAGTACAGCAATGACAAATACCCAGTTTCGATTATGGTTAGTAAGGAGGGAGGCAAAAGGAAGAAAACTTTATGTAGCAGCTGTACATTCTCTATTTGTATGCAGCTGTAGGTTTTCTTTTGTGTTAGTTAAACTGCCAAATGTGTGACATCTGCTTTTGGGAGTACTTTAACGTTGCTCTTTGAAGGCAGCGTCTCAATTACTTTAAATTTGCATGTAACTACGAAATGTGTGTCAAACCAGAATTAAACAAGAAAAAAATCATGTTCAAGATACGGTGTACATACGGTGACCTACATTCACAGAGAAGAACAGATAGTAAGTATAAAGCATTAATTTCTTCCTAAAATCTCTTCTCACTTTTCTCATGAAGTGACAAGACAGAATAAGTAGTCCATCCAAAATAGGTTTGTTTTCTTTAGTCGAATCTGTGAATCTGATTTTGTAAGGAAGGTGTTCCAGGTTGGGGGGGGAGGAAATAATTAAGGAAAGTTCTCCATCTCGTGGATTCTGAGAACTCATCTAATGAAATCCTTTGGTGACTGTTCTTGTAAGGTGCTGAGACTTAACATTTGAGAGCAGTATTATTTCTCTCTGTTATGCCCTGGTTCTGTTTTAGCTGGAGCTTTTCAAATACCATGGTCCTGTTGTCCTGTAAGGTGCACCTTGCCTTGCCTGACATGTTTGGAGCTAACAAGGGTTTACAGCTAGTAAGCGCCTGTATTTTCTGTCTGTCCTCTACAACTGACAACAGGAGCTCTGGGCAAGGTTTGGTCAAGAAAGTCTTAATGTAGACGTGTTGTTACAACACAGCAATGAACCAACTATGTAATGTTGAATAATTCATTAAGCACTGTCCATCTATTTGAGAAGTGGAACATGCAAATAGATGTGATTGACTGTAAGATGGGTCAGTGTTGGAATAGTTTGGGAGGATACATTTTTTTTCTGTATAAACAGATAGATTTATAGATGAGGGTCTATACCACCAAATACCTAATTATATCAGTAGCTGATTTCACCACAGGCTGTCTTTGGTGATAGACGGATGAGAAGGAAAAAGTGTATTACATGTTCCCCAACAGTAGTGTCATCACACATAAGCACATAAGCAGAGCAACACAAGAAAGCTTCAGTGTAACAACTGCACATAGCAGTTTAATTTTGAGGGCTTTTCTTTTAAAAATAAGCATTGTTTTAAAAATAGTTGAAGTATGAGTGTAATAATACTGCTTTTAAAATCTTGCAAAGTAACTGTAGTCTTGGTCTGTGAGGTCCAACCATCAATCAGAGTTGGGTCTTTTAAAAATACTATTTAAAAAGCCCACAGTCATTCTACTACTGATACAAATCAGGTTTCAAGGTGTTCTTCAATGAAATAATCTCATTATCTGTTAAGATTTCTGATATCAGTGATAGATTTCTTTAATCGAGTGTCTAGTTTCTTAAAATCTAGCTATCCGTTTACCAGTCTAAGGCCTCCAAACAACTGAAATAAATGGACCAAATACTCACCTCTTGGAAAACAGCTATTTTTTTCACCAGTCTACCCCAGATATTGACTTGAACTTATAGCCCCGTTCTTCTGGGTGAAGTATTGTATCAGTATAGGGTGATAAACGAGGGAGGGTCACTCTGATGTCTTAGTGCGGGATGATATAATTTATGATAGCAGTGCATGAAAATGATACTGAACATTTATTAAATGTTTCAAAGCAGCAGGAGTTCCAGTAGTGTCAGTTCATGTGATGCCTGTAGTTCAGTGGCCATTAACTTCAGTAGACTTTGAGCTTTGCCCAGGGCCAGGAAGGAGATGGGATACTGTTGGTAATGCAAAAATACCAGTGGTAGTTGTGGTACTTTAACAGTCACTGGATTTTGAGGATAGTTAGATGCCTTGATACCAGTTTTGCTTTTGGAAATCTTCCTCAGACTGTCGTACTTCTGCATGTGGTGAAGGGAATAGTTTAAGAGAAAACTGATAACTGTGCAGAAGAAAGGAAGTTTATAATGGCAGAGGCCTGCAAGATCCTTTTCACTTCAGAACATGAGTCTGCAATTTGTTTCGTTTCACATAACATCCAATTTCAGTTCCCTGGTTTCTGAGATGCAGAGATTTTCTTGATGCAGTAACATTTGAGCAATTATCAAGCACATCCTCACAAGTTATCCCCTGCTGCATGCTGGTAGAGCTGGTGGGATTTTAAAGCCGCATCTCTGTCTCTTCTCACTTCGTCTGCCGTTATGTGTATTGGGCAGTTCCTTGCTTGTTTTTACTTTGCTCTCCTTAGCAATAGCAGCAGCGCCGCAGCTTAGGAAAAGCCCCTTAGTTCTCATACTGCTGTAACACCACATCAGTGTGCCACTCAGCTGATTTTCACAGTGCCACAAACTCACTTGACTAGGAGTGTGCATGATGGTCAGAGGGGTGAGCTGTGAGTTTATGAAGAGGGAGAAAGAAAAGGTCAAATCAGAGCTAAAGGCAGTGAGCAGCCATGGTGAGGAGAGAGACACTGCCTATATGAGCAAATTTGCATCTGGCTCAAGCGTTTTACTGACATGGCAATACTCTTTCCCTCTGTTTTGCTATTTATCCCACCAGATAAGTGATGACATCTCTTGCACTGTAGCATTGTGGTAGTTGTTCTGCATGGAAGACTGGAGCAAATTTCCTAGGAAAAGTGATTTTTCAATTCCCATTTGATGGCCTCTGCAACAAGCTATTCCCCTAGAATTGTCATATCCCATCTTAGTTTAGACTTTTTGGGGAGAGAGCAGGGGTAGAGAGTAAGTTCAGATTTCTGCTTTCTCCCTCTTTCAACCAGGGACAGCTGTAAGGGTAAAAGAAGACACTTGTCCTAGAAGCATGGGAAAATTGTGTGTCAGTCTCAGCAGATGGCAGCCAGGCTTTTAGCTGTTTTAAATCCTCTGGCAGAGTCCTCACACCATAATGATGTGTCTCAAAACTTTTTACAGTTATGTTACAGGTAGGGAAAGTAGTAAAAAGATTTAATCCTGACCCAAGCTAAAGCTTTGATACAAACTATTCCTTGGGTATGTTTCCATCACTTCTTTTGGCAACTGAGCTTCTTGTTTTGCAAGAGATCCCTTTTGTTCTGAAGGTGATCTGCAAGTACAAATACATTTTAAATGATGTGCTTGAGGAATCTAACAATTAATCTCTTGAGGAGGTATGGACCAACAGAGTTACCATTTGTTTATTATAAGCTTAATTGTTTGTAAAAGGTACTGAATGTTATTTTCCAATTATAATGTGTAAAGTATGGACATTTATATTTCTCTAAGCACTACCTCTGATCTAGATGGTCTCTCCCTGTGCACTCAAAAAGATTAATTTTACTTGTCATTGGGGCTGGGTAAGCTGCTGAAGAAATAACTGAGCTTTTGTATTTGCAAATCCTGTAGACAACTGTTTAAAAATCTTTGTTTTACAAAAATCCATTCAGCTGAAACCTCCTTTCTTCTTTGACTTCTTATGGCCAACAGTTTTTTGAACACACTGAAGTAAACAGACTTTGCAATGTGTTACTGTAAAAGCAAAGAATTGCAGGCACCTAAGAAAAGCAGATTTATTTCGATATTGAAGAACTAGTCTCTAGCAACTGAAAGAAAAAAGGAAGGTTATAGTGTCTGTATGAAACAGTATCTGTTATCAAAAGTTCATAGTAGGCCTGCATTAAGCTGCTTTACTGACCATATACATAAATTTGCCCTTGGTTGATAGCAGATGGATTGTCGTAGGTAGTAAAAACATTGATGTTTTTTGTCTGCACTTCACTTTTTCTCCTGGGCTTCTAGGACATCATGTCGATTGTGTGGCAAGCTCTGACACAAGTATTTTTTGTGCCGCTCAAGATTCATTGTCATTTGTGTTCCACTTGGATTTTTTTTTTTTTTTACTGACATATTCTAGAAAAGCATTTGTAAGTTATTTAAGAAAACTCTACTTATATGTCTTACTCTACATAAGGCGCATCAAGAGTTAGGTCTATACTGTAAAAAGATAAGAATGATGTAGATGCCTTTCCTTAGGTTCACCACTGTTTTCTACCATGTTTAAGCGATGAATACATCCTGGTCCACAATTTTATAACATTCGCCTACTTACAGTGTGTTTATAACATTGTTACCCATTGACTGGGAACTGCTGTAGGGCACTAAGTGTGACCAAGGATATTGTAAGAGCTGGGTGGTTGTAGGCCAAGCATGTGGCTGGTTGAGGAAGGGTCACTTTACCCAGTTCTTTGAGTGGTGGGTTCATTCTGGGGTGCTGTCATGTAGCATTAGAAGTGGCTGTGTATGGCTCTTGGACTGTCAGATTCAGTGATTCATGTCAGGGGTCCTGGTGTGAGGGATGCACTAGGGACTCTCTGCCTACCACCTACTGGGTCTTGTCCTACCTGTCCAGCTTCAGGTTCTTCCCATGTTCAGCCTGGGTATCCTTCTGCAGGTCTGTTGCCTCACATGTAGTCATTGTGTCCTTGTCACATTTTTCCAGTGATTCATCACTTTTTTTTCACTGTTTTACATAAACATATTTTATCATTCCATAACTCCATTTCAATTGCAGCTGCTTCTTTTATCAGGTGGTTTAGGTGTGGTCATATTTGGACAAGTATTTGAAGAATGGAATAATCAATATTTTTACTAATGATTCTTCAGAGGATTAGTAAAGATTCCTCAAAGCTTTCATACATGTATGACCTGAATATTTGTATCAGCATGCGACCCCAGAACATATCTCTCTAGTGAAAACACTTGATAATTACAAGGATTTGAATGAGTGTTTGAGCATTTGGAAACTTTTAAATTTCTTTCTCTGATCCAGTGACCATCAGTCCTCACATTGGTCACACACTAGGTGACACAGACATGTGCTAGGACATGGAGTAGAGCACATTTGCTTGCTAGGGAATTTCGCAGAGTGTGTCTGTTCCTGTGATGAAGCTTGACTACAGAATGAAAGTGTGTCTGGCAGAATGTGCCTTCTACTGGTGGTCTCCAGCTGCAGCACATCAGGTCAGTACCACTCCTTCTCTGGGATCTTGTGGGACAGACATGGTTAATTGGCAGATCACAGCTTAGGTCAGTTGGCCACTGCATTCTTGGTGAGATCCTGGGCCAGGAAGGGTTCCCTAGTTGTCCAGTGCTGACAGAAAAGACGGGCACCATGGTAGGGGAATGGGAGGTAGAAAATACAATGTTTGAGACTTGGGAGATCTGAACGTACCATCAGAATTTAAAAAAAAAAAAAAAAAAAAAAAAAAAAAGACATCTGAGATGTTGCTATAAAAGTATTTTGAGGAGAGGCCATTTCTCCGTTTTCCTCTGTTCCTCCATATTTTAAAATTCCATTCTTTTAGTATCATTTATGGCAATTGTTTCTTCTGCATCCTTTAAGGGCATCTTTGGTGCTAGACACTGGAGTCGCCACTCATCTGTTGGCAGTGGTATGATTGGATTAATTTGTAAAAATTGAATTTTGGAAGGTTATAATGTTGTCTTAATTCCACAAATTATTTTGCTCTATTTATGCTGGATATATCTTGTCCCTAACATACTTGCATATTTTTTCCAAGTACTTTCTTATGAAAAATCCCAGTACTTATAATGATTGTTTATTTCAAACCTAGCATTTATCATGTCTGACAAATAACATGTATGTCTAATCATAAAAAAAAAATTGTCATTTTTCAATGAGTGGACTCTTGATTCACTTTAACTTTTAACTGTCTATTAGAAAGGTTTCATTGATGTTTTCCTCTGTACAGGAGATAGTTTTGAGAGAGTGTTTGAAGAGGTATTAGAAATGATCCCAGCATGTGCACATTACAGCCATTCGATGTCAAAGCAATCTATCTTCATAAGATATTCTTTCCTAATTCTTTTTTAAGAATTAGAAAGAAACAAACGTGATTTGTGATACAAATATTTTGTGTACAGTAACTTTGGGTATGTCTGGAAACGAATTGTGTGTAAAGGTCCACTTCATATTCCTGTGCCAATATGCAAAGCTAAACCCTCTTGCTATGCCAAATCTGACCACTTTGATTTCTTCTACTGCTGGTGTCATGGAATGAGTAAGCAATTTCTCATTTTCTGATGCTGAATTAATTAGGAATTCTACTGTAAGTGTAGTTTAGAGAATAAGACTATCAAAATGCAAAGACTAAAAAGATGTGATATACCTCTTTAATCTCCTGAACAACATCTTTAATAGTTAAATTTTATATGTCATTGTTTGGTATTTAGTATCCTGGTAACATAATTAGCACAACAAGACATACAAAACAGAAACCTGTCCTGGGTGTTTATAATCTAATACCAGGAGGAATCAGAGAAGAACTGATCAGACATCCAGTTAAAACGTAAGCATGTCCTTTTTTTCTAGCTGGGCCTGTGAGTTAATAAAATTTCTCTTTATATAGTTCTGTATACCTGAATTGTGTAATGCTGAGTATTTTAATTAACGGCTTGCTTACAGATAGATTTAGTGGATTTTGGAGTAACAGAAAGTCTTGTAGAGGCTTTGGTTCATGCCACTGGAGATTTTGTGGTCTGTATTGAGTTTAATATGAAACTTGAAAGTTAGTCTCTTCCTTGATTAAGATGCCTGCCTTGTTCTGTAGGGTAGCTGCTCTTTCTGGTCTGTGGGGAGGCTGGGAGGAAGGGAAGAGATGCCAGTACCGAAGCTTTTAATGAAGCATGTTAGCCTCATTAAATACTTGTTGCTGCATACCAAATTGACTTACTGGAAACATTAACAACTTTTTACCTTTGATTAAAAATGATGAAAAAAAAAAAAGACTTTTTGGGGGGTTGCTTTTTGTTCTTCAGCTGTCACTGTTCACAGGTTCAGGCCCTTCTGATCATCCACGAAGGCCAGAGTCTTCCTTTTGGTTTAAATGAGTCTAAGGAGTTTGGGAAAAATACGTGAATTTTGAGAGGCAAAAATGGTCAGAATTGGCAGTATTATGTCAGTAACAGAAATGAGCATCAGGATCTATTTTGCTTGAATAAAATCTACATTATTGATCCTATTGTTGTGTGTGTTGTAAGCAGTGTAGAGTATAGCATCATGCAACTTGGGGGAGAAATAGGAGCCATCCAGAAGCAATACAGGTGTGGTATATTTTGGAGTGCTGCGCAGGCTACGTGCCTGGGCAGATAGGGCCATGCCCTTGTCTGATTTATCCCAGCTGAAGATCTGGTCCCTAATCCAGTGCCCCAAAACTATGACGGATCCCAAGCGAAACATTTTTCTTTCCAGAGCTTAGGTAGATGGGGTGAGGCTTACCCCCAGATGCACAGGGGATGTGACCTCCATTTCACTTACAATGGCTGAAAAGGAGGGTGATTTACCTGGGATGTGAACAGAGTGGCTTCAAATACTTTGGGAATTTTGTAGCAGCTTTGTGGTCTAGAAGGCTCGCTGGATCAGTCCATGACCATTCTGGCATAGTTAATTTCCGGCTCATCTGTGCTTTATGTGGGCTGAGAAGTTCATGTACTGCCATGGTGTTGTGACCTATTTATGTAAGCTCGGAAATGTGCTCAGTTAGTAGCAGTTTAAGTGATGCTTTGTATCCACACCAGGATAAAGGCTAGTAGTCTGTTGCTCAAGGCTGTTTTGTACTATCCAGTGTACCATCTAGCAATGCAAAGTGGCCAGGGAAACATAGATTATCCAGGTCAGTTACTGTGTAGGATAACTGAAATGGTTTTGTACTGACCAAACACCTCAGTGAGTTTGACTCTGCATCTTTCGTCAAAGTGTATAAAAATAGCCATTTAAAAAAAGTCATGTTTCTGTGAAATAGATAAGATAAAATGTTTCCTATGCTGCAATGGCTTTAGAAAACTTATCGTTCTAATTTGCTTTTGATCACTGAACCTTGAACATTCCTTTCTTTCACATCAGAGGGTGGTGATGGTGTGTATAAATGGGGTTTTGGTTCTTTTGACCCCAGTTCCACCCTAGGGGAATGCAAATATTTGTTTTCAATTTTCCTGGGCACATTGATTAACAAACAGGTCATTGTAACAAACTGGCAAACTCATGGCTCATTGCATGAGCTGATAAATTTGGAATGTGACATTGTGTTGAAATATTTAAAACTTCAAAAGGTTAGTTATAAAGTGATGTGAGTAATGAGTGAGATGTTCATAGTGCCCAAGACTATATTAATACAGCAGTAAGAAAGGCCAGCTCTTAAACCTGTATAAATCAAACCAGCACAGAGGATGTGGTTCAGGAAGGTTGCTTATTTTGACTGTTGTTTTGCTTCTGTCCAGTATGGCTTTATAAATATGTGTAAACCTGTAAATCTTGCAGTTGTTCAGTTGCCCCCTTTGATGGGGGGCATTTCTGGTAAGAAAAGGAAATAAATCAGATAGTCATACCATTTCTTAGCTATGGATAACTAGCCTGTGTCTTTATGGCAGCCTGTGAAAGTGCTGCCAGACCTCTCAATTTAGCATGTCTCTAATTATTTAATGTACACTGTAGGGAAAAGGAAGGCTAAGAGTGGCACATTTCTATTTGAAACTATTCTCAAGTGTATAAAAGTCACCTTTTTAGAAACTAAACATGCAGCATGGTATATTCAGAGGGCATTTAAAATACTATTTAACAAACTGTATACTTTTCTGATATACAGGGATTGATTCTCTGAAGTGTCATATGCCTCTTGCAAGTCCCAATTAACCAAGAGGAGCTTGGGTGGTTTGCTGGGTCTGTCCCACTTTCCAGTCTATATTTGAATAATAGGTGTGAAAAGTATAATTCATAGAAGTGAAAAGTTTATGCATGGGGACCAGCAAATAGGTTCACACCTACCAAAACAAATACACAAAATTTTGCTGCATCTCCATTTTAAGGATTAAGTTTTTCACCTTTTACTGGTTAACATATTTCTGATGAAAGAAGTGAAAACCATTCTTTTTTATCTGTGTATTTCAAACCAATGTGTGGTTTGGGTTGCTCATAGTCCTTACATGAATAACCATCATTCTCAATGATGACTTCCTTGTAATGCCATGTATGTAACATTCTCTTCCCAAGGTAACATTTCTTTGAGTTAGAAGCCTTGCATGAGCAAGCGCATCCACAGTGTTCTTAAATGGAGTTAACATGTTTTCAGCTGATCTTCAGTCTTTCACGTGGCCAGCTGAACATAAACATAATAGAAATTTTTGTATGAAAATTATATTAAATTGGTGTATGTATGTATGTGTACATACGTCATATACATGTATACACATGTGGATATGCACACGCTAATTCAAAATGGTTTTCTTACAAAAACAAATTTTCATATGTGTACATATGATAATATACCTGAGGTAATGGTTTGGCTGCTGATCATTTTGTTTTGGCTTTTTTTTTGCCAACAGTCAACAGTGGAAGATGTAAGTACCTAAAGTAGATTGTGCAATGTGTTGTATGTGTTTGCTAAGTGTTTTGTCTGGATGTTTGTTAAATTTTGTGAATATTTAGCATAATTTTAGTATAAGAGAAAAATGTATAGAATGTTGTTATAAAGCAGCTGTGAGGATGTGGATTTTTTTACCATGTTTCAGTTAGATGCTGATCTTGGCTTTGTATTTTCAAAGGGCTATTAGGAGGCACTCAGCTGCAGCTAACATTCAGCAATGCAAATGCCACCACAGTGAATTACAACTGAAGATGAAAGCTGGGCTTTAAGAGACACTCTGTAGAATGTGTTCTGAAATCTGAGTGTTTACAGAGATCTCAAACACTGCAGATTGAACCCCACTCCCTGAACCTAGCCTGTGTTTTTAGCTGCTTTGTTTTTCCCAGAGTCTGCAAGGTGCTTTGCAAAGTTATTTCACAGGTGCTAACTCCTTTCTGAAGCAAGAAATAACCACGCTGCTGTTGGTGTAAGAGGCACTGTGGGAAATAACAAATTCTTTGTAGAAGAGACTTGTAAAAATTATGGTGGTTTTGAGTGTCTGTGATCCCCTGGTGTATTTCCAACTGTGTTTAGCTCTTGTTGCCTTGCAAATTCTCATTTGATTGATTGCCTCCAGCTTACTTAAAGTTCTGTCTGAGTTTCAATTGGTATAATGCTTACTTTTTCCTCCCCTTATACTTTGTGTTGCTGCTGTATGTTGTCGTGTAATATCTCAGATGAGTATCTCATCATGAATTATGAAATGTTGGCAACATATGTGAGTAGGATATGGAAGCTGCCCTTGAATGGGTCTTTTCAAACAAACTGAAAATGTACGAAATTTAAAGATAAAATCATAATGGTGCCAGACCATTGATTAATAGACATTTACTTACAATTGCTGACGTAAATGGGACAGTGTTGATTTACATCAGCTGAGAATGTGGCTGGTGAAATTAAAAGAAAATAAAGAGTTTAGGGGGCTAGTGATGCTGGTCTCTTAATGTAAACACAAACTTTCACCCAAGACATATTAATTGTTGTTAATATGTAACTCTGCAATGCCAGGGGGGTCAGGCTATTCCAGACACTGCGACACTGTGCTACCTCCTACAAACAAAGTAAGAGCTGAACCATGTATTCTTTAATTAAATCCTGGATCAGGTCTTCCGCTGGGGTGGTTTGGCATAACCCCATATACTTCGAAGGAACTAGATTGATTTACAGTGTCTGAGCGTTTGGTCTTTTATTAATGTATACTTCTGTGTATTGAAATTATGTAGCTTGCTTTTTGTAAGCATAAATAGTTTAACATTGGTCAGACAGAAGTTATTCTAAAAAAAAAAGAGAGAGCAGCACAGTCAGGTTAATTAGAAGAACAGAGTATAGGGTGGGATATTTTTTTTTTTAAATCACAGTGCAATTTAGATCTAGCCAAAATGTTTTTTAAAAAGGTGGCTTCAGAGCAGGCTAGGGTTGCTTGTGCTGATTTTTTGCGCTGTTGCACTTGGAGAGCCTGATACACTATGCTGAAGCCAGAACATACGTTAGGTATCTGTAAGAGTTATATCTTGTGCATTGTGTAATGCTATATTATACTGTATTGTAGTTGCTTGCATGTCTGCATGCTTGCCAGCTTCAAAATTAAAGGTAATGTACACAGCTCATTTGCAGCACCCCTGTGCAGTCACTTCCCTCTGTTTGTTTTTTTTAATTTTCTTATAATTTATAGATTTATTTTCTCCTTTTCTGTCATTTTCAGCATCAGTTGCCCTGTGTCCTGGATGAATACAAAGAGTTTATCTTTCTTTTTGTCCCTTGAGGCAGATCAGGTGTAAAAACGCCTTCAGGAGGCAAGCAGTCACAGAATCACTGAATGATAGGGATTGGAAGGGACCTCTGGAGATCATCTAGTCCAACCCCCCTGCCAGAGCAGGGTCACCTAGAGCAGGTTGCACAGGAATGCGTCCAGGCAGGTTTTGAATGTCTCCAGAGAAGGAGACTCCGCCACCTCCCTGGGCAGCCTTTTCCAGTGCTCTGCCATCCTCAAAGTCAAGAAGTTCCTCCTCATGTTTAGATAGAACTTCCTGTGTTCAAGTCTGTGCCCGTTACCCCTTGTCCTCTCACTGGGCACCACTGAAAAGAGCCTGGCCCCATCCTCCTGACACCACCCTTGAAGTATGTATAAGCATTGACCCCCCTCAGTCGTCTTTTTTCCAGACCGAAAAGGCCCAAGGCCCTCAGCCTAGTCCTAAAGACGTTAGTTATCCCTTCTCTTCCAGACAAACAGCGATAGCCTAAACATCTGCAGAAGAGCACATGGACCCCAAGACAAGATGCAGTATGCTTGCCCCCACTGTTCATGTCGGGTGTGGCAAAAGACTGCAGAATTCTGTGCCACCGTGGCCCAGTGTCTGTTCAATTCAGTCTGGGCTACTCTGTTCCATGCTCCCAGAAACGGAGGTCTTATTCTATGCACCGGGCTAAATAGTCGTGGCTATTTTAATAGTGTAATAGTCATCTTGGTGTTTCCATACACTGATTTTTGTGGTGTTACATTAGCAAATGTAATATTGCACTAAGGTATTCTTTTCACCTTTTAATATAGGAGGTATATTTGATTTAAACATGCTTAGCAAAAGAACACGAGATTGTATTTTGTTCTGGTTTAGGTCATGTTTAGGTAGAAAAGACAGATATTAAGTCTCTGCCCATGCTGGTCCCATCTTACAGTCCCCTGCAGTTTGCTTGTTTAAGAACAGGGTTGACTTATTAGGCCACAGAAGGCTGCTGGAAATATTAATGACTCTTTGAGAGAGTAACCCGAAAGACAGACTTGCAAGCTGATGCCACAGTATCTATTATTGGCAGAAATACAATCCTTTGAATAATAAATGAGCTCTTAACATCTGTCAGGTTGCTTGTTTTCTCAGGGGCCTGGTGATTGGGCTGCATGCAGTAACATAAAGGCCTTCTGAGGAGCCTACATCAAAATTAATGGTTTCATCAGCTTGCAAGAACAACTAAATAATTGGGCACACCTGGGACTGTCCTAAAGGGCTCCTTTATGCTTAGCGAATTCTTTCTAGCTCGTTCCAGTAAAATGTGGATCATTGAAACCTGAGTGTTGCAGACTGGGTCAGAGAACTTATTTTGCTGGACTGTGTGGAGTGTGTGAGAGCTTGAGCATAGGTATCAATAGCATAAGTGAGCATCAGGAATGGATGAGGAATCAACTTTTAGAAAAAGCGATATAAAGCTTTACTACTTATATATTGAATACTTTATAGGAGATTGGCCTGGCAACCTGGCAGCTATGCAGCAAGGTGTAAGGGCAAAGTTAAGTTGTTCCTGTTTTGGATGCAACCTGTGTTTGAAGCCTAAATATTAGGACCTGTTGCTATGGAAGGAAGTCAGTATTGCCTCGGCCTTCAGTAGCATACTCTTTAGACAGTTACTTTATTTTTTCTGTACTCTGAAGTTCTCTAATAGGCTGCTTACATTGGGCAAATAACTCTTAATGGCTGACAGCAGCAATAGAAATTTTTTCAGATGTTGCAGTTTAAGGTGTGTTTTCTTTTTCTTCCTAGAGACTCAGTAAATTTTCATCTCAAATTTTGGTGACATAAAGGACCAGTTAAGCTCTGAAAAATGTGCTTTAAATGTTTCTGCAAGAATGGCTGAGCTCCTAAATTATTTGGCAGTCTCCAAAAATTTCTTTGCCTCTCCTAATGAGCAGTATGATAACAACCTCTTACTCTCTTTCTAAGCCTGTAGTAGTAGTGAATCTTCCACCTGATTCAGAACAGATTGGGATTAACAGCAAGTCTGTGAATTTCAATTGCCTTGGGCATTAAGGGATAGTTTATGTACAGTCTACTACAAAATTTCTCATTGTATGAGGCCAAGAAAAACATGTATCTATGAAAGAGATCTTTAGGAGTAAATACAATGCCTAGTAAATTTCTTGTGTAAAGGGAAGGTCCCCAGCCATTCCAGGAGCCTGCTTCCCAGTCTCGTCCACAAGCATTGCTGGCACAATGCGGCAGTAACATCTTTCTTGCCATCTTTCCTCTTGTAGAAGTCTCTGCCCAAAATATCCCTTTGCACTGAGCTTCAGATCACCATGCCTCTGCTGCTGCTGGTTGCTTCTGTTTAGTCACTTTGCTGTGCAAAGTCTAATTCTGCCTTCCTCTGTCTGTGACCAGCGGAGGCTTTCATGTCCTCTGAGTCTCTCAGAAGACAAGACTAGGAGGGCAACACTCCTCACAAGGGCCTTTGAGAAAGGTGAGAAGCTGAAGTGAGTTGAATTCAGAATGGATAGATATGCTTCTTTTTTAACAGACATTGAGAACAGATTTTGTTCAACAGATTTACCTGTTGCTGTCTTTCACTTGAAGTGATTGTACATTAAGGAATGCCAGTGTTGCTTTTGTTTTGTTGGTTGCTTTTTCCCCTAAGAGAGCTATCTTAGCTCCAGAATTTTTGTGTTTGGTACAGAATTTGCTGCGTAAAGTTCTTTGAGTTAGGTGGGAAGTCAGATTTGATTATTTTAATAATAATTTTTAGCCATTTTGGAATATCTAGTAGCTTGAGCACCTCTCTTGCTTTTTTTCAGTAGATACAAGAGAAAAATCTGGAGAGCAGTCCTGTCAGTACTAAATGAATTTTTGTGAAAATCCAAGCAAAGACTTAAAGCACTGGAGCCCAGATAATTTTCCATAAATTAAATGAGAAGTATTGCTTAAGTTTAGCACAGAGTGTGATAAAGCTGCAACACATCACGTCATTAGACTGCTTTACATGGTGACTGGAACATTGCCAGTTTAAATAACTTTGTACATCTCTTTGAAAGCATGTCTCTGTGTATGACAGCTATTTAGTCCTTTACGCTTTTATGGTCTTTTTTTTAGAAATGTAGCCGACTTGCTAATGCGTGTACTATGACTTTTGAATATTTATTTGGGTTTGATACCTTATTTTGATTTGCTAATTATGGAGAATTAAAAAAATCTTTCTAATGGTTTTGGAGGTCGGGTTTATTCCTTTTTTTTTTCTTCTTTTTTTTTTTTTTTAAATTTGAAAGTGCGTTAGTTAGAAAGTCCTAGTTAGGCAGTATTGAGTAACTTTCTGTTCAGTGTAATGGCGTGAATGTTGAGCCACCTGATTGATCTCCATGCAGTGTCTGTTCAAAAGAGTGCACGGAATAATGCTGGGAGTTAAGTAGCCTACCTTTCATTCTGAGAGCTAAAAATCTGCAGTTCACCTCACTTACGAGTCACTGCCCTAAAATGAGCACAGCATTCAGCACCCTTTATAAATCACTGATGGATTTGGATGTAAAGACCTGTACAAGAGCAAAAGTACTTATTGCATACTAACAGAAAGACCTAGAAATGGCATTTTTTGTTAAAAAGAGAGAATGGTTTAATTGCTTGGGCCACGATTATGAGCAGTAAAGATTAAGAAAACAAGAACAGCATTTGGGAGTGTTGCTTTGGGTCTCTAGGCTCCTTACAATTTGGGTCTCTAGGCTCCTTACAATTCTGACCTCTTGGTGGAAACCATACATTGTGCTATGCTGCACTGTGGTATACTATGCTCTGGTTGTTATTCAATGTGTATGTAAACTTGCAGCAGTAATTACGTATGTTCTGTAGAAGGTGAAGCTGAAATGGGCTAAAATGCATGTTTTAAAACTAGGAACTTCTTTCAGCAGATACGGTGCCCCCCTTACTGGTGGTGATCAGGACAAACTCTTTCCCAATGTGAAGAATGAGTAGTTTTTAATTCTTTTTGTCCTTGCAGGTCAAGCCAGTTACTCACAGTAGAATCACAGTGTCAGCACGGTTTCGAAAACCACTCCAGGAGCCCTACACTATTTTGTAAGTAGAATTTTCAGTTAGTGAACTGCTATTGAAGGGGGGGAGGGGTGTGGTGTCTTAACTTCAGATGGGTTTTGTTTAAAATGCACCTCCAAATTATTTTACTTTGGTTTATTTCAGCTTGATTGCTAATGGAGACCTTATTAGCCCTGTAACGCGCCTCCTCATTCCCAGGAAAACACTGAATCACTGGGATCATGTTCTCGAAATGGTTACAGGAAAAGTTACCCTCAGAAGTGGAGCTGTTCACAGGTATCAGGAAGCTGAATGTTTGCAAGATACATTTGATATGTGTAGATAGGTTTTTAAAACTCCATAGGTAGATATAACGGATCATTCCTGCCTCATGGGAAATTCTACTGTAAGAAAATTAAAATACATCAAAGAGCCACAAAATGGAAATACGTTGAGTCCAAGTAACCTTCAGGTTTCATTTCAACGGTTTTTTAAAAAAATAAAAGTCTCAACTTGTTTCAGCTGTCATTTCTTGACTAAATATTTAGTTAGCAGGCATGTAATACAATAATAATGCAATATATTTAGTATTAATAATTAAGCTACATGTCAATAAAATAAATGAGCCTGGTAAAGTTGGTGAAGATGTTTGGAATGTGCAATAATAGATGTGATCCACATTAGCTTTTAATTTTGTTAGTTCTGTAAATTCATTGGGGCAAACAATTTCAAGGAAAATATTATAGATTCCTTGGTTTTTGAAGACCTGTGCTATGGCTAAGATGTACTTTATACTCAGCCAGTTCAGCCTCCTAATAAGAGCCAAGGCCAAAGCTGTGGTTGGAGTTTGTCAGTTCCAGTATCTCAGCTGGTCTGAGTTGTTGTGGTGTAGGAATAGGAGGTGACCTTTTGGATAGGTAAGTTTCAGTGCCTTAAGGCTTTTACAATGTAAAATAAGCTGTCTAAAATAGGGTTTGGTAGTTGTTGCAAGTTTTAGAGCAAAATGATCTATGCAGTTTCCATGAGAAACATTGCAGTGTAAGTGGGCTGCAAAGGTGTGTATTGGCAAATTACTGACATTCCAGTGCTGCCCCATGCAGAGCACGTTACAGAAATATGTTCCTCAGACGGAAAAGGGCCTTTTGTGGAAAATCGTTCTTCACAGCTTATGCAATGTCTCAGACTAAGCTTGCAAAATCTTTCTCTAATCAGTGAAGATAAAATAGTCTTTCAGTTCTTCTGATCACTTTCCCAGAGCTGATTCAGACGATAAAAGATTAAGGTAAATCTGTTGACTATAGCTCTCATCTAATTTTTCCTCTCGGCCTTGTATTTCTTCGCTCCTATTATCTGGCTACTTAGAAATTCTACTTGCAGTAAAGTAAACCTACACACTTGTTGCAGCTTTCTGGATATGATTCTCAGCTAGTATAACTCAGAAGTGAGCAAAGTAACAGCTGTTTACAACATACCAATTCTTTCTGATCTCAGGTTGTTTAGCGATTTAAATACCTTTCACATTTTATTCTTGTTACTTGGTGTCATTCCTTGGTGAAACTGAATGATGCTTCCATGTATGAAAGCATAAATCATTCTGTACATAGCTAGGATTGCTTTTGAGAAGTTCCCTCCAGTGGTCAGTTTTAATCCCTTAAAAAAAAAGGATAATGTACATGACATTTTGAATTATTTAATGTTTTCCTTTTTCTGGTTTTCTATTAACCCAGTTTTCATTTTCTTTTCCTTAAAATGCTAGGAATACATATTAAATCTGTTGGTAAAGTGATCGTTGTTCTTTAATAAGTTACACATTAATTGCTGAGGTTTACTGAAAGTATGTTAGCATTAGGGGAGGTCCTATAAGACCACTGATGCTGGGAAGATATAATTTCTCATTAAAGAAGGTTAAGTGGAATTACGAGAACCTGCATTATGTATATGGCAGTTTTTCTTTTCCATGTTATTAAAAGACTTAACAAAGCTGCCAAGTCTTAAGCAGTTTTACATGAGGCTTTTTGAAAAACAGTTATTGATCATCCCCATCAGAATAGGAATTCAGTAAGAAATATAAGAGAGGAGACAATGAGAAAGAAGCTTTTCTGGTTGCCACATTGTACATGAAGATGGGGTACAGTAACCTGATGGGCATGTACCTGGTGTATCGGCAACTGGGAATTTAGAGATGTTGATCCCACAAGTTGTGTCTTTGCTGTCTCCTTTGTCAACCCGTATACTTGCTTTATTTTGGCTGCCACTTTTTGGCTTGAATTTGGGAGGGAAAATCGGAGTCCACTGACATTCCACAGGACAAGCCCTAGGTCATCCCCCAGTGACCAGAAGAAGAGACCACAAGGACATCTTTCTTGCATAATACTAGCCAGAGAGAACCCAGCAGGTCTTTGAATGGTTGTGGCCAGGTGGGTGGGTAGAAGGCTTCAGAAGTAAGTGTCACAAAACTTGTGCGATGCTTGTTAAGTCAGTAGTTAGTTATTTGCTTTAAGTTCAATTTTTTAAAAAATGAATTATTAATTTCACTTTTCATCTTCAGTGACTGATTATGTTTGATTCAGTTATTACGGTTATTATTTTCAAGGTGAAAAATACAACTAGAGACTGCCAGATATTTGTCCATAACGTTTTTGGGTGCTATATTAAGCAAACAACTTTTGTGCATTACGTATAATATTAAAACACAAACAAAGTGAAAATTGGGAACAAAAACCCAGAGTCATGTTTGTATGTACCTTTATATACCTGCAGCACCATACAAATATATAAACAGTTCTTCTTAAACAGTGGTACACTGATTTGCTGTTTTTTCCCTCAAGTTCCACAAAGCAAAATGTAATCTAGCAAAACACAGTGAGATTAATTCAGAAATAGGCTTCTTGCTGATTTTTAGATTGCTTGTTTTATTTTCATTGTTTTTGTGTAACTGATGTCATCTTTGTGGTAGCAAAACATAAATTGCTCTTTGAATTGCACATTTCTACAGGCTGTGAAGTTTCACATTTCTACCATCCCTGTGAAATGTTTGCACTAAAAAGTAAATACGAGTAGTAAAGAGAGGGTGCTTCAGAGTTAGCATACCTCTTTGCAAGGAAGCAGCAATGTGATCAAAATTTTAAAAAGCTACAATTTCATCTTTGAGAATGCTCAGTCTTTGCACTTAGAAAACCAAGGTGCTTCTATATGGCAGGAGACACCTAGAAAATCAAGGGGAATATAAGAAAGACATGGACACACTGGAGCTAGCACAGCAAAAGGCCATGAAGATGAAGAGCCTGAAGATACCTGTCCCATGGGGAGGGCTGGGAGAGCTCAAACTCTGCGGCCTGGGGAAGAGAAACTCAGGGGATCTTATTAATGTGTATAAATACCTGGTGGGAAGGAGTGAAGAAGTTGGAGCCAGACTTTTCTCAGAGATGCCAAGTGATAGGACAAGAGGCAATGGCCAGAAACTGAAATACAAGGAAATTCCACTTGAACAGAAAGAAAAAGAAAATTTACTGTAAGGATCATCAAGCACTGGAACAAGTTGCCCAGAGAGGCTGTGGAGTCTCCATCCTTGCTGTTATTCAAAACATAGCTGGACACAGCCCCAAGCAACCTACTGTTATTGCTTTTGATCTGCACGGGGTGGTTGGACTAGGTGGTCTCCAAAGATCATGTCCAACCTCAGCTATTCTGTGATTCCTGCTTCTATACGCTGCATATTTTTTTTTCCTGTGTTTATTCAAGCCTCTGTGACCATGTGTATGACCTTAAGAAGCAACTTTGTGTCTATTAAAATGAAAATTTTTGCACTTTATAAGTCAGGGGTGTTCTCAAGGCAGGCTCTTGATACTCTTCCTATAAAAGGTTCATTGTATAGCTGTATAATCAATTTATATCTCCTTGCATTGTGTTGAAATTTATGAATAACACGTATAGTAGCTCCTGTAGAAGGCTTCTAGAGAGGCAATTAAGATGGCCATTCAACATTCCTGCATTTAAGACTTAAATGCAAAACTGTTAATGTTGACTTTTTAATTAAATATAAATATTGTGGAGTTTTGGAATATGTTTAATGGATAAGAGATTATTTATTATTGAATGTTTCTTCCTCCTTCACTGTTTTGACCATCCTTAAATAAAATCAGAAACTCAACAATGAAATAATTGGGATAGCACAGAAATAATTTGTTGACTGCCCCTGCACCCTCTGCCGCCCCCCTTCCCTGTTGCATTTCTTCCTTCTTGGTAAAGTGTACAAACAGAAGTTATTGTGGTAAAAATCTACCTGGTGTAATAGACATATTAATTATTGGTATTGTAGGTGCCTAAGATACACAGCTTCTTGTTATAATGTATTACTGTATTTCCTGCTACTTCCAGCCTTACCCCATCAAGTACAGCCATGTTCCAACCTTCTGATCTACACAATATAACAATATAAGTGCAATATGATCAACTTTGTCTGCATTAGGTGAACAGGTTCTGGGTTTTCAGCCGTGGGGCCCTGAATGCCCTGTTCTTCCCAGGTTACTGCATAGTGCCAAGAGCACAAGTGGGAGGCGGAACTTGGTATGAGAGGGGTCAGGAACTGAGGGAATAGATCCCTTCAAAAGCATCAGGGGAAAGGCATTAAAGACCTTCTAAGTACAAACTATTTCATTTTAGAAATTATGAGAGTATTTAATCTGTCATAGTGCTTTGTACTTCGTTAGTTTTATATAAACTGTGATTTAGGTCATTATTTTGCTCTGCCTTTCCTTGTCTTTTGTTTTTTATGTAGCGACTGATCATTGTATGGCATGCACTGTACTTCATTGGGTTTCATATATGGAAATTCAACGTGATTTAGTAGGTATAGATTAACATAGCTTTCAACATTTAATACGCTTAACTGAATGTTAAGGTTTATAATATTGAACGTTTTCATATTTTTCAGACTTTACACTTTAGATGGAAAACTTGTTCAGAATGGGTCAGACTTAGAGAATGGGCAAATTTATGTTGCAGTGGGTAGAGAAAAGTTTAAGAAGTTGCCGTATGGTGATCTGCTGTTCAGCAAATCTACGACGAGAAGGCCTCAGGGGTAAGTTCTATAGGTGTGTGATATACTTCTCACAGGCATGTGTGTGACAATTTATTTACAAAGTACCACCAGTGAAGTACAAAATCATCATTCCAAGAACGAGGAATGGATGGGTTAGTATGGATGCAATACTTTATTGACAACATCTGAGAAAGCTGAGATAACAAAAACAAAAGAGAAAATGGAAGTTCAGCAGATTGTTTCACCTCATAAACACGGATCACACAATTACTGTCAGAAAAAGGCATTATTTTGACTTGGCTTAATTTGTTTTTTTTTTCCTGGGATATAAATGTGTACAACTGAATGAGATAAGGTGCAGCCACACTAGTTTAGATCTGCTCTTACTTGGTAATGTTTTGTGGAATATGTAGTCCCTTAAGAATGCTTTATGTTTGGGTCTATTTTTTATAGGCTTGAATTATCACATAATAGAGTCCTAAACTGGGTGTCCATAAGGAGCAACTTGGGCTTCTTGTAGCTTTGGAAAACATAAAAATTTGCAGCCATTTCACTGAAATAAACTGAAAGAAATGGAAATTTGTACCACAAATAGGTGTAATTTGGAGAATTTTCCCCATATTCTGCATATAAACTGAGGCGTAATTTTTTTTTGTTTGTTTTTGTTTTTTTTTAAAATGAGCAACTATAGACAATGTGAATAACTTGAAAGTATTTTGGGAAATAGCATTTGCAACAAATGAATTTAAGGACAGTGAAAAGCTCTGTAGATCAATTGATGTAAACAGTTCTATTGAAATTGCTGGAACTTTTCATTATAATAGTTGTAAGGATCTTTCACGCTAATTCACTGAATACTGCTCGGCTAATTTTCTGTATATAAAGTATGCGTTGTGGGGAAGTGTAATGCATTTGTTCAAATAAGTTAATGATTATGCTTTTAAATATAGTCTAGTGAACAGAAATGTGTGATTCTTAGTAAAAATGTGCAATGAATAAAACAATTAACTCTGTTGCCATAGCCAACTTGATGTTACATGACTTAGTTATAGATATATAGTGTCTATGATAATGACCGTGTACACAATTCTAAGATATGGCCTATTTCTGCAGTTCCAAAGCCTCTGTACTACCTCCAATTGTGGGATCTCGAAAGTCTAAAGGCAGTGTAAGTATCCAGTGCCATAATAAAGTTTGTGTCTAATTTGGTTTAATTCCGGCAGATGGAAAGTCCCTGTCCTTTGGGTTTTAATTAAATCAGAAGAGAAAAAATACACAGCCACCTGGTGGTGTGCTTATTAAAGCTTGATGAATCTGTAGCTATTTGCAGTGTCAATTAGACAAAAGAAATCTGAGAAAATATTATTGCAATAACGGCTGCTTTGTTTTTTATAAAATCTTCCATAGCAAAGATCAACTGCTGCCTTGAGGTCTTTTGCATAAACCTTGTCAGCTATCTTTGTGTACTTGTTTGTTTATTTATTCAAATTCTACACCTAAAGGAAAAATACAGAACCTTTTACAAAATGTCTTTCAGAAAATGGTGTTTCTGCGTGCTGAGTCTGAGTAAGGCCCTAAAAGAGTTTCCTTTCTGGTGTGTTTTGTCCTAGCTAACAATTAAATACAGAGCTTGAGCCTCCACTGCTGTGTATCCTGTATAGCTATTTATATACGTACAAAATGAGTCCACTGTGGATTTAAAACAGTGTCAAATCAGAATAAAAGTATCTGTTTGCACTGATTCTGTACAAGTGCAGTTTACTGTACAAGTACAAGACAGTGGAGAGACAGACTCAGTCTGTTGTTATAATTGTGGTAGTTGATCCTGTCCGTTCACTGTTCACACAGCAAAACCCCCTGAAGCCACTAAACAAAATAAGCAATGAAACATACAAGTCTGTTCCATTCTGTTGAAATTCAGTGGAAGATAAAACCTCAGTAAAGAACATACTTTCAAGTGGTGTTTGTTTTTAAAAACATGAGCTCTGCAATTCTGTCATTTGTAAAAATAACTCATGAACAGTTTTAACTTCTTGCCTCTTCTACTATTACTTAACAACACATACAGAAAATTATTTGATGTTCACTTTTATTCCATTGGGATTGTAACACACTGGTAACAAGTGTCAAAACTTAAGGAGGCAGGAATATGTACTACTGCTCTTAAATATCTGTTGCAACACTTGAACTGGTATAAATCATGCTATTGTTTGCTTCAATTTGATATCTACGCTTTCTTACCGTTATTGCTTGGGAGTAGCAGTCTCCAGTTTGAATAAGAAAAACCTGAAATATTGCCATGCCCTCATTTCTTTTTATAGACAAAGGATAAATGGTAGATTTGAGGCTATTGGTAGATAAATGATAGATTAGATGGTAAAAGCTAGATGGTATTTAAGTAAGATATTTTAAACAGAACTGATTTCTTCTGGTTATGTGAAAACTAGAAGAATCATATAAAAATATAATAACATATGCAAGTTTTTTTAAAGAGATGCAGGATTTTGTTCAGGACTTATTTTTCTGAAAGATTTTAATTTTATGTAGTATTACCTTTTAACTTTAGCAGTGAGGTCAAGAGAATTGTCCATGACTATTGCACAATGAAGGGCCTTGCTGGTGGTGGGCAAGTTCTAAAATGGCATGAATTGTCCATGCAGCTATACTAAGCAAAACAAAGAAGTAGAATACATTCATCTTCTGTGTTTCAGCTAAGACTGTGATAAGGTGAACAGTTCCAGACACTGATAAGGTTTTCTGCCCTATCTGCTAGAGTGTTTTGTTGTTATATGGGGTGTTTTGACAGAACTGTATTAGGAAGAAACTACACGTGCTCTTAGACTGGCAAAAGTAGGAGGCTGACAGCCTCTACTGAGAGGCAACAATGAGGATATTCAGTTGGTAAAGTCTTTATGCAGCCTAGAAGGATATAAACAGCACCCTAAAGGGTGCTATATACAGTTCAGATTTTTACGATGTTGAATGTGAACAGATTTAGACTGAAAAAAAATGTGTATAAATAATAAAATCTCTGGCTGGTACACCCAGGATCATGCATAAATCAAAACTGTAAAAATAAGGACCAGGTTTCTGGTTCTTTTTCTAGGTACACCACAGAGCAATGAGAGGAAGTGGCTGATGTCCTTGGAGGTGATTCAGAGGTGATGTGTGGGCAGACCCCTTTCTTACTGTCCACTTGGCAGTCACAGCGTTACTGACACATGAAGACTGTCATTCTCTTCCAGCTGCTTTTGACACTTAGATTAATGCCCATGTCTCATTTACAGAGGCAATGAATTATTCACAAGTTATATATGTTACATCTTATGACTTTCCACACATATGTATAGATGAGATATAGCTGTATATCATATGCGTGTATGTATAGATTGACCTAGCCATTCTTTTCATCATATGAAACATTATTTCCTTATGATAAATGTGTTAATTTTTTCTGGGACTTGTTAAGGACCGTTTAATCAGTCAGATCATACAGTAAGTTGATGAGATAGTTACAGTTTTCTAGATGGTTTAAGATATCACTTAACTGTACTGATTTTAAATTAATATGCTTCTCTAACACCTGATACCAATCTTTAGTATTAAAAATAATATTGAAATTAAAAAAAACAAATTTTGTCATTTTCGTCAGTGATAATTGTGTACACTTCTTTTCAGGGAAATGATCGGCAATCTAAATCTACTGTTGCATCCAGTGACCCAGGGGAAAACAGTTCTTCACCTCAGCTTCCCAAAGGGAAAGACAAAAAAAGCCAGAATCCAGAGGATTCTGTGTCGAGACGACACTTTTCTAACAACTCTACAAGAGTAAAACAGACAGTAAGAGTAACAGGTTCCACAGGAGTCCTTCAAGATAATGGTCAGTACTGAGATAAACGCTATCGTAGCGTAGTGGCTTTTGATCTTCAGTTAAAACAGTGAAACAGTGGAATAATACAGTTGTATAGTTCTTGAATTGTCCGTTTACTCTGGCTAACTACATTTACAAACGTTCTTTCTGCTTAGGAGATGTACCTATGCATAACTGCTGCATTCCTGCCTTCATTTACATACCACAGAAGGTTGTATATAATTTTTAGTATACCTTGGAAGTTAAATTAATATGGTCATATCTTTATGCTTTTTGATAAAAGCATAATAGAAAACATATTTTGACCATTTCCCCACTGTTCTGCCCTGCAAATAAGCGAAGAAAAGGAGCTGTTCTGCTCAAAGGACACCTTGCTGTCCCTGATGATCCCTGTTAGCTGCCTAGTTCTGTATAACAAAATGACTAGGCCTTGGGGGAATAACACAAACAACTCCAGTTAGCCGATAGCTGCTGAGACTAATCATACAGCCGCACTGCTGGAAGCACTTTCAGAATTTCTCCCTCACTTATGCTGTGGCAGCAATTTAGAAATTTAGTCATAAACATCCTCTTTGAGAAACTGTTTTTGTTATCCTATGGTGTGATATTCCCCTCCCCCCCATTTTTTTTTAACAGCTAGAAGGCTGTCCCCTCACTACAGATATTGCTGCCATGCTGGGATGGCTATTTTTCCTCATTATTAATAGTTCCAAAAGTCATTAATACAGGCCAATTAATATCTGTCAGGAGAAATAAATTATACTTTTCATAGCATGTGACGTTTCTTCAGCATGTGCTGTTTAAGTGCTAATAATTAAGTGTGCAATAACAAATTGTGGTCTAAAACTTCAGTATATGTCATCCAGTTTTGTACATCTACAATCATGAGCTGTAAATTTACTTTGAGTCACGAGCAGATCTGTAAATTTGAGTTTTAAAACATCAAGGAAATATAATATTTTGTAATACAATTGTCTTTTCAAGAATTAACTTGTTGAATTTCAGGTTTATTTAGTCTGGATTCAAATAACGTTGTATCCTTTTGCTGGTAGGTGGACATAATTCTAGCCAACTCTTTTTTTCAGTCAAGTTTTTTTTCTTAATGAAGAATGATGATTATATTATAATGAAAGTGACTGGAAACATTTGACCTTTATAACTGATAAAATGACTGAATATATTCTTCTTGAAATCATCATGGTGTATCCCCACTTTTTACAGATTGAGTGGTGCATACTAAAAACATATGAGGGAGAGACTACCAGAGCTGACCTCTCAGAGGGGGCCTTGCATGCTTGGCTTACCATTTCTAAAGGCTCAGAATCCTTATGATGCAAAGAATGCAGGGAAAGGCTTTTACATTTAGGCTGTTGTCCACTCTAGATATCTCCAGTCATTGATATGTTTTCCTTTTTTTGGAAACAGATGCATTGACTTCTGTTTGGAAATGCCAGTACAGAATTCTTTATACAGAGCTCAAAATCCACATGTTCTGATCTATTCTCTTGTTCAGAGTACTGAACTGCTCTGAACCTCTACTTACGACTAAACAGACCTCAGTCAGACCTCTTACATTAAGAGCAGCCAAGCCACATAGCTTTTTCTGATAGGTAGAGTGCCATTATGGTGATTTTCTATGTGCTATTTTTTCTGGCCTGAGATTTTTTGTAAGTAAAGTTTCTACAGATGTTTCCTGGAAGCAAACAGACCCCTCTTGCCAAGGTGAGAGAAATCTGTTCTTTGCCTTTGTTGGCCTTGCATTAGGTTATCGAAGATTTCTGATTGCTTGCTTTCATTTGCTGGAGTAGGGAAGAGCAGTAGTTTCTCTGTCCTTTCATCAGGCACTAAGAGACAAATCTGTCTTTGGTAGATAGCAGACAAATATAGGGAGATATTTACCTCTCCATATTTAGCGCTATTGCTTTTCCACCTGCTGACAGTAGTGATTGGAAATCCGCTAAGGTTACTGAAGAAGTGACTCCTTGCTTCTCACTTCAGCTTTCCTATACTTTGTGAGTCTTGCGTAATTAGGAGAAGCTGTTCAAGGCAGCCAGTTCTCTGGTTTGAGCAAAAGTGTGTGTTGGGAGAAGCTCTCTGTTCTTTCTGTGCTCCTCTATTTATTCTCCATGCATGAAGACTTGCCAGCAGAAGTGGGAATGGACGGTTTGATGTGTGTGCTGTTCTGCAAGTCTAGATAGACCTAGCTGGTCATTCAGGCAGTTGCTGAGGGAGATGAAGTCTCTAGGTTAAATTCAGACAATGGTATGGGATAAGAAATCCAGAGCCATGTAATGGATTTCTGGTGGGGTGCAATCCTTGCTCTCAGTGGATCTCCGTTCCTGAGGACATGTGTAATAAGCAAGTGAGAACTGTTTTCTTTTGCCAAGCCCAAAAAGCAAATTATCTTATGCTGTAAATCTTTAGGCCAACCATAGTGACAACTGCAGACTTGTGGACATCTAGAGACTTACCTTTTCCCGGTTAAATTCCCTAATATTTGTTCAGCCAGATCAAGCGTAAAATATTTCAGGAAGCAGTGGCCTTAAGCTTCTCATCACAAGGCTACTATTCAAAGTGGTTTTCAGCCCTGCTTGTATTTTAACAAGAGGTGCATCTTATTATTACATTATTCTAGTTCAACTTAAATGTATTTCTTTGCCACATTTTCCAAACAAAATTTAAAGATGTTTTGTTTATTTATTTATTTATTTTCTCCTTCCCTTTCTGGTTCCACTTTTTTTCTGGTACTTTTCAGTAAGTATGATTTTTTTTTTTCCTGTTATTAAGAGCAAAATTAGGATGTCCCATTTCCTGAATTTTGCTTTGCAAGCCCTTAATAACAGCACCTAATACCTTATATTCACCATTTCATGTGAGAAACGATGTGCAGTTGTTCTGAGTCTGGCAGCTTTTAGTGGAACACTTTTTTGCTATTGCATTTTTCTAAATAAGTGGTTTTTCATTGCATGGAAAACATTTTGAAGGGTGCATGGAGCACTGAAGAGAGATCCCACTTGTCCCTTTTCTTTCCCTTTAGTCATTTTGCCTAGAAATTTGTACGGAAGTGCTTCAGGTCCCTTAAAATCCACAGAAGTTTTTTTGTTTGTTTTTGGATTTCTTCCCCTCTCTGGAAGAGGTACAGCTGTGCTTGCTGCAATAGTTTTTGTCATAGCAACCAAGCAATATATCTGAACCATGTTCTGAAGTAGGTATGTCTTATTGTAAGAGAGTCTCTGTACCCAGTTTATTTTCTGAATTGACTGAGGTCTAGCAGACTGGTAGAGGTACCCAACTTTTTGACAAGAGCTGATGCTGTTGGCAAAACATCTGAGGTTTCTTTTGACCTACTGAAGCAAGTGGCGCGTGTCGCCATTTAAAGAGAAGCAGAAATGTCCTTCTGGAAGTGGATGGGATTTGAGGTGTACTGTTGGAGAGGAGGCTGAGCAGGACTAAGGAAGAGTGCCAATAGCTGTTGCTGCTGCTACCGCAGGAAGCAGGCAAGGCTTTTTCATCATCACCCTGTTAACCCAGCCAAACCTGAAGACTTTACACTGAGTGCAGTTTCTTTTTGCTTTGTTCTGAAGCATGGTGAATTGGGTAACTTACCCATAGGATGGCAAAATCTAAAAATTCACAATGTTTACTCCAGTGATGATTGTATACAAGAACTTTTTAATGTGCTAATCTGTGAATGTGGCACAAAAATATAGGAAATTATTTCATACTGAAATAATTAATGTGCCAGAAAACAATTCATGTATTTCATTATTAACGTTAAGCACTAAAATGCACCTATAAGATTGTTAGTGGTACCTAACACCATTCAATTACTTTGAAACTGAGTGCTTTGATGTACTTAATATACATTTCCCCGGGATGCAATAAAGTCTTTCAGAGAGATAGGAAATGTCTAGATTGATAGCTACAATTGTTTAAATTTACCCTTATCTTTGAGAATCTCTGGAGACAGCATTTCTTTTCTAAAATGTTTTTTTTGAAATATTTAGTGTGATGGTAGTTTTACAGCTAGAACTATTCTTGAGCAATATACTAATAGTAGGTTTTGTGTAACTCAGATAATAACTTTTCTGGGTTTTACGCATGCAGGCAGATATTTTATGTTTTCTGTTGAATCCTACAAATGTAAAAGAGGAGCCAACACACCATGCCATGTTTGGTAACCAAAGTCTATCACTGTATGTTCCTTTTCACTGTTCTTTCCCGTGCAAATTAACAGCAGGCTTCCCTCTGGAGAGTCAAAAGCCCTAGGAAATAAATATCTCCACATGGATGTGAAGGATTCTTAAATTGCTCTTGCACTTTTTTGCCCATGTTTTTCTGCCTGTGAGAGACTGCGACACTTGCAGGCAAATTTTGGGGAAGGAACTCTTGAAAAATCTGAGCAAAGGTCTTTTCACTCAGATCTAACCCTGTGTGGGAACTCCACCGTAGTCAGAACTTAGGTAGCTTGTAGTGAAGTAGCTCAAGGAAAATGTACTATACTGACCCCAAAGTGTCATCTTCTACAAAGTTGTTGTCTTCTGAGTGGTTTTTCTGGTCACACCTCAAGATGGAGTGATCTGAAGCACAGGCCAGGCAGGCTGTAGGAGCTGTGAGCTGTTAGTGTGGAGTGCTGCAACTTCAGTATCCTCCTGCCCAGACAACCCCCCGTGTCAAAGACTGCTTTTAACAGAAAGCCAGTTATACTGTAAAAATATGGGGTTGCAGAGGTCAGCATTACACCATATTTCTGTCCTTTATTGTTTGAAGGGACTGAACTGCTGCGTGATTTGTGATGATGTTAAACTTACTGCCAAAGGCATATTATTTTGTGACTTGATAGTCTGTTTTGCTATCAAATTTGTTTCTTTCTTTCTCATTAGCTGAATGTTTTTCACCCGTGGGACTATCTGTTGAGTTAAATATAGCACAGGAGCTTGATTAAGTATTTCCACCAAATTATCTATCTGCAGGTGGGAAGTGAATGTTCTTAGCTGGTCGATGTACATTTTGGAACTGGGGTAGGCGGTGGAGTAGTTCCCTTTGAAAGCTTTCCTTAGAGAAGCTCATCAGTCAAATCAGCTTTATGAGCCCACTGACTTACAGCTCTGTCAATGGAGGATCTGAGAAACAAGTAGATGTGTTGAAGTAAGCAAAGCCTGAAACATTCTGCCCTCATCAGCATTGGCATTGTTTTTATGGTGCATCATAGGAGAGTTGCCTGGCTCAGTTCTGACCTGTGCAGCCCCTTCTCTACCAGAGAAAAAAAGCTCACAGTGGGGAGGTCTCATTACCATGTTTCCTTCCTAACAAAAGAAACAAACTGGTTTGCCTCTTTCAAGCAGACCAGGTTGTGGGTGGCTTCTCTGTCTGCTTATTCTGGTGTACTGTGGTGACATTTAGCGTACCAATAAAGCAGGAAAGAAAGAAATGTTCGAAATACGCAAACACTGAAAGTATTTTCATAGACAGGTGACCGAATGTATCTGTATCCTGCAGCTTGTTGTTCATGGCTCAGTAGGCTGCTTGGGTTTAACCTGCTTGCCCATCTCTTATTCCCATGGAGTACATCTGAATGTACTTACCAAACATAGCTGCTGCTGAAGCTGGATTTCAGCACGCTGTTATAAACTTCATTTCTGCCCTTTGCAGAAATCAGTATCCTGAGTGGGCAGGTCTTCAAGCCAATCTGTAACCGAAGCCCACTTCTTGTACCTATGTCCTGCAGTGGTCATGGTCTTGCTGCAGGGAAAGCTTTCTCACCTAAGCCAGACTGTCTTTGACAACCTTTCTTCTGATTAAGCCCGTGGAGGGCTCCTAGTAGAGAAAATTATTTACAGGAAAGTTCCCAACTCCATTTCTACTTGTTCCAAGGGGACATCTTGTAGGGAGTCACTGCTGCCTGCTGTGCTTTCCATACTGTTGAGATGATGTGTAGGGGGAGAGGTTTACTTCTTGCTGATGACTGAACCAGCTGACCTTCAGCAGCTTTCTAGTTTATAATGTAGGCTGCAGTGACACTTCCACACGTGTGTCATTGCTGTCATCTGTGAAACTGAAGCTGTTAATAATGTATGTATACATTTCTTTTTCTGTAGTTTTTAAAGAAAGTTCAAAGTGAATAATCTTTTTTTTGGAGCCTTTCAGATTATCTTGTTATTGGAAGTTTCGTTAAGCACGAGGGGGACAGTAGGTGGAGAGCATCTAACTTCTTTCTAAGGAAATAAACCTGTTTCTGAGGAAATAATTTTTTTTTTCATTGCTAGAATTTTTTGAATGTAGCAATATGGCAAAGACAAATAATAAAGTGCTGAATAAAAGGGTGCCCAGTGGTGTTGCCAGATTTACTGATGAAGAATTCATTGTATATTCATAGTTTGTTTAAAAAAAAAAAAAAGTCAAAGTTTCTATGCAGAAAGCTAAGTGACCATCTAGATGATGTGGTATCTAATTAATGTTGTTAAAGCAAAAACAATGCAGAATGGTAGGTAAGTGGTGAAATGAAATACTTTATAGGGTGCTACTTTAGGGATAAAGGTTTAAAAAACTTTGAAGAAGCCAGTTTTGTGAAAATCTCTTCTGATGCTACAGCAGAGGTCATTAAAACGTCAGTAAGATGTGTGATATGTAGAGATAAAGAATAGTGAATATCCCATGGTATATAAAATCAATGGTTTGAGCTTATCTGTGATTCTTTGAAATCACATCTCAGAAAAGGGCATTGTAGTTTTAGGAAAACCTCATGGAGAGAAAAAAAATGGTTAGGGATCTGAAAAAATATACATGAAGCAAAAGAACCTCGCATTTTTTTATTGCATCAAAAAGGAGGTCTTTTTATTTAAAAATACTGTGTTGGATAAGAATAATACCCAGCATTATGATAGATGTTCCTAAAAACATCTATCTATGTAAAAATCCAGATATCAAGATCTAAACCAGTTGCTAATTAAAAAGACTATTTCAAATCAGAGCGTAGGTTAGCCATCGTCTGGCTACTGTTCTTGGGTTGTTTTTTTTCCTTCCCCTCCCTCCCTCCTCCCCTCCCTCCTTTCTCCATCCTTCCTTCCTTCCTCCTTCCTTTCTTTTTTTTTTTTTTTTTTTTTTTTTGTCTCCTAAAGCATCCTGTGCTGGCACTGTCAGACACAGGGTACTGATGTGGATGAACCATAGATCTGATCTGGTACAACAGTTTCTACAGCACTACATTCTGTTTCTTAGAAAATCAGACCTTTCTTTTAAATAGTTGTGAGTGGAGGCTTAAAACTGGCTAAAAACACATAATGGTTAGACCATTAATTTTTATTTTTGTACAAACAGTGTGACAGTTTGCACATGGCACAGATGGGAACGAGTTGTCTTTTCTTCCTTTCCCCTCCATCCTTCTAGCTCTCTGAAATGAGGCTTTTAGTGTCTGCCATATAACAACTTTGTGTTTCCATATAAATGCAGTGGTAGTCTGGTTTCCCACAGAAAGATTTTCTTAATGCCTTTTAAGATCTCTGATGTTATTTTATCCTTATGGTAGCTGGTAAGTGTTCTTATGAAGGGTAAAATCATAGGAAAGTAATTTAAGGAATTCTGACACTGAATTAGGATGACTGACATTAAGCATACCATGCATTTAGTAATGAAGAATACTAGTAAATCATCAGGCTTTTTAAGGCAGGGTAGAGATGTGAAGTAGGAAATACACTTTCTCTTACCCTCTTGATTTGTTTCAGGTCAATTATTTGAATAGTGTTCGTCTCTATAATTTTTGCTGCTGGAGTCTAAATATGCTGCTGTCTGAATATATTAATGAGTATAAATTTTATAAATTTTGTTTAATCTGGGCACAAATGTGAATATATTTACTTATATCATAAGACACGCAGCTGCCTAAATTCCCAAATAAGTTGAGTAAATTTCTTCTGCAAGTTTATCTAGAGAGGTGGATGATACTGTGACATGAGTCAGTGCATCAAGATCTCTATTCCTCTGTTTGTCTTCACTTTATTTGGCTTGTGTTTTGAGTTAATCCCTGAGTCCCACAGCATGGCTTTTTTCTGTTAACTCATGGCTCAGAGAAAGGTTTTGTAACTATCGTGAGGTCTGAATTTTGAGATCTCAGTGGTAAAGGGTGCTCTGTACAAAAGCTACTTGCAAGAAGACGTGTGGGATTCAGCAGGAGATGACATGGAGTCTGAAGTCAAGATGAACCACTATCACAACAGCCAAAATTCAAAATGCGCTTAAGCGTTTTTTTATGTATTTTTTCCACCAAGTCATGCTAACATGCATGCATAACCTTTTTAAGCATACAGTCTAGGTTTCATTTCTTTTACTGAGACTCTGGCACCTGCTTGCTTAAAAGAGCGTGTTCCTGAAGAGACCCAACAGGTCAGTCACGTGCTCACTTACCTGTGTTTTTGTTAGGCTTGCTTATGTGCTTATATTTAAGCAGGGACATGGGGATTTGGACACTCAAGGCTTTACACATATTTACTCTGAAGAAGGAGCTATTATCCTAAACCTAAAATGTATAGATCACCACACAAATCATCGGGAAAACATGGGATTGCTGTTATTAATATTTAATGGAATTTTCACAAGCATGGTGTTCTCAGAATCATCACTAAACAATGTGAATAAAACAGTTCGTTTTTCATATGAAACAATTTATAGCCTCTGTTGCAAGAATAGAGCTAAAAGATAATGATAAAACCTCAGACAAGTGTATCATTCCTAACTATATGAATTACTAGTGGCTGATGTATCTTTCACAGAGACATATTCCAGACCAAAAAAATTATTCAGCATATATGTGACCATATGAATTTATCTGCATTAGTATATTAAATGAAGAAAACCTATTAATGTCAGTGATATTGATAAAATGGATTTTAAAAATAATATATAAAACAAGCCATATAAAAGCCTCTGGTCTGCCTCTACAGTGGTCAAGTCTAAACATGTGCCCTTGCACCTTTGTGTTTTATTCTCTTCTTCATTTAGCAAGTAACAATGTTGTTAAGGATGCTTCTGTCAGTCATAAACTGCAGTTTACAATATAAAATGTGCACACAGCTCAAATGAAATGGCTGCAGAGATATTTGAATATCCTGTCCTTTTAATAGGCTGGTGTGAGTGTTCCATCAGTTCAGTAGGGGGCTATGGCATTTATTTTTTTCTTTTGATGGAAATATTTTTGAAGGACTTCTGGTTAAAATGTTGGCATTTAAATAGTTTCTAGCTAATGTTTGAAGACTCTCGGGCTGAATCAGACTTGATGGAGAGGATCGGATTAGGCCAGAGACAGGATCCTTTTTTTTGTGGAAAGAGGAAAAACATATAATGTGCATTAGTATGTAGCAGTACTTGTAGCATACTTCTATAATTAACTTAAGGAGTGTAACCAAGCTAGTATAGGTCAATTTAGTCCTTAATGGGACTATCAGTATTTTCTGAGTGCAGCAAAATTGTCAGGTGACCCCAAGTTTGTGACAGATGCTTTTCATACCTGCAGTTTTCTCTGTTCTGATACCATTATGGAAGAAAGCTTCCATAATCTACAGCTGTGTCTGTGAAAGTTTGTTTCTGTTTGTTTTAATTTTTCCTGTGGCACCTATGATAGCTGTGGTGAGCTTACCCTAACAAGTCTTTCACTGCTTATCAGTCTGGCCTCCCTGCATGCTCTCCACCTCCTTTGCTTTGCTCCCTTCCTCTTCCCCTCCCATCACTCCCCACCTTTCACTGTTCTTCCCTCTGCTCTTTACACTACTTTCTTTTCCAGTTATAGAATCATAGAATGGTTTATGTTGGAAGGGACCTTAAAAACCATCTAGTTCCAACCCCCTTGCCATGGGCAGGGACGCCTGCCATACCATCCCATTCTCTGATGCTTTTCCTTGGGTCCCTGTGGCACTTCATTCATTTTATCTGATTTCATCTGTTTTCTTTCCATGCCATTTGTTGGTCCTTCCTCAAGTCATCCTTTCTGTCTGGCACTGATTCACCAGCATCAGAAGGTCTGGGTTCAACCCATTTTTCTGTCTCAGTTTTCCTGTTTGACATTGGGCAATTGCTTGGGCCTAGATACATTCTGAAGTCAGTGAAGCATCTACATGGAGAGAAATGTGTGTAACAGGAGGCAGTTCAGCCCTCCTAAGCTGTTCCCACCTCTCTGAAGCTTCTTCCATGTGGTTCAATGGTATGTCAGAGAGCAGCTGTGGAAATGCTTGGTTTGCCAAGGCTCTTGTGGAGTGGCTGTATAGGGTCAGAGGTGGTGAATGGGAAGACAAAAGCTCTTCTAGCTTCCTTCTCCACCTAGTTATCACAAGCCTTTTTCTTTAATCAGCTTGGGAGCAGAGAGGATGTGCCATTCTCATTTTACTATTTTTCTCCTACTTTTGTACTCAGCCCTGTGTAGCTTTGCAACAGGCGGTGACATGTGCTGTGGTTTTGAAGAGTAGACTTGTCAAAAGGTTGCATCAGCTGTGTAACAGGCATCGCTATAAAGTAACTTTATAGCTTGAAAAGTTTTCTTTAGACTTTATTCAAGTCATAATTCATAGCTTTGTAGCTTTCTTTTGGTATGCTTTATAGCTCCAAGTCGTTATGTGAGTGTGAAATATAACTTTTTTCTGACTAAGACAAAGTTATTCTTTTGAATGTATCCATTAAATATATGTCCTGATGCTCTTTAAAAAGTTCCTGTGTGTACTTTTGATAGCTGATTTATGGGCTCTGACTTTTTAAAACAAAAGTAGTTTTCTGTGTAATTGCAGAGGACTGTATTAAAATAATGGAAGAGTGACAAAAACTCAACAGAGCAAAGAATATTGGTTTTTTGCACTTTAAGTATTCATTACAAGTTAATGTGACTGCTGTGCTACAACTCTGGAACAAGAATATTTAATTCAGTTAAAAAGAAAGAAAACCAACAGGCAAATTCTGGCCAATATTTTTTTTTTTTAAAAACTAGAGAACCGTTGTTTAATTTTTAACCAAAAAGCTTCATTGAAATTAATGTTTAAAGATACTGGGCCTCTGGGTATCAGAATACAAATAAGTGACCATGGCTTACACTGGCACCCAGACATGCTGTGTGCGTATTTTTACTTATCCTGTGCTTATACATGTCGTTTACATGCATGCTGATGACCCATTGTGCCCAGGTGTGAAAGGAGCTTATACTGCTGGGACAGTAGGATCCAGAGGGCAGATGAAGGGTACGTGCCCTTTTCTAAGGGTGCTGTTTTTCTTCACCTGCTCTTTTCAGAACTTCTTCACATACCGAAGACCCGTGTTAACATCCAGTCCAATTTGAAAGGGCAGAATATAGGCTGTTGCTCTGTGTATCAGTAGAAGCTCTTCCCCTTCTCCTAACGTGCATGCTTTTAGTGCTCTGAAATGTCTCCCTGTCAGTAGGATCTCTCCCTCACTCTGTCCTGCTTTGTCACCTTGTCTCTGGGTGAGATGGACTCCTGCAGCGGTTGTGTGACTAGTGGGACTGATGTGGGTGGTGAAAGTGCCTTAAAAGCTGGTAATGGGGGTGGTTTATTCTGTATTAAAGCCCTTCTGTTTCACCTGGAGATGACTGTATGAGATGCAGCTTCCCTCTTAGGCAGGCAACTGGTACCATACAGTCAATTGACTGTAGTATTTCAGGTAGATTCAGTTAGCGGAAAGGAGTATTGCAGCTTTCTTCCCAGTTTGCTTGTGTCTTTTGAAAACTGCTTCAAACATATGTTTGAGAAACAGAAATTGAGAGGGAAGTGTGGAATGGTGCTTCCGTTCTCTTCCTACCTTTGCCCATAAATGCCAAGATGTAAGCGCTGCCCTTGTGGGGTGAAGAGGGAAAGTAAGAGCAGGCACAAGCGTGCCAGACTCCTCAGCACGTCCATTGTCTGTCTGCATTACTGGCTGTCAGACAAAGTGCTGGTCAGGCTAATAGCATTCAAACTCTGCATAGCAAAAACTAGAAGAGGATTATTTGCAAAGACTCCAGCTGTAGTATACTTAGCCTCACCTTTGCCTTGTCTATTCAGAAGGCATGAACAGAAGTTGAGAAAGGGCTGTTTATTTGGAGAGGCTGTTTGTTTGAATCTGTTTCCTCACGGCAACAAGAAAGATGCAGCAAATCCTAAAGGTTTCTTGACTGTGGTATGCTTTCAGATCCCAGCTGCTCCCGGAAACTTGTTGAGGGCAAGATGCATCTTGCCTACCTTCCACTGTATGAGGGTTAGAGGATTCATTCAAGCTGGGCTTCCAGGTTGTACCTGTCAAGGAGAGATAAGTGTGCCTGGAGATGCCCATTCTCTCAGTTGATAGTGAAATTAGAAATCTAGCTTAGACCAGATGCTGAAGTATCGGATGTATCATGTATGTAATTCCTACCTTGAATTATGGCACTTTCAGTGTCGTTTTGGAGTGAGGAGTCTTATTCTGAAACGGAGATGTATTTTTGGTGGAGAGCTAGAAGCCAGCTGCAGCAACACAGTGATAATGATTGCTCCCAGGTACTGTTTTGATCAGTATAGCTCCACTGTCTACTCTGAAGGCTCATTGGAGTTCCTCAGCTGGCTTTGCAGTTTTATTCCAAAAAATTCCTTCAAATTCAAAGGCTTTGGATTGGGTAAAGGAAGCACTTATCACCATCGTACAGTTTTTATTTTATTTTTTCCTGATGCACAGTGAAAAAGACTCCTAGCATTTTAGTTGTCTGCATTTGGCTGTCACTGATGTGGGATTAATTTATTTTAATCTGAAACCAATAAACTGCACAGTGAGTTTACACATGCACATTTTGGGGGGTATGGAAGTAGATAAAAAGAAAATATTCATAGTAGAAAATGTATCCCATGTTCTTTGCTGTCCTTTTCCCTGCCAATTTAGCTGTTATGTGGAATCCTCTGGTTCTGAGTGCCAGACTGTTTTAAAGTGATTGTTTCCTGGGACTTAACATCTGAAGAATTATGCTCATAGCTTATTTGAAGCTTAACCTAATCTTCCAACAGAGTTTAGTTGGGCTAGCCGTGTATTTACTTTGAATGTTTTTTTTTTTTTAATCCGCTGAGAATTTCACCAGCATGCCATTCATATTACAACTGATCCATGTCATAATCCTCTCAAATCAAGATGATTAAAGAATTTCTTAGTGTTGAGAGCTCTTTGTGCAAGATTTAAATTCACCACTTCTTAGAGCAAATCCAGTAGACTGTGAGCCGGTGCTTTGGTTTTTGTAAGCTATAAGGCATGCTATTAATATTATGATTGGACTCTCATTGCACTGGTAGAAACCTAAATAATATTGAATATATTATATGTTACAGTAATTGCAACTGGAAACGTGAGGTTTAAAGCTTAGAGTAGTGCAGCTGGTTCAGCACAATTTGGGCTTATGAAAGTGACACCAAAGGCACATTTATTTATCAGCATCTTGGTTTAAGATTTAAAAAAAACCCAAAACACAACACAAAAACCAAACCTACTTATTTTTTGTTTGCACCACATTCTGTAAAGAGTACACTGTAGGACACTGAACAAGAAAGTAGTGAGTTCAGAAGCATAGTGGTATATTCTTGTAAGGGAGCACCCTCACTTTAAAGCCTATTCCATTCAAATACAGTAGTTTAATTGTGGTCGCACTGCTTCCAAAGCACACTACTCCCTCACCCCCCCAGACTATAAAACAAGCTCTAGAGATAATAGAATATGAAGTTTGAGTTCTCGTTATGATTTGGAAAAGTACTATACTGGAGATGGGCTGAGCCACTCGACAGTTTTTCAGATTTAGTTTTGAGTATTATGAGGTCTTAGAAGTTAGCAATCATTTCAGTTTCCTGGGTTTGCTATTGGTTAAAAAAAGGAAGAAAAAGGCCAACCCTTAATTAAAGTGAAAGCTGTACAGAACATCAGGTATGGCAGCCACTCCTGCTATCATGCTCTGAATTGCTTTGAATAAAATTACGAACTTGCCAAAGAGTATAAAGGGATTGCTGAATACCAGCTGTGTATTGTGAGCTAAAACTGTTGCTGTCCATATTTTCCTGCTGACAACTTTTAGGATTAACATACTCTCTGTAGTTAAACCATAGACACATAGATCATATCAGTGCTGTGTTGTCAAAGAAGGCAAAAACTGGGATGAATAAAGAGAGATCATCTTGTTTCTTATTTGCAGAGATTTTACAGGACCTGTAGGTTTATTCCTCACATAATAGGAGATAAAATCGCAATCTATAGCAAGAAATGAGAACCCTTGTTGCTGTTGGTCTGTATTGTTACAGTGCTGAATCATGGTAGCCAGAATATACCAATGCCAGTGGGGAACTAAGATGATGGTAAACCTTGCAGCCTCTTTGTTTGAGCACATGATGAGTTTCTTTGGGTTTGCTTTTAGGAAAATGAATATATTGCAAAGCATAAAACGGGCAAATAGTACTTGGCAGCAGGAAAGCCATGTTGCTTAACTCACTGCAGGATGGAGCGTAGGTGTACTGATGCTTAGTTTGGAATGATGGATGTTGCAAATGGGTGATTTAGATAGCTTAAAGAACCACTGTCAAAGGTGTTAGCAAAAGCAGTTTTAATATGATGTTGTAAAAGTGCTACTTAACAAAATTTGATGGCAAAATTCACTCTATTAATTACTGCATGAAAAAAACATACAAAGGAAAATTGAGTTATGCTCGAGTTAGAATGATTCATGAAGAGACCGAGGACGCAAACAGTAAGGGAAGCCCTACTGTTGAGTCACGAGGTTCAGAAAGGACCTCCTTGCTTTCTAAACTCCTTCTCAGAGAAGAGTCTAGGTGTGGCTGGGTCCAGCCTTAGGCCCAGACTTGCTCAACAGTTTATGTATAAAGGGTTATATATGCAAAGTTTATGTAGTGTTTCATTAGCATCAATTCAGCATGCAATCAAAGTTACCAAGGCAAAAATCAAAGTTACCATACTACAGGGTTATGAGCGATATCGGTCACTTACCAAAGATCTGGTGTTGATAAAAGGTCTCTCTGCCTTGATGAACAGCCTTGAGAGGCATCCCAGCTCAAGGGGAGATCACCGCCATGCAGCCAGGCTGCCTAGCAGGGAGAGCTCAAAGAAGGCTCACTTAGGCTGTCATAATTATGGGTAGCGGTTGCCTCGTAGTCAAATTATATGCGATGCAAAAGGTATGGATGAGATTCCTTGTACCCACAACTTTGTTCCTTCATAAATGAGTCTTGAAAAAGCCATCTGCTATTCATGTGTTAATTGCGTGATTGGTGATTCAAGCTCATATGCATCAATGCTCTCTGTGTCACTCTGCTCCTTTGTGGATTTTCAGGGAACAGATTGAAACTAGAGGAGTTCGTGGGCTGGCTACAACTCAGGCCTTTACCTCCTTCGGACCCTGTACCAAACTACCTCTAGTTTGGTTAGGGGATCGAGTGCATCCCTCACAATGGACAAGGACAAATGGTTCAGGGCTTTTGCATTTGCTTTGTGACAGTTTAGCCCTTAGGACCCAGCTGTACCCAAGAGAAGGCTGAGTTTTGGAACAGGCATGGAATTCAAAAAAGATGTGACTGAACGGAAGCTGCTTTATTAATTTCAAAATGCAAATGGTCTCAATGATCTGTCATTTAAATAAGTGAATAAAATAGATGCTTCAAAACACAGAGGATAAATGAGGTGAATGACAAAAGTAAAAATAAGGAAGAAAAAACTTTGTATTACGATGTGCAGTCCTTTATTTTTGTAGCTGTTTATGTATAAAGATGACTGAGCTATTGCAGCTGACTAAGGCAGCTTTTCTTTTGCTCTAGCATTACCACATTTCCTATCAGTAGAAGAGACTGCTGCATACAAGGTCAATGTCTAGAGCCACCTTTTGCAGTTTCTGTTGAGGTAGTCAGATGACAGGAATCTATAATGGTGTGAAATCTTATTAGAAATTCAATATTTCCTGAAGAGAGGAACTAATTGCCTAGAAGCTTGAGGCTGCAATAGTATCAGGTGAAGAAAAAAAGTGTATTTTTTAATATTCCCAATGGTTTCATATATATATTGCTACCAGTTTCTTTTTAATTCCATTACTTTTTGATGACAGAAGTCACAGGCACACCAAGGCAGTGGCTTTTTGTTGGAAATGGGCCTTGTACAATTAAAAAACCCCTGAAATTAAAAAAAAAAACCAACAAACAACCAAAAAAAAGAGAAAAGAAAATTATGTTGTAGATAGGCATAAATGCACATGTCCTCCCCATTCCTTGTAGCAATCTATTCAATTTAATGAGCCACAGATTTTTTACATTTTGTTTTTAATTTGACTTAATGTTTTTATGAGGCAGCCTCTGTGGTAAGTCACATTAATTTTTTTTTTTTATAGTCACATTAACTTCCTTGCTTACATACAGAGCTTGCAGTTAGTAAATGTCTCTGATTTCCATAAAATATTCAGGGCAGGCTATTATTACAATGATTTTTTTTTTATCCCTACTGCTAAACTTCAATCAGTTTAGAATTTGAAATGCATTAATGACTGTATAATGTTGTAATTTGTGCTGCAATAAATGTTTTGCAGTTAATGCTGGTTAGGAAAGGAGCTTATACAAGAGCCATTAATTGCTACGCTTAATTATTTAAAATATATAGATTTCTTATGAGTTAATTCGATGTGGAACTCAATTACTGTTTAATAAAGTCGTATAACTTTCTTGTTTATCAAAGTGTACAAAAGGATTCCAGCTGAAATACTGAATGGTGTCAGACAGAAAACGAGCTTTGCACTTTAGCCAAGGTTTGCTCAGTTATACGTGCATCAGTTCATTGCTTCTTTCTGTACATACTGAACTGAGTGAGTGCACCATACACTGAACATCTGTGTGTTGAGACAACTGGTAATACGTATCAGGTGAAATGTTGTTAGTCAAAATGGTGTGGGCATTTATGCATTTGCTGTTGCTGATAATTTTTCGGTTCTGTACCTATTTGGAGATTAGCCAGAAGTATAAAACATCTAGAAAATTCCACTGAATGGTCAGTGGAATCGCTTTCACACAAATGAATTCTCAGGGGCTGCAAAGCCAGCATAGCTGACATGGGTAAGGGGACGGGACAGGGCAGAATAGGTAACTCCGAAGATGAAGATCCTTGGCTATTAAGAGCCATTATGCAAGAAGCATAATTTACAGCGATCTTAACATTGTCTTAATTTGTTTTATTTCTCCATTTGCAACAAAATCACAGAGGTGAAAAAGTACTATAGGAATGCAGTACCACATTCTCTTATGTTTAGTGAAACCAGGTGGGGACCAAGCCACTTACTTTATGAAATAGACATTGGGCAAGTACAAAATCAGAAATCCCACAACCTCTTTATCAGTCATCATCATTTGTAAGATTCTGATTTAGACCTGACCACTCTGCCTTTCTCCTACTCATAGCCTCAGGACCTGATTTCCAAAGAGCTAACTAAGCCTTCTGAGAACATCCTCCCTCATGTGATTTCACCACTTCTTTCTGCTGAAAATGTTCTCTTGTTCATGCTATTTTTGTGGTTTCATTGCTGCTAGCTGTAGAGGCTAGCCATAAAGTAGGTGCCAGTGTTTCAACAGCTGTATCATTTGGCTTTGTTTAGGGCGGGTTGAGTTGGTTCACTGCTTTTTTGAGACAACCAGCTACCTCTCTTCATCTGAGCTGTTATCAGGCTCTAAGTGTTCCCTTTCCTGGTAACCCTCACAGGGCTTTGGGGAATTCAGAGCTTGTAGCAGTCTAGATCCTATTAAGATTTCATCAGTGTTTCTCTCTGTGGGATTACAGAGATGGAGAAGAGGTGAGACAGAGCATAACTCTTGAAGAAGCTCCATAGGAAACCACTTGTGGTTGCAGTTTTCATTCATTCCTTCAGACTAAAGCCAAAAAGTGAAGTAGGAATTCTTTACCCAGACCGTAGAGCCGCTACCCAGAGTCTTACTAAATATTGTTTGTTGTAGGAATAAATAACAATAAGAAATCAAGAAAAATACTTGCCTGACAACAATGAGCATTTTTTCATTGTTGCTTTTTGCTGCACCTTTGTCACAAATGAATATGTGTGGGAGCATCTGAACATAGAAATTCAATTGCAGATAGGTATTGGTAAAACATTCCTCTTCTCAGGGTTTCCTGAAGGAGGATTACTTTAAGAAGCTTAAATTGGCATGGGTACCTGCTAGCTTGTTCTTTTCTCCCCTTTCATTTTTTTCAAGCTTCAGCTCTTCCACTGCAGGTAACACATTCTTTCTGCCTGTCTGCCAGTGTGCTGGACCCCATTTCTTTTCCTAATTTCCACCCGTGTTTCCTCATCGTTCTATTTGCTCTTGCACCGTTCCTCGTTCCACACATTCCTTTTAACGTTACTGTTGCCTCGTCATCTCCATGTCCATATCCTCCAGCCTCTGCATATCCTCTCTCTCCAGTTGTCTGCTCCTCTTGAATGCCTTTTCCCTGTTGTGATCTGTTCTTTGCCCTTCTGCGGGTTCTTCTTTCACCTTCTTGCCTGAATTACTGAACATGACTCTGCTTTAAAATAATCAGAAATTATGAGAAATGTTTGTTTAGGTTACCTCACTTCTCTTTGTACAGGGTATAGAAAATAGTGGCAGTTTTTAGCTCAAGACAGTCTGTTTTCACACAGTGACTGTCACAACCTGAAAAATTCTAGTCTCTTCTGGTTGTCTGGACACCATGGAAAAATACTCTTGCAGATGATTAGGAGAGTTTCAATAGTATTTTGCTTGGCCTGTTGACAGAAGCAGCACTTACTGTGGTATGGAGAACTGAGGACCTAACTGAAATAAATCCTTGGATTTAAACTTGTCAGCAAAGCTGTAGGGAGGCATTTTGGAGCTCCAAGTGCCCTTGAATCTTTCTGCCATCATATTCGACTCAAGTTGGAGCAAATGGGTAGAGCATGCCACAGCTTGACTGTAAGGCTTGGACCTACCTTCCTTTCTTACCTCATTTTAGAACGCTTCTCCAATGTGGCCATGACCTGACTGTGGCCAGTTCTCAATTAGCTTGAGGTACAGAAAGTCAGAACTAGCTCTTGTATGAGGAGCACGTTTAATCTACAGTGTTTTATGGACCATTTGGGGTAGGCATAGATGTTCCACCTAATGGAAGTGCTGGGAATTCTCTTTTCAGTAAAATACACTACTTATTTCTAACTTCAGTACAGATTGCAATGTAAACCCATAACAATATAGAATGAAGACTTGCAAAAATGTTTTTTCGTGTAATTTATAGCGTTTTCTAAAAGGCCTTCTTGTTTTTTCCTCCCTTAGAGATGTGTGTAGAAACTGACTAATGATTCTGAGACAGAGATGTGAAATATTGCATCAATAAGATTTTTTTTAGGTGCTTTTTTCTCTGAACCAAAAAGCATTTCTGAAATACTACCTATAAAATATGAGGCAAAATTACCCAGCCTAGCACATTTCCTTGGGACGTGCTGAGTAACTCACAGCACTGATAATAGTGATTAATGTGGTCTACAAACTCCTGCTGACAAGATCTTGACACAGAATCACATAAACAAGTAATATGTTGGCCTTTCACTCAGCTGCCTTCTTCCAGATATTTGTAAATTCACATACACAAGGTGTAAGTACTTCTGGCTGAAGTAGTGTAGCATCACTAGTAATGTTTACATTTTAAGCTAGTTTCTTAATGCACCATTTATTCAAGTTAATTTTTTGTAAGTTATTTTACAATTTTTGCAATTTTTTTTCTCTTTTGGTACCAAAATAAAACAGTATGTGTCCGAATGTAGGACTAATTTAATTCCTTGCCATTTTCATGGGATTGTTCTTATTTGTTAAAGTGTCACAACTTTCCCATTTTTCAGTTAGTATCATTTTTTTTCTTCACCTGTTTTGGCACATTTCAGAACTAAGTGTTTTTCTTCCTTCCCTGATTATTAATGGTATGTGTGTTTTGGACATTTGTCTTCCATACTCTCATGTTTGTGCAGAGCAAAATAATTCATTTCCCTTTTGTTGTCAATTTTTTATTTCCTTAAAGAATTTTTTCTTTTCCTTTTCTGACAACAAATATTTTCTGCCATCGTTTCAGAAACCAACTAACGATCTATTGTGTTGTATGCAATTGAAATATGCTATTCTTTAACTACTGGTTTTCTTCAAAGATTATAGTTGTTCTGAAAATGGGATAATTTCCCATTTGACTGAAAACGCTGTCCTTGAAGGTTTTTTGGTGACTTCTGTGGTCACTATTCTTTCCCCTCGCAGCCTGCCACCTAGTTTTGGCATCTTCCACTCTGTGGAAGAGCAGGGACACTGTTTCACTTTAGAGTGCTTTCTGTGCAAGACAATGAACGGTGGTATCCTTGAGACATGCTGGAAGGTTGTGCGGAGCTCTTTTCAACTAATCTCTTTTCACTTATGACCAGTTTTCTGAACAGGCACCTCTTTAAAAATGCTTGGAGTAAATGCCACGGGGAATTCAGTTTTTGCTTATTGGAATCCCCCTGTTTCTAGCTTTTTGGATACACTGCTTTGAATGGGAAAGTTGGTTGCATGATCCAGGTAGAAAATTATTGTCGTCTTCCCTCTCCCTCACTTCCTCATGGTTTCATGATTAAGGTTTTTGAAAATACTGTACATCTGTCTCCCTGTGCTTCCCCGCTCCATGTTTTTATTGCCGAATTTGTCAAAAAAACCCTGTCTCATCAAAGGGGGTCTGTAATGAGATATGTATGTGTAGATTGTCCAAGATTTACCATACTGCCAGCAAATATTGGATAGTCCTTAGTTGGTTTCAATGGAACATACTACAACAGATGTATTATATTTATTAATCCACAAAAAAAAATTAAGAAAAGAAAATTATTATTTCCATGCTAAGTATGAAGATGAGACCTTTTTCAAGATGTGTGAGATGTTTAGAATAAGAATCCAGGCAATGATGCTAAGAACCCTGTGGTATTTCCAACACTGGTACTTTCAGAGGATGAGTAGTATAGAACTTTTGGCAGAATGGGGAGGTTCCAGTGGGATGGATGCTCAAGTATTCAAGCTGCTATGCCCATCAGAAAATGTCTCTCCTAAAATGCAGTCAGCAGTACCACTCTGCAATATCATTGTGATGTTCCACAGGCTTCCCCATTTCTGCCTCTTCATTTCAAACTATGAGAACGGCTTCCACTTCTGGTGCTCTGGTCAGTGGCCTGCCAGTAGACGTCTAAGGCCATCTGGATGAGCTGGCACCTCCCCTCCAGTTAGCCATTTGCAGTGGTATGGTATGCTTCAGAATTTTGTCCTCAGGGTAAACTCTTTCCTTGGCTCTCGTAGTGATGAGAAAGTAACTGGAAAACTAAATTCCAGAGTAGTCAGTGCAGGTGGACTCTGCATTTTTTATGTCTTGGGTTTTTATCCATTATTTTTCCTCCTTCTCAGTGGTGCTGTGAACGGCTCAGTGCTACACTAGGGCTGCTTACTTAACAGTGTCCAGCAATGTAGATGAATTTGCATGGTCAGTTGATATTATCAAGTTCCTTTATTATCCTTTTATGAAGAACTAAGAAGCAGTCCAAAACAGCCCAAATATTTTTTCCTCTTTGTTATTGTAGTTACTTATTATGTTGGATATGAACACATCGGCACAGAACCATCTGCCTTTCCTAGATAGATGGAGAGGGAGGGGGAGATGGTTTAGAGTAACCTATGCTTTTAATTTATGGGCTGTTTTCAGTTTGGGGGGAAGGGAGAGAGGAATGTGCGTCACTTGGAAATTGTTTGTTTTCCATATGTTTTCTTTACTTTCCTAATAGTTAGCTAATAATGAAAGATCTGTATTAGAAACTTCGAAGATCCCTAGTTATTACTTACACTTGGGGGAAAAAATTTACTCAAACTAAATGGTGTAAAACCTTTGCAAAATCGAATATCATTGTAACCGTTAACCTTGTTAGCTAGGACTATGTGCTTTTTTTAATGTGGATGTGGAGTTTCAGCTATAATTCCACTTGCACGGGCCCAAGGGTGGGGAGTAGCATTAGCCCAACTGTTTCTGTTAATCTTTTACTCTTGTCCTTGTTCACCATGTTTATTGTTGATTCAGAGCCTGAGATTTTTGCTAGATGCCTGTTATAATGCTATTTACTAGAAAGTACTATCATTGACTATAGAAACTGAAGTAACATTTTGTTATTGTAATGTATTAAGTTCAGATTCACTCCTAACCTTTGCCAGAAGTGAAGGAACTTAAGATCCAGGGCTTTGTTCAGTCTATGTTTCTTTTCCCCCTTCCCCAAATGGTGTAGCGTGTAAGTATTTGTTATTAAAAAGGAAAGGAAAACGAATTTACAATAATGGGAGATTGAAAACTTCATTAAAAGAACTGTATAGGCAATGGTGGGTCAGCTCAGAAAACTGCTGTCAGAAACAAAATTGAATGCAGTTCCGTAGTTACACCACATAGTGTCACAATTGGACTTCACTTCCACTCTGTATCTTTCCCATTGCAGGTGAAGATATTTACAAAGCCAGAGAAGAGGCATCTGAAATGTGGGGGGCAGCTGAAGTGCAGGAAGATGAAGATACTCGTGTAGAAGTTCCACTGGACCAGGTATTGGTCGAGCTTTAAATCAATGGCTGTTTTTTTTAGGATCACAGGTTGTGTGCGTTGTTTTCTTTCCCCAGTTTCTTTCAAGTGTACAGCATAATTCTTTGGGGATGATTGTAACAGCTCAAAGATATGGCTTCTTTTATGGGAGCTTTAGCAAATCTTCCTCTCTCTGTTAATATGTCAAATATCAGTTACCTTTTCATCAGCTTCAGAACTGCTCTGAGAGCCCTTATAGGGCATTAGAGAATCAGGACTCCCTGCTGTCACAACCTGCCAAATAGATCCGCCTGGATTGCAGTCCCTTTATACTGGTGGAGCAATGTAAAGGGACTATGGCACAGATTCAAGGTCAGAATTCTTGCAGTCCTGAACCACAAACAGGCGTGGAATTATCTGTTTTTTATTAAAGCTGCGAGCACTTTCTTCTGTTGGAAAAACACAGTACTTAGTTGGCCAACTTTTTAATTGTAAGTCTTATGTGCAATAAATAGTCAATTGCTCAGAAGACAGTCCTTTTTTTCATCTTATGTGTTTATAGGAATTTGTGTCCAGTCCACAAGATGTTGCATGGTGATTCTGGTGTCTGTTGATAATGGCTTGGTGCCAGCCACCTAGACCAGAAGATAATATTTCTGATCCGTGCTGCAGTGTAAGGGATCACAGTTTACCCAATAGATTTCTCAGGCAAAAAATCATCTCAACAACATAAGGGATTCTTGGGCATTTTTCTGACTTCCTGATGGTCAGCTCAGTGACCTCAATGTGAGATTGTAAACAAATGGGAGGGAGATAAAAATAGTTGTTTGTAAATACACTTTGGTTACGCAGGACAACATGATAGAGCACAATCTGGGAGATTTCTGGAGTGTGGTGGAGACAATTTTTTGGTGTAGGTAGCGGAATATACAATTAGGAGAGGCATTCTGCTGGATTTGCTACTCATGAATAAAGAGGAACTGGTTGGGGATGTGATAACGGCAGTCTTAGTTGCAGTGGCCATGAGATGATAGGGTTTAAGACCCTTAACAAAGTAGAGATGGCAAATAAGAGAATAAAAATCCTGGAATTCAGGGGAGTGGACTTTGGCTTGTTTGGGAAACTGGCAGGCAGGATCTTGTGCAAGGCTGCCCTGAAGTGAAGAGGAACACAGGAGATCTGGTTGATCTCCAAGGGTATCTTCCTCAAAGCCATGTGCAAGAAAAGAAGCAGCATAGCAGGAGGCCGATTTGAACAGAGCACTCCTGACCTCATACTAAAAGAGGCAGAGTCTGGTAGGTAGAAGAGGAGATGAACTGCTAAGGAGCAGTATAGAGACATTGCCTGAAAATGCAGGGATGGAGCTGGGAAAGCCAAAGCTTGTCGAGAAATGGAAATTGATGCATGTGATTGGGAATAACCAACATGGATTTACTATGGGCAAATCATACTTAACCTACCTCTTTGCCTCAGGGATGAAAGACCTGGCTCTGTGAATGGAGGGAGAGCAGTTATTGCTATTTATCTTGCTTTCAGTGTAGGCTTCCATATTTGCAGGAGAAATTGGAAGAAGTGTGGTAGATATGGGGAGGAAGATACCCTTAAGGAAGGTAGGGACTGGATTTATGGGCTACAAAGTGGATGAAAAACTGGCTCATTTGGTGGGACTTAAAAGGTCAATTTGTTGAAATTTAACTGGCACCTATTTACGGATGGTGGTCCTCAGGGTTTGATATTGGATCTGATACTTTTTAATTTGTTCATCGGTAACATGGATGATGGCATAGAGCGCAGCCTTAGCCAGGCTTAGTAGTAAAGCCATACCCCCTGTCATTGTCAGGGGCTATGCAGGGCTGCCTTTCAGAGCAATCTCAACAGCTTGAAGGAATGGGCTGACTTAGGCCCCATAAAGTTCAACAAGGAGAAATATGAAGTTGGGCACCTGGAATGCAGTAACTGTGTCTTGGTACAGTCTGGGCACAGGTAGGCTAAGAAGCAACTACAGAAAGGACCATGCAGCTCCTGTGGCTAGCAAGTTGATGAGTCAGCAGTGCTCCCTTTTGGTGATAACGCTGGCTGTGCAGGCTGGGCTAGTGAAAGTACAAGCAGCACATCAAGGGAACATCATTTTCCTTGACTTGGCATCTCTGAGGTTGCATCTAGAATATTTTGTCCAGTTTTGAGTCCTTCCCCATACAAAAGAGATATTTACCAACGGGAAAGAGTCAGCAACACACTAAAAAGTTTATGGAGCTAGGGCTTATGACACAAGGAGAAGCTTAGGGTACTGGGTTGGTTTCACCATAAAGGCTAAGAAGGAGAAGGCAGATCAAACTGCTCTCTTCAGCTACAGATGGAGTGACAAAGATGGAGCCAGGCTTTTCTCTGTGTTGCACGGGAAAAGGATGAGGCAATGGTCAAAAGTTGCAGCAATAAAAATTCTAATTGGACATGAAAAATGAAAACCATTGAAAAATGGTTTCAGCGTTGAGAATTGCAAGCACTTTCCTGTCCAGAGAGGGTGGGGAATCTTTGTGTTTGATGATATTTAAAACTAAACCAGACGGGGCCTCAAACAACTTATTTTTACTTTGAAGTGGGGCACTGGCCTAGATGGTCTCTAGTGCAGTAGTATTCAAACTGGAGTGTGCACAGCCCGGGGTGTGTGGAAGACAATCCACTGGCGTGCGGGGAGAAAATGTTTGAACTTCAGTAGTATGAGTATATAATGTATAAATATACATATATTGGGGATTCGTGCTCAAAATTTTTTACTGATAGGGGTGTGCGACCAAAACAGTTTGGAGAACACTGCCCTAGAAGTCTCTTCTAACATAACTTTTCTGTGATTCTGTATTGGTTCATCTTTGATTATTTCAGTCCTATAATCAACTTTTTTTTAGTAAGCTTTGGTTTTTTGTGCTTACTATTTAGTTGGCTGATTTTTTTCAATTTATTTGAAAAATAAATATACATTTATATACATATATACATTTTGCTTGTGTTCTGCTTTTAAAAAATGCCTGAGGGGAAAATAGGGGAGTTTTATGACCTTATATTTTGTGTATCAATTTCTGCCTGCATTACTAATCTGCACGTTAACAAAAGCCACATATGAAGTTGCTGCTGTAGCCGTTTTGAAGAATAGCACCGTAGCATCTGAAAAAAAAAATCTGGATCTCTAAATTTTATTTTAGGCTGCTGTTTCTAAGAAGGAACATTCTCAGTGATTTGTTAACTTTAGTGGGAAGGAGTGTTGCTCAGCTGTTTTATAGACGTTGTTCTTGAAGGTGCGTGAATCCCGTGATTGAAAGAGGCAAGAGTATGACTGTTCTGGTCCCTGATATAAGGAATGCTACAGCTGTGCCTTTTCACAGCAAATACCTGCCCTGGCCTCAGAGACTCATGTGCTAAACACCACTGGGCTCATCAACCCTGTTAATTGCAGTTGTCCTTGTGAGGTGGTGTGATAATTAGGATGTGTTGGGTTGTACTGATAGTACTGACATTGGGCAAGAACATGCTTCCTCTCGTCTTAATCTTTGTTTCTTATGACATCCTGAAGTATATCCTGCCCTGGTCTTGACAGTGTAATAATCAAATTGAGAAATGATTAGCCTCTTTATTGGCCTCTGAAGGTGCGTAAAGAATTCCTCTGGGTAGTGTAAAGCGCTTGACAGTGTAAATTGGATTGTCGGGTCTCGTTTTTAGGCTGACTGCAATTCACATGAAATCCAAGAGCCCTGGAGGCGGCTGCCTTATTTCTCCATGGAGATCCTACAGTGCAAGCAAGAGCTCTGCCCATTCTGCCACATGTCTCACCAGTTTGCCTCATCCAAAGGATGGTGGCCATCACTGGAGGGGGGGATAATAGTTAACTCTCCACTACTGCTTCTGTACTTGGCCGTGGTAAGGGCAATTGTTGATACAGTTACCAGTGAACTGGGATGTGCTGGCAAGCTTGCAACTCCAGGAACTTCCTTGATACCTCTAAGGTCACGTACCAAGATCCATGCATCGTCCTCAGATGGAAATATTTTTCAGTTGCTACATGGACAAGGAACTGGAAACAGGTGTGTTTGAGGGGGAAAAAAACTTTAAAATATTAGTCATGCACACTATTAATAATCTTCGTATTTTCAGAAAAGCCAAACAAAGTACCAAAATTTATTGCAACTCAAGCCATGGTTTATTTCTCATTTTAAAACTTCATGTATAGTTTCCTAGGTAATTTGGGAAGAAGCCAGGTCCTTCTGAGTAGCACTGGGTACTTTTTATTCCCGGATAACTGAGGTTACTCAGACCTTGGAAGCATTTATCATTTTACATGTTCAGGTTCTTATTAATGACCATTTTAAATCATTTTAAATTCTGTGATGTAAAGCTTTATAGCTTTTTCTTATCTGAACTGCAGTTTCTGTTATTGCTAGAAATATGGAAAAGGACAGCCAGCCAGGGCTTGACTATCTTGCATAATGCATAAATATTTACATGCCAGCTTTCACTAGAATGCTGACACTTCTGATATGCTACCGTTTCCATCAGCCACATAAATGAGGTGTTGAAGATAGAGCTTAGTCTTTTTTCTTTTTATGCACCTTCTCTGTCTTGCCATTTGAAGTACACAGTTGAACAAATGCCAGATTAGCCATTAACTAAACTTAGTGTAATACTGGCTAGACACTCGCTTATGTCCTATTCTGTAAGATGCTGTCTGCCAGCTGAGAACACATTGAAAGAACAGGATTTGCTTTACACCAGACTAGCTGACAGTTGTAATTGAACATCAAGGAGGAAAAATCAGTATTTTGCCTAAAACCAAACCAGACCCTTCTGTTCTATGTTCTGTACCAAGACTTCAGCTTCCAAATACAAAATGGATAGTTTCTTCTTGTGACATGCAGGCTTACTCCAATTTGGTTGTTTATATCACTGTGTCAACATCCGTAGGAGCTGATGGCAGACTATGAAATCAATTGTCCAAATAGCAAGGAAACAAGATGGTTTTATTGCAGTTCTTGGTAGGGAAGCAGCAAAACAATGCAAGTTTCTCATTTGAGATGGTAATTAAGTGTGTTACTTTGAGTTTGCTGATAATGATATAAATATATTACAAGTAACTCTTTCTGAGATAGAAAATTTTCTAACTTGTAAAGCTTTCAGAACAAAATACTACTTTTTCTTTAATTTTCTGTAAGCTGTGAAATACAAAAGCAACGGTTGGTAGTAACAGTATTGAAATAACACTGCAAGTTTGCATTGGTTTATCCATTTCCATAAGCATGGTTGTTCTTCTCCTACGCTGAGCCCTTGGGAGGTGGGATAAGCGTGAGAGTTATGAGATACGAAGTTGTCCAGTGCATGACACCTACTAGGAATTCAGGCATGTTGTGCCAGCCTGGTTTACTGTGAGGTATATCATCCTGGCTATTAAGATGTAAATTATGTAGAATGAATCTGTTTGTTGGTTGTTTGGTTTTGGGGGTTTTTTGTTGTCCCCCCCTCCCCCCCCCCCCTCCCTCCAGATTCAGTATCCCCATCTCCCCCTCTTTTTCTGTGTTTATTTGTAAAAATCATTGGATGATAAATTTGTCTAACAGGCACTGATCTGGGGTTTTTTTGTAGATGTTCACACTCTTAGTTCTTTCACTGGCCATTTACTTTCCATTATTACAGACATGTCTCCTGATTAATGCAATCCTGATGCCACTCATTAGTCCCCATTTCCTGGGCAGTGATGTGATGTGAGGTTGTGTAGCTCCCCTAGGTGCTCTTTCTGTAGCTGAAGTGTATCATCAGTAGCAGAAAATCTGCACCTTTCGTTTGCAGTTTTCATTATGGCGTATACAATTTGCTATAGAGACCCAAGATTCACCTCAGTGAACAGAATGAAATGTTTATCTTCTCTATTGCTGAAGGCAAAATGTTAAAGCTTACATTGATTCTACATTAAAACAGGCTGACTGCTTGAAGAAACATTCCTTGATTAAAAAGGCTAGAACTTTTCATGAGTAAAGATTTTGCATTACATCAGTAAGGATTTCAAAATGGCATCTGGAAAGAATACGTGCAGAACTTTTTATGCTCAAATTTCGCTACAAATGACGCAGCTGTAATTTAAGCCTTCTGGATTTTGAGTGCTGACAAGCCAGCAGATAAGATTTTTCCCTGCATGTTCTTCTTTCAGCTCCACTGACTTACACTTAATTTTTTTATTGTTTGTTTGTGTGAGATGATAGGGAAACTTACTCTGGTTGGTTCCTCGCAGCTTAGAATTAGGGAGCTCTTCTGTCAGTTTCTGCGTTGGATGACTGATTTCTGAAGCTAGAGCAGCAAGGCCTGATCTTTTCTTTAAAGGCCTGTGTGGTCAGCAGTTGGAGGACTTTCACTTCTTCCAAGTAAAGCCTGTGAATGCAGTTCTGTTGTAAAACTAGTGTTGATACCACTTTGAAAAAAGTTTCCTCTGTGTGGTCCTGTCTTGAAAAAAATCTATCAGTCTTAGAGCAGACAGTTTTCAAATTGCTTAACTCTTAGGGCATTTTTCATTCACTGTAGAAGAGTCTGTTTCTGAAAAAAAAAAAAAAAATTTGCAACCTCAGTAGGGCTTCTTTGTAAATGTTTATCAATCTTCTCATTGTCTACAGGTATGCTCAACGGATCATACTGTGTTGTAGGGTGTGAAGTTTAGGCAAATTTTAAAATACACGTGGAAAGTGTTATCGAAAAACTAGACATGATTGTCAGTGAAATAGATGGAGAAAAATATTGTTGACTTAGATCTTAGAAAAGTAAGGATCTGATCAGATGTCTTCTTGTCTGCTGTGGCTGCCTTGTGAGTAAGGAATTCTGCATGCTTCCAGTTACCACACAATGAAACTGAGGAATGGAGATTGAAAAGCTGTTTTTTCTACACTTCAAGTTACCATTCATAGTTATTATACCAGTCAAGTTATCATTCATAGTTTCCGTTCATTCCAGTTAGACTTCTGGGTGCTATGATCTTATGGAAAAATTAGACTTTGTGGACTCACATGTTGCATCTGTGGTTTAAAAAAAAAGCATTGAACTCATAAAAAGGTTGGAGTTTAAATGTTGAGGGGATAAAGACTTTTTTTTGCCTTCATGAACAACGGCACATTTACTGTGTGGGAAGTGTAAGACTGATGAACTCTTAACTATTCATTTGCTTGTTTTTAAGAGCCTGGGTTTTGTAAATGATGTGGAAGCGAAGAGGGCTGCTGTCACTTAGCAACCCTATCTGGTTCGGGAACAAAATGTTTTGCTGTTGGAATCTGTGCAGTGCTGCTGCAAAGCATTCCTGGCTGGGTAGGAGCAGGGGCAGCTCTGTTCTGGAGAGGTTTGGTGCAATCAAAGTTAAGTGTTTCTGATCCTGCATTTGTGAGATGTATTCATGCCGGTATTTGTGACCATTAAGGTTTTTGTTGTCTACCTCACTGTTTGTCTGTTGTGACCATTAGCCTAGTAAACATTTCCAAATGGCTTCAATAAAGCAAAATTATGTTTCACATTAATGGTGCAAAATAATTTCCGCCTTAAATGATTTGTGATACTACACTTTTCAATATTCTAACATCAGTCATGTACAAACCTTCTGAGAGGTTACATTAGCATCCCTAGAGGAAAAGAAGCCAAATGCTTCAATGTCTGAAGATTTCCTGACTTATTGCTTTTGAATGATGATGGCATTTGGTAATGTAGCTCTTAATGAATGATAGCATGATGAGTGTAATTAGAATACATCTTTCTTTTTTAAACACTCTGTTTTTGCTGAGATTAAAAATACCATCAAGCAATCATACTTTTTGGATGCAAAATGAAATTCACTCTGTTCCTCATCAAGCTGGTAGTAAGTCAGGAGGTTTCCAAAAGGCAAGCTGGGTCCATGTTTCTAGCATGAAGTTGAGAATGACTTCAATTATTCTACGTGCCTTTGGTTGAATATGCCTTTCAATATACATATACAAGTCTTCTGTCAGTGAGTCTTTTTATTGCTAGTCCATGACAAGCAAAGAATTATGCTCGCTTTCATGAAGGTATGGTTTGAGAACTAGTTATCTTAACTACCATATTTTCAACTGGAAAACTGTAAAAGCATCATCTTCACTTAAAAGATGCAGTCAGCAATATGAGAAAGAAGGTTCCTTCCTATTTTCTTGCAACCATAGAAAAGGCAAAATTACAAACCTTACCATGAATAGTTCTGACTACAGGAGGAATGAGGATAATCCATCACAGTCACTGGAAAAGCTTCCTGTCCTAGAAGTTGCTTACTTGCCTGTGAAAATTACCTCAAGGAATAAGAATGTAATCACCTCATGCTTCTCCAGTCTTGAATTTATTGCTGTCGAGTTCAAGTTGTGATGCTGTTTTTTGTGATGTGGACATAGGATTAAAGTGACACAGGAACACTTATTCTGTAGTTAGTTACCGTATACATCTTTAGTTACCCTGGGGTACAGCTGGCTGGGTGCTACCAACATGAATTTTTGAAGTGCCCCTTGTTCTCTGTTATGATCCTGAAATCTTTCATGTCAACACATTGATATTAATATTTGATGCTTTTGTTCATTTAGTTGTGTTACAAAGTAGGGAGAGACATCAGTCACTCGGGCCTGAAGATATAGTTGGTTCTCTGGATTTGAGATGCCCTGAGCTTTTACCAGAATCCCACAGGTAATGTACAACTTCCTGTGAGCCAACACTGGCTGAAAGCCGGACTCTGACTTCTTGGGTGCAAAGAGGAGCAGCCAAGTCCCACATCTGCCTTGCATATCCATCCAACGTGTTCCATATAGGAAGCTGTTACTGGCAGTATTCTGGTTATTTAGAAGATAACAGATGTAAAGCTAAAAACTAAGATGTGAAATGGCACTGCTTTTTCTTAAATATACAAGAACATTGCTGACTTAGAGAAATGAGTCTGATAATTTCTGCAAGGACATGTAGATCAGAACTGGCATACCTGTTTTGCTCTCAGTACACCCATCCTGATGTATTCTGACTGAGAGAACACCGTTTGCAGTAACTTTGATGAACGCAAAATAGGCATTTTGTACACTTGTAGGTGGAGGGATGGCTGGAGTGCATCAAATTCAATGAAAAGGTTCCCACTGACGCCAGGGGACTTGGACTTATATCGTGACCCAGCAAGCACTTTAATGTAGGCTTTAGCTCACTATTTCAGGTTCGCTGAAATCACAGGAACTGTTCCAGAAGGTGAAGTTAAGCATGTACAACATTTACAGGCTTTGGACCATAAAAAAAATTCGTTTTTCTCCTTTTTTCTGTTTTCCTCCCTGCGTGTGTATATGCATATAAATATCCTCTCTCCCTAAATACGAAAAATCTAACTTTTGCTGAGGATAACTCTTTCTCAGTGAAGAAGGTGTACTTAAAACAAATAATGCTAATTTATGCATAGCTAGTAGATCAACAAGATCTCAGTAGAAAGTATCACACTTTTTATGTAAAGAGCAATGTATGATTTGGTGGGTGATTTTGGCCTTCAGTTCCTTCTCTACAGTCCTGTCTTAGGTCAGCTGTGCATTCTGAAATGCATGGTCTGTGATCATATTGACATTTCAAAGCCTACCTATGACTGTGCATGCAGTGGGAACCATACTGCACTTTAGATTACCTTGCAGGAGGATTCCTCAGGATTGATGTTGATTTTAACTTGTTTGAAATGTCCATTCTAATGTAGTGCAACTTGAAAGGAGATTAAATGACGAACGTGTTTTGCTTTCCAATTATTAGCTGTAAACATGGCTTTTTATTTTTGTCTGTAGTAGTAATAACTTGTAGCAATATGCTCAGCTATCTTGAAATTTTCAGTTACCATAAAAACATTATACTTGCACTGATGGAATTTGTTTCACTGATCTTGTTTTGTACTATTATTTTTTCAGGCAATTTAGCTTGACTGGTCAAGTTAGATTAGTTGAAATGTGAATGTTATTTTGTGCCAGTTCCCTATGAGCTTCCAGTGAGTTTGTGGGTACAGTTCAATAATGCTGTGTTTATTTTCTATGTTACTCAGTTTTAACTGTTAAGAAAAATTTGCATCCACACCTATTTTAGACAGATAAGGTCTAATGAGTCTAGCTAATGAGTCTGACCCTGTTTCTGGTCAGAATCCAGAGGTGCTAATTTCCTTATCAGACTGAGAACAAATTAGTAGGTCACACATGTAAGACTAGCAGGTAACTTCTGAGAATTTGTGGATCTACAGATTCTTTGCTATCTTTATGTGCTGGAGGTTACCAAAGTTGGCTCAAGTTTGCTTTGGATGGTGCCTTCTTTGAAGGTGTCTCTACAGACTTGACTTGTTTAATTTTTATTTTAGTGGTAATAAGGCCAGTTTGATGTTACCAGATGAAAGTGAATCAGGAAGGCTTGAAGAAAAAACCACACAGAAACTACTGTACTTCAAAACTTACTTATGGAGCCATTATTTATCTGGTCAGATAACCATGTAATATTTCTAGTAATTTGTCATTCTATGGATTATCACAACACAATAACTTGTCCTTTTTGAAGCTGTGTCAGTGCAGTATTGTGCCCTGGTATAATAAAGTTGTTTCATGTTGCTACTTAGGTATCAAAGCAAAAGCAATGTGTTTCATCAAGAGGCTTCAATCAATTGTTGGTACTGCTGAACTGACTTTTACTAATATGTTGAAGGTGATGACAATTCTTTTGAAATGTTCATATTAGTGAGGGAAAGAGATTTTTAGAAGACGTAAATAACTTGTAGGTCTGTAGCAGATAGCTGCCTGCGTAAAGGAGCTGCTAATGATAGTAAAATTCCAAACACTTTTGATTAAGAGATAATCTATTGCTCTCAGCTTGTTTGCTTTAGATTTAGAGTCTGATGAGGCTGTGTGGGAGGCAGACACCCTGTCACTTCTGTGGGATTTTTTTTCTTTTTATTTTCATTCAAACCTTAGCACAAGTACATAAGTCATCTTGGCAGCAGGGGCTTTGGTTCACTGAATAGTCAGGTGGATCTTCAAAGCTGAAACTGGAAGACAAATGACAAAAACTAGATAGTATGTGCATCGGTCTTCCAGGTTGTCATGAAATGATGCTGCTTACTGTTCTCCAATATGGGATGAGATCCTGTCCTCCTGTCTGCTGTCCAACTCTGTGTAGGAAAAAAACAATTGCTAAATGTCAAATAACCGTGCCACCCTACACAGGGGTCTTTGGGAAGGGGAATGATCTTATGGAAGTGACCGTCTACCTCATCTCTCTTGCTAATTTTTTGAGGATGCAAAGAAGACAGGCTGCACAAAAGGACCGACTGGCGTGGCATGGCCTGGTCCATAGGTAAAATGCTTCTTGGGGAACAGTTTGTGGGCTAGTGATGTATGATATTTTATTGTGACAGGATTTTATAAACAAGTATGTACTAAATGCTGGAATGTCAGAGAACCTGGAACAGCTGGAAAAAAATAGCTGTTGCTGTATAAATTAAATCTAGCTCATTCCAGTTGTTTTGAGTATGGTCAAATGGATTAACCCGGTGTAATACATTTAAATCTCACTAACACATTTTTTATGTAGAATAAAAGTGCATTATTTTACTACAGCAGCATCGTTTTCTGTCCATGTAGACAAACCTCAAATTAGCATACTTACTCCCCAGTAATGATGTAAGTGTGATTTTGAAGACTCTCACGTTTCAGAATTACGTGGAGCATTCTGATTAAAAATGCCTCATAATGCTGCTGCTTTTCCTTTCACCAGAGGCCAGCAGAAACTGTAGATGAAGAAGAAAATGTAGAAGAGGAAAATGACAGGGGAGAGGAAGAATATCCAGAAGTGAATGGAGAGGAAATTGGGGAAACTGTTAAAGAAAGAAGTGTAGTGGAAGAAAACAAGATGAAATTAAATGAGAACGATGAAGATGAAGCAGAAGAAACAGAGAATGTTGACCAACCAGAAGAGGAACTTATCCATTTAAATGGCAAGAAAAATGAAGAAAATGGTGAGGGAATGGAGCACTTGAACTACCAAGGTGATCTTCAGCCTGAAGAAGAAATAAAAGAAGAGGATTCTAACAGTCAGAAACAGGTGAGTGTTTATGCTTTCAGTTTGTTGTTCTTAAGTTACTGTTCCTCATTCATCTCAGCCTTAGGCTTCTCAGCTAGTCTCTAAGTAGCTCAATCCTGATAAGGTCCTGAGAGCATTTATGAGAACTTCAGTTTCTGGGAAAAGCTGCTTTCCATCTGTATAGATCAGTTACATCAGTAATTACATTATATGCCCCCCAACTGAGAAAGCAGATGTTTGTTGCTATTTGATGAATCTGCATCTCCTGCTTTCCTGAGTATGCTAAATTTTGAAGAAAAGTAATAAAAAAAATTATTGCAATTTCCAGAAAAGCATAATCATCATATATTTCCACACTAAATTGTCCTTTAGGACAGAGCAGAAGGGCGTGTTCATGAAACCACAGTGCCTCATTATTTTGATGAATTGACTTTCACAGAAGTTGCATTTTATAAAAGGCTCTTGCCATTGCTTTGTGGAAGTTTCATCTCTTTTTCTTAGAAATTGGAAAAGACGGTGGAGATGAACAAGATCCTCAAAGCAAGGGACTTTAGTCAGTTTAAAAGCAAGTGTGACATTAATTTAGGACACACAGTAACATGCTGTTGGCTTAGATGGAGGCATGCAGCCCAGAAAAATAAAGTGGACTACACTGACAGTCAGATGAACTGACCAGCAAAGAGAATGTGGGAAACGAAGTGTTTTGTTTGGTGGGGAGAATCCACATCTGGTAAGAGTGGGATTCTGGAGCATCAGAAGCAGAACAACTTGCTGCATGTTCCCTGCCTGTAGGCTGCTGAAAAACACTCTTCTGCTTCTTATGACACTGTTGCACCTTGCAACTGGGCTTTCTTCTGTTTCTGTATGACGTACGAAAGCATTTTTCAATTAAGACAGCTGAGTAACGGGGCATTTTCTTGGGCCCTGAATTTATTCTGTGCTTGTTATATTGATGTCTGTTGTTTGTTTTTTAGAAAAGCTGAAGTTATTTATGGAAGTGGGGAAAGTGAGTGAGCGCTCACTTTAAATGGATATGTGGGTAACTGGATGTTTGATGAAAGAGCTGGGAGGGAACCTCTAATTTGAGTACTTTCTCCTTTGGAAGGTATATAAGTATAAGGTAAATAAAAATGTTAATGTGAACACTCTCAGGAAAACATCTTTTCACATTAAGAATACCTTGTGGAAATTTTAGTATGAAGTGCTAACACTGTATTGAAATGAAGTGAAATCTTTGTTACCTGATGAAGTTAACAGTGCCTATCCTTTTTCTCTAGGTTGATTCGCATCTTGAAAAAACATCCACAAATCCAAGGGTGACAATCACCAGCCCACAGGAAAGTGAAAAAAAAAATGACCAGAGCAATGACTATGCTGCAGTTGCATAGATAGAAAATATGTAATGAGCAGAAAATGGAAGATTATAATACTTTAAATATAAAGCATGTTATTTTTTGTGATTGATAACTTATAATGGGAAGATAGGTTGAGTACCCACATAATGAGTCTTGAGATGATAATGCCATATGGACTGATACAGGAAACAAACATTAATAGCTACTAGAAGAACATAGAATTATTTTTACAAGGTGGTATTTTCCGATAAAATTTAAGAGGGGAAATAGAAGAGTACTGTACAGTAGTATTAGAAATAAATGAGCTATTCTGTTGTATAAAATGGTTAGCAGTAATTGAATAATCACAAAAATGACACTGTTCCAGGAAAAAAAGACAACAAAACCCACACAAATTCAATGTCAAAACTACTTTGCAGATTTTTTCAGAAAAGAGAAACAGTTTCTGACTTTTAATGAGGACATACATAGTTTTTCCTTTAAAATTCCATGATATAAATGATTTCCAGGCATAGCATTAAGATATAATTAGAATACATTCCTCAGTTAATGAACTTATGCCCACAAAAAATGGTGTACTGTAGTGAGGTGTCAGTCCTAATGTTACTAAATTGTGGATTTTCAATATATTTATTAGAATCATTAGGTTTTACATTCATAAATAGCACTTATTTAGCACTATGAATGTATGTAGATGGCCTACAATACTGCAGCTCTTTCCCATTTACAGCAAGAAGTTTTGTTGATTGCCCTACACCAATTCACTAAACACTGTATTGTTATCATAATAAAGGAAGAGTATGTAGAAATGAGTTTCAAAAGTTGAGTTTGGCTGGATTTGTAATTCAGTCTAGGTGAAATTTAATTTATTAATGAAAAAAAATGAGTAGGCCTGGATTCAGACTGAAATTGCCCTGAAACCATGCTGTCAATGGAGCCATTTTAGTATGAAACATGTTAGGATGAGCCTGTAAGTTTTCTGTAGAAGTCGGCAACAATTGCTGCATTTTTTAATCCTTTCCATAGCCTTAATGGTTGGCAGTGTATCATCATCCTTTTGAGCAAGCTGGCTCCTGATAGGCTGTGGCTTAATTTGCAGTAGTAAATACGGAATTTATCCACAGTATTAGTTCTCTTAATGACACCGATTCAGTTGCTCCTATTGTTTCTCTGTTAGTAATGGGAATAATTTGTAGTTCATAGAAATACAGCCCTGAGAATAATTTCATTAATTATACAAAAGAAATAGTGGGTTTCCTTATCGCTAATGCTGGTAAATTATTTCTGTGAGAAACTAAATGTAATTTTTGTTCATTTCATGCCATTAAGACAAAAATTACATTTATGAACCAATTGAACTTGAAGCGCTGTTTGAGGAGTGTGAAGAACCACTTGTCATAACTGAAACTCATACAAACATCTTCACTTTTTCTACTATTAAATATATTTTTCCAATAGACTAGAAATACATAGAGATCCTTCAGCATGCTTCTGAGTATTGGCAGTGTAAGTATAAAAAACATAATGTTAAAAACCATAGGAACAGGGTTAGAACAGTTTGCCCTGCAGCATCTCTGAATTGTCTGTGATTCGCCTGTCCTTTGTTGAACTGTCTGACAAAGATCTGAGGGAATATTACATTTGTGATCAGTTCAAAATAAGCTCTTAATTTAGCCAAGCTCTTAAGCAAGTATGTATGCTTCTTTTATTTGATAAAGCAATTAAGCCTATGCTCAAATATCTTTGATTTCACTGGGAGTTAAGAAGACATTTAAAGTTAAGCAGAAGTAAAAATAAAACAACCCTCTCCTCCCCCATCCCTGAATAGAACGAATAAAATAACAGTATGTGCTAGCGAGGAAAAATGACACACAGAAATCCTCTAGGTACCTTTGTAGTTAATCCTGCACTGGAATAATACATGCAGTAGTATTATAAGCCCTCAAACAATACTCAACCAGCCAGAGAAGGCAGCTCTGTCTCCTCGGGGAGCTTGGAGGAATTCACCCGCTGAACCTTCTGTGCAAAGCTGACCAAGGGAAATGGCTAATGCTGCGTCTTTGCTCACTTAGACCTAAATAGCTCATATGCTTACCGGTAAGCATGGGCTTAAACGTGTTGCTGAATCAAGACAAATGACAGTAATCTTGTATTGACGTTGCTATGAATGGGCTCTTGGCTAGAAGTTACTGGTGTACCAAATACAGGCCTCTACTCGCTGTCTTTTTATTGCAGATTAAGACTTGAACAACCTCGGAGATGTTCTTCATCCTCAAAAGTTTGAAGTGAAATTGACACCCAAAAATATCTGATGGAGGTACTTAATTTGGAGAACGTTTGCCTCAAAATGTTGTACCTAGAAATAACATATAGAAGAAATCGAGGGATTTATATGGTGATACTTTTCTCCTTTTAGTTTCTATTTATAGCTTCTGTCTGCCAACGGTTTCTTCTTTTCTTCCTTTTTCCCCAAATATTCAGTGTCTTCCATGCTTAAAAGACTTACAGATACCAATAAGAGTAATTTAAAAGCTTAAGCTAAAGTCTAGGGAAGTGTAATATGATCATTTTATTTTATGGGAACATGAAGTCCCTATGAGTGTTATTCAGTTTTTAAAATGTTTCCCCCTCTGTTTTCTGGTAAAAAGGACAGAATATATTTCTTTGGAATAGAAAGTCAGACATTTTAGAAATAGAGATATAACCATTTTATCATTCACCTTACAACACTGACAACGTGAATTTTGTGTCAGGTTCTTTTATATAGAGAAATCAGTTTATGCATAAAATTTTTTTCTGATGTTAAAGTTGAAATTAAACAATAAGCATACAGGTGGTCTTGCTAATAGCTCTTCTGTCTGGATTTGCTGTGTGTGATGGCTTAACTCAGTTTTACATGTGAAATACATTATTTTGTTAAGCTTATATAATGTTATTTTACTAAGCGTTTATGCAATGGTTCTGAGGTTTTTTAAGACTTGTTTTCTTGGTTTTATTTTTAAAAATAATTTGCTATTAAAGAGAACTGGCGTACAGATATTTGTGTGTTTTGTTTCGTATCAAGGCCTCTGATGTTAAGTCTATCTTTGGGTGACTGACTTTATAAACTTGGTGATTTTGCAGCTGATAAGATTCTCCCATAATTAGAACTTTAAAAAATAAAAATCAGATTTGCTAGTCTTCACATTGCAGCTGTGAAAGGGAAAAAAAAAAAAGAAAAGAAAAAGAAAATATGCTGACATTTTAGCCGTTACCTAGTTATAAATCTAAATTACAAATCTAAGAATAACAGCACAGTTAAACTGGCCACTGCTTTTTAATGTCATCGTTCAGGTTAGGGCTGCATTATCAATATGTATATATTGTTCAGCTGACACTCAGCAAATAACATGATTTTTATCTGTTCACTTGTAATGCTTAAGAAAACTACCAAAACTTCTAGATATCTCCCTGCTGAAGTTCCTAATTTCAGCAAAGTGTTAAAGCATATGCTTAAATCCCATAGGACTGCAGTTTTCATTAAACTTTATCTAATGCTTTGGTACTTTGACATGTCAGAGACAAAATAAAGGTAGTTTCCAGAAAGAAATGGGTGAAAATAAGGAAAATATGATCCCTGCTCAGTCTCACTGAAATTAAAGCAAAATAAACCTGTATGCAGAAGAAGAAAAGTTGAAGTGTAAATATTCTGATTACTTGAAAATACGGGGGAAGGATTGTTGCTTGGGTATTTTGATTGATTATCCCAAAGGTACGTTAAAATAACTGTTAGATAATAAATGTAAGTACAAAATGAAGCATCTCGAGGAGGGGTGTATTTATTAAGTAGTAGCAATCAGAATGATTTAACGGGATGCAGCTCAAGGATGTATTGTTTCGGGTGGCTGATACAGCCTTCAATCTAAGTTTTAATCAAAAGAAATGCTTTAGACGTGGCAATAGACAGTAAAGCCATCTGCTATCTTTAGGTTGTTGTGCATGTGCATTTTTGGATGCATTAACTTACAGGCGTGTGTGTGAACATTGTAACTGAATGCATCGGCTGTGTGTTCAACACATAAATAATGTGCATATATAATAATCTAATCTTGTACTGTTAGTGATGGGAAAGATATTATTGACTGTAGCTGAAAATTGCTATAATTATAAAAGAAAATGTAGCTAAATCTAGTAATAACTAACCTCATAAAAAGAGTGACATATCTTTAACAATTATGTGTATCCTTTGGTGCTTTCCTGAGCCAAGCTCAGAATCCTTGAAGCCCTGAAGTAAGGTAGAAATAGCAGCCTAAAACTTCCTGGGAGCTACGTGGGCCATAAGGAAGTGGACAGGATTTGGAAAAGCCTTTATTACAACAAGTGACACCAAAACTTTCGAAGGTCTTTAGTACTAACTGCAGTGCAGGGAACATCTGATTTACACAAAGGGGTATTATGAAACAGTAGGCAGACTTCCAATAACCTATGTGGTTACTAGGAATGCCTTTAAATGTTCATATTTTTCTTGCAGTCACCTACAGCTGTGATGATGATACTTGGCTCTAATATTTGCAATTTTATAACTGAATCCCTAATTCAATTATACTTTTCCCTTGTCCTCAGTGGGACCAAAATTTAATTCAAAATGCAGGCTTTATTAGTTGAAAGCTTCTACTCTCTTATCCTAAAAAAGTTTCAAGATGTCTTGTTTGGTATAAACTAGAAGGAATCTATTTCTCTATAAAATGATTCACAGTTCTATACGTCAAGAACATGTAGATTCATGATTCTGGTTAATAGATTTTTCAAAGGCACGTGTTTTGTGCATATTATTTATACTGTGGACTCTCTGATTAGTGTCCGTGCATTTCCATGTAAAAATCAATGTCAGGTCTCTCTTCTGTAAGAACTGTTTGCCTGGATGCTCGCTCTTACATTCTGCACCCCAGCCTTTGTGCCGGCACTGATACGCCTGTGCAGCAGGTGAAGTCAAGCTCCTAATCCAAGCTCCCTCTGTAGAATCATTTTTGGAGGCATTTACTTTTTCCATACTCCAAAATAAAACATGAAAAGGTTTTGTGCAAGGCTAAATTCCTCTCCTGAACACCCAAGTTACAGCCTTAACACTGGTGATTTCCAGGAGAGTGGTCCTGCCCTGTTCCAGGCTTCCAGGTGTGCAAAAAAGCATCAACTGGGTTTTCAAACCGCTGCACTGAACGCATTTGGCCTCAGTGATTATACTGGCTCCAGTCCTCTTGGCTCTCCAGGCTGTGACTGGAGAAAAATTGGCCTCCGGAGGATGATACAAAAATATCTGAGATCCTGGCTGAGTCAGCCTTAATGGAAGAGGCAGCTTAAGTATTAGCCTAAAATTGGATAATGTGGAAGGATAATGTCTGCTTGGGATCCACTTCAAAATCCTTCCCCTTCCTCTTCTACTTTGCAGTAGCTGACTTTCACAGGAAGGAGAAACTTTGGCTGGTGCTTGCAGAAGGTAAGAATAGCATGCAATAAAGCATAAATAACATAATACCAAAGCACTGTTGACCCTGTAACAACTTCCAGTGGTGTTGGATGAATGGTGGGCTGTGTCCAAAATGTCGTTCCCTCTTCAGCACGGTCTGATTTACTCCTGTCTGTTCAGAGAGGAAGAAAAGGAACTCTGAGTTATTCTGCAGCTGCCCTTGCCACAGAGTTAGGCACTTATTTTTTTTGAACGAGTGTGAAATAACATATAGCTTGCAGAGGTGGCATGTGAATCAAAATCTAATGTACTGTAAAGTGGCAGGATGCTTTTGTTAACAAAAGACATGTATCTATAAAGAGAGTTGTGTCCTCTTCTTTCACTGTGCTACTTGTCGTTTGAGGTTTTCTTCTCCTTCAGCCTTGGGGAAAAGTTAGAAAGTGACTGGGAGGTAATTGGATTGGGTCAGCTCAAATAAAGAGGAAGGTGCCAAAACAGAGAGGAGGGCCCCAGCACCACCAACCCAAACTTTTCTGCAGTCAGTGGATCGACCTTCGGGTGTCGGGGCAGCAGAGGCTGTAGTCAAGTGGTACGAGGAGCATCCCCTGGCTGGCTCCACGCGGGGAGGGAGGCAAGAGCCAACGTGGGTGTTAGAGATCAAATTCGTGCTTGCGTTGTAAACTGACAGAGCAACTTTTGCCCCTAAGTCTAAAACACTTCAAGCCTCACCATTCGGGGAAAAATCACATTTTCCCCATACTGGGAGACTGTGTTGAGGCATTGAATAAAAGGTTTTAATAGAAGAGTCTAGGGGAAACTACATTTCTTAAGATTCACTGCATTGCTTTCACATCTTTTTAGGGCCATTTCTTCTCCTTTCTCTTACTGTCTAAAAAAAAACTTGCCAGCTTTCAAATATGAAAAAGTTTGAGTTTCCTCCTCCTTGTAAAACTGTTTGACTCCACAGAATGAAAAAGCATTGCTAGAAGCTCATACTGCGAATCCAATGCATTATCTGGTAGGATAGATCCTGTCAAGATGCTGAAGAACACTAAGATTACATCATTTATTTTTAAGCAAGAATCTTTTTTTTTTTTTTTAAAAAAAAAGGTAATCTTACTGAAATTACTCATTAAGAAAACTGTTCCCAACCCCCCTTTTCTCCTGTAGCCGAGCAAGGCTTGCCCATGCTCTGAGTACGCCTGCTGCACGCTGGTGGCTGATCCAGCTGCTTCCAGGTGAAACTTGTGACAGGGCGACTCCGGCTGTCAGGGGCGTGGGGTCAGAATTGGTTCTGGCAACGTGGCAGGTACCGCTGGCGGCTGTCTGCCCCCCTTCCCCTGCCCTTTGCAGCCTCCTTCACCCTGCAGACTTCAACCCTGCCGTAGACGTACCTGTCGCAGAGCTGTGCTGGATGCCTGGCTGCACCCCTTACTCCTGGCCTCGGCTCACTTTTCCAGCACAGGGGAATTGTGTGAGTGAGGCTCAGCCCCTCACCTTTTTCTCACAGCTGCAACCCCGGGGAAACTGCAGCTGCCTGAGAGGAGATAAGCTGGTGGGAGTCCTTGGGACTCCAGCTTGAGAGTCTGGGAACAGCCCGTAAGTACCCCAGGCTTCAGCTGAAGCAGTTTTATGGAAGAAGGAGTTGAATGTCACAGAAGCAAGGAGCTGGGAATTAGGAGACCACAGAGTCAGTGCTTGAGGTAGGAGGGAATGGCTGTTTTATTTGCGAGTACTTAGAGGATGGGTACCATCCCCTTGTCGTTGTGCTCACATGGGTGGGTGGATTTTCTTGCTCGAGGGAAGAAAATACCTTCAGACCTCAGTGATATGTGGATTTTTTTCTGCTTGGGAAGGACTTCTGATGTGACTAGGGATTTGACTCCTCTGCCTCAGTGATGAAGTGGTGGTGTCAGAGATGAGCAGTCACGCTGCTGCCACGTTTTGGATACCCACCTTGGTATCCTCATGCAGAAGTTGCACTTGTTTCCTCTACTGGCACAGGTCATGGTTTCATTACTGTGTAACATCTCTGCATCCTTCTGCTTCTCTGATGCATTTGCTTCTTCCAGCTTGGTTGTGAGAAATGGTATTTCTAAAAATAGTGCCTGTGCTCCACGTTATTTCTCGGTTAGAGACGGTTGGTGCAAAGTTGGCACCCTTGGAGAAGCGTGAGCTTTACACCTTCCCTTGCCTTTCTCTCATTGCTTCTACTGCCCCAGAGTTAGCACCAAACAGGAATTAACTTGGTAAGCAAAGAGCTAGGATTTGCATCCACTGCTTACAAGTAGTCTCTCTCTGCAGAGAAAGAGAAGTGGATGAAGGCTATTTCTCCTTTTCATGCAACACAAGGCCTAGTTCAAGATGACCAAAGGGTTCATCATTCAGAGCATCCTGACCGTGTGGTTATAAATGGCTTATCCCAGGACAAGGAAGGCAGGGTAGCTAAACCTCTTGGGTGCTTCTGGCTGGGGACCTCATCCTTAAGCACATCTGACGCTTGCAGATGGGCCCATGTGTGCAAAGGGAGGTGGCCGTCTGCCGCGGCAGCATCGTGCCCGCTCATGGGGATTAGAGCCTTTCCCCGTCAGTGCCTTCTCAACTACGAGTTTCTGTGGGCAAACTGAAGCAGAGGTTTTTTTTATTTAAAAGGTGGGGTTTCTTTTTGGGAGGGGTGAGTAGTCTCAAAGGTCTTAAGATTAATGTTAGGCTTTTTTCACTTACACGCTCAGCTAGGCTGCTGGAGCCCCCCAGCAGGGAGAGCCACCGCGCTGCAAAGGGCTCCTGAACTTGGCTGCTGGGGGGTGGGCAGGCGCCCGGCTGGTGGGCGAGGGAAGGAGGTCGTGGTCTGCTGACTGACCCAGTAATGTTTGCCACTGCTTTCGGACAAATGCCTACTTCTCTGGAAGTCTCTTGCTTCCACCAGGAAATGAAAAAGACTACGCGTCTTTTTCATTTCCTAACGCTTCCCTGTTAGGGCTCCCACACCGAAAGGAGTGATGTATGTGGAGATACTTTGGTGTATGCTTTGGGGTTCTTCTAAACCAACATCTGTGTGATCCACAGCTGGGTGTTTTGAAGGTGAGGACTCAGAGGCCTGGTCTACACTGCTTTTGGAGAGTGGTTTGGGAACGGCCTTCTGTACGCCTGCCTGCCGGGTTGCTTGCAGACAGCCTGTGTGAATAGGCTTGGCAGCATCCCAGCCAGGGACCAGAGCCCTCTCAATGTGGATGCCACGCATGCGTCTGCGGGGAGAAAACAATCTAGCCATCAGGTCTGGAGCTACTTTTGAGCTGAGGCCTTCAGTTTACGCTGTTGGTTCAGGCAGGTGAACTCCTGTGTGATCTGGGAGATGCTTCCCTGTCGTACCTTAAGCTGAGCATGCGTGGTGTCTGCAGGAAGAGCAGCTTGGTTCCGAGGGCAGTGATGGGACACGCCTCAGAGGGCAGTCCCTGCTGCTGGAGGGGATGGTAGTAGGGTAGAGGACCCAGAGAATGTTCTGTGGCAGGGCAAAGATTTGATGGCAGCTCACGTAGACATATGGTTAAACACAACGTTTAAACCAACTAACTCAGCCTATTGCTTTCCACCGTTACATGGAGGAGGTCAGCACAAGCGAGTTGCAGTCCATTCTCTTATGATTTTGAGCTACACAGGGGCTGGTTATGTGTGCTGCAATCGTCTGTCTGTAACGGGTGTTCACTCTGAGGGACTAAGCTCTTACCACAGCCCATGTCGTAAGTACTCCAAGAGATGGTGATGTCTTACCCTGGGGAAATCTGAGACCTTGGCTGTCAGGGCATGTGGAAGTTCATGTGGCTTCTATGGTGGTTTTGGAAAAATGCTGGAGCTGCCCCTGCCCTCAGAGCTCAGCTACCGGCTGGAGCTGAAAGTGGCCGGCACTGGCTCCAGTGGCTGTACTGGGTCTCAGCGACTGCCTCTGCTCTGCTTTGCATTGATGGTGTGCCTTGCTCCGGCCCAGCTCCGTCACCTCTGAGATACCTCTGCAAGGGGAGATGCGGATGAGCCCACTTGGTTGTGGCCTTACAAAGCAGAGAGCCAGAGCGCCAAGCAGCCTCCGTGTGATGGATACTGGGGAATTCTCTGACAACCTGTGCTTCGCGGAGAGAGCGGCAAAGTGTTTAGCAGTCTTTGAAGGAAGTGTTTTTTTCTTGGCAGAAACTTGCTCCAGTTTCAGGAGAAATCCCTTTGCCAGGTGAGAGTTGGACCCAGTCTGAGGAAGAACTATCAGAAGAGATTTCTTTACTGTAGTATATTAAAGGAAAAAATGTGTTCTCATGCTGGACACAATGCACTTGTCCCAAGAATAAGGTCCTCAGGCTTGTCTAGCCATCTGTAGTGAACAGAACACTGATGTTAAAAGTTGGTTTTTTTCAAAAAAATTTTGACTTCCATGAAGATTTTAGCCACTGTATTTATGTTGTTCTGGTCGCAGATGTTAGACCTGCAGCAAGTTTTGCCTGTGCTTTCAATATTCTCTGACTATCTCTTCTGACCTTCATTGAGACACGACCAATATTGATGCTTGAAACGCTGCATCTTGCCAGATCTCCTCCAGGGATTCCTTCCCGCTCGCCTCTCTGCCCCCTTCACCTCCTCCCCACCTGTGCCGCAGACCTCCCTCCCCCGTGCCTGGGGCAGGGGTCCCTCTCGCCTCACCCCTGCTGCTGACCCGAAAATAGTCACGGAGGCTGAAGAAGGAAATACCAGGGTGCAAGGTTCCTGAAGGAGGCAGGGAAAGAAAGGGCGGCAGATGCTGAAGTCATTAGGCGAGTAGACGCAGGGAAATAATGACGTTCCAGAAAGACCTCTTGCCAGCCCAACGAGCATCCTCCCAGCCTCAGACTGGGGGTGCCTTTAGCTGGGCAACGGCCTGGAGCTGTGAGTCCCGAGGCTGAAATTGCTGGAGCTGTGTATCTAGTACGTTGCTAAATCGACTAGCTTATTAGCAGTGTTTAAAAATAATCTCCCATCTTTATTTGCAAAAACCCATGAATGGGAAAGGGGGCCTGCAAAAAACAGCTGCAAATGATTAGACAAATCAATAAAACCAGTTAATTGCATGCTGTTTGTGGGGCCATTGGAAGTACTGGCCTGATTTACTGTTAATATGCAGAGATTATTTTTGTAACAGTCCCTCTGTAAATTATCTGACAGCAAAACTGAGCTTTGCCCTGCTTAATGTATATCAAGGGAAATAATGCAGGAAACGCGCGCTGTGTGGTCTGCCGCGCGTCCAGATAAGAGCTAAAGAAAATCAGGGCATGGATGGATTGCTTGCCCAGAGATCAGAAGGAACACACGTGGTCTCTAAATAGCGGAAATAGGAGGAGGATACATGGGTCTCCCCATTTGCAGTGATGTTCCTCGGGGACAAACTGTGCCACGGGGATGACCTGGCAAAACCCAAACATCGCTTCTGTAAGTGGCGTGTGGGCATTAACCCCAAACAGCCAGGACGGGATAATGCTCCACGGTGATGCTGCTTCTCTCGGCAGTGGAAGTGGTGGGATGAGGAGGGAGCGAGGCTGTGCGCGCCTCCAAAGCCCGCCCAGGGAACACCGTGTTGCCTCGCTGCCCCTGAGGTGCGGTGAGCTGAGAGGCAGCCTGCTGCGTGATGGCAGCACGACCGGTTGGTGCTGCGTGGGCCAAAGCTCTAATTCCTTTATTTTATCAAAATTGTTGCTCTGCTATTAGCCCTTTGATAGAAAGCTGCTGGCAAAGTGCATCCGACTAAGGTTCTTGCAGTCTTTTGCAGTCTCACTTGGATTTCACGTCCTCGGGGGCTGAAGAGCCTCCCCGGCGTGCAGGTTCTGCTGCTGCTGCTCCCCCCCTGCCAAACCTGCCTCCCTGCTGGCTGCTGCTCAGGACGCCGCAGCCTCCACGCTCCGCTGCCGCTGCTTTGGTGAAGAGCTGTTTGCTCGCACTTCCATGTGATTAAAGAGCTCATACTTGGAAGCAGCAGGCAGAGGCTGTAGCAGAAACTGGGAATTAAATCTGCTTACAGTCAGCTCGGGAGGAGGGACGTTTCTGCGTCTCTGCCTGTGATTCACTGTGCGCTGGGAACAAATGGAAGATAAAAGGGTCGAGACAGCCTGGAGAGGGGGAGAGGACAGAACCGATGCTAAAGAGAAGCCTCTTCCATGCTGTGTGGTGGGGGAAGCAGACCTAACCTTCAGGAGAGCATGTATTAACAAAACCGAGATCAGTGATTGCCGCTCAGACTGAAAAATGTGATTTCTTTCACCACAATTGCAGAGAAAATGGCGTGGGACAACAATTGCATTGTAATTTTAAGCCAAATGAGGCTAGAAGAGGGGCAAGAAATAAGGTGAACATGAAGAAACTGAAAGAAGCCTCTTGAGGGGGGAGGTCAGAGGGTTGGAAAACGAAGAGCTTGGCTGCTCAAGCCATATTTTATTTGCACTAGGGAGTCCATTAATGTGGCAAGGTGATGGCAGCCAGCGGCGGGAGAGGAAGTCCCAGGCAGCCCTGGAGAGGAGTGTGTGCTGTGGTCTGGTGGGGATGGGAAAAGAGAAAAGATATATGGTAGGGGACCGGTATGTGCAGGGACAGAGCGCCCTCAGCCTCCCTGGAAAGTTCCCAGAGAGCTTGGCTGCCCCTCACTGCTCCCCCGCTGGAGGCCGTATCACAGCGTTTTCCACGAGAACAGCAAAAAGCACATCTCACCGCTCCTTGGCTGGTGCTTCTGTTCCTGCTCCAAAGGGTGAAGGTGTTAAAAAATTACAACAAAATGGATCTTGAAAATGTATCTCATGTGCCCTAAGCTTTCCAGTATGTGGCTTCTTAATAGTAGCAGAGTAATTTTCTGCTCGGTATTTCTACAAAAAGCCCCGTGTGGCACTGAGTCTCTGCTGTGAAGGATTGCAGCCTCCAGAGGTCTCAATTCTGGAAAAGCTCTAAGCAGCCGAAACAAGGATTTTAATGAGGTGAAATGTGCGTGGCAGCGTTAGCCATGACGGCATTACCAGCTTTGCTGCTGCTGATAAATCCCAAATGCATTTCCTACCCCAGCAAGCTTCAGTAAGATCCTCAAGGTTTGTTTTTTTTTTTTTCCTAATACCTGGGTAATGCCACGCATGACTCATCCTCTCTCGTAGTGGCAATGATGTTCAGTTCCACAGGAGCGGCTGCCTGGTGCTTGTATCAGCTCTATTCATTACCTGTGGGGTCAGCTGCCCGCTGGACGAAAATTTAGCATCACTCGCACAGGCGCATCTACACATGGGGGTGTTTTGAGGAGAGCTGTACGCCCATGTAGGTACGTCGGGTAAACAAGCACAACCTGTGCTTTCTTTTCCAGCTGGATTTTCAAACTCCCTGAGCAGTGTTAACAAAAGGCAGGGGGAGAGAAGGGGTTGGGTAATAGCTGCAGGAGCCCTCACTCTCATCTCCTTTGGCGAACTTCACCGTGAAACCTAAAATGTCACATTTCCTCCACGCAGAATTTTTAATTAAAACCTCTCCACTGAAAAGGTCAGGACAGCTTGACTCTCTGCTGCCCCTGCACCGACAGCCGTGCAAGCTAACAGCAGTAAACAAAATTCCTCCCGCCCTGAAAAGCAAGTGCTGACCCTCTCCACCTGGAATAACTAAGGAACAGCAGCAGTGACGGCCCGTCCCCCCGTCCCAGTCCTGCCACGCGCCTTGTGAGGAATCGCTACCCACCACCCCCGTTCTTGCTGCTTTCTTCATAAATAATACACAGCTCCTCACCTTACCAGTCTTCTCATCATTTCCTCTTCAGCGCCGCTTCATCTGCTTCTCCCCCCAAGACTGCAATCTTAAGCGTCGGGTGCAACGTGCTTTTGCACTTCTAACATACGGGTGCCAGTGAATTGTCAGATGCAACGGAACCTACTTTATTTCATTCTGTGGAATTGCGTGCATGTGACGAGCTCTTGCTAGTCCCTCTTTTTAGCCCTGGTGTCGGGACACAGCATTGCTAAGACAGGCACTTTCTTTGCAGAAGAAAATTTTACCTTGGAAAAGACTGCAGATTCAGCTGAAGCTTCCAAACACGATATGTTCCGGTTTATTTTAGTTATGGAAGTATGAACCGAGCCTCAGACCATAAAATGTTTTATCAGCAAGGGAAAGAGCACAGCTGTTACCATGTACCTATTTTGGTGTGCTGGAATCTTTTTTCACTCAGCACCAAAGTGAATTCCTCACCTATAAGAGCTGGAAACACAGACTGCATTAAGAGACTGTGAGTTTCAACTGCCACTTTCTCCTTTCAAACTGAAATATTAAATTTATAGAAAAACCTGTTTAACTAGAAGGAGACTTTTCACGAAATCCATGGTTGGCTCACGCCTAGAATTTTATTCAATCCATTCAAAAAATAGACAGAACTATAAGGTGGCACATATTGTCAGAGAGTACAAACGTCACATCTTTCTTTATACAGTTTAATTTAAATCCATAGATTAAGACTGTGAAATAACTGCCCTGGGTGGGAAAATAATTAAGGGTCTTCCATGAAAGGACAAGTCTTCAGGTAAGCATTTACACAAATGTATCTGGTTAAGCATAACTTTTTCTATCCTCTATAAAAATATAAACAGCATTTCAAAATGTCTTTAGGTAAGTACGTTAAGGTCATCTAACATGGCATTAATGGGCTGACAGAATATGGGGCCTGGGCATTTCAAACCACATTTAATAATCCATACCCAGCCAAAACGAAAACATTTTGTATGAGCTTCCAACATAATGCAATATAACGAAACAAACAATATCAAACCAAAGATACACAAGTACGATGTTCCTCCTCCAATATGAATTCCTTATCTTTATTTTGTACTTTTTGTTAATATGGCAACGACCGAGACAAACATGGCAGTTTTGCACAGGTTAATTGTAACTCAGGATCGATTATAACTTGCCTTTCCCACAAAGTAACATTGCTGGGAAGGGACATGTGCCAGGATCAAATTAAGGGCACTCACTGTCATGTATGTTTCACCTGTGCAGTATTACTTTGATAAAGACTGCAGCGTGTGACAGGAGGGGCAAGTGCAAGTTACAAGGGCAGAATCTTGGCTTCCCAGACAGCAGAACCAGGAGGTAAGACTAAACAATATTTTAAAGGCAAGAAGAAAACGAAACAAAAAGCAAACTCATCTAAACTTTAAGTAGTGGGATGTAGGATGTTCCTGGTACGGCTGTCATAAACACACCCTGTTTTCCAGGGATGCAATCTGATAAGCTGAACACCTAATCGTTGTTGCAAGGACTTACTGGTTCAACACAGATTAAAACATTTGAATACACTGAATATATTGGTCACAGGTCTCATCACATAATTTCCCTTTTCCCAATCCTAAATTTGTATTGGAGCAGCTTCCCCATCAGCTGTATGTTTGTACAGCAGAGCACTGGATGTTGTAATTGACTAGCATGTATGCCAACAACAGCTGGTATTTTCCAGTTAAAGTGATCTACAAGCGAGAAACAAAACCCAAGGGAAGGGTCAGGTTTCAGATAAAGGCTGGACATTTTGAACTTTGGACAAAGTGACGGGTATCTTTGATTCTCCCGGTGCTGGCGCTTTTGTGACTGGGTTTGCATGGGCCTTTATATCAGCTATTCTCTCTTTAAACCTCTGCTGAAGATACTTTTCTTCTTTGGAGTAACTTTTAGCAAAAGCAGACATCAGCAGACACGCTGCCACGGTGGACCCTCCAACACAGAACAAGATTGCTCCCGCCAGCTTGCATATATCAAGGGACCCATTAAACTGAACGGCGCGGGCATCCACCACAACAAAATCATCTTTCCCAAGAGCTTCGATTTTCGGTGGCACAAGAAAACCCACTACAAGAACCGTTAAACCTATCAGCATAAAAGCCGTCCCGGAGATGAGTCCGACCTGGAAAACAAACAAAGAAACAAAAAACACAATTAATATACCTTTCCAGTTTTCAGTTGGTTAAGTGGTCCTAGGAGGCATTTAGCTTTCACAGTGTCTTGCAGGTGGTTCTCTCTTCTAGGAGAAGGCTGATTTTTTTTTTTTTTTTTTTTTTTTTTTTTAGGTCATACGTGGCCCTGCTAGAACCAGAATACATGGAGAAACTGTCTTTTTATAACTCATATTTATATAATTCGGTATTGACATTTCTGGAAACAACAGAATATGCACGTCTACATCTAAAGAGCATTCATGTCCAAAGGCCTCATATCACAGAGAGGATCACAATTTAACCCCAGTGCTTTGTGACTATTTCTTTAGCTTTAGGTGGTAGTTAGCACCAACAGTTCAGGCCCTGATGACAGCCTGTCACATCCACCACTTGCTTTTACTCCACGAAATGTCATTCCTTTGCAGGGATTAGGAGGAAGTTACTATTGCCATGAACAGACCTCAGAATACTTCTAGCACATTTCAAGTGTAAATGCAAAATTTGGTTCACGCAGAACGACCCTACCATCAAAGCAGAGGGGTTGGATTAGATGGCCTCACAGGCCCCTTCCAGCCTCTGGTGTTCCGCAGTTCCGTCAAGCTCCCTGACCTTAATGGAGATCTTGTGGTTTTCTTGATCCCTAGATCACACAGTGCCAGAGTTACCGCTGTTAACCTACCAGTCCTGTTCCCAATAACCTGGTGGGACTATTGTGGCTGCAGAGCAGAGGTAAACTACACTTTGAAGCTATGAGTGGAGTTTCCCAGACAAGACTTTGATCTTTCAGTGACATGGCTTCTTTTGACAGAGAAACTAGAAGATCCAAAGACCCCAGAACTCCCTTGGAAGCTGATGTATCTTTGGTAAGAGCACCCTGCTTTCAGACAGATTCAGTCACCTCAGGGAAAAGCGAGCAACAGAAGGCCTTTCTGCATGAATGCCTAAAACCATTAGTTACATGGGAAAGTCCTGAAATGGGAGTTTCTCTCTCCGGTAAACAGCAACGGGCAGTACCTTCCAGAACGTAGAGCTCCACCTACTAGGCGATCTCTGGATCTGAAAATCATCCTCATACTCCCAAATTGAAGCTGTGCAGTCCTCATAAAATTGATGCAGGTAGGACCGAACTCCGTAGCGTTGGTAACCTCCCTCAGTGCTGCCCTGCGCATGCTTGGACCCGCAGATGTCAGCATAGGAGCTCATCCTTCCTACCTGCAATGAGAGGTTTCATGCAAAGATCGTTATCGATGTGGCAGGAAAGTAAAGCAGGCTACAAACTCTCCACAGTTTCCTGGGATGCAAAGACAGACCTTTCCTTCACTTTTTTTCCAAACTAAGAAATAAGCCTGGGAGAGCTGCATGCGGTGACTCAGCTCAAGCAAACCCAAGGCACTCAGCATCTTGGTGCACCACAGCCTAAAGGTGCTGCACGGAACGTTCCCTCCCGTACACAGGGTGCCTGCTCCCCATCTTTCGCACTAGCATGTTACTGCGTTTCCATGGAGATTGAAAAAAGCAGACTATATCAGGTAACAAAAGCCAGCACCCCTCAAGGGCTCATGTTGCTTCTCACCCAGACTGCTTCTATCAGGAACATTAGGAACTTTCCAAACTGCTGGGTAAGGGTTTTAAACATTTTTGCCCAAGCTTTTGAAGTGCAGGACTAAACATTGATACAACATTCATAGCCGTGAGAAACAGAGGCAAAATAAGTCCTAGACAGATTGAAACTGTATATATGCTGTACTTATATATGGATAATTAAAAAGATGGAATGCCATAACAGCACCAACGTGCTCACTGAAGACAGTGAAATGGAAAGATTAAACTTGTGGCAAACCACTGCTCCCTTGGAGAAGTCAATGCCGATGTTCTTGCTGACTCTAACAAAATCAGAATTTTGCCTGCTATGAAAACTACCAGCAATGCTCCCTACTCTTTCCACTTCATGGAAGTTCTCCTAACACACAGAATTTGTATTTAACTATGCAGGTCCCAGGCCTGAACTTGATTGCACAGGTGCAATGCTACTGAATTCATTGAAGTAATACAAGCCCCTGAAAGACTTCAGTAACAGGCCAATGTTACTTAAGCTGACTGACTTCTCTTAAAAAAGTTCAAAAAGTCTTAGTCCAAAGGGAACTGCTAATCAGTACTTGCATCTGAATGTCACAGCTCAATTTATATCAGCTTCAAGCAGTTCGCCTAATTGCCACAGCAATTTTACTTAGAGGGAAGGTCTGACACACTTGTGGCAGCTAGAACCTCCCAATTTTGCAGCCCTACAGCCCTTTGCCCTTCAGGAATGGGTGATCTTGGTGGGTACGAAATACCCATGTATGCAAGAAAAACAAATGCTGCTGCATCCAAATGAAGCAGAAGCCATAAAGTATCAATGGGGAATGCCAACAGCCTGAATGAAGCTCTTGGCTGGCTCTGAAATCACCACTGGTATAACAGTGATCTTCCAGCCTTTTGGAATCTGGTTGTGTTCTTGGCTCAGGGATAAACAGGGGTTTGCTTTTTCCTCTTTATAAAAACTAGTAATCTTGTTTTTTATTTATTTTGTATATGTAATATGTATTTAGTTTGAGATTTCATGATCTCAACATCTTATAATTGCCAAGTATCTCTCTTGCAACTCGTGACAAGGTAAACATATTTATTATTGCACAATGAGCAGAAAGGCACAATTTTCCCCAGGTGTGAGTGACTCCATAAAGCCAGCACAGGGAAGGACCAGACAATGTGGCCTGCCAAAGCTCACTTGCAATGCTCTATCTGTCACCAGGAGACAATTTTAGAACTTCTTTGGTTTCTCCAGAATTCAGCGAGCAGGTGAAGCACAGTGCTGAGCCTGAACCAGCAACCGTAGGTATTGCAATTATTTAAAGAAAAGTCAATGTAATGTGACAGAAAGCTGTATGAACACTATCTCGCACTCACTGTACTGTCTGGAGGTTTAATCAAGAGAGAGAAAGGAGGATGCAGTGTTTCTAACAGCTCGATGAAGAATTGCCTGTAAGAACCACGCAGCCTGGAATCACTTATGTTACACATAAATTCTTTTTCCTGAGCAATCTAAAATGCTAATAGGTGATTTTGGTCAGGCATATGAGCAAAATGATAAATAAGAGCTGGGGAATGGAATAGAAAACCAAAGAATGATCTTTTGCTTGAAAGAGCTGTGATAGCATCAAGTAGTAGGACCTTTTAAAATGGAAGGAAAAAAAAAAAAAAAAAAGACTGCCAGCATCATTAATTCTCTTCAAGCACTGCATAATATTAGTCCTACTGAACATTTTCTTTATGCTCAGACTCTTCCACTTATGATAAGTAATCTCCTATCTTGTGCAAAATATCTTGTCCCTTAGAGAGAAGGGAAGGAGGCTTCCCAGCCCTATATGACTCATTGAAGCAGCCTGGTAATTTGACCTAAGATGGTCTCCTTTCTCAGCTGCAATGTAAACATGTTGTTCTTGCTACTTACAGATGGGGCAGAGGAACTGACACAGTCAGAGTATGGTGGGAGAAAACAGTTCTCTATAAATAAGACGGAAATGTGTGTCACAGCATCAGTTTACATTGGACGAATACTGCAATACTGCAATAGCTATGATCGCTTGAGTGTTGATGCGTACTTCCATATCTCACCTTCATGGCTGAGAAACTAAACGCTGAAGTGTTGTGAAACTTTTACTAAAAAGAGAGTCACTGTTAACCAAATCCTCATTATGGACGAGCTCAGAACATGCACCCAGGCCACAGGAAGTGGCTTAATCATTAAAAGTTTTTCAGTGCCTAAACCCGAGGTCCCTAGGAACACGTGGGATGTATGATCACAGCTTCAGAGCACACCACTGCGTAGTAGCAATCCATCCCCTAGCAACTTTTGTTTCCATGGCAAAAGCTGTCCTGTTTACTTTGAGCTTTACTATTCTCCACTGATCTGAGGAGATGTGACTGAACTGGTGAACAGGCAGCATGCTGCAAGAAAAAAATCACCCAATAAATTTTCCAACTACTTTGCTTTCTTATTGAAGGGCTTGACAGATTTAAAAAAAAAAAGCCCTGAAAACATAAGGAATCGGGATCTGAAGGGCAGCACCAAGTAAATAAGGACGTTCCATTGCTCCATGACACCACACAGCCACCAAACGCAAGCGACAAATGCTGCCGGGTTGGTGCATGTGAAGTCCCCCTCTCCCTTCTCCAGACTGACACACTTTGACTCTTCTGCTCAGAGGACCACGTTGCCCGCCTGTACCTACAGAAAGTGAGGCCCCTGTGAAGCGCAAACACCAGAATAAACAACTCGGCTTTGACAGCAGCCTCTGAGATGGCGCTTTTGATGCCTCAGCTACCTGTCACGCCAGCGGCTGGGCCAAGCGGCGCCCGGCCTGGCCCAGCCCGCCAAGGTCGATGCGAGCCCCCGCGGGGCCACGGCTCCTGCCCGGCGCCCTCCCCTCACACGGGGCAGGGGCAGCGGGACGGGCAGCCGCTCCGCCGAGGACGTCCGGGATGCCCGGCTGCTTTCCGGGGCGACTCCTGCACCCCACGGGGGGATGGAGCGGGGCCTCCTCCTGTGTGAGGGGACTGGGCAAGGCCCAGCAGGGGACGGGGCACAGGCCCGGGCCTCCCCTCCCGGAGGCGGCGACCGCCCACCCGCTTCCCCGCCGCCGGGTGGCGGCCCATCCGGCCCAGAGGCCGGATGGGGACGCCCCGGCGGCCAGGCAGGACGCGCTCTCCATCGCCCGTTATCCCGGGCGGTGCGGAAGAACTCCGCAGCTCCCGGCGGAGACCTGGCGGCGGCGCTCACCCCGCCCGGACCGGCCCCGTCGGCAGGGGAGAGCTCGGGCCGGCCGCCTCCTGCCCAGCCCCGTCCCCTCAGCCCCCTCCCGGCGGCGGCGGGGCAGCGCGGCACCTGCCTTCCCCGGGAGGGCCGCGACTCGCCCCCCGCCCCGGGCCGGGAGGCGACGCCTGGGGTCCCGCCGTACCCCCTGTACCCCGCCCGGCGGCCGCCACCTCCCCTGCGGGAAGCTCCGAGCCGCCCGCCCCCCCGCCGTGAGGGCGCCGACGGTGAGAGGAGCCTCCCCCGCCCGCCGCCCACCACCAAACTGCCGAGCCCAAGTTTGCCGGGAGCGGCGGCCCCGGGGCGGCGGGGTTTACCTGTCCCTCCTGCCGCTCCCCTCGGCCGGCTGAGCAACCACGGCGGCGCTAGCTGCGGCTCTCCCACCCCGGTCCCATCTCCGCTCTGCGCCGCCCCGGCCCCAGACACCACGTATTATGTACGGCCCGGAGCGCCGCTCGCTCCCGCTCCGTGCCTGCGCACTGAGCCGCCGCCGCCAGGCGCCGAGGGGCGCCGGGGCCGCGCTCGCCCCGCCGCCCCCGCCCGCAGGTGGCTCCATGGGGCGGCGGTGAGGGACGCGGCGGGGGAAGGTGCCGCCGGCCCCGCGGTTTCCCCTTCCCGGCTGCGGTGAGGAAGGTCCCTCGGGCCGCGGCTCCGTCGGGGCAGGCCCGCAGGTGCACGCAGCGGCTGCCCCGGGGCCCGCCACGGCCTCTGGGGTGTCCTCCCTGGGTGGTGGGAGCAGGACGGGCCTGGGGCCCGGTCTGCCATCGCCACCCCCCTTTTAAATCAACATTGAAAAAGAGAGTCAAGGTGCTGTTATTTGTCCGGTCGAGTGGATAGAGATCACAAAAAAGAGATAAATGAGCTACAAAGCGCTGAGATCTGGGGTTTGGGGAAAGAAACTGGTCAGCAGGAGACCCAGCTGGGCTTCTAAGAGGAACAGAGTGAGCCTGGGGGCCAAGTGCTGATGGCTTGGGTCTGTCCCGCTAACAACGGGTTGGTTGTTCAGCGGGAAAGGACTTCAGGTTAGCAAAGTTTGGGGAATGAAGAGGGAAGAGTCAGGGAGCATAACAAGGCACCAAGAGCTGGAGATGCGGAAATGGATCCCACAAAGCAGCAATATGCAGTTCCTCTGAAAAAACGATGAGAATGTAAAAGGCAAGAATGCTGAAGAGTCATTTCAATGCTCTGTACTGAAATATACACAAAAGTAGGGTATTGTTGCGCACAGAAAAAAAGGAAGCGTGTTTAAGTAAAATGGGGTAGTATTAGCCAAAGGAAAAACAAGATCTTTTTTAAAGTGCTTAAATCACTATAGTGCAGGAAGAAGAAGGTGAGACTAGTGGTGGTTTCACTAATAGCAATGCCCAAGCTCCTTTGAAAAAAACCCTGCATTTGATGACAACAGTAAGTTGGGCAATTGCAAACTGGGAATCATAAAAATAGCTATTAAAAAAGAGCAAGTAAGGGATTACGTTTGGAGGGAGAAATGCTGGTTTCACTGGATTTCATACTGTCCTTCCAAAGGTGGTACGCCTTCCCTGTTTCAAGTAATGAGTAATGCCAAAAGTCATTCCCCTGACCCGAGCAGAGGTACTTCCATTGCAGTATGCTATTCAGTGAGTAGCGCTGGCATAGCCCAGCCCAAGGCAACTAACAAGGCAATAAACTGACAATTGTTTGGGAAAAACTAGGAAAATACGGTGAATTTATAAATGAGTGAAAAGCAGGACGGAGTATCAGTCTTAAAAGATTGTCCTGTAAGACTAACACCATAGTATCACAGTTAGGACTGAATGCTGCTTTACCCCAGATCAGGAAGATGCCTTTTATGGAAAAAGCAATTAATTACTTGAGCTGTCCTCTCTCTTCGCAAAACTAGCTTCTTTTGATTACTTACCTACTGACAAAGGGAATAAATAAAAGGAATACGAAATGCCTGTGGTGGCCCAGTACAATTTTGTTTCCTGACGCAGAAGCGATACGCTCATTGAACCAAGACAAATTAGTATTGTAGCAATGGGGACATTTGCAGTAGTGCTAAAAATAATCTGTGAAGTTCAAATTAATAACCCTGCAGATTAACCATTGATAATCTCAGAAGTTGCTTTTAGCACACTTTTAGTGCATTAGGAAAACTGTCTGATAGCAGAGCTGTTCTTGAAGTGTATCTGAGCTTGGCTATGCGAGGCGTCAAACAGAAGAGTGTAAATGTCTGGAGAATAAGTGTAAACTGGAGAACAAGTCTTCTGAGGAGCAGCTGAGGGAGCTGGGATTATTTAGCCTAGAGAAAAGGAGGCTGAGGGGAGACCTTATTGCTCTCTACAACTACCTGAAAGGAGTTTGTAGAGAGGTGGGGGTCGGTCTTTTCTCCCAAGTAACAGGCGATAGGACAGGAGGAAACGTTCTCAAGTTGTGCCAGGGGAGGTTTAGACTGGATATTAGGAAAAATTTTTACACTAAAGGGTTATTAAGCATTGGAACAGGCTGCCCAGAGAAGTGGTTGAGGCACCATCACTGGAGGTATTTAAAAGCCAGGTAGACATAGTGCTTAGAAATATGGTTTAGTGATGGTTTTTGTCGGAGTTAGGTTGATGGTTGGACTAGATGATCTGAAAGGTCCCTTCCAACCTAGGTGATTCTATGATTCTACGAAATGTCCTGTTTAGCCTTGAAATTGGTAATGTCAATGCAAAGATGTTTTAGAACACCAGGACGTTTAGGTCATTGTGTGACTCACGATGTGAGCTGCTGTTATATGAAGGAATTTCCAAATTTAAGTTTTTCCTCAGTCTTAGCTTTCATAAAATTTAGACTGTGTTTATCCTGAAGGCTTCAGCTGGGAGTGGCATGGAGAGGAAGTGTAATGTTCTGCCTCAAGCCGTAGATGTTGTTAACTTGATTTTTTTTTTCCCTTGTGGAGAGGGAACCCAAGCCTGGTGCTTTCCTTATCTTCCACCTGCTGTGCTAAAGGTTTGTGATGGACAGTAGTGAGCATGCCAAGGAAAAAATCCTGTATTGTCAAGAATTTCTGTGGATGGTGGTGTTGGTTGCCATAGAGTTTACAGGCTTCTCTCGTGCTGTGAGGTGAAGTGATTATATCAGCCAGCTTAGTTAGCGTCTGGGAGCCTGTGCTGAACAGGAAGAATTACAGCTTCTGGAAAACACATTTCTCTTGTAGCAAAATGCAGCAATTGGTATGAGACTCATGTTCACTAAGTTGCAGATGTCTGTCCCTTTTTTGCTTAACAGCGATGGCAAGCTTCCAGAGGCTCTTCTGCTTCATGTGTTGCAGGAAGCCATGGCCTGAATAGTTCTGCTGTAGTGACATTATTGACGATGTTGCCTGTCCTTCCCTTCCTAGTACCGGGCTTGCCTTCACCTGGAGAGCGAGGCCCATAACGTTCCCACATCCTGGAAAACCGTCAGTTGACACAGAACCAGAAGGAGCAGCTCGGGCATCTGAAGGTGATCCCACCCATCTTCCAGACTGCAGCAGAAGAGAGGTGAGAGAGCTCCTTCCACTGGAGAAATGGCTGAAGGGGGAGCTAATAGTTATCATCTGCCCTGCTTCTGGCTTCGAATCTCCTCCAGAAACTGCTGCTGCCATTCAGGTAGTGCCTCTAAGTGGGCAGAAATACTGGGGAGGAAAGGGGGAAAAAAGGCAGAGGTCAGTTCAGGTCTGTAGTGCTTTTCCAGTGCTGTTTCTGCTGCCACTATGGCAGTTCAAAATGACTAGAGGAGGCTGTGAGGGGAAAGGTGGCAGTTTCTTATCCCCTCCCATGTGACATTCAGAGGAGATGCTCCTCTTAGGATGCCCAGTATAACTCTGCTTTTCTCATAGCAGAGCCTGGAGGACACATCCATAGCTGTCACAAGTGCAGATTCAATGTGCTAGCTTAAAGGACCTGAACACCTTTGGGAACATGTTGGGTTCTTGCCTGTCTTTCTCCTGCCTGAAATGACATTGTTGTCCTCTTTCAGCTACTTTTGGAGAGATATCTGGTGAGACAGGCTGGTTCTGGGGGAGGCAGCCATTGCCATTTGCTCTGCATACTGACTTGAATCAAGTAGCAAGAGAGGGTATATTGTAAAGAGTATTTTATTTTTCAAAACTTCTGATGCAGGGGGTGATTTATGAATGGAAAGGGTGGTTTTTTTTTCAGACTTTAAACAGATACTGCCAGCTGCTCCATTCTGTTTTACCCAAAGTTATTTGCCTGTTGATAGTCTCTAGAAGTCTGTGCTTGGCTACTTGTTTTTCAAATACTGCTGTATTTCCCAGTGCATTTTTCAGAATGTTCTAGCTAGCAAAAAAGATTAATTGTGATAATTTGTCATATTCTGCCATCACCATCTTTGTATATAGGTTTGCCCTTGTCCCCTGAGCCAGAAATACTGCAGATGCCTTTTTGACAATTGAAATCATAAATCTAGGTGCTTTTTTCTATCTTACCCTGAAAATACATGGGCAAGGAATTGTTAGTTCTCTTTTTCGTTCTTGTTGGTGCTGATGAATTTGAATATACCAGGGAATGTTTGGGAGCTAATACAAAATGCATGTAGACAAGTGATTGAAGACGTGGCAACAACAGGGAGTTTGTATGAGGAAGCGAACAACTGCCTGTGAGGGGATGCTGGGCAAAGAGGGATAGGCAGGAGGAATTAGAAGTATTCCAGTGACCCATCTTCACTCAGAGGCTGCCGCCGCTCATCATGTTTGTGTTTCCAGAGTTCAGTAAGAAACTTGCTTGCTCTTAGGCCCGGTTTTTCCAAATAAGCTTTGCAGATACAACGTGTCTGTAGGGTTGTAGGCAAAAAGCCTTAGTTTAGATCGAAATGAAATGGCATAATGTCAAAATCACCATTTTCTAGAAGTGTCAAGCGTTGGACAGCAAATGTGTGCAGCAGTGAGTATTTTATTTGCAGCAGCTAATGCTACCGCTAGACGGCTGTGTTGTTTTAAAATACACTGCCTATAAAGATCAGTTCCTAGGAGCTTGGGTTAATTTATAAAATTTGGTTTCTCAAGGGAAGTGTAATTCAAAGTCAAGGGCAGGTGGGGGGAAACTATTCAGAATCAGTCTAAGAAATGCAGTTTTCTCGAGAGGATTTGTGGTGTAAGGTTTGTTCGAGTGCTGAGCATCCCTGTCAAGACTTTCAAGAGTGCTGGGCTCCCAGTGGGACAGCCAGCCGGGGGATGAGTTACCAGGCGTGCTGAGCTGTGGCTGCCACATGCGTGTGTTCACCTATGGCTGTTCCCATAGGTGAGGTTGCTAAAGGAGCTCCACGTGCCACGGGCCAAGTTCTTCTGTGTTTTGGTGCCCACATGGAAATGGGAGCATCTGAAATGTTGACCTCTACTGTGAATGCTGAGGGTCATGAGGGTAACGGTAATAACTGCTCACAAAATACCTTGGAGTCTTAACATTTTACCTGGCTGATCACTATCCTAGAAGTCATTATAGATCACTATCCTAGAAGTCATTATACTGCTTCCTATCAGCTTTTGATAAACTGGATGGCTTTTATAAAGCAGTCATTGTGAGTTTATAATGCAATTACTCTGTGGTTGGTCTCTCATATACCTTTATGTATAATCCAAATATTAACAACATGGCAGAGTGAAGGCAGCACACAAGTACAGTGTAATCAATGGAGTTTTAAAAGGCATATTTTAATTATAGGGCCAAAGATGTGAAGGACGACACTGTGATGCTGTTATTGCCCATGTATACTGGCAGCGTCTGTGAGTGGCTGTAATCAGGCAGGACCCGCATTGTCTGGAGAATGCTGTACAAACCTCTGTGCAAAGGCATCTTCTGGTTCAAAGGGTTATTTGTTTTTGTTGTCTAAAACAGTGTAATTGCACTGTATTTGTAATGTAATTAGCTGCTGTATCAAGTGCCAGTTGCCAGGCTGTCACTGATTGCCTGTTAATCTGTATTTCTTGTTCAGAAAACACTGCTGGATTTTAGTGATGAAGGTCTCCCTCCAAGCAATCGCTTCTCTGAGAGTGGTGAGAAGGGATAGATGAACGCCTTCTCAGCTTTTGCAACCAACTATGTAATTACTTTCAAGAGAATCTGTAGCCAATAGCAACCCAAAGACAGCGCTTGTGTTGCTACAAGGCGCTCTAGAACTTTTAACCTCTATTTAGAAGGAAAAACCCCAAACTGAGGAGAGCACACACTGGTTGGACACATGATTTATAGATGTTATGACAAAATAAATGTGTCAAATCTGTCCCAGGTGTTTGAACAGACGCACAAGGGAAATGTGCTTTTCTTTTTAGCCAGTCCAGTAAAAATTCTGTTCCACCTTTGACCCTGGTGCACTTTCAGAGGGCATGGGACCAGTGGGACTACAGGCAGATACCCTCGTGAGAGCAGAACACAATCTATTGTTTCTGAACTAAAAAATAATGGAATTAACTGTGGTGACATTGTCCACTTTAATTAATTGATGGTGTTCAAAAGTAAATGGGCAACAATCATAGGCAGCCCAGTTCCACTCTTCTGGACACCTGAGAGTGAGAAGAGTAAACCGTGTGCTCTTTGATTTGTAAACCAGCAAGGTTCCAGAGCGAATATCATCCTTTTGACATTAGCCTTGGACTTGCATGTGGGACATTCAAAAAATTGCTGCCTTTGTGAAGCTGTCACAAGGACAAATTGGTTGATGTAGATCTTCTGCTTGTGCCTATAGCGTTTTAAAACCCTTTTGATTTCTATAACCATATTTCACTGGGAGTACGGTGCTCTGTGCTTGGTAGAGCTAATTCAGCAGAGGACCTTTTCTAAAGTTGCTTTTTACATTGCCAAAAAAAAAAATTAATTGGTTTTTGTTGCTCCTCAAGGATGACTTCCTTGCACTTATCTTGACTAATATTGTTTCGCTCACAAAGAGACTGTAATAATAACTCATTTATTTGAACAGAGTAGAGTAACAGTTGTGTGCAGACTTCGTGAGGAAATAGCACATGTGTTCTCTAACAAAATGTGTTTCACTGTCTTCTTCCTGCTGTTTGCTTGCTTGGTGTTATATGCTATTATATGCTAGCTGCCTCAGGGTTGAAAGATGAGTAATTCCTTTGAAGTCAGGGATCAGTTAAGAGTACTGGACAGTCCTGAGGCCCTCTAGCCACCCATGTCTGATGGTGGCCAGTTGCAGGTGCATGTGGAAAGATTATAAAAATAGGCCAATCACATCAGGTTCTTTACCCTCCTAGTTTCTGACAGCTTGCAGCGTAGGGACCTAGGGACTGGAGGAAGTCGTAGCTGCCTCTTCATGTTTAATAGCCGTTAATGAGCCTCCCATTGTGAACTTTGGGGTCTCACTGCTTTTTGAATCCGCTTTTGGTAACTGCTGCAATGGGTTGTGGTCTTAATTCACTGTTAAAGGGAATCACATTCCAGCTATCTCCGCAGAATGAATTTTTAATGGGGAAGTAAGTCACTTTTTCATTTTATGCCTTTGTTTAATAGCATGCTCAGGACAGCTGCTTGCTCCAGGTGTTTTGTGCAGCAAAGATTGAAGACTAAGGCCCAGATCTTCACATCTGCTTTGGGATCTACTTATTCAGGCAATGACATGTCATTGAAGAGACCTAAGCCCTTTGAAACCAATGAGATGTAGTTGCCTAAATAATAAATTTGAGTGCTTTTTTAAAAAAAAAAATATATAAGGAAACTAATATATGTATTTTTTTAACCCTTCACACTCTACAGTGCATTAATCATAGAATCATAGAATGGTTAGACTTGGAAGGGACCTTAAAGATCATCTAGTTCCAACCCCCCTACCACAGGCAGGGACACCTCCCACTAGACCAGGCTGCTCAAATCCAGCCTGGCCTTGAACACTTCCAGGGATGGGGCATCCACAGCTTCTCTGGGCAACCTGTGCCAGTGTCTCAATGATGCCTCAGTCATTTTTTGCTCGGTGATAAGATGATCATGATGTCACTGGCATGGTTTGGTGGGTACTGACATAGCTTGGAACTTTGGGTCACCAGCTATGCCTTTTTAGTTAGCAAGCTTTAGGGGGTTTGGATGCAATCCGAATGCTCTGCAGCTAGAAGTGGAAAAACTAGCATCTTCCATTCATGATTGATATACCTGGCATTCAAAGAAAATTCTCTAATTCTCTTTGCAATGCTATCATTTTCAAGGCTGAGGATCCCATTATACTTTGCTATTCAACTTCTCTCATAACCAAGGGCAACAATTCTGTTCTCCAACTTTTGGAATTATTTTTACCTATTACATTAATGAACACATGATTTTATTTTGACAGATTGTAAATTCACTGAGAAAAAAGAATTTCTGGAGGGTTGGGAAAAGGAAATATTTTTTTATTTGCTTCAGTGGAGAAAACAAAAAATGAAAGGAGAAAAGAAAGATTTTGAAAAAACATTTTGATAAAGCACTATTCAAGATGAAATATTACAAGTGACATTTGAAATGTCAAAATATTTCTATTTTGAAACTTAATCCTTTGACTCTTCCATTTAAAATAGTAGTTTTGTTTTGTTTAATAAATGGACCAAAACAGAGAGAGAAAAGGTGAGACAAAGAAACAGAATAGTCAGAAAATGAAGTCTCTCGTTTTGTGTCAGTCCGCAATAAATGTTTGTGTTTTGCAACCAAACCAACCAGGCCTTTACTTCTGCAGCTATACTATGGATAATGACTTTCCTGCTTACTTATTCCAGCGGTTAAATGGTCTTACTATTGTAAAGGTGCGTCTTGGTCATAATCTATTTAATGACATTGAACTAGACTATGGCTTTTTTAGGGGAGGCTTTTTAGTTGATTTATAGCATTTTCATTGCTGTAATCAACACTGTGGCTATTGTAGTAGAGGCAATTTCTGGTAGTTAATGACTGTAATCTAAGAGAAAATAAGGTATTGTGATAAAGGGGTTCAAAACTAATGCAGTGCTAATGCAGGCTAGAAATGAGGAGCATTATTCTAACTGTAAGGCTAACTAATTGTTTTAACAATTTGACTAGGAATTTGCTAGATTCTTCTCTGTTCTATTTCTTAATCAAGATTGGCAGTCTTCTTGGAAGATGCCTCAGTTCACAAGAAGTAACTGGCTTCAATTTCAATGCAGTTATGTGGAATAATAGCCTTGTAGCACTCATCAGTCTCAGATTCCTTCAAGCCCTAGTCCAGGGGCATTTTTAAATGCCTCTCGTACCTACTGTACTGAGGAAGGTTACCATAAAGCATTTAGAATTACTACACAGAAATAAAGTGCTGTGAGGAGGTTTTCCAGACTTTCTTTGGTAGAGAGGTTAGGTAGATTCTTCAGACCTTTTGTGTTATCCAGAGTAGGGTTTTGGTGGTTGTGGTGTTGGTTTTTTTTTGTGTTTTTGTTTTTTAAATTAAGTTTATGCTAGGTAATGAATTAGCATTTCAAAATAGTCTTATTTTGTTTCTTCATGATAAATCGTAAAGGAGGAGTCGCCTCAGCAGAAAACCCAATTAAAACCTGCTGTCACAGTGGCTTGAGGGCCGCTTGCATGCATGATTAACACTCTTGTGCCCTTTGACTTCCAGTTAATAGGTATTTAATCTATTACCCTATTTAAACCCAGCTTCAGGAGTACCTTATAATGAGGTTCACTCAAATGTGTTGCCTGGGCTATAAGGGGACAAGAAGCTCAACTTCCTTCTTGGTAAAGTCAGTAGAAGGACTGTAGACCTGTGAAGTGTTGACTGTGAGACGGGTGGTACCAGCTTTTTCCATTCTTTATTCTTCGGTGTGTGTAAGGGCTACTAATTAGTTTCTCAAGCCTTGGCTTAAATTGCACATTGCAAAATAAAAAGTGAAGTTACTTTCAAGAACAAGCTTTGTCCCTGAGAGTGCTAGATGGAAGGAAGCTCTTCCACTTGGGTGAGTTTGGCTATAATTTCACGTACATACACAGTGAGTTTGTGCACTTGACAATGGTACCCCTCAAAAGATAATGCTTGCATTGTAAGTTGACCGTTATGTACATATGCTTAACTCTGAATAAATATTTCTTCAGAAAAGCCAGAGGAGTGAACTAGATCTTGCCAGCATCTTTAATGTTTACTGCTGCCTCCATCTGCTGCTGCTATGTTTTTCTCTCCTGAGATCCAGTTTGTTTTGACTCTTATTCCCCTAGTATGTTAATTACATTCATGCTGTGCTCTTATTGACGAGGAGAAAGTTCATATAAAAAGGCCAGCAAGGAGCTTGCTCTTTGTCATGTGTATCTGTTTGCTTTAGTAACGTGTGGGCATTCTTCTGTTATACTTTTTGCATGTTTTTCTGTGATCCTGATTTTGGGAACTATGAGGTAAATTAGGGGAAAAACTGTACTGAAATCCATTAGTGCCAAGACAAATTGGATTTTATAGACTTCTGGTGTCTCTAGAATACGTTACCTGATTGTTTTGTATCTTTGGCAGGCCTAAAAAAAAGAAAAAAGAGATATATACTGGGTGCTCTGCTCTGTAACTGTGGGGAAAACCAAACTTCTTGTTCTTGGCTTTTGGTCTGATGATTGTTTTGATCGCTTCATTTATTGAGGGCGCATTTTTGAGGTAGCGGGTTCTCATACCCACTGTTCTTTCATCTGAGAGCATCCCGAAGCCTGTGTGGCACTGAGGTAATTAATGTACTTCCCAAGAAGGAAGATATCTTGCCAAAAATGCATTCATACCTCACAGTAGACAATTAGCTCAACAAACAGCTACAGATAATGTGCTCAGTGACTTGGGAGTGCAGACTGGAAAAAGATGCAGCTATGAGGTCTTATTTCTTAGCCTTTTGGGTATCTTAGTACACATCCTTCAAAAATCCATTCCATCCTTCTGCAGCACAATCATTTGGCATATAAATATGCTCAGTGTCTGGTATATTTTGAGTGAGGTGAGACTGGAAATGAATAGTGAGGCAGTGTTAGAAATAGGGCTAAGTGTTTTGACACCCATGGATTTGGAAGCCTGTATCAACCTATAATTCGATAAATTATCTCGTTGTTTGCCTTTGTATGCTATAGTTAACATCTCATGACATATGAAAGCTGTACAGCTTTACAGAAAGGTATAAACTTTATCCTGAAGGCATGAGAAACAATGGCCAAAACTGAAGGCTCAAATCGCTTTGAAATTCATGGAAATGTCTCAAGATTTTTATTTTCTTAGACTGGGCAATGAGTTAGAGAGTGGAATATGGCTGCCAGCTTCATCAGGGTTACCTGAGGTGGGTGGTTATTGTAGATGGCATGATTTATGATCAGCATTATGTAGGCTTATTAAATCCTGTTCCTAAAATCTAGTTCATTTCTGCTTAGGACTGACAGTGAATGTTACAAGAAATTTTGGTAAGCCACACTTCTATTCAAACTTGTTGCTGTATTCCAGGGAGACACAGCAGCTTACAAAGTATTTGGGGTACACTTAAAAATTATGTTCATTTTACACTATGACTTACACAATTTATCTGGTATTTATGTTCAAAAAGCAGTTCGACAGTACTTGTTTTAGGGTCTGGTGGTTGCATTTTTGTATTCATAAGAATATTCCCTTTCCTGGTATGCAGACACCTTGCAAAAGAGGAAGCAGCCTACACTGTATAACTCCTTATACAAAATATTAGTGAAAACATCTTTGTTTTTAATGAGAAATATGTACAAATACCAAAGAAGTTACAAAGATAATGATGTCTCAAAAACTCTGTAAGATACGATTTCTGGGCAAATGAAGGAAAAAGAAAATTTGATCTCAGAGTCTTTGTAGCTAACTTTTACACACATCATATTTTTTTCATGGATATTTCCTCAGGGAGGACTCCAAAAGTACTAATTTGCATCCTGTCCCTCTATTAAGTAGATTGATAGAGCTCTGCTTGAAGTTGGTGAAACTGTGATGAATTTCATCTTCTGGGACCTGTGGCAATAAAGCCAGAAATTCTCTGAAATTTGAATCATATTGCAATACTCCTCATCTTGCAGAAAGACTCGTGTTTTGAGGCGACTGGATTTTCTGACTATTGCTTCAGAAAAAGGTGGCAAGCCAAGGACTGGCCATTAGACTGCTATGGGATTGTTACGTCTCACAACACTGAAATATAGCCAACAGTCAGAACAAACCTGTATATTAAGAAAGTTTTGAGTGCACAGTGTTGATGCTGAGCAGTGTATATAATAAGCATTATCTTGTCTGGAATGCCTGTCCAAGAAGTCTTTGTCAGGGAAAGATCAAAATGATCCTGAGAAGATGCTTTTAGTAAGAAACCTACCTAAAATCTGGTAGAGTGTGACAATACAGGTAGCTACCTATTTGGTCACTGTTCTTGTTTCAGCTGGGTACCACAAGTAGTCTTAACTGCATCAGAAAGTTTCCCAACTCCCTGTTGTGGAAGTCATCTCCTCATCTTGTATCAAAATACTTTTTTCTTCTCCTCATTGTTGGAGTACTTCAGGGAACTTTGAAGGAAGGGCTGGCAGTGGGCAATGCTGTTTGGCTGATGTGGCTCATCACAAGCAATATATTGCTGTTATGTGTGTGAGGGAGGAGGACTGATCAAATTTTCTTCTTGCTGTGTCCTCTGGCATAAGGCGCTATATTTGGGAACTGCCTTTGCTATCTGCTGACTCATCCGTGTCAAAAATAAAAAGAATGTTAGACTTTTTTTAGACCAAGGAAACTTATAATTTTTATAGTACTTGGCATCTCTTGGAAACAGAAGCAATTGTCTGTGCAGTTCCCAGTACTTCTATAAAATATGTGTCTATCAGTAAATAACACAGGCCAGGTCCTTTACTATGGTCTTGAAGGCAACTTGGCCTGGCATGACTTCTGTCTGTAGGGCTACATGCATGTCTGTCTCCACTTTTCCCCACCATCCATGTTGCATGGAAGAAGCATGTTCTTTGACCATGTCTTTGCATTGTCCATCTGACATGGGCCAAAACTGGGTCAGGCAGCGTGACAACAAGCCGTGTCATGAGACAGTGTTCATACTTGTGCCCGGGCTGGTTCACTAGTATAGACATGGCCATGGGGGATGGTAAAGAAATTCCAAATTCATGCTCCAGAGTAATTTGTTTGGTAACATCCCCCTTCTGCCGCCTCTGTGTTCACATCCAGATCTTCTGTCTGAATCTGAAGGAACTTGACTTCCTCTCAGTTCTGAGCCTAGAAGAGCTTATCAATCAGCTGTGGCTGGAGAAAATAGCCCTCATGGTCAGGGTGTATTGGAAGAAGCCTTGAAGGGCTCCAGCCCCATTTGTGTTTGATGGAGTATTGGCTATATATAGCCAGAGGATGATTTGTCACTTGAGGCCTTTGCACGTTCAACTTCTTTACCAGTTGTACAGAGAGGGTCACCTTTACTTCCTTAAGGTACTTGCAAAGGGTTTTTGGTCTGACTCAGTAGAGCTGAGCACAACTTGCTATGTAAATTAATAAAATAATTAACTCCTTAATTGACTCACTTTTCAAAAGACTACACTTTCATATTTTCTTCCATGTTGCCTGTGCTTGTTAAATTGCTAATTGAGAAATAAATTGCTTAATTGCACCAAGATTCTGCCTGAATCCTGGAAGTATTGAAGTTGTAAATTATCTGGTCCAGGCTGCTGTGAAGTTATAATTGTAATTTAAGAGCTAACTGGATTACTACAGAGATGTCCTCTGTTAGGCATTAACGCCTTCCTCAGGTGGTAAGGTCACAACGCGGCATTTCTCATTGCTTTTCTCTGTCTTTGGTCTCTGTTCTTAGATTCTGCACACTTGAATTTTCAGTGATGTGGGCAAATAGATTTACAGGCATACCCATGACCCAAGAGTGCTCAGACACTGGAATAGGCTGCCCAGGGAGGTGGTGGAGTCGCCATCCCTGAATGTGTTTAAGAGTCGTTTAGATGTGGTGTTAGGGGATATGGTGTAGGGGAGAACTTTGTAGAGTGGGGTTGATGGTTGGACTCGATGATCCCAAGGGTCTTTTCCAACCTAAATGATTCTATGATTCTGTTTATAAATCTTATAATGACATGCAGTAACTGTGGAGTTCTTTTGAAAGCACATATGCTGTGTTGTGTTAACTTTTTCCTCCTTTAGACACTGTGGACTAATGCCCCTTCTGTCCATGTGTTGTGGTATACAGACATTACTACAGATCTTGCCTGAGCTAACATGGAAGATCCTGTTTCCAATGGGTTCAGGAGATACCTGCTGGAGAATCTGGAAGCTAAGTATTGTAATGTTTGTACGTCAGGAGGAATGTCTAGCCATGGTCACTTAGGACCTAGTTTCAGAGCCATGATGCAGGTGCCAATGAACCTTGGTAAGAACATGGAAACTGAGGAAGATAACCAGGGTTAAGTCTGGCTTGAGCACATCTGTATGAGTTGCAATCGCGTACCATTGTTCTAATCGGTGTTTTTTATAAGGGTGTTTTTCAAAAAGCCAAATCAAGTTCCTTCAAACTGGCACGTGTTCATTCTGGAGTGGTCAAAGAGTGAGCCAAAGCAGGTTGGGTATACCATTAGCAGGTACCTCATAAGGACTATTAGAGGATGGTTGTCATCTCAGAGAACAGGGAAAGGGTAAGTGTGAGGCCTAATTTTTAAAATGGTTGAAGAAAACTGAAGGGGAAATAGAAATAGAGGACCTGGAAAAGAGCTAACAGAGACTACAAACATAACTATCATCAGTATGATGCTCTTGCATGGGGGAGGTACCATTCCAAAGCTTCCAAACAGGACAGTTGCGTACAAGGTAATGTTCCTCTTGGCAATGTTGAGGCATTGCTGAATTCTTGTGTTTAGTCTTGAAATTCAGAGATTGAGATTCAGAGGTAGTAAAACTAAAGCTTTCAGAAATATGTCCTTCAAAGGAAGCATGCAGGAATTGTGCTCTGTTTCAAAAAGTAACTGAAGCTGAGGCATAAGATTTCAAGACTGCTACAAAAATGGGGATAATCAGCTGCCCGCTAACACTGCAGAGAACAAGGCATACTGCACAGCAAGAGTTTGTCTTGAACAATAGGGACTGTTTTTTTAACTGTGAATTCAGCTATACAGTTAAATATAGTTGTTCTTAAAATTGTTATTCCAGAGAAATTCCTTAAGATAGACCACGTCTGTCAGGTTTTATTCTATAATTAGTCCTGTCCTATTTTTTTTTTTTATGACTAACTCCCATGGGAGAAGGGCATGCTTGAAAATCCCCTGAATTACATGTTGAGGTGCTGATCTGTGAAAGTCCCTACATGGTAATGGGATTTAAATACTTAAAATACTCCTGAGAAATCTGAGGCCTTCCAAGGTTTTAAAACAATGACTGAAGAGCCCTGAATTTGATCATAAATTGTTCCTGTGTTTTCTGAAAATGGAATTCATAAAGTTCTGAATATCTCAAGAGGCTGCTCTAGCCCCTTGAGGTCCACCTTCTTGGACACTGTCCTTCCTATGGTACAAGTGCCTAGATGTATCTAATCTGAGGTTCTCAGTCCCATATACCAACATACACTGACATATATACCACGGCATCTGTAAAAGTTAACATGCATTGATTCTCACACCTCATAAGTGCCTTCTGAAAATATTTTTCTCATGTGCTTCTCTCGGTGGATGTTAGCAGACCTGTCAAGGACACTACAGCTCCTGTTGAAACTGGGCTGGTTTTGTAAATACCCAGTTTGCTATAAGATGATCATCCTACTCTGCTGGGTAGTCAGCTTTTAGAAACATCTCTTCTGTAATGAGATAATTTCTCTGCTCGCTGCAAAGATTTTCTTGAGTTGATTGATATTCAAACATGTTAATATTTAAAGCTTGTGACCTTTGCTTCTCCTGTTTTTCCATTGCCTCATTAACAGCCGTAATCAACATCACCAATGCCCTCCTAATGCCATTTACCGTTTAAATTTCGGTACATGTATGCAATTTGCTCAGCACTTCTATGTAAAGCTTGCCAACCCTCCGAGCCTCTCTGCATCAGAAGATTGTTTATTTCGAATACAGAGTGAATGTTTTCCAGTTCTGCAAACTGCTTGCTTTGGGGAGGGGGCTTGGGAGGAATCTGAAGCTAGCTAGCGAGACTTCTGTCCTTTTTCTCAGATCTTCATATGGGAGAGGTTGAACTCAATTCCTTCCTTGTTCTAATTTCTTACAAGGGCATATTCTATTTGGGGGAAGAAATATCTATGCTCTTCCCTGACCCCAAGTCCTGCAGTGTCTTCCTTTGTACATCTCCTTCCAGTGAGGTTGGGTAGGCTTTGTGATGCAGGAATGACACTTAAAAAAATCTATAGGCTTCTGATTTTGAGCTCAGAAACCTCTAGCGTAAGAAATGAAGTCTCACACAGCTTCACCGTGTAACATACGAGGCTTTTGGTGCTCACTGGAGCTGGAGAAGGGCAGATGATCTTCTGAGAGCGCTCCATGACCTCTTGCACACTGAGCCTCTGTGAAGCAGGGAGTTGTACCTTGCTGTGGTCCTTATCTGTGGGACATCTAGAACAACATAAATGAAATTTGGAAGCAGGTGTTGAACAAATCCACAGAAGGCTGTATTCCACCAGTCCTCTCAAAAGCCATGCTTGCTTACCTGCTTCATATGCAATAAGCAACTGGCTTCCCACTTCTCAAACAGATGATAGAGGGAGGACAGGAATTCTAGTGAGTGCAAGTGGGTACAGAACTATGCCCTCTTTGAAATTTAAGATTGGCACCAGAATCTGGCAGTGCACTGCCCCGATTGCTGTGAAGACAAGCTTTAAAGGAGAAGTGAGAACATAGTTTTCCTCAGCAAATGAAGTGTAAGGCACTGCTTTTGTGGGCATGCAGGTGTTCTACAGCTAGGATGCCTTTGGGATAAAAGATGCCAAAAAAATCAAGTGATGGATGTTGCGGTAGCAGTAGATGCTACGGGTGCTTCAGTTGGAATGCTGTTCCAAAGGCCATGGAAGTAATAACCACAGTTTAGTCTGAACTGCTTTGGGACTGAGTATTGCTCTCATACAGCAATACTCTCCCTTTCTGTAGCATAAACCATGCTGTCTCTGTCCCCAGCAGTTTGCAGCACACTTCAACTACACTGCAAGAAGTGTGCACATCCTCCCTCAAAGTCATTTGTGCTGCTAGTCTCTGTGTTCTTGGTGATTAATCAGTTTTATGTGTACTTGAGTCAGCCTCAACCTCTGACTGTTTCTATCAAAGATGCTTTTAATGGAAAAGGTGTTAACAGGAAAGGGCAGAAATAGGAAAGGTGTTAACTGGGAATTTTTTATTTTGAAAGTCAAAGGGGCATACACTCCTGCTGTATTCACTGGAAATAAAATTAAGAAAGTAACCAAAATCAATTATCCATGTGATAGCTGCTCCTTGGGTTCAAGGTTAAGTGGAAAACTTTCTAAAATTAAAACAAATGCATGCAGCCTAAACCTGATGAGAGGGCAGATTGCAGGCTATACATATATATCAAGAACTTGTAATTTACTTGGTTTACATAAACTAATATAGAAAATCCAAGTCCAGATGGTCAAAAAGTGCTATCTAGTTTATGTGTTTGGCTTTATATATATAAAAAAATATATTATTTTAGGAGTTGTATTGAATTCCCAACTGCTTTTGAGAAGGAATATCAAGGAAGAACCTTCCATAGCCACTGAGTCTCATTCCAAGGATGCTGTTTTTACAGAAACCCAGGGAGAACAGTGTTTTTTCTATATCTTTTTGAGATATTTAAATCACTTTCATTTCCATTGGTAGTTTTGAAAAATATAATCATAAGGCCTTCTCCCTCAAGCCCTACAATGACATTCTCAGTTTCCCTTTATTGCTACTTTCTGTTCTTGAGGATGGTAGCGTACAGAATTAATTTCTGTCTTGATGTTCCGGCTTTGTTACTTAGTGAAAATCTCTCTCATCTGCCTGGCTAGGTTTTGTTCTTCAAAATCCTAAGAGACTAGTTTCTCAGAAAAGCGTGAAAGTGAGATTTTAATTATATCGTTTAAATTATACTTGGATATTAACCTCTCTTTTAACTCCTAAAGAAATATCATGTTCTTTGAGTCTTTAGGCTACATCAGGCAAATTGCTGCAGTAACATCAAGCTGTGTGAAAAGGTTCAGCTCCATTACCCAGACAGTAATTAGTGAAGTGCTAGAAACTACAGACATACCACTTTTTGCAGTTCACTTGATATTACTGATTCTACATCTATTTCTAGGATCGTGCTGCCTAACTCATTGAGCATTTAGAGGAAACCAGTGCGTTTTGTTAAGCTTGCGAGTTGAGGGGGTGGCATGGTTAGGACCCTTGTGCTCGGGCTCTGCTTGCTTTCCTCCCACAGTGGTACTAATGGTGAATGAAGCAGAAGCTGTATTTAGTCCTCCTTAGTGAGTCAGAGGGCGTTAGAAAGGACTCGGAGGACAAATACACGAGAATATTGAATTGCCAACCAAGCACAATAGTCCCGTCATCCTACAGGAGCATAAAGGCTGACTGACTCTGTCACAGGACTAATAATACAAGTGAAACTACTGTTCTGCTGTTGCTCTCTGTCAGTTCACTTTCATGCTAAACTCTTCCTGTACGTTCATCTGGAAGGGAGCAGACCACCTTTCTGAGGTGGTGTGTTAGAGTTTTTCACACCCAAATTAGAAGTTACATGTGCTACAAAGAACGCAGTGAGGGAGCGAGTTTCTCTTTTGAAGTGAGACGTGATGCTGTGGATTGGCTAAAAACGGTGACACCTCACTTTTGTGACGGAAAGTCCCCAGATTCCTGCTGTGGCCTGAGTGGGAACTTGCTGCTTCTCACAACGCCTCTTCATATACTGTGATCCCCACCTTTGTGTGTTCATTCAGTTCTGCCTATGGACCTTTTTCTGGGCACCGTGAACCTGAGGGAGGGATCAGGAGGCTGAGGCTATAAGCCTCTTAACTGCAGATGTGACAGAAGGAATAGGCAGCTTCGGGAGTTCGGAGTGGGACTTGGAAAGAAGTTAATATAAATTTGGGATGTCAGAGGTGAAGGACAGAACCCCCCTCTAAAGAAGTACTGCTGTTTGTCATATGGATATAATTCTGTAGATGTAGGTAGATCCATACAATCCTGTGTGAGGATGCTCTGATGGGAAAGTGTTGGCTTAGGTGTGTGTGCGCATGTGCAGCTGTTAAACTGCTCTAGTACACCAGTTTAAATTCATGCCTTGGATTATACAGAACACATTAGATCTTGCAGGTTTTGAGGAGCTGAAAGTAAAGCCTTGTGGTATTATCAGTTATAGTAATCGTCTCCTTGTTCTGGTAAACAATCCTGTATACAGAAATGCTAAAATACAGCCATTAGCAAGTCTCCATGTTAGAAACTTTTGTGCAAGGCTTGGTGCATCCACGGGTGTAGCCTGTAAATTGACAGGGATTTGGAAAAGAGAAGCATTTTTACAGGTGACCAAGCATTCCAAGTAATAGTGGAAAGCATTCAGATGAAAATACGTAACCTAAAGGCAAAGGCTGTTCAACAGTGGCTGAGGATCTGAACTTGATTGTTAAATAAGGGATGTGAACCTCTGTGCTATGGGGCATAAGCTGTCTTAAATTGATGGAAGGAGAGGAAAAACTGAGTAGTAGATCATCACGTGGCAGCCAGACATGGACTCTGCTGTGCCTTTCTCTAAAGTGTATGTAGATCTGGCCTTGATTCCCACACAGGTCTAGACGGACCACTCTGCTGTATGCTGAAAGTTGCTCTGTCCCTGTGTGGCACCTCCTAACAGCGTGCATATCTGTTTTTTATTGCATTCAATATCTTCAAGTCTAAATATAGTTTGATTGCTTTCCAAATAAGCCTGGGTCTGCTACTCATTCTGATTCACCATTGTAAACTTAATCATTTGATGCTCTCAGTAAACTGACACTCTGGGAGGCAGTTGGTGATTATTTTAAAAGAAATCACTGCAGGATTCCAGGCTCTCATCATTAATTCTTTGGGATATGATCATGTCACCTGCCATCACAATCTCTTAACAAAAGTTACTTAAAAAGAAATGCAGCCAACCCCCCATACCCAAAAGCCATATCCCTAACTGGTGAGAATTTTAAATATTCAGTGCGCATCTTCAAAATTTTCGAATATAAAACAGTTTCAGTGTTTCTTTCTGCATGAGGCAGACTGTTTTGTGTATCTTTATCATAGTAGCATCTCAGACAGCATGGTGACTCAAGTTTTATTTGATGGATAATGTGAAAGTATCTATTTTGTTGAATTTATAGTCCTAGAATCTTTGAACATGCCATTAAGGTGCATCCATATGCTTATAAATATAAAAAGGCCAGACAGGCCGTTCGCTGTGTTCACAAATTGGTCTGTCTACCAAAATGCATCAAGAATGTGCAAGAGAGTATAAGAAGTGCTGTTATACTTTTTGCTTCTGTGGCACATCTTATTATATTTGTGATAAATGTTGGCAGGTTTCCATGGCTAGGGACCTGTCCATGACCACTGCCTTGCCTGCTGCTATGTCTATGGATGTTACCATGGGCACTGATGGAAGGAAATTCATATTGAATGGAAAACAATCATGGAAAAAAGGCAGGAGGCAGAAAAGGAGGGAGAGTGATAATTGTGTTAGAGGTCAGAATGGTCTTGTGACTGTGGAAGAGCTGTGAAGCTGTAATGGCATTGTATGGTACAGAAATATTCAGTGGATATATGCTGTAACTATGGAAGGTGGGAGGAAATAATTCTCTCCGTCCGAGAGCAAATCTATTGCTGTCATCCTAATCATCTAGGAACCCCGAACCTTAAGCATGTAGTGCTAAAACAAAAAAAAAATACGTTGTTCTCCATAGACAATACAGAGCGAGTGTATGTCCCTAATTCACTCCTTTAGAACCATGCTGCCTATATATATATATAATCACATTTGTGTGTAGCATGGAGCATGTCATACTGAAGTACCACAGCACCCATGCAGCTTCACTGATGGGAGCAGCTGTCTTGACTGAGATGAGGACAGCACATTTGAGGAAGAAGATTAAAAAAACCCACCCCCTAAACAAGAAAAAAAACACCAACGAAAAAACCCAACAACAAAACACCCCAACCTCCCCCCAAAACCCCAAGTTTCTTGCATATTCATTTGATCCTCATGCTGCTGTGCAGTGTTGGTTTCTCAATATAATTTAAATCCCACATAGTTCTGCTAGTATTTAGGGTACACCATAAGATCCATGTAGAAACCTTGTGGCCATGGACCTTGGTGATTCCCTTAGGCACAAGTGATCCTCATGTGATTGGGTGTATGGAGAGGATCAAGGCCTCTGACTAGGATTTCTTGATGTGCTCATTTGCAAGTTTCAGTTCCAAACTGCCCCTCTCTTTCATAGCCAGCATCTCTTCTTCCTTCAGCTTTTCTGCTGCTGTCATCTTTGTTTCTGGACTCAAAAGCAGACCACTCTTTCGTGACATGCCAGGAATGAGAGCTACTGATAACATTTCCTTTTTGAACACCACTGAGTTGCTGTGAAGAACATGAGCTATCCAGTAGATATCCAGCTGGAAGCACCTGCCAGAGTGGGAGGTGTACAGGAGGAAAAACTGGGATGAGATTCAGAGACTATGTATTGGGAGGATTTTGAAAAGTATGTTGTATGGGGGAGAGGTGGCAGATGACAATCCTTCATCCTCCTTGCGCATTTTCAATCTTCAGCCACCTGCCTTTTCTTCACAATGAAGAAACCCGAGTGGTGTCCTGACTCCTCTTTTCCTCTCAATAGCTTATAAGCCTTGCTGTGTGAGCAAAGTGGGCCTTCTTTGTTGTGATTACTTGGGCATTTGACTCTGTCTCCTGGCTTTTCATGAGTGGCAGTTGACCTACTGCCAAAGGCCTGATGAAAGGCCTTGTGGGGGAAAATGATTAAATGATTCACAGTGGTCTAAAAAGTAATCTTGTAAGACTCGGAGTTGTAGTTTTACAAGCTCTTTCTGGATACGTTAAAAATATTTCCCTAGGTTATCAGTACTTCTCCTTCCCTAGGAAGGGAAGCACAGACATAGGAATCTAAGAAAATGAATAGTACATCTCTTTGAATATCAAGAAAAAGTGTGTGTATACAGAGAAAAGACTCTCTCTTTTTACTGTATATTCAGTATTTCCATACTTAAACTAAGTCTTAAGCATACCACACACACGAGCTTATTTTCTTCCCCCTGCTCTCTTTCCTAATTTAAAACTGTCTTCTGTCAATGGTAGGGAATCCCAAATCTGTTCATCATGTCACTTATGTCCTACCTCATTCCTTGTGGTACTCTGGCTTCTATGCAAATCCATATAAGACTTTATAATTATGCTTTACATCCATCTTGCACTTCTGTAACTTAATAAACAAGCCCCAGGGTAATGGTGAATTGATTTCAGAAGCTTTAATAGTGATACAGCACTTCTGCTTTGAAAGTTTAAGGTTTTAATGTGAAATCTCAGAACAACTTCTGCACCCTTCAGTGAAGCATCTTTTTGTTTGTTTTTTCTCTCTTGATAAGAAGTGTTTGTGACATGCTGCCCTTCTTATTATAATTTTCAATAGCAGGAGCTAGTCAGTGTAGACAAGTGCAATGCTTTCCTGGTGAAATCAAGTCAGTACTTCCTTTCACAGCTTTTTCTCTAATTTATTTTGAGGAAAGAGGAAAGGGAGGGGGAGAGAAGATTGCTCTTGTAGTTGGAAACTTTATAGTGGCATCTTAATAGGCCAAAGGAGGTCAAAATATCATTCATGTTTACTTTTCTTGTCTGGGTTTTTGCAAGAAGTATAAGATTTAGTATTCGTTTCTGTTAAACATGTAAGTGTAGTTCTGTCTGCACACGGGTGCAAAAATAGCATTTTTTGCTACGTTTTGGTCTAAGGGAAATCGGGTAAAATGAACAATTTTACCTTGAGGGGTATGAAGAGCTGTTGTAGCAAGCTTCATACTTGCTGGTGTAAGATGGGGTAGTTACTCTCAAGAGCATTTTCAGGAGAAACAAAGACATCTCATGTGAAGTGTTTCTCTTTGGTTTGCCGCTTTTACTTCACCTTTTCTTGCTTTGTTGCTTCTTGGCTTTCCTGTTGTATATTTACACCATCCCTTGTGTAAAAATGAATCTTGAGATCAAGTTGCAGTTCTCAATGGTCATAAAAATGTGTGGAAAGAAAAAAGACCCCAGGCATGTCTGAGTGCATGTGCGGGGAGTGAGAAAGTGACACTTTTATGATTCCTTTTCAGACCAAGACACTTATATCTGCAGCTCAGGAAGAGCTGGGACATTAAATCTTTCCCTTCACACTGGGAAATGAGCAGATGGAGGATGGAGGCCCTGTGCTCCATGTGGGCAAATGCACTGTGAGTTCATGACCCCTCATTCCCTATGATGCTTGCTCAAGTTAGCCTTTGCCACAGTAGAAAGAATGCTATGGAAGGGGTGTGTGGTGGGGTAAGAAAATAAAAGACAAACTGAAGGGAGATAAAACACTGTAGCTAAGAGCAAATGAATGTGGAGTGGGAAGAACTGGAGTTTGCATGAGAAAGGTTGCTTCTGACCATAGCAAAGGGAGGAAAACTCCTCCAGGGACAGCAGCAGGAGAAGAGGTAGGCTGGCTGGTACTGTTTTTTTGCTGGCTGGGTCTCTCTGAATACCTCTTCAGTTTTTAAGGAGTTCAGCAGCACCTACAAAAGATACTCACAGACAGAGTGACTTCCTTCAGTGCTCAGGATGCAGGAACATATCCCACAGCTGGAGGGGAAGCTGATGGTAACTGATGGTCAGATACAAGTCACTTATCTGTGGGGAACCTGGGGTGGTTCCTGCTGTGGCTGCCAGATCAGGAGAGAGGGAAGATAACAGCAGGTGCCAGTGATGCCCCTTGTCCCAAAGGGGTGGGTATGGTAGGGAGTGTGTTCACTGAGTGTAAGTCCTTTGGTACTGGCATCCATAAAACTCTTCTGTGTGTGTTATACTATTTGAACTTTCTGTGCCACCTCTTTCACTTTCACTTTTTATTTTGAGTGCTTCCATGGGCTAGATGGTTATCAGTTGATCTGTGATGTGTGGAGCAATCCTGACCTCTTGGGCCCTAGGCCATGGACATCTGGGAACCCTCTGTGTTACTTCTGCTCTGCCCCATCACTTTTATCAGTTCACTCCATTTCCACATTAAGGTTGGAGATTAATCCTGGGGATTTGCAACTTATTGTGGGAAGCAATAATAGTAAACATATAATATACTCTAAATTATGTATGTTTTCAAAAGAAGTAGGCTGCCGGGGAGGGGCTGCTCTGTCCTTCTTCCAGCTCCCACAAGGGCACTTTCCTCTCTGCTGGGGTGAGGCTCTGCAACTCACAATGAATGGAAGGTCTTGCTAGGATGACTTCGGGGGTGGGAAAAGCTTTATTGTATAAGCATATTGCTTATACAGCTTTCAGAAACACCTTTTAATAGTAAGGGCAAGAGAGAACTGGAAGAACCTTCTCAAAGGGTATGGTTTTAAGCTAATCTAACTTTCATTTGGTTTGGCCATTGAGAGGGAGGTGTAACATGCCCCTGGTGTCTCTCTGCCCTGTTAGACAGGTCCAAAGCACTTCTGCAGTGTACAGTGGTGCTCTCCTTGTCACAAGGGGAAGTAGTGGGAACCTGTGTTTCACCCTGGCCCCTGGATGTTGGGCAATGTCCCAAAAAGCAATTGTCCAGAATCTGTGCTGACTTTCTGATTCTTGATTTCCCTGTCCAGGCAATGTTGTAGCATTTTGAAAACTGCACTTCAAAAACTTAACCCAGACCACAGCTGCTTTGAAAGTGCTTTTTGGTCTCTGTTTATTCACTTTTTTAAATGAGACTTGAACTTCAACAACAAGAGGTAGGACTCACTGACCCAAGAAGTAGTTTCCAGACCTGTCTTGCTGAAGATGTTGAATCTCTCATGTGGTTTTTCTTGGTTTATTGTTATGAAGGACAAATGTGCTGGAATGTTACTGAATCTTTGCATTGTGTTTGGTTAATGAAGCAACTCTTGATATTGTAATCACTGTAGTGATTAACTAGAAACCTATATTCTGAATTATTCTTTTTTTTTCTGTTTGGATTTCTAGTGGCCACAGTTGTTTTAACTAGCAATGAATCATACATGAAGTCTGCCTCTGGGTCATTGCGTTCAACACCAGAGAGAACTGTACCTATAACAGATGCTGTCTGTCCCTCTAGGAGAGGTGGTAAATGCTTAGCAAATGTGTAGAGGTGTTCTCTTAGTAGTGGAAATACAAGCAAATGTGGCTTTTTTTGTTTTTTGTTTTTTTTTTAAACCGATTTCTAACAGTGCAGCCATATGTTACCCATTTTCTGCCTCTCCTGAATTAATTGGAGCATGATGGTGTTTCCTGACCAATGAGCAAACACTCTCATTTAGGTTCATGCGTGGAAAGGTTTCTATCACTACAGATTTTTTACACAGCAGCAATAGCAGTTGCTGCAGTGTGATCAATAAAGAGGTTGCATTAAGATCAGCAATTACGCAGGGTGATAAACAGACCTAATTGAGCATTAGAGGCTTTGTAAACACAGACCCACTTAGCTGGTGGTGCATTTCTGTTGTTACTGGAATGAGATTTTTTTTTTTTTTTTTTTGTAATGAGAGATCTTAATGTGTGTGTATGTCTACTACTCTGTGTCCAGGATCTTCTTAATACAGATGCTCCTCAGAGCAACCCTTGATGTACAGACAGGCTTAAGACCTGCTGAATTCAGAATGCAGGTTAAAGGGTTTGCAGAAGTACTTACTTCCTTTACTGCCTGCATTTCCAGCGATCTTGAGCTTCTTGGGAAGGGATGCTTTCTTCTCACTTCATAGCCTGAGGTCAGCTGCAGCAGCCCTAGAGCTGGCAGCTCAGGGCTGGTTTTAGTCGTGATAGACTAATGCTATTTGGCTTGCAAAAGCCAAGCTGCAGAAATTCTGCTTCATGTTACGCTTAAGGGAGGCAGTGACACGTGTTGCATTTTCACTGGGAGGACCTGTGGTGTATTTTGGGTTTTTTCTTTCTTCCTCTGCCCCTCCTCAGTTCTGCCCAGGTCAATCGCCTTGGGAAAATCATTGTGGTTTCTTTTTTTTTTTCTTTTAAATCAGCAAAATTTTCTTTTTAATATCTCTCTGTGAAATATTTTGATTGTGACTGTATGGTTGTACCTGGGGGGCAATGCACTAGTGCTTTCTGTGCTGTGGGCCAGGAGAGGTGCTACCAGCTTCCAGTCCCAAAGCAGAACATTGCATGAGCATCAGCCTGTACCTGTGTTAATAATCCTTAACTATCAGGATGTGTTTTCTCAAATTCCTGGCCCTTCTGGCTCAAAGTGTGACTAGAGCTGTGAAGACATGCAACTTGAAGAACAAAATATAAATACTAAAGGATTTATTTTCTGGGAGAAGTGTTCAAGACAGCATTATATGTTCTAACTCCCCTGGCAGAGTTTGTACCCAAGGAAGGCCTAGCAGAGTTTTCCCCTTGTAGCAAAGGGTCTGGAATGCTCTCAGAAGAGCCAGAGATGGGTGGAAAAGAGGAATGCAGAAATGACTGTGGAGTTAACAAACCATTGGCAAAACAGGGAGCTCTGTCTGTGAGCCCAGTTTGTGGTACCGTGGCCCTGGATTGAAAATGACCAGTGAAGGCGAACCCCTTGGTGAACAGGTATGGTGACCATGGGGTCTCTGGGGCTGTGTCTGCGCTATAGTGTGAGGTACAGTCATCTCTGCAAGATGTGTACTGTTGTAGCACCATTGTGCCTGGTGTGCTATTGTGGCTGTGCTGCTCTGACCCTGGGGAATTTGTACGAGTGACATCATGTGTTGGTGTTGGGAAGTGGATGTCTATACTATATTGGAATATGTAACACACACTGTTGTCCTGAATTCATTAAGACAGTGTTGGCAGACAGTGTTGCTTGTGTTTCCTTTATCTTCTGTGTCTCTCTTTCTGCATGTTTATATGTTGTTGCTCTAAATACTTGATGTTTCTTTTCTGTTCTGTTTTGTTTTTTCCTGCCTGGGTTGCTAATCGCTCACCCTGGATAGTTGTTGCTGGCGTGTGTGTGTGTCGTGGGGAGGCACAGAGCAGTTGTCTGCCTCAGTGCATAGCTCAGATTAAATAGGTGAGAAAGTGGGTTACAGCCACAGACAGCAGGGCTGTGCAGATATACGTGTTTGTATGTGATGAAGAGTCTCTAAGGTCGTCTTATACCTGAGGAGCGAGTCTCACGCACGAGTTGTCTAAATGTTAGTCAATTACTTGAGCTTTGATAGTGGAAGAAGAACATTATCTCTTTGCCTCCGTGCAGTAGAAGAAACCCAGACAACAAAACAGAAAGTGAAGCTCACGGAGTCAGACAAAATTGTAGGGCACAAGGCTCGTGGCTTGCCAGGAGATGCTGTTACTTGCAGTTGAATGCATGAATATATAGGAGAGTGCCTGCAGCATCCCTCGGTGTAGGGCAAAGGGTGTTGGCATGGCTTCCTCTTGACTGCCCTTGGTGGCAAAGATTTGAACCTCATACCGATCTTCCCTAACAGTAGCTTGTTGGATTATTTTCTTTCAGAATCCTAAAAAAAACCCCAAACCCCACCAAAACAAACCAACAAAGAAATGGTGTTGGTGGGGAACATTATTGCCCGTTCCTTCCAAAGAAGGAGCGTGATAAGCCATGATGTGGCAGAGGACCATTCTGCCATTTCTGTGCTAACCCCCTTCCCAGGGAGCCAAGAGACACTTCTCATTTTGTACCTGACACCGTACATCAGGACACGTTGTTGTACCCTAGAGTAATGACCACTGTACACTAGAGTAATGAGCGCATCTTATGCTCTCTGACTTAGCGCACTCCCTTAGCCAAAGAGGTGATTTCAGCTGGCTGTGTTTTTTACAGTGTGTCAGGCAACACCCCTGCTCGCCTCATGCAATTTGGGATGATAGTTTTTGACATGTCTTTCAAAAAAAAAAAAAAAAAGCAGGGCTCTCTTCGTACATTCTGTTCTCTTTTCCTTCCTCTTGACTTGTGTTCTTCATTGTTTATCACTGTTTCAGTTGTCTCTTTTGTCTCTTTTCTATCTCCTATTTAGCTGTTCTTTTCAGCTACCCTCTTAACGTGTTAAAAGGGGATAAACCCATCTATATTACAGAAAGAAAAGTTAAATGTAATATTGCTGACAGATGTGCTTGTGCTAGCTTTCGCCTCCAGCCTATGTCATCTGGCACCACTAACCACCATTACACGACACTACTTTGTAGGACAGGTCCTGACTGTGTTCCCTGGAAGCTTTGGATAGAAAAAGAATCATCTGTGGAGGACAAGTGTGCAAAGCTCTCCTGTGGGATAGTCACTTGGCGTTGTGTTTCTAGAGGTGTTGACACAGAGCTTCTTTACGGAGAGTGAGAAATGTGTCACGGGGGCTATGGCTGACTGAAAACCTTTTCACCTGACAGCAATGAAAAGTACCTGGGCTGTGAGGTGCCATTTGGCTCAGATGCGTCAAATAAAAATATGATCAGTGAGGGTATCTGTATCCCCTTCTGCTGCAAGAAACGGAAAGCAACTTCCACAGAGGTCTTGTCCTTCCCTGCACCCCTTGGGAGATTAGGATTGTCAAATTGAACAGAAGACTCATAAACTACTGGAGAATACAGTTAATTGGGAAGATTTATGGGCTTGTTAGCAGGAATGTTTCTTAATTTAAAATGTCAGTGTATTCCCTGAAGGGAGACATTACTTCTTGTTGAAGCCTTAATTGGAGTGGACTAATTTTCAGTGCTGGGACTAATAATAATAATAAAAAAAATCTTTCGGTCTCAACCAGGAAGAGAGCTATTTAAATTCACAAGCTGTAAAAGTGTCAAGAACACTGTTTTTTAGCTCTCTCTCCTGAGGCGACAGAGGAGACTGAAAGGTGAAGAGCAGCACTGGGCAGTAGTGGGAAGGTGTTTTCTTCAAGTGTTTTGCCTAGAGCTGACTTGGAACTGTCATAACTATTTTTTCCTTCGCTCACATTGTGATGCTAATGGTCTCATACTGAAATTGCTTTAAATATGTATATCTTGATAGGTTGCAGTTCTAATGATCATAGGCTGGGTAAAATTGAGATATCTTTCTGGAAATGGAATTGTGTGCTGTATGGAGAATAATCACTAGGATTATTCAATTATTTTTTTTTTTAATATTTTGAAATATAACCAAGGGTCAACGTCTGCAACCAGGTCATACCAATGGAAGTGCTTTATGTGTGATTTTAATGTCCTATATGTGTTTTCGTGATATAATGGACTCTTGTCCCATATTTCTTCCAATAAGCTTGCGGAATCCTATGATTTCTAACTGTTATTTTATGCCCTTGTTTCTGTCTGCTATATTAGGAAAGAGCAATGTTTTTCATGCATAAATAGAGGTATGGTTCTGGAGTAGAGAGTGTAGATTAGAGGCATGGGTGCAACAAGAAAAAAATAAAAGGAATCATTATTCTCCATTATGCAGAGATTTGCAACTGCAGAAATGATGCAAAAACCATCTGAAGTCCTTCTGATGCTTTGGACTGGAATAATGCATAGGAAGTACTTAGCCAGCCAGCAATGATGGTGTATAGAATAGTCCTCCTGATGATAGAAAGCAATATTAGGCTGCTCTGTGCTACTTGATCTTGAGTGGTGGGACTGTTGCTGGTGCAGAGCTTCCTGGTGAGCATGTTCAGGCTCCGTAGGCCACAGCCACCAGTGGAGGTTGAAACAGCTCTCCAAGTTTCTCAGTATCAGGAAAATGGGAATCTGGAAGCACATGGACCCAATTCTTGAGTGGGTCCGTGCGAACCTCATGAGGTTTGACAAGGTGAAGTACAAGGTCCTGCATCTGGGTCGGGACAAACCCCAGTATCAATACAGGTGGGGATTAAGGGATTGAGAGCAGCCCTGCCGAGAAGGGCTTGGGGGTACTGGTGGATGAAAAGCTGGACGTGAGCTGACAGTGTGCACTTGCAGCCCAGAAAGCCAACCGTATCTTGGGCCATATCATGGCCAGCAGGTCAAGGGAGGTGATCCTGCCCCTCTACTCTGCTCTGCTGAGACCCCGCCTGGAGTACTGCATCCAGCTCTGGAGTTCTCAGGACAGGAAAGACATGGACCTGTTAGAGGAGGGACACAAAAATGATCAGAGGGATGGAGCACCTATGCTATGAGGACAGACAGAGAGTTGTGGTTGTTCAGGCTGGAGAAAAGAAGTTCTGGGGAGACCTTATTGTGGCCTTTCAATACTTAAAGGGGGCCTACAGGAAAGATGGGGACAGCCTTTTTAGCAGAGTCTGTTGTGATAGGACAAGGGGTAATGGTTTTACACTAAAAGAGGGTGGGTTTAGACTAGATATAAGGAAGAAATCTTTTTTTACACTGAGGGTGATAAAACATTGGAACAGGTTGTCCAGAGAGGTGGTAGATGCCCCATCCCTGGAAATATTCAAGGTCAGGTTGGACAGAACTTTGAGCAAACTGATCTACTAGAAAATGTCCCTGCTAACTGCAGGGGGGTTGAACTAGATGACCTTTAAAGGTCCCTTCTGACCCAAACCATTCTGTGATTATTCACTGACTGTGAGTTTTCATTGAGAAGATGGTTGCTCGCTGGAACAGGTTTCCCAGGGAAGTGCTCACAGCACCAAGCGTGTCAGAGTTCAAGAAGCATCTGGACGATGCTTAGTTACATAGTTTAATTTTAGGTAGCCCTGCAAGGAGCAGGGAGTTAGATTTGATGATTCTTATGGGTCCCTTCCAACTCAAGATTCTATGATTCTGTATGTTCAGGTGGAGTGTGTCCTTCCCGGTCTGTCACCTTTTTTTTTGGTGTTGGTTGCACCTTATGAGCTCTGTCACTGAATTGCCTCTATGAATGGCTCTCCCATGAGAACGAGCAGCCATAGGATATTGTTTCTCATTCCTTCTCCTGGGAAGAAATTCTTGTTAATTGGCTAGGACTTCCTACTGTCTCACCAGCCCCCATATCTGGCACAGAAGGGCACTAGTTTCTGTAATTACTTCTGTGTAACACTAAGCAGCAAGACACAACTTTAGAGACCTCTGTGTGCGTGAGAACGTGAAGTGGCAGAAGACTTTCAGTCAAGTATCGTAAGCCTAAAGATTCACTTTCTGGATCTTCATGTAACTGGAAGTGCCAGACAGGGTTAAATGTGCTCCAGTCCTGCCAGCAGCTGCTGCCTTCCCAGGACTGGGGGCCCATGGGAGCTGTGGCAGGCAGGGATCACAGGGGATGGAAGGCAGGATCTTGGATGGGAGCAAGGCAGAGGGTGGTGGTGTGAGATTTCCATGGCAACTAGGTGTCTGACTATGGGTCATCTGTGACTCCAGTGCAGAAATAACTACTCAAGCCTTCTGTAAATAAATATGTGCCTGGAGCTTGATCCTTCACTGGTATAAGTTCAGACTTGTGTGGTTGCTTTTGATATATGACTCATGCTGTGAACATATAGCTTGTGGAAAAGGAAAAAATAATTTACAGTTCCCTGATGTTTTAGGAAATCTGTCTCTTTTCAAAAGAGGGATTTTTTTTTTTTTTTAATACAAACATAGGTTCCTGAAAACATAATAATTTAAAACATGTAGGTTTGGTTTATGAGATCTGCCACATCTGTTATGATACCATAACTTACAGTTCATGAAAGCAAAGGCGGAAGCATCTTAAATCAAATGTCTTTGACTTAAAAACTCTAAATGCTGGAGAGGTTTCCTAAAGTCAAATCAGATTTTGCATCATTTGTGATACTTTTAAAAAAGTCTAGACTCCACTGATTAGAATTAGAGTGACTCTGTGTTTGAGCTAACTTCTGTGTTGGGAAATAAAGCTAGAAAAATGACTACAAAGTGATGCTGACAGTCAAGCCAGTTGGAGTGCATAAAGCTATAAGTATCTGACAAAAAAACTTGTCAGAAGGAAGAAAAGGAAAAAATCCTATCTAGTTCTCTTTTCTGTACTAAGACTCAAGGTACCTTTTAACAAACTTGTAACACCATGCTTTTCGTGTCAAACAATTTTATTTTCTAAGCTTTCCAGTGTCCTAAATAGTATCCATTAGCATCATCCCTTTGGTTTCCTTGGCAACTGAGGCAATCAATTCAATGACAGTTTCAACAGCATGGAAAAGCACCAGCTTCAAGAGTTATGGGCAGAAGTACAAAAAGCAGGTAGGCTGGAATCTATTTGTCTGCAGACCAGCTTTATTTCTTTCTCTGGTCCTTTCTGTTTGATGAGTTCCAAGGCATATGATTAAGCACAAATCTCTTCAAACTGTGCTGGGCTTGTGCATCAGTGGTGCTTGATGCTGACTCTAAAGGATCCTCAGATCCACTTGGCCCAGCTGTGAGGAGCTTCAAATTTGAGCTTTACAGCCTGGAAACCTTATTCCTTTTCATAATTTGGATTAGGTGTATATATAACTTTATTTTTTTGAGTATTAATTAGAAACTGGCAACATCATGGTCATGCCTTGACTTGTTCCAGTGGGCAGAGGAAAGGGCCTGGTTGCTGGTGCTGCTGCTTCCTACATTCCTTTCCAGTACAAAGGGACAATGTGCATTTTGTGTTTTCTCTCACTCACAACCTGCCTGAAGAAGAAATTCAGAAAACCAATAGCAGTGGCAAATGGCTAATGTCCATAAGTTGTCCTGGAGTCTCCACTTTTGAAGGAAGGTGATCTGGCTGGGAGATGTATTCCCTTCAAATGTCTGTTATACATATACTTATATATTATTTTCCAGAGGGGCTTCTTTAGAGTCCTGCAGAAGCTTCAGCCCAACTCTGTAAGTATGCTTCTGTCTGCAGAAAGGCTTACTTCTCTTAATTTGTACTGCATTGTCAGTACCAAAATACCATTAAGGAGGGCAGTAGTGATATGGTGGTGAGTTATCAGAAAAACTCTATACTAGTTACAGGAAAAGGCTTTTTTTTTTTTTCTTCATTTCTTCAAAGTCTAACAACTCTATGTGCTCAAGAAATGCAACAGATAAGATGAAAACATGACTTTGTCAACTGCTACTCCTGAAGCATAGACAGAACTGTTTTGATGCTTATACTTATTTAGATCCTTAAAAAAAAATAAAAATTAAGGGTCTTACATCAAGCCTTTTGAAGTGGGTGCAGAAGGTCCCTCAAGTTACCGTGGAGACTGACCCAAGCAAACCAGAGAATGTGAAAATTCATTAAACAATGAATGTGTTGCACTCTTCACTTAGTTCTGATGACCACTGCTGCAAAACACCAACAGTTTCTGTATTAGTTCTGCCAGTTTCTAAGTCCACGAGCATGGCAACCATGAGTAAGATTTCTTGCAGTCTTCTGAGTTCAGAGTTGGAACAAATGAGGTTGACGAGTCAGGCTTGCTCACTGTCATGAGTTGCTGGTAATAGTACTCACCCCCGTGAAGTAACAGGATGCTGTAGGATGAATCACAGGTTTTTTTGGGACTCTGCTTTCCCCCGGATGTTTCATGATTCAGTTCCTATAGTTGCTGTGAGGTAGCTGTGACAGAAGCTTAGACTGATGGCCATGGAGAACTTTAATATTCCAGCATAACAAAGGACATGAACTTTTTTTAAAATGTAAGATTGTCATCATTGTTTCGCTAGTCTAAGTGTTGGAAGCTGTTCAACAGTCTTCCAGCACCATTACCTTAGTTCTGCTGGAACTCTGATGGGGCACTTGCCTGTCAGGATTCGCTTAAGCACGTAACCTCACTTGATCTGAGGGGGAAGAGGAAAAAGGTATGGTCTTCTAGGCCTTCTAGAGTTGTTTCTCAATACCTCATGTGAGTGCTGACATTTTTCAACAGTGTTGGTTTCACCCTGGCATAAGGTAGAAGTATTCAGTGTGTATGCAGGTTTTTCTTTTCCCTCTCTGAGTATAAAAGACCAACTAATTGGATACATATAGATCACCTGTCATGACTAAGTCTCCCTGTCATGACTGTGTAAGCACTTTTGTCCCCCACACCTTTTTTTTTCTTTTCTCCTCCTCTGCTTTTTTTACCCCCCTTGATGTTTTTGGCAGAACTCAGGGCAAACCAGGTGCAGCCTCTTTGGTTTTCTCTCACTCCTTTCTACTGGCCATCACTGAGATGAACAGCAGTTACAGGGAATTGCATGTTATGGATTCAATGTTTGTATGCTCAATAAGCATGTTGTTAAGTGCAATTGCAAACAGACTATAAGAGAGCATGAATGTTTGGCTGAGAAATACAGGTGTCCCTCTACTAATGACCATGCTCAGAATTAGATTTTTGCGTGTGCAAAGTCTCAGGATGCATTTGCAAATTTGGCACTTAAAAATGCTGTTCTCTACTCAACACCTGTACTGTTCACGGGGCGGGGGAATGCAATTTTGACACTGAACTAATTGGGCTATGTACACAGCCATTGTGGGAGCATTTGGGAATTTTTTCATGGACGAACTCCCATATACTTGAAGGAGTCCAAACAATGTTTGGCCGAGACAATTTGTGAAAGTTCTCTCAAAATTTGGGGAAACTGCCAAATAATTATTTTGAGATGAGATGTTCTTATCCCCATGTGCCTGGAAAGAAGCATAGTAGCCACCATTGACACTTCAGGTTTCTGCACTGTCCCTCTTCCGTGGTGACAGGGAACTGCAATTTATAGGCAGCTGATGCAACAAGGTGGTATTGACAAAAGCAATCTTAATATATATTTTCACTTGACATACAGGTACTATAGTGATGGTACAATTCAACAGTTGCTCCTAACAAATAGCTAGGTATGAGTTAAAATGGGTCTTGACCTTCAGTGCAATCCATATGCTCAATTAGTACTTTTTAATTGCTAATGCAAGTAGAGGGTGAAAGTGTGAGCCGCATAACAGCGACTCATTTTCTATTGACCAAGTGACATGGGATTGTGTGTGTATACCTTTGTTAAAATAAAGGCTGCAGAAAGAACTTACAACCAAATTAATTGAGCAAATATTTTTCATGCTGTTAAAGATGTGGTTCATGAATCAACCATCACAACACTCATGACTTCTGATAATTAGGACAAACCACAAGTTATGGGTGTTCTGTTACGTTTAGATACCTAGAGACCTGGGAAAGAATTCAAAGGATCCAAGCAGTGATGAAGTTAAAGCACCTTTATGGCAGGAGAGAGAGGACATTTTCAGAAGTGGTTGTGGAAACAGCAAGGACAAGTTCAAATGTGATGGCCCCAAGTCAAAAACACTTTTGGAAAACAGGAGGGAAAAGCTCGGTGTTTGAGAGTTGTTTGAACTCTCTTCCATTTTCATCATTAATGCTTAAAAATATCTTCACTGTAGTAGCTTTGTGTAATCTTTATTTATATGTAAGGAAATTATTATATAAACAGTTACATACCACATAAAATCAGGGCATATGCATTGAACTGGTGATATAAAGTGATTTATTTTCCCCCTTTCAGGTGGTTTCCCTGCAAGGAAATAAAGTGGAATAATCCTATACGATATAAATATCACTGGGAATACATTAGGTGTGCAAGGACCAGAAGAATTGGCAGAATACTAGCTAATCTCACACATGAAATCTTTACCCAGCAAATTAATCTGCAAGCGTAGTTATATTTGCTGTAAATAAAATGCTGTGTGAAAGCATTGTATTTGAAATACCCACAGCACTAACAGATGTAATTGGACTTACAGAAACAGAGGAATGTTGATAAAAGGCTTCATGTCTTGTTCCGCTCCACTAACCTTTGTAAGCCATTTTTTTTTTCCCTAGGAACTATGCTAAATCTCAGGCGTTGTACGGCACTACTTGTGTCAACCACCTCAATATAGATTTGGTGTTAGAACAACATCACCCAAAGTGCTTTGAGCAGTCATCCTTATCATGAGAGGCTCTGTTAACTATCCTGTGAAATGAGCTTGTTGGAAGCAAACAGCCTGGAATAGGGAATGAGTTAGTTGCCTGCTATCAGACCTCCTTTGACAGCATACTTGGATTCAATTCTAGTCTGGCAAAGTGTGGTAGAAATAATACAGCTTGCTTGTCTAAAAGTGTGCACAGTCACCGTTTTTAGCAAACAGCTCTGCTGGGGAAGAGATGCCATTAGCAGAGCAATGATCCTGCAAACAGCTCTCTTCTTGTAAGGCCATCTCCCATATTGACCTCTAAAACATTTTTATTAAAAAAAAAAAATGGGGTGGATTTAAAAATAACAAGAAAGAAAAACCTTTTTCCTTTTAGGAAGTCATTACCTGGTAAAAATGGGAGTTATTTCATTCCTATTGTTAAGAACCTTAAACGTGTTCTGCTGCTGGGTGAACGAGCTGTGCCTGGGTACCAGTGGCCACGTCTTCTTGTTCCTGTGCTCTCTGGGAGTGGCTCTCTTGCAGTCCGACTTGCTGCGGTGTTTCTGCTTTGGCTTTCATGGCTCCCTTTCTATTCATCCTGTGCCTGGGTGAAAATTGCCATATACCATCCTGATGTGTCTGGGGAAGGAGCATCTTGTCGGCTCTGCTGCCTTCCTCCCCACTGGGTAGGACGGCATCTGGCATTTTTATGAGCACAGGAAAAAGAGAACCAGGACAGTCCCTTGTTTCAACTTATATTGCTGTCAGGCTGTCAAAGGGGGTTTAAAAATATCCTGTCAATTAATCTCGTTGAAACTACTGGTGAAGGTTCAACTTGTCCTTGCTGCTCTGTTACTTAATTAATTTCTGGTTTGGAGATAGATTAGCAGAAGTGGCAGCGGCAAATTGCCTTCCTATCACTGCAACAGAAAAGGTAAAATTAGGTGATGGCTCATACTGCAAGCCAGGTAGTCTTTTGCTAAAGAAAAAACATGACACTTGAAATTAATATTTTGACCCTTAAAACCTGTGTGTAATATTCATAACATGATTTCATTTCTATCTATCCACAGCCTGCGTGGCGTGGGGCTGATTATTCAGCACCTATTTGGCAGGCGGGAACTGAGCGGGGAGACTTTCCTTATAATATTGGTAAAAAAGGTTAAATTGATGGAGAATTCAGGCTGCTAATCCAATACTTGGTCATTGCAAGATTAATCGGTTTTGGTTTCTGAGAGCCTGGTTCCTTATGGATAGTGCTAAATTTAGCATTCAGCTTAATGCTTTTTTCACTCACCTTCAGCCCCCAGTGAAATATCATTGCCCTCCTACAGGTTCATTTGACAGCATGAAACAGCAAAATGATCCATTTTCAGAGGAAGTATTTTGAGTTGCTAATAACTGTAGTGCATTCATGACACGGTGATGTGAAAGTGCCTGTGGTCTCAGCAAGCCACAGAAACCATCAGCGTTTTATGAGTTTACCAGAGTGCTAACCTGTGATTTCCACAGGAATTTCCTGCTCTCTTTTTAGAAGAGGATTTCAAAGAAGATAGGTACCCATTTTTTAGAAACAAGCTTGGCAGTGATTAAAGGGACTTTTTTTTTTTTTTCAGGGAGGGGGGGGAAGGGTGGGCAAGGCAGGCTGTGTCTGGGTCCTAGACCGAGGAGGAATGCTGCAAGTCTGTTGTTGCTACCTTGCAGCCAGCCGGAGAACGCGGCACGCTTGCTCAGACTGTGTCAGGGTTCGTTCCTGCTTGTGAACATGTGGTTTGCAGAGTAACTTGAATGAAATGAGGTGTTTTCCAACAGAGGTTCCTAACAGTCCTTTTTGAAATAAATAGAATGGCTGATGGCTCTCAGAGCTGCAGCCGGTGAGACACAGTGAGTTTCAGACAACATAATGATGTTTTTTACCCTTGTTTTCTATTACAAAATATTATCAATAGCGTTGAAGTGTTTTGTCAAGAAATATTTGACAAGTATCACAAACACTGTTTAAGCTCCCTGCCCTCCCCAGGAATCTTGTATTTGTTTTGACTGTAAAGACTGGCAACTGAACTGGCTGATGCACATAGATCTTTGTAGGTTAGCAGAAGAAACCTCCTTATTGACCATTCTTTGGTAGCTTTTTGCCTGCAGAAGCCAAGATGTTTCTACTTGGAAACATTTTGTGAGGGTAATGCACATTTATACAAGCAAGGATTGTTAGATGCTCCTCAGCAATTGCCTTTTATAGCGTTTAATTCATTCTCTAACCTCAAGCCAATATAAAACCATTTCTCAAGAGCATTAAACCTTGTAATGTTGCGAGCAATTGCATAAATGCATCCTTTGAATGATGACATCTGCTGCCATTTGTTTATACGTGCCTGTACATCTGTAGCAACTGAGAGGCAAAGGTGTCTCCTGAGGGCTATCTGACAGTGCACTGTCACGGGCACGTGCAAACATGATGCACTGGCTGTGCGTTTCCTGTTGGCATTAGACCCAATGCCAGAGTATGAGGAATGAAGACACTTCTGCCAGCACAAATAGATGTGGGAGATCATATGGACTCTTCTGTTATCTATCAGACAGTATTAGAAGCTAACTTTACTAGGTTTCACAGAAATGATTCTGAAAAGCTCTCATTCCAGTGTGTCACCAGTTTGAGTTACAGTTGACTTCCACACAGTTCTTGTATGTAGTATCTCTATTCGGGCACTTTATATCAAGTTTGTAGCCATGAACGCAAAACAATAAAGAATACACCATGGTAGTTGGTATAGGGATTCTCTTGATACAGGGAGGGGCCAAACCATGTTGGACAAAAGAGTGTATGTCAATGAGAATCTTTTTCTCCATACAGAAGTTGAGGTTAATAGGACTGATCTCTTTTGTTAAGTAAGTACTTTATCTACTGATGAAAGAAGTAGGGTAACACATAAGCTGCTATAAATCATTGGAGTGAAATTATGCCTCAAAATAGAAGTGTTTCATTTGCCTTACTTTTCTGTGTATGTAAGTTCTGCTGAGGCATAAGCGTCTTTAAAGGAATAGATGTGATAGATCATTAATTACAAAACTAAATTTCACTGTTCCCAACTTATTTTTCCATTAGCTCAAGCACCTAGTAAACATACAAAATGTATTCTTGAACAAATTAGTTCTTGGAAATTTTCATGTTGCATCCGAGAGACTTGTACTTCATTTCAGAAAGGAACAGCAAATTGCATCTCCCCAGGCAAAAAGAGAAAAGAAACCTTTTAATTGCTTTTTTCATTATGTAAAAAAAGACCTTAAATCTTCTTAAAGGACATTTTTACTTGGTTTCAGAATAAACAGAACTTTGATCTGTATGGTGGTATGGTGTACCATACCAGTATGGTGTTTGGCTTGGTTTTTTTTTTTTGTGTGTGTGAGTTTTTTGTTTGTTTAAAACATAGGAGGATTGAAGTAGAATGATTATGTCCCAATACACAGGAACTGGAATTTTAAGTGCTATGTAGTCACAAATGAGTGATACGAAAAGGGAGTCATCTTGTTTCCATCAGAAGTCCTGATTGAACAAAACCCTTATGTCTTTAGACGTGGTAGAAATGAAGTCTGCTTTAACCATTCGTTGTGTGGACGGTGTCTGTGAAATCATGTGCAGTTGAGTAGCATTTTAGCAAGAATAGCTGCAGAGGAATGCAGTTAGAGTAGTTGTGAGTAAAAAAATCAGATGGAACATTTAATAATAAGCCTTTCATCAGGGCTTTTATAAAGCCATAGCAAACAAGCAAAGTGTGACACACAAAATCACAGCCAATGTCAGATTGTTAATGTAGGAGCTCTGAACAAATGCAAACCTGAAATGCCTGTGCATTCTGAAGAAACTAACAAATCCACTTGGAAGTGTTGCTCGTATGTAACGTTTAAACACATTAGACTTAAATTGGTTGTGTTGTAAATAAAGACATACAAGTAGATTTTCTAATTGCTCAGATAACGTATGGTATGAAGCATTCAAAGGAAGACCAGAACTTGGTGGGGAGTGACACTGCCTGTGGGAAAGGCAGCAAAAGGAAATCTACTGTGGGTATATCTTTCAGGGCTACTTAAAGGTTAATTCATGTTGAGGCAGATGGATGACTTGGTTGACTTCTGTATGTTAAAGCTGCACAAATGTTGACTTAGACCTTATTGCAACGTTTGGGTTTTGGGTAGTGTTGCTGACCATTTTTCCTTGTCTATGTAACAATTATGCTAAGAATTAGTCTTAATCCATTTGCTAGGAAGGATTTGATCCAGGTTAGATTTGAAAGATACCTAAAATCTGATCACCATAATGAGATTTGTTTAGCTTAGTTCAGTCTTGCTGCATGCCACCAGGCTCTATTTCAGTATAATGTTTGACTATATAGTGGTTAAAACCCCCTACCTCATAAATCATGTCCAGAATACTGCCTCAGCTGACCACAGTCTGAACTAAACTTTAATCACCCAAGGCCTGATAAAACTTCACAGTATGTTGGAAAGTTTTTCTTTGAGTTTTCATGTTATTACTTAGTCAGTAAAGTGTTCAATTCTCTTTGCTGCTAAGCACTGGTAGCAGTACAAGACTTTAAGCTAAGAAACTAGTCCAATTATTTTTGGGAGCATTCTGGGCTCATTATAAATAGAAGGTATAAGGTTGTTAGATTCATTATAGCATAATATCTTTTCCCATCAGAAGCACTTGAAAACAGGATGGTTCTGGCAGTGCACACTTTTCACTGAGAAGCTGTCAGGACATAGGAAAAGATTGTTTCGAAGATGGTACCTAATTTTAAAAAACGTAATATTTTTCCCCTAGGCACTGGTAATAGTATCTTCATGATCCAGATCTTTCTCTTAACCATTTCAGTTCCACTTTCCCTTCTCTACTTTGATGTTTTCTGAATGTGGTTTTTTAGACAGTGTTCTCAGTCATAAACGAGTTACTGTTTTTAATGTATTTTTACTATTCAAGTTTACAAAAGTGATTAATTTCTTGTCAATACCCCAACTCTTCTCCCTGTCTCAGAGGGCTTGCATGTTGGATTTTTTGTTTATTTGGGGTTTTTTGTGGGTTTTTTTTTTTGAGGGTGGGGGTGTGTGTGGAATTTCATTTAGCACTCTTGTTTGTTCAGATGAGTCACGGAAAGAGAGAATCTTACAATGTTGTTCAATAAAATGGGAGCTGGATGTTCTGTTTCATTTTGAATCATTAATTAGCAGTAATTTGAGTACTAGTTGCAATAAACAGACTCAAGGATTTTCTTATTTATCTTTTTGAGTGGTACCTTTTTAAGCGTGTTAGCCATCACTGACTTCTATTAGATGTACCCAATTGTCCTTTGTTTGGTCCCAGCCCAATCTATAAGCATCAGTACATTAACAAAAGTGTAATCAATCTTGATCACTAACTCTGTAAGATAACTGGTAAGATATTCCCATGTCTGTTCTGTAAATGGCAGCATAAAGATAGTGGTTTAGATGATTGTGTTGTGTGGGAGACCTTGAATGGGTAGATGATACCCCTGTAGAGGTATTACCTTAGTTTAAACCAGCTCTCCACGTTTAGTTCAGGATCTCATGACTCTTGTGTTAATTGGCTGGATTTTGGATGTCTTATTACAGTTCTTTAGGTGTAACTGGTTAATCCTTTTTTCCTCAACTGGAGAACGCCTATCTCAATTTTTTTAAGACAATTATTTCCTTGTGAGGTAATCTTCCACAGTTTTTACCTTTCCCAGCTAGGGGGGTGAAAACCTGATGGGCTGGGATGCTCCTTTTTTTTTTTTTTAAAGTTTGTCATGGAATCTGTTAGTTCTTCAAACAAAAAAAAAATAATGGAAGAAATTCAAATACAGTATTCTGTTTCCTGACTTTTAAAATTTGTCTAGCTCTAATTTTTAGATATTTAAGTAGGAAATGGGCAAAATGGAGTATCAAAGTTTGCGAACCTCTTTAGAGGTGGTTCTTTCTCTGTATTTGAGGTTTGCGATTTGTTTCAGTAGGCCATAGTTTGTACTAGTCCCAGGGCAATTCCTGCTGAAGTTATTGATGTTAGATGTCAGAGAGCTGGTGATGGTGTTCCCTTCCTGTCCAACAGCTTTGGTCTGATTTGAAGAGAGGGTGAGGGAGGTCCTGCCTCTCTGTGGATGGGGAGCTGTTCCAACTCTGTGCCTGAAGGGCAAGAGAAAGGGGCACACGGGCATGGGGAAATTCCAAATTCTGCAGGAGAACCAACCATGATGATGCAAGATCATCTTGGGTACCTTATTTTTACTCCGTTGGGATTAATCCATTTGGTTGTCAGCATCAGGCTGGCTGTGACCAGTCATGAAAGTAAAATTGGCACTGTGCCTCAGAGCAGAGGCTAGTGTAGCTGGGCGCTAGACAGCTAGTGGTCTGAGCTAGAAATTTTGCTCCTTCCTGTGCTGCATCATGTAGACATACCAGCTCCGTCCCAAGGGTACCCCTGATGATGGGGCTTTGTAGTGTGCAAAGCCAATCCAGCATCTAATTGCAGTCAAAAAGGGCAGTTTCTCTGGTTCACTTGCACCGGAGCTGGCTACAGTGAGATGACTAATCCAGCAAAAACTTAGTTTTTTACATTTAAGGAATATTTGCTCTTTAGCTTCCAGCCTGTACAAAGGAGATCATGAGAACCCATGGCCGGAGATGGAGGATGGGAGAGCAGTGCCCTTTCTGGTGGCACCTTGCCACTAGACTGTCCTAGGCAGAGGTAAAACTCTTAAAACACTTAGCTCTGAGTGCTGGGGATATGTCCCAGGTATGCTTCAGCAAGATGCAGAAGTTGCATTTAACAGCTTGACTTCTTATTTTAAATTTGGTGTTTCATCCCTTCTGTCTCTTAGCATCTCATAAACATAGCGCTCTGAGAAGGTTACAAACTGAAGAACTGGCCTTGGAGCAGCTGAAAGGCAAGCTATTTTTTTGACAGTGTCAGTTTTATCCTCATATAATTCATGCAATAAGGACTGATTTAGGGGTGTGTGTATCCAGGACAGTAGGATAAACTGCAGGCTATGGGACAACTATATGACTGTCTTCCTGGTAGCAACCCTCTTCAGGGTAAGTTACAATATGCATGTGGATAATATTATTTTTCTGCCAATAGGCCTGTAACCATGACTGATCTGGTAGATTGTCTGAAATTGTCAGATCTAGTATCACTTAAGACGAGGTCTACACTAGAAAAGGGTTTTGGTAGGCTTCTGTTGTTAGCTTCTCTTAGGGTGCAACCAGTAAAAATCTGTTTTTGTATGTAAAACTCCTATTGCTCCCCAAACAAAAGCATCTATTTGGACTATTTTGACACATTAGCAAACTGTTGATAAATCCTTTCTACCTCCATGTGTAGTTTACTTCTTACCATAAAAACTTACATGGGCAAGGTCTGAAATACCAGCTAGCTCAATTTCCTTCTAATAAGCCCTATTGTGCATCCTTGAAGTCCTGTTTCATGAAGTCTGCTGGTTCTTCCTCGCCCCTCCAAAGGTGCAAGTGAGACTTGTTAGTTCTTAAGGTTATTTACAGTACGGGGAGTAGCGCCTCCCCTAAATATAAGCAGCAGAGATACGGTATTTGTGCTCCCAAATGGAGAAGGGGACTGTGTTAGCAATACTGCCATGGTCTGTAATTGTAGCATATCCCTGGGAGCGTCCCAGAAGCAATGCTGTTGTCTTTGTGGCCCTGAATTGGGAGCTTGCCTCTCTTGTTGGAACAGCTCTGTTTGTTTTCCTCACTTGAACGAGAGCTGTAGGTGTACAGAGAAAGTTGTGACTTGAGCTATGCAAAGTAGAGAAGAAACTTTCTAATGGGGGGATGGGGGGCGGGGGGGGGGAAGGCACAACCCCCCCCCCCCAAACAAACAAACAAACAAACAAACCTAACCCTCAGATTTTCCTTAATTTGTTTGTTTTCTCACTGTCTCAGCCTGAGTGGAATAAAGGCTCCGGTTGCAGGAAGAACTGGAGATTTCTAGGCATTTTATACCAGCTGAGCTCATGATGCTGTTTTAATAGTCTATCAGAGATGACTCAGCCAGCTCAGACTGTGTAAAGTCATCAATTATTTATTTTGAAGTTTTGTGCATTGCTGGTCTGTGGAGATCATTAAGTCTGGATGAAAAATTACTCTGGAAAGGTGGTGCTTTGTCTCTCTTGCAACATCATTAAAAATATTCAAGTAGAGGTTGTAAACAAGGATGTTTCCTCTAGAACAGTTGCAATCTGAGCATTTAAGGGACTGTTCCTAATTTGTATTCTGTGCTTATTTTTTCTCTCTGATGCTTACCTAGCCAAATAGCAGTGCTTGCTGTTGCAGTTGAAAAGACCCAGGTTCATCCTCATGTAAATTTTTGCTTTGGGTATTATGGTGCCTTGCTTTCCTTAATTCTTCCCTGCCAGTGCACAAAATCATGTTACTCATCTATGACTCACTGGATTTCTGTTCACGTGTCATTTTGCAATTAGAAATGAAATGAGATCAAAGGGTGCATTCTCTCTTCTATCCTCTGGTCTAGGTACTATTATGATATGCATTTTTTAAGGGATCATGATTTGGCTTTTGGTTGTGTGTGGATTGGTTCTTTTTTTTCTCTTTTTTTCTTTAAATTTTGGTAGTGATTTTGCAGTTATAGCCATGATGTGTTGAGGAGAAGTTTGTAAAAGTACTACCATTTTATTTAGCTAACTATTGCAGTTAGAAAAAACAGTTAGAAAACAAACAAACAAACAAAAAAAGGTTTTCTAGGTGCAGTGGTTCCTTCTACAGGGTCCACAGAAGTCAAGAAGGTGATATTAGTAGCTGCAGAAAGTATTTTTTTGCCGAAAAAGTGTATGTAATGCCTTTCCCCGTGTTCTTTATCTTCAGCTCTTTTTCTTTGTATTTTCACTTTTAACACAGCATCTCTTGTGTAAAATAGGTGAAAGTTTAATCCTACTCTGAGAAAATGGGGAGAAGTCTGTTCAAGTGACTTCACCAAGTCTGTGTCAGATCTTGGCTTTACAGCTGGGTCTTCAGAAACATAGTCTAGTGTCTGCCACAGGCATGTTTTTACATTACTTCTTGCATCTCTGCCAAATGTTATAGTCTGTCGTCTGTCAATAGGACTTGTATCATAGCAGGCAAAAATACAGAAGTACCTGAAAATGATTCTCACAAAGTTTCAGGGTGGCACACAGTCTAAGGCCAACTCAGGTAGGTAACTCAGTCATCAGGCAATATTTTCTTAGTTTTGACACTGTATTTGGGACCCAATTAATTTCCCATTATGTAGCATCAAAATGATACTTTGCATATGCTGCCTGTGGGTGTTTGTAGAAAAGAAACTATCTAGAGGATTTCATAGTACCCTGAGACTTGGTGACGCCTAAATAGTGGTGCGTGACTGATGGATTTGAAATATGAAGATATCTGAACTGTAAATTGGTAACACTAATGCCTTTGAGCACTTTCACATGTACTCCATAGTCTGCTCCTAAAGGGATGTTGTGGTTTTGGCTGGATTGGCCAATCGGAAAGACAGATGGCCCTCCCCCCACCCCCGCCTCAGAGAGGAGAGGAAGAGATAAGGAGATTTATGACTACTTTAATGAAAATAATAATAAATAAGAAAATAGTAAATAATAATAGAGAGAAAAAAATAAGTTTACAATACATACAAAACCCTATCCAGCTCCCAGGATGACGATCGTGTCACCAGCAGACACAGGGAAAGTCCCAGACTGGAGTCAGCAACAGACAGGAGCTGAATTCTGGAACTAGCGTCAGGAATGCTCGGATTGGGATCAAAGGCAGACGAACAGACAGAGTCCTTCTCAGATGTCGGCCATTGAAGAAAAGACGAGCCAGAGCAGCCTTGCCCCTTTGATCCCTTAGCTTTTATACTGAGCGTGATGCAGATGGGATGGAATACCCTGTTGGTCAGTTTTGGGTCACCTGTCCCATCCGCTCCTCCCTGCAGGTGGGACCCCTCTACGCTTCTCCGCTTCTGACCCTCTAACGGGACAAACAGTGAAGTTAGCTGACCTTGTTGTTATTGCTATAAGTATAAGCAAGAGCCTCTACGCATACCATTCCCTGGTATAATCAGGTCTTATCACTCTGAGAGCGAACAGTTTCTGAACAATATGCTGTGAATTTCAGAGTTTAGTCAGTTAGAAGAGTCCCAGCTAAAAAGTAAAATTACAAATCAGAAAATTGGTTCTGTTTTACCTCAAACCAGGACAAGGGAGGAGGCTCCACGCTCTCCAGCAACTTCACAACTTCAGTCAGGCTTTGCCAGGGATGCTCCTTTGTGTTGTGCTAGGTTAGTGAATGCTGTAAGGGATTTCAACCTTACCTCTGAATTTTGACACTAGGAACCTGACTTTCCAAATGTGATGCTGGATTAATGCTGGGAGGCTTTTTCACATTAAAAAAAAAATCTCACTGTTTCCTCCCCACCCCCCTGCTTAACTTGTGCTAAAAGCAATTAGCACTGGGGAGAAGCTGAACAACAGTAATAAAAACTGATGTTCCCAAAATGAATGGAGTGATTTGGGAAAGTTGGGACAATATTGTCAAAGAGCAAGAGAGGCTATTTACTTTCTACGTGTGTGCTTTTTTTTTTTTCTCCAAGCCTGCACAGTGACAAAAGCTAATCAAAATGTGCATAATCAAGTACTTCCAATGAATCACCAAATGCCATGAAATGTCGTAGCAAAAAATTGTTCCTGGGACACTTCGCTGAAAACATTCTGCCTGCTGGTTTCCACTGCTAAGCATGTCTCAAGATAGAAAAATGAAGTGGAGCTGTGGAAAATGGACTCCTACCTTGCGGGACATTTGCCTGCCTTCTCTTAAATCACCCGAAGTATTGCCGTCTACCATGAAGAAGGTTGTGCTGTCAAAGGGGGCTGGTTCTTTCACTTTGCATCACTGACTATCCAGGGAGGTGGAAAAAGGTCCCAGAACTGGTCCTCTTAAACTGATTTCATTGTAGGGAGAAGACGACCATTAATACTTTGGCACGGACATAAACCTGATGTTTCATGCTTGAAGTACAGATTAATAAATTGTTGCTGAAAAGCTAGACAAGGATCAGTTATTAGCAAACAGTATAGTGAAACATTACTGCAGAGACTTACAAAGAGGTACCTGTCATTGCTTGCCATAATGCTCCTAATGTCATATTTAAAATTGGTGTTCTTTCTGCAAAATTTACCATGTGTGATTTCAAGGATTCTCCATTTAAGTCATGTTTTGCTTGATTATAACTCAGACTTACGCTATTGCACAATTCATGATTTGTTTTTCTTTACAAGAAACACAAAGCCTTAACCCCTTCTCTTTCTCTGCTGCTTTACTCTAATGCTGTTGATTTTTCCTGCTCCAGAGTCTTTCCAGTCTGCTGCTATTGAGCACCTTTATGGAGGCAGCTGCTTTTTCCGCATGTGTATAGACATGCGCTCTCGCTTGCGCTTGGTTCATTAGCTCGCTACGTTGCAGGACTGCTACAGGGCAGCTTTCTCCTTTAATTACCTCTGTTTGCTAATCAGGCCCAGGATTTGTGTCCTAGCTGGAGAGAAGATCGGAGAGGCTGCCTCCTAGAGAGTGAGAAGATTGGCAGATTTTATAGGGTCTCCTAGAGGCCCTCAGGGTGTGGTAGCCGAGCAGGCTACCAGCTCCATCACTATGTTGATAGACCTAGCGATAAGGATGGTGGCTTTGGAGGCTGACTCTTTCTGGGCTTGAGAGTCTTTTGCATTAGTGGTGTTTGAGAGTGTAAAGGTAACCTAGCCAGAAGGTCAGGGATCAGGAGCATTGAGGAAGAAGCCAGAGAGGATGAACTATGGTGGTGTCCTGTTGGTCCAGCATGTGGAAAAATTACATATTTCACATGGCTTTGCTACTGGAATGCTTCATCTTGTTTTCCTTGACCTTTTGTGCTTGTACCTGTCCTCAAAGACCTGAGTCCCTGTGCAGCAGCGTGTCTGATGTGGTCTCCAGCGTTGTCAAGCTTTTCGCAGCGCTATGTATTTCAAGGATGTAGTTTTCCATCAGTGCTGTAGTGTGGCTCCAAAACAGGGCTGTGAAGGGAGCGTGGAAAACAGCAGTGTCATTTTTAATTTTCATCATCTTTGACATCTGCTTCATACTGAGAGCAAATAAGAGTACCAATGAGAGTATTTCTAGCTGAATCCAAACGTGGCAGCTGTTAGTCCTAGTTTGGTTCAGGTTCATGCATTTTTGGCCTGATCAACAAGAAACTGAAGATTAGTATGCTAAAAATGATGTTTTGGGGGGAATTCCATATCACATTTGCTTTTCTCTTAAGTTTTCCTGTCTCAGAGGATCTGTAAACAAGTGATATTCCATTCAGAGGGAGGATGAAGGTAACTTGTACCGTTCTAAAACTGACACCCTTTAAGCAACACCTATGTGTTCAAAGACACTAAAACCAAATCTTGCTGGAATCTGGGCCATAGATATAAATGCCCAGGTAAAATGGTTTTGCCTCCAAACAGTGTCCAAATCTCCTTGTATCCATGCCCTCTTCAATCATTAGCGTGCCTGACCCTTCTTGTCTGAGTGTACAGCTGCAGATGCTGTCAGAGGAGCTGGCTGGGCAGCCTGGAGCCTGGTGGAGAGCGGTTGCATTTTATCTTCTGTGCGTTGGCTCTTGCTTCAGCTGCTGCAACACTTCAAAAGGGCAGGTTTAATGAGCTGTAAGGGGGGAGGGAGGGGGAATATTCAGTCAAATCTTGAGAATACATTTTGATGCATTCAGGAACTGAAGGTAGCTGAAAAAACTCTTTTTATTTTCCTCTTAAATCCAGGGTGAGTATTATTTTATTGCCTTATTTCGCCTTTAATAGCATAGTGTACGCAACTGTCTTTCAGTAGTGCACAAAGAAAAATGGTTAACAAGGATTACATCTTTCCACTGACTTTAAATGAGTATTAGGCTTTGAAGTAAATCTGGTTTTCCTGCCCTCAGAGTGGGTATCAAAACAAACAAGTAAAAACCCAGGCACAAACCAGTCAATTTCCCATTATAATCAATTTGGGAATTAGTTACTTTCCTGAGGCTAACAAGCTCAAAGTGAATTCGATTATGCTAAGTATTTTTCCCATGTAATGTTCAAAAGTACATTGGCCGCCCTCACCAAAACCTAGTAGGAAAATGAACTCTCACCTTTCATTTTTCTCTTTCCTGCTCCGTCCTCCATTATAAGCTGGTATCTTAATTAACTAAGAAGTCCATGTGTTATAGGGGTCCTGTGGAAGGGTGATTTGACTCTCGAATCCTAAAGGAAAAATTAATACACAAGAATGGATGGGTCCCAAATGGACATCTCTGGGGTTGAATCCCAACAAATAACCCTGAATGAATGTATTTGAGTTTGCAAACTGACTCAGGCAGTCTGTTCTCCAGCTGGCAGCAATCTTGCATGGAAATGTAAGCTGAGCTACACTGACTGTTTTCAGGGCCAATAATATCTCTAAGGGGGGAATTGTTGAACAGAATATCCATGACAGTTTATTGAAAAACTATTTTTATTAAAAAAATAGGGACTGGGGAGAGGGAGGGATGCATCCCTCAGTTCTGATGTCTCCTTAGATTTGCAGTTACCTCTACTATAGGGATGTAATTTGCTCCAGTATGCCAGAACTAAGTAAAATGTTTCCTAATTGACCATAACAGGTCATAGCTACTGTTGTCTGCAGCTGGAGCACTTGCAGGTACCATGAGAGACTGTCTTCCTTCTTTTGTATAGTTAAAACAAAATGGCAAAATTCATGGTGGATATCTGTCAAGTTTCTGACCTGTATTTATTTAAATATCAGAAACCATTGCAACTTCCCCTAGCTGAGGATTTCAGAACACTAATTAACTTCAAGTTTTGGTTTTTCAAATAAATATTTACAGATAAATTGTAGAGTGGTTTTATCTTTTGGTATTGGGGGTAATGTGGCTGTCCACGCTTCCTCGTTTCTGTACTAGTGCCATCTGGTGACTAAATGTTGTTACGGAGTCCTTCCTTCGGCGGCGGGAAGGATTCAGAATGGGTTTGGCTAATGACTCTGAATTTGAGGATGAGGAGAAACCCTGCATGAGGGTACCTTGGGTCTTTGCAGAGGGATCAAGCTAATCATCCACTTCTGGTAAAAGCAGTACTGAGACTGATGCTTTAGAGAGGCTATTCATCTACGGTGAATTAATTTTAATGCCGGAATGATTAGCTGAACTACTGAGCTACTACGGTTTGTAATCTGTCAGAGCTGAATAAGATGCCTTCAAGGTAATTTGGGCTGAGGCAGCAATGTGGTTTTGGAATAAGTGGTCATCACCTAGAATTTCAGCTTGTCACTGTCTGGCAGCAGGTTCAAATGGTGGACTCCTTGCTATACATTTGCAGTATGTTTTTGCTGTCAGAGATAACCGTATAAGCCCTTTCAGACTCTTCTTACTCCACTCATCAGTTTATAATGCACTGCCTTTTTAGTCAGGACCACGTATGTATGTTTTGCCCACTAGCTCTTTTCTAAGGTCACTTTAGGGGTGTCTAAGGACAACTAGATTTTAAAGAAGAGGTCTTCCCAGAATATGGTCCAGAAATGGCTTGAAATTCTTAAATAGGATACTAAAAAAACCTCAAGTGTCCCAGCATCTAAACTGAAATATTGTGTTCTATTTTTTTTTTCTAAGTACTTGTTGCATAAAATACTGCTCTGTCATTGCATTACAATGGTAGCTTGGCTTGTAGCACTTCAGCATGCCCAGTAACTGCCATCAGCATCTCTCTTCACTGTCACTCCTCCTGTGTTGCACTGCATTAATTAAAGGCTAGGGGAGCAAGAGAACAAGGTACCTGGTAAAGGATGAGTCTAGCAGAAAATGAAGAGAGTTAGAAATAAAGTAAGAGCAGAAACAGTAAATTCTGCCTTTGTCTCCAGAGCTGAGGTTTCAAGGGTCTGTGTGAGCTGCCAAACTCTTTGCTATAACACTCACAACACAGTGCCGGTGGTCAGTTGTTAAGGTCTTGGCATCTGAAATTTCACCTTCGGAGTTGCAAAGAGAAGTCACTTTTACCTGTTTGGAGTCTTAGGTTGGAGCTGTTTACAAAACCAAACCAGCCTGTTCTCACAGGGTAACTGAAATCCCACAGGCTTTGCTGAACAGCCGAAGCTGTGAGGCTGGGGTTTGTTCTAACAACTGCTTTGCTAATCCCTTCTTTTTGTCTTCAGGGGAAATAATGGACTCTGACAGTTCCAGGAAAATAAAATATATACATAGAAGATAGTTATGTATGATAAACTGCTGATAGTAAGTGCCTGCTCTATTATTATGAAACTTGACAACATATTGTAAGAAATGACATCTCTCTCCATAAAAATTTTGAGAATAGCAATTCCTTCCTGGAAAAATACCCATGAGTTTATAGATGTGTGTTATGCAAATGCATATATGACTACGTAGGAGTATGCACATGCACACACACTCCTAGGAAAGCACAGAATTTCTGAGAAGAAGGCCTGGCCTGAGCTGTTGAGGGCAGATGCTCAGTGCTTTCTGAAAACTTTGCTTCTTTAAAACTGCTCAAACTTGTCTTGAGACTCAAGAAGAATCTTGGTCTGCAAGCACTCAACATCTTGTTGTTGAGTTGTTACAGAGATGTAAAAACATCTCTGGAAATTCTTGGCCAGAGATTCATAGGCTTCATGCCCGAACAGGAATTGTGAAAACCGTCTATAGCATCTTGTATTAGTAGGCATGTGTTGTCTTAGCAGCATGGAACTGAAGTGGAGACCCGCTGAAGCCTGGAAGAGGTGTCAACTGGTGAGGATGCTCCATTGGCCAAAGTTGTGTGCTGAGTTCAAAATTAAAAATGTCCATTTCCAAATCCAGTTTGAATGTGGCCCAGGATAATGCAATAGGTATGACCGCACTATGTTTCCTGAGTTTTCTATCATTTTATGCTAAAATTCCAGGAAGCTTTCTGTTAGTTTTGTACCGTTTCTAAGAAATCTCAGCCGATCAATGAGAATGCAGCTTATCCAAGAAGAACATACTATGTTTCTTCAGAAAATTCTCTTCAGAAGCTTATAATCTTTCCTTAAAACAGAAACAGTGCTTACTGGGTTTAAATCAAAAAGCACAATTTTAAAAATGTATCCAAGTGTCCTGCTTAAGGCATTACAGTGGGATTTTTATTGCACATTCTATACCTCAGCTTAGTCTGATCTTAATTTCTTTGTCCTTCTGGCTTATTTGGATTGTAGGGATATAGACAGAGTCTTCAGGGGCTGAGTTTTGTTTTTTTAACCATTGTGTTATAGCTATACATGAGGCTTATTTTTCAGTTGTAGGCCATTCTAAGTAATAGTTGGGGGAAAAACCATCATGCTGAACAGATATTGTTGTCTTTTGTACATGTATTGAGAGGACTTTATGGATTATAATGCAGTAATATTTAGTCACTTCTGATATACAGAGAATGTTAGAATTCTTTGCTTCAGATAAGATAGTTTGAGTAAGCATACTGAGGAGTCCTAAATAGTTGTCCCTTTCATTAAAATATACTGGCTTGATCCTGTGTGTGCAGCTGCAGAATTTTGGATTTGCTGACTCTGTCCTGGTATCACCAACCTGCATATATTTTGCGTTGTGCTGAGTAATAAAAAAGGAATTAAACTCCTTTCCTGAATCAGGCTTTGGAATCTGTTGTTAATATATCTTTCATTAGCATTTGAGTTGCAATGTGAACTTACGGTCTCCTTCTCAGAGCCTTCTTTGTTTTGCCTTGTCCACTGAAGTTCTGAGTTGCAATCTTGAAGCTAAATGTATGTAGAGAAATCAGAGGTAGGTACTTTCTGACTGTGCTTTATTTGAAGTCAGGTCTACCAATGACGTTTGTATTTTGAAACTTCTAGTATTTAAAAAAATTCTTGTGTCACCAATGTATGGAAACATGGAAATGCCAAGAAGGAATTTTGTTGCAGTGCAATACTATAGAATTATTTACGGAAGGAGCTGGCTTGTGAAAACTCTGGTCTTGATTGAGAATTAATTAATTGACATTCACCATTATTGAAAATAGTCTTAAAGATAATTGATTGATTTATGTTGACAAATCAAGGACATAAAGATATTTTGCTTAAAGAATACAGTTCCCTAAGGCCTTGCTGGCGTGGTTTGGCAAAGACGTGGAAGTAAAGATGCTTGTAGGTGATCCATGAACTTCTCATTTCATGAAGACCCTTCAGCAATGAAGACTGAGCTGAAAAAGACAGCTGAAGGTCAGTAATTTAGAGGGCTAGAGAATCTGTCTTTCTACAACAGCCACAGCAGGAGTCAAGGTGCATTGAGTAAGGAGAGAAATTGCTGAGGTGCAGGGTTTAGGGGCAGCACAGCAGTGAGAGGTTGTGGTCCCATTGACTATGGGACCTAAACTCCCTATGTCTTTCTCTGGAGGAGACAGCCAATGCTGCTCAAGCAACTGATATCAGTATCTTTCCAGGTCATCTTCATACAGGCAAAGACGGAGTTAAAGTGTGAGAGGGAAAGGCTGTTAGTCCCATAGAGGCAGCCACCCCTGACAGCAGTATTCATCATATCCACCCTGTCTTGGTGGTGGCAAAAGCCATGGCTCCAGCTCTCCATGGCAGTCCTGATTGATAGGCAGAAACAGAGCTGGGGCTTGTTCTTTTTCATCCGTCTGCGATGGCCCTGAGAGAAAAGTAGGCTACTTCCAGGGTGGAGGAGGCATTGTGGAAGCAAGTATGTCCAGAAGCAGGGTCCTTAAGGTAAAATCAGCTGTAGGTAAACAAGGTTAATGAAGGGAAGAAAGAGACACATGTCTACTCTTACTGTGATGTCTGATGCCTCCCTCCTGCTCCCACAACCTTAATGGCCTCTTCCACTCTGAGTATTTGGACTGCGGAGACTCCAAATTCAGATGATTAATTAAGTGCGAGGTGTTAAGCAGAGGTTGGGCTGTCTGAATTTGGGCCTTTGTGTGTCTGCTCAAGGGATTTCTTGTCTTCTGGCCAGGACTGAAGGCAAAAGATACCACTGTGATGCAACAGTTACTGCAAGTACCTGTGATGTTTTTGTGATTTGGCTGTGAGAGATTCACCTGCTAGCCTTTGAATGGAGGTCAGTGGGAATGCTACTGAAGTCCACAGCTACTCTGTTTCTTAGCCTTTGCAACAGGCCCATGGCGTGCCTGAGTGTAAGTAATTATCTGTTCATACTGTAAACAGTAACAAATCTCCAAGATGGTGTGTGAAAATGGTCAGTGTCTTTAGCACTGAGACTTCCTCATGTTTTCAAAGAGGAGTGGGCAAAAACATCAACTTGCTTTTATCCAGGCTGCTTAGACCCTACTGGCACAAAACAAACAAACAAAAAATAAAAAAAACAGCTTCCTAGGCACAATTAACTTTTAAAAATGTCTTCATCAGGCTGACAAATACCTACAAATACTGTAGATATGAACACAAATGTGTGACTCATTAGAAACGAACATCTTGTCGGTCAGAATAAGTGAGCTGTATTTTCAAAGCATCATCTTAGACGTGTGCAGGCCTAAGACTAGGGAACTTGGACATATCTAGAAAATTGTTGTACACGTGTTTGTTCCTAGCTGAGGGCTTGATGATATCATGTTTATTCATACACGCTTGAACTTTAGTCATGTATGGTACATCATGTGAATGGAGTTGCTGAAGATGACAGTCAGGAACAAGAGTGTGTGCTGCAACTATGAACCTTTCTTAGCTGGCAGATCTAGTGATGGGGGAAATCCCTTTCTCAGAGTTTGCCCAGCAGCTTGTAACTCATTTTCCATGACCGTTACGTGAGGTAGCGACTTATACTGTAGAAAGCTTTGTGTGGATATTTCACTTGAATGGGCCATATGCCTCCTGCTTGTGAAGATTCTTTCAGAGGAGAGGAAGGTGCTTAGAGACACAATACATTTGTAGACTTGCTGCAACAAGCTAGGAGGTAGGATGTAATTTCAAATCATACATGGATAGGATGTTGCATGTTGGAACAACCATTTTCCTGATAGTCATCTTACACATAAGAAACACTTTTCTGCAGTCTGAAGAACGTGGCTTTTGCATCGGGTTTCCTCTTTCTGTGCATCACCTTGTTCCCATCTCCCACTGCCTAAAAACAGATGGAGCACAGAACTGTTTACATTATATTAAAAATGAGTTGCTTGTGAAGGGAGATGGACTGAGGATATACAGAAAGCTGTATCTGATTAGTGGCAAAGGCTAATTATGCATAAGGTCTCTTCCTTTCTTTTCTCCCTCTCCCCCTTCCAACCCTTTCCCACTGCAGCGTTTACAGTCCTTCAAATATTATATGTCTTCTGACTACCATGGATGAATGCAGAGGATGCCCTTTTCCTTGTGCATCTCTCAGTCACTACATCCAGCTGCCTGCTTTTATTAGGCTGTGCTGACTGTGGCAACGTGGAATGGAGCCTGTGTCTGTCAAATGAATTTCCTTCATGGTTCCCTGAGGCATCACCAGGTGACAGCGAGCATCTGTAACAGACTGCTGTCCCTGCCACGCTGACTCACCCCCGCTGGTTATCAATGGAGAATTTCAATAATAATCAGAGGGGCATGGGGAGCTGTTGCTATTTTTAAAATATTTACAGTATAAGTTAAACGTATGAATAAATCAATATACAAAGAAAGAATGAGAGCAAGAGTTTTAACCCCAGTTTTGAAGGTTTGTCCCATTCTGGGTTTATTTTTCCTTTTGTCCATGCATAACCAAATAATAACCAGGGGAGTAACCCCAGCAGATGAGAACAAGAGGGAGACACTTTCTGCCTGGCCCTGAGCAGATGTGGGGAACAGTTTTCTATGGTGGGAATGTTCAGGTTCAGTCCCATTGTCTTTGTCTTTCAGGCCAAGGGGTTTGAACTCCCTTCTTTGGTAAAAGCCTTTATCACCAGTGTCATGGCTGTTTCTTCTCTGTCTTATTAGGCATGAGGCTGCTTCTCATACCTGGTAGGATATTTTGACCCAAAACTCATTTAAACCCAAGAGACTTTATTTTTTGGTCTGAAGTCTCAGGTGGGTATCGGCAAAATGTATAACTGGATAAAATCCTCTAGCCTTTCTGGCTGGATAACTAGATCTGTAAGTTAGAAAGCCTATAAAAAGACTTGTTCTCATAAAAGAACAAGTTTCAGCTTAAATTCAGAAATGTGTTGCTTGAAAAGGCTGTACTTCATCAGTGTAAAAAGTACAGTTTTATGATGATTAACTCTTAGATCTACTTCAGAGCAATTTTAAGAGAGGCAGAATGTGGGCAGGTACCAATTACCTGTCACAATTAGTGTGCATCTTATTGTACATATTTAAGAAATTAATGACAGTGGGTGGTTAGAACTGTCTCGTTACTACTAATTAATATGATAAGTCTTTAGTAGGCCATTGGCAAAATAAGAATACCAATTAAATGTGATGTCAACAGAGTTATTAATTATAGGAGAACAGATATACTTGAAGTCCGGTAACAATAGAGGGAAACGATCTGAGCTTTTCTCAGAGACATTTCAGTTTCTCTCCTACTTGAAAAGCAACTGTATATTTTATCTTAAATATTTATTGGAAATCATGCTTAAGAAGTGTATTCAGTTATTCTTGAATACTAAAAAATGAAATTTTGTGGCTGCTTGATAACTTTCTAATCCTGCTTCCTGTATTCCTTTTTAATGTTTTCATCAATAGCATGGAATAGTGTATATGGAGAGTTTATACACATAAGGGTTTAGCTTATATTAACTTAAGATGATGTTTCTCAATGTATCTTGAGTTATGATCTCTTCTTTCTAGTATTCATCTTTTCTTTCTCTACAGTAACTGCTATTCAGAGTAGAAGGAACAGACCTATTCCTTCATGTGGACTTTTGGGAGAGTATGCCTACAGATTATGTAAATTGGCCAAATATGAAAAAATTACTACAGAAATATTAAAAATCAGAGACCAAGAATGCTAGGAAAAAAATATCTGGAGTTGTGTGAATTATCTGTTAGCTTTGGATCAGTAGTTTTGACAAATGAAAAATTTAAAATCAGGTGAAACTGAAATCTAATTTGTATATTTCTTTTGCTAAGCCACAGGTATCTGCTTTAGTTAAAATGAAACAACTAATTTAGCTAAAAGTGAGTTACTTTAAAGCAAATTTAAGAATTGTTAAGCCTTCATTTTTAATGGAAAGGCTAAGATTCAAATCTTTCTTTGTTTCATTCAGAGGTGGGATTTGAATCCAGGTTTCCTACCTCCCAAGTTAGTGCTAGGAGTGCAATTGTCTAGTTCTGTCTGTTCCTTTGAATAAGCAGTAGGTGAATATTCATTGGTTACAAAGACTATGCCAAGTGAGTTGTCCAAACTTGCGTACCACTTGTTCATCGGGCAACAGTCCCGTTCAGGCTGGAAAGGACTGACGGGTCTAATTGAGCCCGCAGCTCAAAGCAGAGCTAGATGTGGGGTCAGATCCGGCTTCATCCAGTTGGGTCATGAAAGTCTCCAAGGATGGAGACTGCTCAGCCTCTCTGGGCAGCCTGTCCTACTCCACTATCTTCATGGGGAAAAGGTTTCTCATTATATTCAATCTGAAACTCTCTCAAATCAGTTTGTATCATCTGACTCTTGTCCTTCCACAACTCACGACAGGACAGTCTGGCTCCATCGTCTTGGTAAGCTCCTTAGAGGTATTGACAGGCTTGTGTTAGGCCCTCTTGAGCCCACCTGTCTCTCAGGTTGAACAAGCCTCTCCTCGACCACCCTGATTGCCTTCTGCTAAACTTGCTCCAGTTTGTCAGTGTGCTGGGTTTTTTTTCTGTGTCTATATGCAGTTACTAAGTCGAGTGGCTTTACCAGATACCTTTGAAGAATTGGACACTTCCAGTTAGAGTGCCTCTTCAGAATCATGGGGATTTCAGAGGAGCTTTTAACTTTTTTTTCATCTTCAGTACCCAGCTCATCATCTCACTGCTGGATGGAGACTTTGCATGCTGTGAACAGAACTTAAGTCCCTTTTGGAAGCTTTTGTTCAGTGGGCTTTTACTTCTTTTTTTTTTTTTTTTTTTTTAAGTATGGAAAAATCCATGAGCTCAGTATGGTACAGAACTTCAATGTAACCAAAAATATAATTAATGAGTATTTTTCAAAAAAAAAAAAAAAAGCTGGCCGTTCTATTGGATATTTTACTTTACTGGTCTCTGTTTTACTATTCTCCAGGATGGAGATTTTGAAATAAAATATCAGTTTTCAGCTCTTTGCGAGCAATATTTTGTGTCTGTTAGACAAGTTAAATATCCTTTGCAAGTATGGAGTCTTCAAAGTAACGGGATGGAGGCGGGGGGGGGAATCATGTGGAAAGTCTGAAATTCTGCTTAAAAGCTGAAAGTAATTTTTAGCTGTCATGTTGTTTCAGTACTGGAAGCAAGAGCTGTGTTTCTACTGGGAAAATGGAAAACGTCTCCTTTCCAATTATCTAAATTTCCCCAAAAGGTCACGGTTTACTGGATTTCAATTTTACCATAATTTTCATACCTTTAATGAAGTTTTCAACGTGGGAGAGAGCAATGGAAAGGAAAGGTTTGTGGGTGTCAGGAAGGAACCAGGGGGTGAGGGAAGTATTTCTTCTGGTTTTGGAAGGTTTTTTTCTCCTGTAGCTGCTGGTCCGTCCAGCTCCGTTGGCACCAACTTGAGCAGAGACCTGGGCACATAGAAAGAGGGAAAACAGCGATTTGGACAGCAGCCCACTTCCACCAGCTCGTGTGGGTCTCTTCCAGCCAGTCCTGGGCAGATGCCTGCTTGTTCAGAGCTAAACATTGGCACTGTCTCATTTTAAACAAAACTGGTATTTGCAGTTGCTTGTGAAATTGAAGAAATCCATGGGCAAGCTATTATTAGGGACCCACCGCTTACCTAATAGTTATTTGTTCTAAAAACTTGGAAAACAACACAGGAAAACAAAGCATTGGAGACAGAGAAACTTAGGGCTTTAGCATACAGAGGAAAAGACTGGCTGTTGTATTTGCTATCATTATCTAGAAATTGCAGGAACATCTTGCAGGTAATTTTCTGTGAGGGCAGCACGCGTGAGTTAAGTGAAACATGGCTGGGAGGAGCCTGGGGAGGCTTGTAGGTTGGCCAAAAGGGACCTGCCAGCTGTGTGTGGTGAAGCTGGAGAAGCAGCTGCCTGTGCTGTTCTCCATTTACTATTTAGGTGGGTCTTAAGGAGCACAGCCATGCGGCGGGGGCTGCAAGCAGAGTCATGGGCATGCAGGGTGTCCTGGATGCTGCCATTGGTGCTGGTTTGCACCTGCTTGACCAAACCTGGTGGGTTGGCTCTGCTTGACAGCCTGGGACTCAGCACCTACAGGGGTGGAGTGTCACCCCTCCGCAGAGGCCCGTACCCTGAGGGAGCTCCCAAGGAAGGACACAGTCCTACATGGCTGGGGATGCAGAGATGCTCAGGGCCTCTTGCTGAGGATAAGGCAGAGGAAGATAGTGTCCTTGCCTGCAGGAGGTGTGGACTGATTGAGCTGTGTCACCACATTGAGGTCAGTCTGGAGGACGTCAGCTGATGTGCACTGTCAGGAAAGGTGAAAAAGCAGTTGAGAAGGATCTTTGGAGACCCTGCAGAGGTGAGAGCCTGAACTCCCAGCTGCACCGAGGAGAGGCAGCCAGGAACTGTTTGGTTTTGGGGTAAATAGAGACTCCCATGATGGAGAGGGCTGGAAGCTTGGTACTTTCGGCACCAGGAGAGTGGTGGCTTCTGCACCTGCAGATCTGCAACTGCAGGGTAGGTCCAGTGTCCTAGTAGCTGATGAAGGGCAGAAAGCCACATTTGAGGAAGCACTGGATTCACCTGAGAATGAGCCAGGCAGTGGCACCAGGCAGAAGCATAGGCATCATTTGTTAGACCAAATCCAGAGTCCCATCTTCCTGTTCCACCTCAAAGATAAGAAAGATGTTGATGAACTGGAGCAAGTTTATCAGAGGGCCCTTAAGATGGTTGGGGCTGTTGCCCTTCTCCTGTGAGGAGAGGCTGAAGGACTGGGCTCTGTGCAGCCTGGAAAAGAGAGAAATTCATGAGGACCTGATAGCAGCCTGTCAATACATCTGAGGAGCTTATCAAGTTGATGGAGCCAGGTTCTTCTGTAGCAAGGCATGTAAGGACAATCAGCAGATATAAAATGATGTCTCTTCTAATCTTATTTTTCTCATGGTCTGGTTTCTGTGATCATAATAAGCTTCCCCCCACCCCAAGGACCCATCCTTGACATAGTATTAACTTTTAACTGTGCACCTTGTGCTGATGTACAGAAGCTGATGGTGGCTCTGACAGAGTATAATAACTGTTGGTTTGGAAGGGAGGAGGAGAAATACTGAGGCAGAAATAGACAGGTAAATTATGAAGTTACAGGGAAAAGACTTGTAAACTGCAGGATTTTGGAGGTAGGAGGAGAGTAGGGTAGTCGAAAGCCATCCAAGGGAAGTGAAATATTTCCTTTTGAGAAATGCATGGTCACCCCTCAGTCTCTGTGAGTGTTACAATAACCTCAATTGTAATATTTGAGACTGCATTATTAATATTCTGCTGGATGCAAATGATTTGACATCAGGGAAATAACTGAAGAACTGCAAGTAGCATTTCCCAATGGAGGTGGAGAGGCTGCCTGTAAAGCTGCATTCCAGCTGGTGTTATAGATTTTGTGAGGATGTCAGTTCATGTAATGGGGAGATTTTTGGGGTTTGTCAGCTTATTTCATCACTTTATTTTCATTCAAGAGCCTTCCATTTGGCTTGGTAGCAGACTAATCACCTCTCCCCTTTGGTTACTTACTGCGCATGGTTTTGAATGCTGTTGCACAATGTTGATGCCTCTTGTATTAATGAAGTTTCTGCTACGAGGGCAGGCAGCTCTGTCAAGGTGCTTTTTAGCATTTGATTAATTGTCAAGCAGGGCAAAAGCCATACTTTTTCCAAGGGCTCAATGTATAAATTGTCATTCCTTTTCTGTGTTAAATTACAGCAAAGCCATTATTATTGGAAGAGGATCAGCAGCCTCCTCCCAACTTCTTGAAAAATTGTTTCTTTACTGCTCTGACCTCAAGTACCACCCTCAATCTGTCAGGTTTTAAAGGATCAAGTGTTGCACCACTTTCACTTCTGCTGTTCTGTACTGCCTTCAGTCTGATGGCTGCAAATATTCCCAAACACTTGCAAGATAGCTGACTACCGCCATGTTAGACGTATGAAGTGAAAGAAGTAGTGAAAACAAGGCATGAATAATGTAGGGAAATAATTTAGAATTTAGGGTTCTGATGGATCTTCTCTTATTGCTGTGGCTGCAAGCCCTTCTGTCTGTCTGAGGCTTTGAATGTAGTTCAAATAAAGGCATTGAAAGTGGAAAAATGTGACATGGAAACTGCAGCTTTTGTGACCACTATGGAACTTGTTTTGCAAGGCAAATAGTAGGGTAGTATCGGGAAGCAAGGCTGGATGCACAGACATTATTTTTCAAGCAGGAAGTCAAACTCAGATGAAGTTATTTCTTAATGAAGGCAGAAGCCAGTAGACTGCAGGACAGCTGTGGACATGAAACAGACTGAGACAATATGTCAAAAATATGCGGCTGCTCCCTGGACCAGCTGGAAACCAAACAATGTTGGCTGAAGTTGTTTGACTTTTTTTCTTACCTCCTTTCTCTTCTTCCACGTGCCTTCCTCCATCCTTCTACTAATCTGTTATTTTGAATTTCATATCCAAACAACACTTGGGTATAATCTCGTAATTGATTTAATACATCACTTTCAGGGTGACGTAGTACCAAATGTTGTCGTTTTCATTAGAACTGCATTTTCTTTAGGGCTCAACTTGAAACACTTGGATTGAACATCAGACTGGAACTGAGCCCGAAGGATGCTAGCAAAAGGAAAAATTTCAGATAAGACCCTAGGAATGTTGAGTTGTTTTTTGGCTTGTTATGTTTGGTTTGGGTTGGTGTTTTATCCCCAGTGCCCCAAACTAAAGGTTTGTGTTTGGAAATTCAATGTAGGCAACAATGATAATTTTCTCTAGTAACTAACAGTTTCAGTAATCTCTCATTTAGTCTTAGAATTATATATAAAAGACTTTATTTCTGCTTAGTCTCAAAAGCTTTCTTTAGAGATTTCATAACTCTGAACTACATCACATGAGTAATATATTCTATATAATTTGATTTTATATTTTTCTGTAATGCTTGTCTTATGAGTATGCAATAATAACTCTTCCCATTCTTCAATTCACTCTTCCCCCTTTTCTTCCTCCCAACTCAATGCGTTTTCCAATCCTACTAGTCACTTAAATAGACAACAATATATTTGTGAAAGGGCATGTCTGTCTCAAGATTGTCAAATGTATTCTTGATGCCAACATAAGATGTTTCTTGGGAGCATTTTGGACTGCCAGCATAATTAATTTTTTATTGAATAATGTCCAATAGATCACAGTAAATACCTAGTGTGGCATATATAATTTCTCAGTGTTAGCGATAAGACTAATGAAATAAGTAACGCCGCAAAGAGCATTTTGCCACACTGTCTATTTACATTGTTCTGCAGCCTCCTGTTCTCATTTGTCCTGTTTACCATGCAAACGTGCTTGATTTCAGCCACTTCCATTAACTTAGTTCCCTAATATTTGCTTACATAAATCAATCTATGTACTGTTCTGTTATATGAATTATTTTAAAATTATTTTAGAGCCTGCCTATGGTCTGCATTACTTTCTCTTTTCTCAGAAGGCTCTTCTGATTGTAGGCTGAGTTCTTACGAGTTGCTAATGCTCAATCTGACCTGAGCTCTTCAGTGTTTTGATTCTTAATAAAGTCAAGCCTAGGCTAAGTGTCTAGCTAACTCGTCCAGTGATGCATTATAGTTTCCATCTCATAATGTAATCCAGAAGCCTTTAATCTACTTAGCTATTGTACTTATGGCCAGTAAAAGATATCCCTGCCTTGCCTTTCTCCCAGTCTTTTCCTCTCTATGTGGTCTCATTACTCTTACTGAATTGCAGTGCTGAGACTGTGAATGTTTTTGATCCTTGCCTATTCTTTTATGCTTGTGTGAAGCTGCTTATGTGTAATACAGAAGTGGAAAAACAAATCTTGGACTTCTTGTAAAAAAAATGCATTTGTTATATAAACGAAGTGACTTAAAGATGGTTCCCTAGGTCATTTAAGGAAGGTTTTTTCTCTAGGTCTATGTCACATCTGTCCAATCTATGCCTGATGCTTCTGTCTGTGTGGGCTGGGGGACCCTCACTGGCACTGAGTGCTGTGTGACACAAGGCTTTGGCAGGTGGGTCTGACGTGGTTTCTTCACTTGCTTGGTCCTTGCTCACTGGGACAAATGAGGATGGCTGCAAGGCAGGCTGCTCTGTGCCGAGCCTGAGAGGAGCTCTCGGAGGCTGTAACCACATCTTTGAAGGGAGACCATGACAATTTTTTCCTCTTCCCTTGCATGTAGTGTGGCTTGCTTCTTGTGACCCTTTTAGTTTGGCAGCTTTCTCTGCTCTAAAACGAAAGACTCTTGTGAGATTTCTTTTTATTCCCTTCATCAGCCAAAAAAAAGAAATAATCCTGAGAAGATAAAATACTGTTGGTTAATATGCTCTTCTAATGGGGACTTAGTAAATGGTCTAGAGTGGCATTGTATTTTACTTAGTTTCTACATCCAGTGACTAACAGCTAATAATTTAACTGCTGGACAAAAAAAAATTACTAGATTTTCCCTAATGTTCTGTCTTTTATAAGTGTGATTTCTTATAAAGATATGTTCTCTTGGTGCAGCCATTTTTCTCTGGCTGATTAAGCGATAACATTAGGCTAATGTAAAAACGAGATAATTACATTAATGTTAGCAATGAAAAATCGGTTCCTAAACAGCTTTAGGATAGCTAGTGAGCTTGACTGTGGAGAAGTTCGTGATGTTATTAGCTAAAACTTGAAAATTTCAAGTGCCTGAACTTTTGCTTGCACATTTAGTGCTGGCCTGGAATTACTGGGTACCTGATATGACATAAGAAACTGAATCCACTGTAGTCCCTCTTCAACAGAGCTGTACTCTGTTGGAATAAAATTGAAATTGAATCCAAAAATCAGTTAATATTCTGCATAATATTAGCTAGTTAGTGTTGTTATCAGATCCTTCTGTTTCTATTTGTGGTTTGTTCTTTTTGGCACTGTTTTCTCTCCAGAAGCTTTTCTAAACTCTCCCAAATCAAAATGTTCTGTGAAGGGCAAAACCTCTCATATCCTGGGCTCGACACTCCCCTTGGCAATTATTCACTGAGTAACTCCTGTAAGGGAGCCCTGGGTTAAAAAAGCACTTAAACATTATTTATATGCTTGAATACTGTCCAAAACAAAAATGCTCATCGTGAGCATCTGAACTGAGAAGATAATCTTTGGTTTGCTCACGAGCCATTGGCACTTCACCAGCCCCCGGGTTGTGAGGAGTGTAGCTGAATGGGTACGTGCTGCTGGCTGGGGGAAGGCGTAGCCTGGCGAGTGCCGCGTTCCACTTGCTAATCTCACAAATATTCTTTGGTGTTAACTTGAATGACTGCAGACATAGGAGTTTGGCCCTCTGCTTGCTATTGGGAATTCACTAAGGGAAAACTTGGTTCAGCGGTGATTGAATGGCCCAGCTGATCCTGCTGAGTTGGAGGGGAGAGGCAGGGGTGTTATCTCTGTGCTGACAACGCTGAAGCATGAACCAAGTGTGCATAATACTTTATTTGATTCATATGAGTGCTGAATACAGTGCTTGACAAGATTAAAACGCTCTATTGCTGGAACGCAGCTGCTCTTAGGGCAGCTGTAAAAATCAGCCAATTTAGCCTTTTCTTAGGGAGTAAGACCTGCAAGCATGGACAAATTGGCTAGGAATACATTATGATTGATGGCACTTAACAGGTGATTACATATTTGTCATTGTGTATCATTGGTCTTTGTGGCTTACTGAAAAGATAGAGACCTACTGGAGTCACTGTATCTTTTCCAGACATTTTTAGGAAATTTTACCATATATTTACATGTATTCAAATCCAGTATACATATCGTCTGCATCTGGTGCTGCTCTTTTCTTTTTTCTTCTTTCTTTTTTTTTTTTTCCTGCTATAGAAAGAAGTATGAAGTTCCCAGAAGAGTAAAATGGCATCTGTGATAGGGCAAATTCACTTCAATGGATGTCATTCACTTCTGGATAATGTTATCTCTCTTTTTAATACAAAGTCATTAATAAGTGCTGCGGTTTTCTTGACTGTCGTAGTTTTACTTGGTGCATGCTGTTTCTAGGCTGCAAATAAATAACAGGCAAAGAACACATTCTACACGCACAAAATTGACCTCTTTCTGGTGTTAATTAAAACTGGTGACTGAGCTATTGAAATACTATAGAGTATAGAATTCACATTAATCTGTTTAGAGTAATAGCTTTGACTTCTATGCCCATAAGAGGGCAGCGGCAATTATACCTCTGCATAAATGGTAACAATTTTTACGTGAGTACATACCAAGATTGTAGTAGAAGTTGCAATAATTCTGTGTGCTTTACAAAAATTTCTTAGCCTTAGAAACTTTGGACAAGAGAACAGGTGAGTTGTGACTGAATGGGTTTCTACTTCTAGTATGACATCCACAGATACCTATTCCTCATCATAGTAAGCAGTGTTTCTTGCACAATATGCCTGATATATGTTCAGATGTACCAAAGGGAAAATGATTGATTGGAAACTTTGGCAACACTAAGCCATTATTAAAAAAAAAAAAAAAAATAAAGGGAGGGAAAAAAACCCAAACAGTGAAATGTCTGGTTGAAGGTAGACGGAAACACAATCTGCTTTCAGAATAGAAATTAGAGAGATAACCTTTCCAAATGAAATTACTTTCCGTGGTCTGGTATATTACACCCAAGTTGACTCACAAAGGAGTTTGGAAAAAACCCCAGCTGTCTGGCAAATATTTGCCAAATGCCTAGAGAGGCAGGATAGAAGATGATGACTGTTGTTGCTATTGTGACAGCAGGAGCTCAGTATTGACCAAAATCTGTGGCAGCTCTGAGCTAGGAATGGCTCTGTGGCAGCCCTGCTAGTTGGTACTTTGCTGGAGGTCCCTCTGTTCTTGAAGTGTGTGCACACAGTGAAAAGTAGGCAAGATTAATTTCAAAGAAGCTCTTTTAACTCTGCCTTTGCTGTTCTTTTCCTTTTTTCTATTGAATGCACAGAGAGGAGGAGAGGTGGCAAGAAGGCCATAGTTGTTCAGGAGGATGCTTCTTTGGCTCACCCTCCTGCAGAGGACATCAGTGTTTATGAAGCTGTTAAAGTACTGCAGCTTGTTCGCGACTTTCATTGAGGACTGTGTCCTTGAGCAGTCCAAAACACAGCTTTCTACTATTTGAAGTTCTGCAGAAAACTGTTTAAAGCACACTGTTATACCCAGAAAATTTTATTTTACCAGGGCATATAGTCCTTTATTGGACCTCTATTTTAAAGCAATTTAAGACACTTCTGTTTACTAAGGACACCCAGAACATGCACCATTTTTTAAAGCATCTGCTTCTGTAACAGGAATTCCCCTGTATGCTATGTAACCCTTTTCTTTAGGAGGTGGAAAGATTGTAAGGACTACCATGGCACAGAAAGCACAGCTTTTTGCTTTGTTCATAAGTAACGTGCCCATTCTTCAGGTGTTGCTGCTTGGGATGGATCTGCGTGCCCATGGCCGCCTTCCACTTTGTTCCAAAAAGCTGTTTCCCTCATGTGCGGTGGCTAGAACCCAGCAGGCAGGCCACGATGCCTAAGCTTTAATGATTAAACATTATCAGATCAGTAGAAATGCATGGTGAGGGTGGGAACTGAAGTTTCAATTGTTTGTTATTTAGCAGTTTTTGAAAAATGCTCCAAATCCATGTACTGTTGCACTGGGGACCCACCTCCTCCACAGGCCAAGGCTGAAAAACCAGCTGCTTGAATTACTGCCTAAATCTGAGAGAACTAGTTTTGTTCTCATGCCTCACTGAACTTCTTGCTACATTTCTTTGTAATTCCATTTTTCCTTGTATTTTGCTTCTATTCTGCGATTGTCCCTTCTGTTCTTTCTTGTTGCCTTATATGCCTCTTTTTCTGACCCAGCCCATTTGTCCCAACCTTTAACATTAGAGAGAGGCTGTGTATTGTTTGGGTGTATTTGAGCACGGAGACACCATTTCATACGAGCTCGCATACAATGACACGCATCTGCAGAGACTGCATTAACTGTCTTATGCGAGAGCTGCTTCTAAGTGCATCACACTTGATCCCCAGCTCTTGTTGCCCACCCGTGCCTTCCCTTACAGTGCCCATGTTAGTGCTGGTAGCACTTTTCCATGCACTTGTCCATGCACTTGTGAGGAACTGAAAACTTAACAAACCTTCTGTTTTATTTCAAGATTTTGCCACAGACCACCTTCATTCTGCCAGTGCAGAGTTCCTTCGGTCTGGCATGTTCCCTGAGCATGCCATGCGTGTGCTGATGGAACTAGTGAAGTAACTCAGGCTTTGTCCTCCTTTCTCTTTCTTGCCCTGGATATGGTGCAAGCTCGTTTGACTTGCCTTGGCATGCCCAGGTTTGGATGGATGCCAGTTCTGAGTCCTCCTTCAGCTTCAGTAGGAACTCTGTGGCTTCTGCTACTGAAATTCCAGTTGTGTGGGTCAAGTATTAAAGTTGGAGCTTGGAATTGATCTGCCTGCCAGGTCTGCCATGACGGGGTTTCCCCCTGAGGGTGCTTAGCCCTTTTCCTCACTCCCTTTTGCATTTGAGAGATAGGCTCCTAATCTCTGTAACAGTCTGTGTCTGTTTTGTTCTTGGTTTTTGTGTGTTTTCTCCGAAATGATTTGTTTTCCGGTAGCGTGCAGTATTCCTCAAATTCCTGTAATTCTGTTGCATAGTTGTGCCTTTTGCCTGACTTAAAAACCTACTAAGAAAAACAAAACAGAGCGAGCTTTTATGCACCAGCTACTATCAGAAATGAAATTATCTCTGTTTTTGTTTTTCTTCTTGCTTAAGGGTACAGTGCTGTTCTCGGTCTGTTCTTGCTGTCCTGTATGCTTTCAGAGACCTTCAACTCTCATGAAGGTTTTTACTGCTCAGTTACTCTAATCAAGCTGTTTCCTTGGCTATGTCTAGACTATGCAGCAGGGAGATGCCTCAGAGTCCACCTCTCATAAGTGAGACTGGTAACGTGGCATATACCGTGCCTCTCTCTTGGACTAAGAACAGAGGTTTTCCTGACCTTTGAAAATAAAGAAGGTGGGAGGGAGTAAGGGGAGGAACGCTGAGTTTTTAGGTTTCATCTCATCAAAGAGTTGGGATGTCCACCCAGAGTTTGGCTGTGTTTCTGGGTTCTGCAGTTAGCTGTAACCCTAATTTTGTGTTAGTCCTACTGTGGTAGTTATCCCTGAGCTGGGGACTGTATCCGAGTCTTACTGGGTTATCATTCAGGTACCATCTGCAGAGGGTAACAAGGCTTTCAACTGACTCCTGCTACAACCCTGTAAAGGTAATATTTCTTCTGACTGTCAAATATGGTGACTGGCAGATCCACAGAAAGAAGTTTCAGAGTTGCTAATCCTTCGGTGCAGTTTGTAGCTAGTGCAGATGATGAGGCAGGAGCACAACGTGCTCTCTGGGTAAGCTTCAGCTTGGCAAGAAGCAGCTTCCTGCGGCTCCTGCATGCTTCACAGACCTTTCAGTCCAGCATGGTGCAAACAGCTTTTGGAGCACTTCCTCAAATCCAGTCTTAAATGGAACTTTAAAAAAATGCTGCTGGTGTTGTTCTAATAAAATTAAATTAAATATGTGAGTCTCTTCCCTTTTCACATGCCCTACAGATATTATTCTTTTGCTTCCATATGGAATGAAAACAGAAATGTGACAAGCAATTCGGTTCATTTATATTTTTCTTTATAAGCTGCTGGAATACATATAAAATCACTCTTGAAGAACACTTTCTGCAATTGAATAAATTTCTGAGCAAAACTGGAGATCTGTTGCAGCACCTGTTAACTTGCAAAAGTTCCATTTGAGGGGACAAGACAGGCTCAAATTCTTATCTGAGCTATTTCCTGTTCTTGTAGTTATGTTTCTAACCTCTCTCATAAGAAATAATTTTTTTACCTTCTCGAGAAGTTTTAATACAACCGGTGTTTGCTACAGCTCTTGTAGCGTTGTTTTTAGCTAGAGAAGTACTTTCCCTTGTCCCACAAAATTTTGCTCAGATACGAGTGAGACACGTGCTCGTTGCTTCCCTTCTAGCAGTTATATTCTCAGCAGTCTGTGATGCACTGTTTAGCTTCACTTCAAGCAGGTACTGAAGTAGAAGCCCATGCTCGTGCCAGACCACGATCATCACTGAATCACTGAAGAGAATCCCACTAGGCTTTTCCTTCCCTTTCACCCAGAAACCTATTCTCCCACACCTGCTGCTAGTTCCCTGCATCTTCAGAAGAAATAATGGTCTGCTCTTGCTGCTAGGTAATGAGGATAAACCTTGTATCACGTGCTGTTGCGGAGCACTCGTGCAGTGCACCAAGCCTGTTGATGACTAATGATTAGAGTGTAGTGGTTTTTTTTGTTTGTTAGTTTTTGTTGGTTTTTTTACCTGATTAGATTATAGTTCTGCTTAAGGTTGAGAGCACAGAGCACCTTGCCGGTGCCGAAAAGAGGACGTCTAACTCCTTCTGGATGTGCAATTTACCCTCATCCTTTCTGCAGCAGCCCTGGTGCTCCCTGGATCCTTTGCTGAAGTAATGAAAGGGCAGAAAAATACCTCTTTTCCCTCTTCCTCCCAGATCAGTCTTAATTAAAACAATTTGCTTAATGGGATGAGAGGGGAGAGGATGAGTAATGCCCTTTCACCATATCTCGTGCCATCTGCAGAGGGTTACACTTTTAAAGAAACAAAGAACAGTGGGAAAGCATATGCAGGGCAGTGTAGCACAGGAAAGTTATTTAGGTTATTAAACTAGTTTTCTGAATGTTATGGTATTTAAATTAGGTTAGCCTGAATCTCAAAAGTTTTCCCCCTTGTGCATGTGCAATGATAAAAGTACATGGCCACGTACTATATATTCTGAGGACCCCTGTTCCATTCAGCGCCTGGGACTGGCTAGATGAAATATGACAATTGTACTGGTGAACTATTCTGTACAGTGCCTGTATCCTTGAAGGAAAACTAACACTGAGAACATGCATGGTCTGTTGTGTCCAGCAAAATCCGAGTTTGTTTGCTAGCTATGTTTGCTGGAAATTGTGCTTACCTTTATCACATCATTTACCAAATAAAAGGGGGTAAGGGCGTTATTCTACTGACTGCTCATTGCATTATTGTACACCATTCATAGAAAGAAAAGAGCTGCTGCTTAAATGTAAAAATTATTTTTCTTCTAATGTATCATAAACAGCAGTTTTGGGGTAATCTGAGCTACAAACAGATCATAATTTATCTGGAAAAGATGCATGTTATATTATTACAGACTGAAGGTAGATTCAGTGCAAGTGTGCACACATGTAAAATGTTACTAATTCCCCTTACTTGCATGTAATTTGCTTACGTATAATTATTTGTGTTGATAAATTAATCATATGTTGGAAATAACCAAAAGCAGACCTGACAGGCAAGTGATAAAGATCTCTTACAGACATTTTGTGTTTCCTATTTTCTTTAAGAGCATTTAATATGGAAGTGATATATGTAAATATTTCAAAATTAGTGAGTCAGAGTTGAATGAATGGCTCTGCTGCTCTTTTCTAATTTTTTATCCAGTTTTTCAAAATCAATAAATGCGTTTTATGGTGTTATGGTGTATTTTAGGCTTGGTTCTTCTGCAATTCTTTTCTTGTTATTTTCTTGATTTGGCTTTTAGGTGTCTGCCTTCTGAAACATGTCACAATGCAATTTATATCTGTTTTGGTTCCTCCCAACTGGCTCCTCTGGGCCCTCTTGCTGGCAGTGACAATGTCAGCCAGAGAAATTGCTTCACATCTGCCCTGTGGTCTGGTCATCTCCATTTTTCTGGGAATTTTTCCAGCTTGAGACCTGCTCTAAACCATACGTTACATTGATGCTTAGAGTAACTCTGCTGGTGCAGACCTTTAAAATTTAGGTCTAGAGGTCCCCTGTACTGAAAAAGCAGGTAAGAGACAAGTCTTCTCTCCCTTCCTAACCCTCTGACTTGCTGCTGTTGTTTCCCAGTCCCCTCCGGGCTAGTTCTGGCCCTGTTCTTCCTATATCCCAAGCAGCAGAAGACCAAAAGGAGGATGAACAGGTCAGGTCCTGATCTCCCACGAGCACTTTCCCTTCCCCAGCCTCCCAACCAAGTGCCATCACTGTGCCTGGATCACCAGCAATGCCACAATCTGCTGTTTTAATTGAGTCAGAAATGGTGTGTAAAAGATTGTGAATGACCGATTCAAAACCGTGGGGGGCTGCTGTGGGGTTTATTGCTGCTTTTTGCTAAGCAGAAGCACTTGGTGCCAGAGACTCCATGGGCTCCTCACCCATCTCCTGCAAATGCATCCATGGATGTTTCATGCCACCATTAGAATTGGGCAGCAGGTGGTGAATTAAAGGATTCATCTGCCAAGAAGAAAAATGATGTTTGGTTTTTTTTTTTTTCTTTTTCCTATTGCTTTGTGGCTGGTGAGGAAAGAAGATGTGGCAGGTGCTAAAGCCACTACTGCTGCGTTGCAGGCTCTTGTCCTGCTTCTGTTACTGCCCTTACTGTTGCTGTTGCCTTGCTCCTGCTGCTTGTACAGCAAAGTCTTGTGCTTTGCTAGGAAATTGTCTAACACGTTTTTGAGGGTGGAGAGCTGACAGTATTTTGGAGCTGACTGAAAGGCAAGAAGGTAGTAGTAGCCTTCTGCTCTTGTCTCTCTTTGGTTTTGTGTTTTGTTTTTCTCTTTTTATTTTTTTTTTCTTTCCCCCCATATGTCTTCTCTAGATGTTTTTTGTTGTCACAAGACTGTCTCACACTGTCCCCAGCCAAATTCATGTTTTCTTAAGATTTATTCGTCCAGACACAATAATGCAACTGAGAGAGGCTTACTTATAATTTTGCTTTCCATCTGAACTAATTTCTAAATGCCAATATCAATGCTGATGTTAACTTATCAAATTAAATTCTGTATTTTCACTCCCTTTTCAATGCATGTTTCTGAAATGTTCCCTGATATTCTGAGCAAATGCTCCTTTTCCTTACCTTCTCTGTTTAGGCTAATTGTTAAATTTCTGAATTCCTTCCTATCAGAACATCTCCAGTCAAGTAAGAAGACTTTTTTTTCTTAGAACAGCTGTCTGATTATTTTGGCTGGTGATAGCTATAATTATATTCTGTGGTCACAGTTACAAGCAAGTGTAATTAGATTTCCAGTTCCATGGTATAAGTTCATCACCATAGAAATGAGGAAAGACTTCCTATGTGTAGGATGTTGGGACATTGATTAGAGTAGTATTTTATTAAGTATTTAAATGTGGTAATTCCTGTCCTGTTATAGCTGGTGCACATATTTATCTTACTGAGTCAGGTGCTATAGATGTTTGTGGTGGCATGTTCTCCAGTACTCTTCTGGAACCTGTTTAATTGCTAGTGATCATTTTGAATTGGGATTTTAGGCTTTGCATGAATTGATGTCTTTCTAACATCATCTTCTACAGGAAATTAGCTCTGATTAGTAGCTGATTTAAGTCCATAGAAGAGGTGGAGAAATAGCGGGGGGGAAAATCACAGGAGCTGACACTTTCTTTGTACTGTACAAGCGCAGCTTTCCACTTGTGCAAAGTAAGTCTGGACTTGACAGAGCCTTGCAGGCATCAAGAGCATAATGCAGAATTAAATCAAACCTTCCACTAATCCTGAGGTTCTGGGATGGATCTGGATTTGAATGTCAAAACCCCAGTGATATTTAGATAAAGGATTTAGCCCTTTCTGTCTATGGACAGCAATCAAAAATAGTCAAGTTTTTTAAAATTAATAACTCTGTAAGGACACTTAGTTTTTCTATAGCTCTGTTCTAAATGTGCCGTTGCACAACTAAGCCTTTGCTTTGTTTCCAACACTCTGCTAACTTAACCTGAGACTAAGATATCCCTTGAAACATCAGGGAAACTTTGTTGCTCTTACTCCAGTGGAAAGACTGATAAAATATCTCTGACCCCTCTGACTTAGAAACGAGGCAGCCTGAAAAGAGGTAATATGTAGTGTTAGTGTATAGTTTATTGCAGATTTGTTTGTGTTTTAGTGATTGAAGTATTCAGACTCTTACGAGAGCATAAAATGAGCCCTGAGAAAGATAAGAGCTCTGTTTCTCTGATGGGATGAAGTTCCATGCTTTTTTTTGCATTGGTTTTACCAAGGTAATAGTCTTCTGTGGTGGTACGTGATGGCAAAATGAGGAACCTGAAGGCCTGTCTCCAGACCTGTTCAAAGCAGGGGAGCCTGAGGGTTTCCTCCTGCTGCAGTGATGTATTTTCTTGTCTATTGCTGGTACAAATCTTCAGAGCTTTAGCATGCTGATGGTGGTGAAATTAATGCCAATTTACATGCATGCAGAATTTGTAAAGCCCTATAGCATAATTGGCCAGATTGTTAATTTTAAGAATACATAGTGGTCTCTTGATGTAAACGTACCTTCCACTGAGAGTATCAATGAAAGTAAAATCCCTTTAGGCCTAACTGTAATCTGTTACACCCTGAGGAAATAATAATTAAAAAAAAAACATAAAAAAACCTCAAAACAAAAAATTGGCATTATGAGAGCCCCTGTAAATCGATACCTGCATGCCTGGGTCTGCCGCAGCATTACTTCCTTGAACTGGCAGATGCCAAGATGTAGGGACAATGGCAGGAACCGTTCCTCCTTTCCCTTGTTCCAAACTACCCTGACCATCTCGGCTTTAGCGGGCTGCAGGGAGCGCACGACCTGTGAACTAAAGCTGGTGTATGGTCAGCGAGGGCGCAGGGAATGGGGTCTTAGGTTTGGCTTAGCAGTTCTGCTCATCAGCTGGTGAGTATGTGTGCGCTTGTTGTCTCTAGCGGATAAATGGAAATATTGACCCTCATCTTCCCTCTCCATGCTTGCAGTTCTGTAAGTGGTGTGACGCCGCTAGCGGCTGGAGACCTGTTCCCATGGCACTGCCCACAGAAACGTCACCTCGAGGAAACCCCTCCTGTGCGCAGAGCAGTGCCCGGGCGGTGGAACTCCCCATTGGAGGGGGTAGATAACCAGCTTGCTTATACAGGGCTGCCATCGTCTATGTGAATTTTGGTGTCTTTATCATAATTATGGAAAGGGAGATGGTGTGCGGCAGGTGTGAGCTTGCGTCTGTCAGGTTTACTGTCTCTGATAAGAGAAAGATTGTGCTTTGCGGGCTGACGTGCCCGTGTTTGGGATATTAGCATGCGCTACTGTCTGAAGGTGGCAAACAAACACAACAAAGATACTGCTTTACCAAAAAAGTCCTGCTTAAGCATTAAAGTGATCACAACAAATATGTCTGTAATGGAAACTTAAGGCTATCTTTCTGTTCCCTGTTCAATATTTTGCCCTTTCTCGGAGTCTCCTCACATGTTCACCCAGGTTGGCACAAGAACTTCTTTCCTGGCCGGTTTTCACAGCAGAGATGAAGCTGGAGGCCAGCTTTAATTATCCTGCATCCAGGTGGAGGCAACAACTATTTTTTCCCTGTTCTCTGTCACCATACTGACCATTGTCTGTTGCAGTATAAACAGTTTTGCAAATATATAAAATGTATTGGGTTCACAAATTCTGTCTTTTTTTATCTGTTTGAATTTGTGCCAAGTACTACCTGTAAAAAAAAAAATAAAAATCTCATTTCATAAGGCCATAATTTAATTTTACTTAAGACTACTTTGAAATTAGAAAAGTGTTACTGATGTTATTAGCTGAGGGCAAAATTAGGCCTTCAACAAAGCTCTGAAACTTTCAGGAAGAGAGAATGAAATTAGTTTCTCTCTTCTCTTCGTTATTCTGCAGTAGAAGCAATCACAAAAAAATCACTTAATTAGAAAATTACATTTTGATTCGAGAGTTTTCAATGGTTTGTAAAAACCAACAGCAATACTGAGCCCATGTGAGTGGACTTGATTGTAGTTTATTGTTGAGGGTGGAAAGAGAAAGGTCTTTTAGACTTCTCAGCTGCAGACCTGTGACTAGGGGATATCCAGAAAAGCTCACTCATTCAAACACAGTGATGCTGTGGGAGGAATAAACAAAAGAATTGTCCCACTGCAGGAAGACTAGATCAGCTTTGTAGTAAATATTCAGTATTTTTTCATGATTAAATATATTCTTCTTCCCAATGTTTTATAAAAACCCAATAAGCTGGAGTCAGCCCTGTTTTAAATAAATTCAACTACAGAGGCAAAGTGAAACAAAATTTTGTGTAACCATTTTATCAAATATAAAAGCTATAAAAAGGACTTGGCCACTTCTTCAGTATAGGTAGGAGTATCATCAAGGAATATAACTCCTTGAGAATTTGCTTTTGATTGATACAAGACACTTTCAATTTAACGTACTGGTGTAGCAGAATTTAAGAGCACAACAGATCGTAAAGAACAGATTATTGTTGAGTTTGTTGGCAGATCTGAAAAACAGAAAAAACATTTCAGAAATGAACATTTTAAGTGCATTGAAAATTCTTTGTTTCAGGTCCATCAGTGCTTCTTTTGATCTGATATGAATTTTTTGATTCTGATTTTTCTCTTGAGTACTTTTAAAAACTAAGTGAGCTGTTTGATATGAAGAAATTGTTATTTTTGACTGCTTTTTTTTCATATGAATGATTGAACAGAATGCTTGAGCTATTCTGCTTGCTCTGTTAAAACTTACTCTCTGCTCACTTGCTTCTGTGAAGGAAAAAGGTGAAGTCAAAGTGAAAGCGATACAGTGGTGCTTCATGGCAAATGGTCACAGAGGACCAAGTTCTGTGCTGGCTCTGTTTAAAAAAAAACAAAACAAAAAAAACCAACCCCAAACCAAACAAAAACCCGAAGACCACCACCACCACCCTCCCCCCCCCCAAAAAAAAACAACCCCAAAACACAACCAAAACTAACGACAATCAAAACCAAAACCCCAACCAAACAAAAAACAAACTACCTCTTAAACCACCAAGAAAAAAAAAATCCCTTGTTGTTAGATTTTTTTTTTTTGACCTGTATTAAGGCTGTTAAACAGTGCCATGTTAGAATATATGGAAAGGATGAAAGTGAGGTAAAATGGAAAAAAGATGACTACTGAAAAAAGTGAAGGGTGAAAGGTGAATAGCAGAGGGGAATCCTCTCCCTAGGGCAGTAGTTGCTCGTGTTAGATTTGGAGGTCCACTCAGTGCTTAAGAACTGGGGAGTTTGGGATTTGCTCCTGAAATGATTTGGGATAGAAGCCTTTTATCTTAGAAGTGAGTAGAACTACAACTTGTATTTGTGTATGCATAACAAATCAGCTTATTTATAGTGCTTCAGTGTCAGTTATGCTTAAAAAAAAAAAAAAGAAAGCTTAATTTTCTTGGCTTAAAAAACATTTACTTATGGATATCCTGATTCTCAGCTACACAGCCCAGGTTAACTGTTCCAGAGCTGGGAGTGCCATGTGTGTACTTGTAGCAAATGCGCTTTAGCCCTAGAAGGGTACACAATACAATGTCAGTAACAGTTATTCACCAGAGTATCTATAACCTTTTGGAAATGGATTTTCTATAGCTTGTAAGACACAAAATGCATTCCTGCATGGCATGGTGAGAAGGACATGATGACAACTACTTTGTGTGACTTGCCTGTTTTGCTCCTGACTGTACCACTTTTGACTTATTAAAGAGATGGTGAGTCATCCTGTTTCACATGACCATTAATTACATCTTTGGAGTGCTGCTGTTACCTGAGCCAGCTTAAACATGAACAGCTGTATGACTCTTTCACAGAACCTACCATAGAAGCAAAAATAGTCAGATTTAACCACAAGTTAGCATAAGTCATGTTAAAAAAAAAAAAAGAAAAAAAAGTGGAATTTGGTTGAAACTTTGATAAGTGGTCTTAATTTCACTTGATGCATCCATCTGGATAGATTGAAATCTCAGCTGTAGTTTTCACTACATCTCTCCACATCACTCTGGCTCTCCAAGCACTTCTGGGAAGAGGGGAAAGTCAGCACCTAGAATGTCTGCTCAATAGAAATTGTTGGGTTTGTCATGGTCCTGTCCCAAAAGGATGCTCATATTGCACCAGCGAGCCTGCATATATATGTGTGTGTATGTATATATATATGTAAAATATATATTTTTATACACACACACACTCTCACACTCTCTCTATATACATGTATTTAAAAATGTACTTCAGTTTATTTATCCCTGTTAAAAATAAACCATTTTTGGTAACATAATTTTAAACAGGTGAATTAGAACTACGTGTGTACTTTACGGTACTCTGTGTCAAAAGGAAAGTAATGGAAGTCTTCTCATATGTTAATGTTACCACTATTACATCATTTTTTCAAATGGTTTGTGATATCAGGGGAAGCTGGGATTGGGGAAGAGGGGGGATCTTTTACTGGGATTCTAGGGACGATTGTATGCAACTTTTTTTAGGAAAGTGGAAAATACTCATCCCATTGAGTTTCCCTCACTATCCTTTCTTTAAATATAGCTACAGTTACTTAATCATTGTTATGTATTGTTTCAAAACAATATGTAATTCCTGTGCTGAAGGCTGTTTTTTCTCAACTATGTTCCGTGACATTTAATTTAAAAACAATTTGAATATAATTATTACAGATGTTTAAAGTATATCCCTTGTAAAATTGAGAACAGATACAAGAAAATGAAGTTAAGTGCTGCTATTGCATTTTCCATTTGGTTGAAACTTTGCTGTGTGCATTACTCCTGTGGGAGCACACTAAATGGAGTGGAATTTTCATTTCATTCATTCTGACAGACAGTTGGTTCCTCAGGTACTTCTCAGTCTACAGTGTGCTTTGTTTTACCCATTGGAGCTACTGCATTGCTAGAAATAGTGTATTTCATTTGAGCTGTACAATAGAAAAATCATACTTGAGGTCAAAACCACTCCTGATGAAATGATTCTTCTCTCAAAAACCATTGTCAGTAATAAATCTTCTTTATCCCGCAGGGTTTTAAAAAAGGGCTCAAAAGCCTCCGTGCCCTGGAAGTTGAGAAATCTTCCTGCCTGGCTTCTGCAGCAACAGCCTCAATTCCGAAGGTGACTCTGTCTTAGCAGGATGGGCATTTGTCTGTCCTCCTCAGTCAGCTACTAGGAAAATAATCAAATTGTATGGCTGCAGATAGGTTTTAAATTCCTGTTTTTAAGTTAAATGAGTATCCTGTTTCATTTGGAAGAAATGCTGGTAGTTACAGCATTTCTTACTGTCGTTCTTTTGAAGTGGTGCATATCCTCTATAAAATGGATTCCCCCTCTAACTACCTTTGTGTGCTGTACTAGCTCAGACGGAGAGGCATTGTGTAGATGCTGAACCATTGCATGAACAAAGCAGTTTCTGGAGACAATATTATCATTCCGTACTAATGGAAAAGTTCTTAACAATTCACCAGGAAACCTTTATGAAAGGTTATTTTGTAACCATCCTTTTTACTGAACGAGGATTTTATCTCTTTTGTGGAATGGCTCCAAAGATCTTGTAAAAGGAATGAATTTTGCATAAAATTCTTTTAAGTCTTGATTAATGCTTTTATCCCAGTGGAACTTTATTGTCTTCAGTGGAGTTATCCATATTTATGTTGTGATGATAAGGATAACCTCTTCAGAAATTTTTCATTTTTATAGCAGGTGATTAGTTACCTCCTTGTTAAATTCTGCAGGACTTCTCCCTGAGGTGTGGGGAGAGGGGGAGGGAGAGGACATCAGTAACTCCATCTCACGCTCGCAGTACTAAGAGACAGTGCTCTGGAGAATATCAAAGAAACATGTTCTGCATGTCTTCTGTGCCTCAGAAAAGGATGGCTTCCTCTGCCTGGCTGACTGCGACCTGTCTGATACCTGCTTGGGTCATCAATAATGAGAAAGGGCTGATGGGCCTGGATAGACAGACAGACTGGTCATAACGTTGGTACTTTGCCTTGAAATATAAACATTTTATTTCCAGTGTGTATAGAGACTCACTGGGCACAATATGAAAATAATTTGGCTGATGCCTCTTTGGTGTGCTGGCACATCAGATGTATAATCAGTGGTTTTAGTTTTTTAATGTGAGAATAAGGAAGCCTCTGAGCACAGGAAATGAAAGACTGTCCCAGTCTTCCCACACTGCGTCCATCTGACAGGAGAGTTTGCTATGTTGCAATGTGCTTTTCTGACTGAGGTTTGGTTCTGATCAGTCTCTGACATCTCCCATGTGCGTGAGCCGTTTTCCCTGTAAAGTATTATTTAGTGAGCAGAAACCAGTGGGAGCGAAGGGATGAAATAGGCTGTGGAAGGCTGGTTGCATCTCAGTGACTCCTATGTAGGACTGCTGAATTGAAAGCTCCTTGCAAAATGTGTGCTTTTAAAACATCTCTTACGTTCTTTATTTACTCTCTTCCCTGTACCTTAACCTCACTGGAGTCACCACACGCTGGGCAAAGTGGCAAATCTTATTACAAAGAGTGGTGTTATTCTGGCTTGTGATAGAGAGAAGATGATGATGGTGTACACCCCCTGACTGTCCTGGGAGCTACCTGCTGTCTGGTATTTTTAAGCAGTTAAATGATGAAGATCTCTCCTTTCTTGCCCCAGCTCTCCGCTTGTCCTTACATATTGGAAAGGATCCTTCATGGGCATTGCTCTGTGTTCCGTTGACCACTAGCAACCAAGGTACACTGCGGGGACAGGGGAGGGAAAGCGGTGTGCTTAAAAGGACATTTGTTTTGGGACACTTGCACCCTCAAGTGAAGAAACTAAAGGAAGGACAAATGGCAGAACTACTGGGGACCAGGTGTTGCAGTTGTTGATGATGGCGGGTATGCTTCTGTTATGAATCCACAAATTAGCATGCTTCTCTGAGAAACAGCACTTGAGATGGAGCCAATTTAATATGGAAGTGTTGCTTAATGTGGGTGCCTTGGGCAAGATGACCTTTAAAGAGGGACTTCTGAAGGCTGAACCCAGGCTCTTGCTACGGTAAACATCTTCCGCTGCTTTATTGCAAGGACTAATTGCAGCATGATATCATGCTGTGAAAGTAAATCTTTGTGAAATAATTCAAAAATAAAATGTTTTGTTCTAATGTGGGAACCGAGGAAAAACAAAAAACTAACAAGAATAGTAAGATGTTTAGAAACCATGGCCTGATAGGAAAGATGAAAGGAGAATGGGGTTTGTTAGCTAATAGCTCCGTGGTTGTTTCTGCGACAGGCTGTTGAATGTGCAGAGGATATCGAGATGCAAACTTCAATTTTTCTCTCCGCTTATGGGAAGGAGAAATTAGCTTAACTTATATTTATATGGTAGAAAACAGTACACTTTGATTTAGTTCTGATAGTAGGAAAAAGATCTTTCTACCTATTAGGCTGGTGAAGCACTGAAAAAGGCTACTTTGGGAGTGTTTGGAGCATGTTTCAGTGAAAAAAAACAGGATCGTGTTGGACAGATATTTTCTGTGTGTACTGTATGCTCCCTCAGAGTAGAGGGGTGCTCGGGCCATGCTTGGGGGCTTTTCCATTTCTCTGAGTCTTTATTTGCTATCTTCTGTACTAGCTGAAGTGGTTAAATTGTACTTATTTGACAGCTGTGGCTCTCACCTTCCATTACACTTTGGTGGAAGGAGGAAAGGGCTGTGTAGAAAGTCTTTTAGAGAAGACACATTAAATAAATTCAAACTGTAAAACCTGAAATAATCAACCAGAGTTTCAAAATCAAACTTTTCCATCTGAACTGCTGTTTTGTTTGGGATGCACTACTACCAGATAGAACCTTACTTGTGATGCTTTTCTTCCTAAGTTAAGTCGAAAACCAGGGTCTGTGAAGCATTTTTTTTTTTTCTTCCACGAAAATTTAGATTAAATTTGGATTACTGTCTTTGTTGCTAGGGTCCTTCTCTGTAACTGACTAATTGGGCTGACTTGTTTGCCAGATGGTGAAAAAGAGGCAGACTGTGTGCTTAAACTCATCCATTAAAAAAAGGGTAAAAAGGGAGAGAGAGCACGTTATCTGGGCTCTCAGGAAGAAGAGAAAGTAATGTAAAAAATGTCAGTTGCCTGCTAGTTTTGAAAGGTGAGTGCCTCACCCATTCCCAGCAGCTAAAGCCTCATAATGAGTTGCACGTGAGGTGCCTTTGGCAAGGCTTGCTCAGAAAGATTATCACTCTGTATCGGATGCTCCTCACGTTTACTATTGCACAGATCTCTGGAGCACGGAGTTGGGCAGCTGGGGGGGCATATCAGCGTGCGCATTGCTAACAGTGGCAGAAGAAGGGGTGGGAGAGGAGGTTCAGGGAGGAATGGTGCAAATAAGGACATAACAGCCCCCGTATAGAGGCTTCGGGTAACTCAGCAGAGTTTGGATGTAAACTAAAGGAGGAAAATTGCCAGTTCTCTGGAAGCAAAATAACATTTTGAAGAGGCAGACTAGCTGCTTCTGGGTTACAGTCTGACATGAGTAAATTGCAAGCTGAGATAAATATGCCGAGAACTATCAAAAAGAGAGATGTGCAACATGCCTAAGGTATGATTAACCATCGAGTACAATTCATGCAAGTGCTGCAGCAGTGAGAAGGGCATGCTGCTTTTGCAGTCAGTCTGTTTATGGGGAGCAAAACACAAGTGAACGTTTGGTTAGCAACTTAGCCTCTATGTATGTTAAAAATTACAAGGGTTTCCTACAGGGATAGCAATAAGGCAATACTTACTGAGGAAAAGGCAAGTGGCTTTTTTCCATGGTATTGATAACAGCAAGATAAAGTAGCTTATGCCTTGATTCAAAATGCCCATGACCTGACAGGGCCATCTTAAACAGCACGTAATGCTTGTACTGTTTACATAAATCATGGCAATTTATTGTAGCCAGTATCATTTAGCATAGGTATCTGGGAAATGATTTGGGTTGAAGCGAGGATTTCCACAGGTTTGTAATCAAAAGCAAAAAGATTCCCAAAGATATCCTGCAGAAAAGAAGCCTTTTGCTGTGAGAAGATCATGGCCCACTCTTCACTGCAGTGTGGGTTGTGGTAAAAGAAAAATCTTGGAAACTGCTAAATAGAGTGCTGGAAGAAATTAATGGAGTAGAAAAGATGTCAACTACCTTCTTAAGGGAAACCAAACAATTTTTCTACCTGAAATAATTTATTTTTTTTCCCAGACAGGATGCCAACTAGATTGAATGAACCATGACCAATTGCAGTGTTTTATTTAAATGAAAAATCCCCCAGATTCATATCAGTACAAAAACCCCCAAATCCCAGAGCACAGCAATGTTGGGAGGAGGTCTTGCATGCCCTTGGTAGGGGAGCCGGAAGATAGTTTAATTCCATTGCTCTGCAAAAGTCTGTCTTGTTTACTACCCCTTTTAAGTACCCAAATCCGTGCATTGTAGAGGAGCTTCAGTTGCTGTGAGCAATCAGATGAAATAATTTTCTTTGCTGGGAATACCAGCAGTCCTGATAACGGACAGCAGGGCAAATCCATGGTGAGGATCAAAGGTAGCACGGTAGGAATCATATGACTTCAGGAAAATGGAGCAGAATAAATGGAGGGGCGCAGGTTGCCAAGTTGTTACTGAAAGCATTACGCAGAAGTTCAAACATTTGGCAAATAAATCTCTGTCTAGAAAATCTGATTATTGTGTAACCTTGCTTGTAGAGAATGAAAGGAGTCTGAAATAATCTAGATCCAGTGCCTTACAGAGGATATAAATTTGCTGCTGCCAGTCAAAGGGAAGACTTGCCAGGTTTCTTCTGGTACGGTAATCAGACACTTCAGTCTCTAAACAGAACCACTCCATTTTGGTACCAGCAACCTGGGGATGTTTTTCGTATGAGATGCAGTAGTTAGAGCTGAGGGGAAAAATGATTATAATTAGTGTGGGAAGATTATATTAAATTACTTTTCTGTTAATTTATGGCAAAACAACGTATCTTCATCTTTTGCCATCCTGATGCCTACAAATCTCAGGTTACGTATTGCTTTTGGTTCAGTCGCTTTTCTTTTGCTGACCCTCTGTGGTTTGGAAATTACTGCCTGAAGCAAACATTAAGAATTTAAACTTCTCTTATACCAGAGGAATGGCATCTTGGCAGCAGCGGATAAAAAAGCACCTGGTTTCCAAAGGCTTAATGGATTCTCAGGGTTTTGGACTCAGTCCAGTATTGGTACGGTTAACTATCGGTGAAGTAGCAATCACTTCATTTTATGGAGGTGCAGATGAGATGTATGTACTTGCCTCTCAGTAGCTGATATAGGAGGCTATCAACTTTGGCAGAACTAATTTTAAATTATCGCAGTGGCTGAGTGCCTTACCATGCTTATCCCATGCTTTAAATGTCATGTTTCACAGATCTCCTTCGGTCTAGTTCATGAGCTGAAACTGGAAGAGCAGGTTAAGTGAAATCCAAATATAGTCTCTTATTGACCTTTCTAGTACATCTATATGTAGGTACTGAAAGAAGCAATCAGGACTGACAAGATTCTCTTCCATTGTCATGTGGTTGTCCTGAGTCATGTTAGCAGTCAGGCACTGTAGGTGCTACCGTAACCTGTCTTAATGTTCTAATCCTGAAATAAGAATTGCCATATGTTGTCTTTTTCCTTTAAATATCAACCATTCATAAATGAGAGGCATATTTTTCTCAGCTTGTTATTGCCCACAAAATCCAGTGCTAGCTGAGACGATATTCATATCTATAGCCCTTCTGAGAACTGTTATCTTTATTTTAGGCAAAATTTGGCAACATGAGCACATTGCAATTTACTTAGTAGGGCAGGATACCAACTTTTTTCAGTGCTCTATACTCTTATAAAGAGTATAGGGCACTTTATATCTAGAAGAGCTTAGCTAGAGAGAATGTCTTGTGCTAATTTCATCGCAAGCTTCTAACCCATCAAGCTGTGAGAGCAATTTTCCACTTTACAACACAAGGTCCTGCTTTCTCTTCTGTAAAATGGTGTTGCAAACGTTTGAGGTGCTGAGTAAGTGGACAAGCCCCATGGTGGTCTCTGATGCAGTGGAGGAATTCTCTGGAAAGCGGGGATTTCTCAGGGTGGCCATGTAAGAACTGTGTTTAACTGTAGCTGTCTGAAATCTGGGATTGTTTTGTGGCAGGGGCTATGAGAATCAAGTTATAAATAAAAACATCATTTGTTCTGTTAAAATTGTACCTAGGTAACAGGGCTGTGCCTGTGAGCGCACCGGCACTTAAGTCATTAACAGCCTGGGTGGTCCAAGAGCTCCCTGGCTTGTCATCTGCACGGATGAGATAATGGATTGGTTTGGGACACTGAACTGATTTGAAACTCAGTGATTGACTGAACTCTTAGACATCCTTACAGCAAAGTATTTGACTGATATTTGTAGTAATATTTGACCAACTATTTGGTGTAGGAGCTCTCCTCGTGGAAATTTCAGACTGTCCTGAAGATTTCGTTTAGGCAGATTTTCTTGTGCTTTGACCAGTTCCTTTGCTTAAATACAATTATTAACATGCTGACTGGAGAAGCTGGCTGTCCCAGGGACACCCAGGTTCCTACTGCAAAATAGATCGAATTATGGATAGATAAGACGCCTGTACACAGTCAGTAGAAACTGTTCCTACTGCAAAATAGATCGAATTATGGATAGATAAGACGCCTGTACACAGTCAGTAGAAACTGTTCCTACAGATGCAGAAATGGTCATGCAGTACAGTGTTTTGTATGTAGGTAAGATGATTGGGGGTGTACTGTATGCAGTTTGAGATAATAGCAATGGATCAGGCATGTACTGGAGTGGTCGTGTGGGGCCATGGGCCAGCCAGGTAGAAAGGATCTACAGAACCACAGTCTGGGGAGTCTCACCAGACCCTGGTGAAGGTGTCACTGCAAGGACCCTTGCAACAGAGTCCCATCGCTATTTGGAGAGTGACCAACAAGCCCCTTTGGCAGATTTAATGCCCGAAGTGCGGTTTACCCTATGCCAAAATCCCAGTAGTAAACCAGTATTTTTCTTAACAAACACGCTGTGAGTGTCTGAGCAACAGGTTATTTTTGTGAGTCTCCTTAAATTTCTCAAATTCAGATCAAATCCACAGTTGACAGGTTTGGTTTGTTCCCCCCACCACCTTGTCTTGAAGGGAGTTACCAGTGTAGGTTCCAGAGAGGTTGCTCTGAATTTTCTCAAAGGAGATAATAACCTGCTTTCCACCAGCTTTAAAGAAGTAGTGAATTGTTTTAAACTCCAGGTGCTGAGTAATTAAGGAGCAACATCATACATGTGTAGAAACAGTCTTGGGCTAGAGAAGAAATAATAGTCACTGTTTATACAAATGCTTGCTTAAGTATTCAGATACACAGGTGGCTTGAGGAAAAGCATGAAGAATACGAATCTACTTTATAAGCAGGATTATTGTGTTCACTGTTGAGAAGATAGACATGACTGACTAGAGATAAAAGTGGAATTCCTATATTTCCAATGAATTTTGCATCTAGACTCCAAGGGTGTGGGTTTTATGGTTTTCATGAAAGACACTCCCTATCTAATTTATTGCAATTATATATTTTTTTCAATTACTAAATACATTTCTGTCCACTTCTAAGTCTTCCTTGTAATCTCAGACTTTGGCAAAGCTCTGCATCATTTTAACTGAAGGTCTGGCATTCAAGTGAGGGCAGTTTAGTGTATGTTCTTATTTTGGTTTAAATCTGTTTTCTATTTGTCCCAGATAATGCATTTTAAAATTATAGCTACTAAGCATTAATTATTTCTAATGGCTCTAAACATGACAGAATTAGTCATTACAATGGAGCTTGGCAAAGTTGTTGTAAGCAGCAACATAGGAAGTTAGTCATCCAAGTTTTAGATGGAGAAAGCACGGAGAATACACAATCCCATGCTGCTAGTCTTCCCATGAGAATTACTGTTCTTGCAGAAAAAAGGGACCATTTTGTTTTTGGCTTTTGCTAACCTGAGCTGAATTCACAAGAACAGGAGGAGAGACTTTCAGAGAAGGCTTAGATGGTGTTTTAATTTTCAAAGCTATAAGTTCCTCAAATGGGCTACAGTGTCTGCAGACAGATTAGGCACAGACTTTCTGTAGGGGCAGAAGTCAAGAGCAGGACTGGGCTGGAAATTGTAAAGTCTGTTTCTGTGCTTTTTTCTTTACTGTCTTTCCTTCAAATAGGCAGTTATTGAGATGCTTTCAGTAATGTTCAGATAATAATACTTGTCTCCAAATTGTACACTTATCCCATTCCATTAACCAAACTCTTGGTAACAAAGGCAGTTGAAATAAACTGCAAACAGATTAAGGTATTTTTAGAATGTTTTTCTATGATGTGGATTGTTTGTAGACAGTCTCCCAGCATTCCTGCAGAGCAATTGTAAAGCAGATGTGCACTAGAATGTGTAGGGATAGGCTATCATTTTTTTAATCTTTTTTAGTCCTTTTTTAACTGTATCAGATCACTGCTTATGATTTAAACTTAATCCGTATTTGCATAATTCGATGCGGTAGGTTTTTCTCCATAATGGGAAAATCTAACTTTTGAAACAGGGAGAGAACAAATAAAAAGTCAAAACCAAAACAGCTCCACGGAGTTTTACATGTAAGAAATGGATATGTTTCATTCCTGAATTTGTTAGGTAGGCGTGTTGTTAACAGAGGACATGCATGTTTTCAACCAGATCAATTTTTTGACAGGAAAACATTGCCTTCACAGAAAAAAATCTTTTCACAAGTGTTATGGCTGCATCAGTGCTGGTCGCTATCCAAGTCAAAAAATCCTTTCTTATCTGTTAAAAATGTTATCTTACCAAAGAAACTCAAAGAAACCAGAAACATATCAACACCTGTTCTTGACATTCTTTCATCCTGAGGCTGGGATCAAAAACCTACTGCAAATACTACCTTTTTCATTGGAAGGGGTTTCCTTTCTCTGTCCAATTCTGCTGAACAATTTACTGGTAGTGTAAACTGGATTGTTCAGTGTTCAGACTAGACTCAGGGATGAGACAAAAATGATCAAATCTGTGAAGCTGACTTCTCACATGGGACATATTGGTTGCAACTTTTCAAATACAGGAATCTTTAGTGAGTGCTCTCTCTTGAATCATTCCTCAGAGATTTGCATCCCATAGTATAACCTTAGAAGCAATCAATGAAATTGTCTGTGTATAAAATGCAAGGGCAAGGAAAAAGAAATATTACAATTCTTAAATGTAGTTTTGCCTCTTCTAAAATATTTTTCATCCCTGTAGTGTGGAATCTCAAACCTCTTCCTTCTTAACTATCTAGAAAGAGCTTATAAATATGAGGCAAGAGGAATTGAGAGTAGGAAAACAGTAATATTGCTTAGACCATGTATGCTGGTCTACATGGTCTGCTACAATGTCCATGTAGCAGAATATCCAGTTTCCAATACAGATTAATGATGGATGCCTTGGAAAGAGTATATGAACTAGACCAGTATGTAGTAACAACTCATTGGTGTATTCTCCCAGCCCCACTTTGGCTCATGTTTCAGATCTGTTTCTATTCCTTACATGCCCTACTATCTCCACTTTGGTATCTGGAGAAGGAACGCAACACCTAACCCAATAATGCTGTTTGACATAGTCCATTCAAGTTGAAATTTCTTTATGTTTTTATTTCAGTTGAAGTGATTTTTTAATTTTTTTTTTCTAATTTCTGTCTTTAAGTAAATCTGTTTTCTTTACTCCCTAATAATTTTTTTCATAAATTCTGCGCTGTCCCTGGGGATATGTTTTGTGGGAAATAGTGTGACTCAGTTTACACTTTTAATATTATCTTCCCTATTATGTGAGCTCAAGAGGCTGTCTGTCTTAAAGATGCTCACTGGGAATAGGCAGTCAATGAATATGTGTGCATGAGAAACTTTGCAGACTCTCTTGATGTTTGAGACAATTCACATAGGTAATAATGGAAGGCCTGAAGAGAGTGACTAGAACAAGACACCTATTTACCATGGTAACTCTTGCAGTGAATAAAGGACCAGCACGAGTGGGTCAGCACAACAGGCTGATGAAGGTTCAGAGGAGGACAGTGATTCTAGGTGATTAGCAAGTATTTTGAAACAGGGGATCCAGGAAAAATGCGCCCTTAAATGTAGCGGTGGCTGCTGATGGATTTACTGTGTTCCCTCTCTGGTACTGTCTTAGATGCGGAGGTGCTTTTTGAGTCTTCAGTTTGACTATATGTTTACATATAAATGTGCATTCGTTTATTGCCTGCAGCCCTGGGCAAAACAGTCCCCTAGACTTTGTCTTCATTGTATTATGCCAGTCCTACTTATTTATTTATTTTAAAATCATTAATGTTTGCAAAGTGCTTGGAAGATGACATAAATACCGAGTGAAATGCTATGAACTGAAAAGTGAGAGGCAAGCAAGAGCACTGTTGAAAGTGTGTAAATGCTGAGCACGGCTACCTGTGATAGGAGCCCTACTTAATTGTGAAATGGTATGATTTAGCAATGGCAGTATTAGTTTAACAGTTGCATGCTGATTTACATTTGCATGTTTTTGCATAGCTCAACAAAAGCAGCCTGGAGAAGTGGGAGCCCACACTCTTCTAACTCCATCAGTGAAAGACTGCCCAGTGCTGAACCAAGTGTTTGGGGCTTTGTCCAAAGTATGAAATTCCCACTGCTGGCAATGTAAATCCCACAGATGGGCTATCCCGTGAGAGAGGACATGCATGCTTTCTCATTGATGGTAACTTTGTGGTTCTTTGGATTTTGGTGGCAGCTGGAAAAAACCGTAACATGCGCTTTGCGATTTGCCTTGATGTATTGTCTAGTGACATGCGTTGGTTACCACCTGAGGCTGTGGTGACCGATTATGTTAACTGTAGAGGCTGTTGCTGCCAGATATGCACCATGCTTGTCTTCCATATGCCGCCTCTCCCTCTGATTTGTCAGCTCGGTGCTTAGCCCTGCCTAACTCCAGTCCAAATGAGCCAGGTTAGCAGAAACCTAGAGTTTGAAACAGTCTCAGTAAACCTGGCTCATTTGACTGAAACAAGGTTAAGAAGCAGCTCAACAAGATAAGGTTCCTAGTGCCTCTTTCTTGATTGTCTTTGCTCTCAATCTTTCTCTTTCTTGCTTTTTTTGGCCATGAGTAAGACAGACCAAGATGAATCTACTCTTTCTTTTAAAGCTTATTTATTTATTCTCAACAAAAAATACTTACAGGACTGAGGAGTTTTTAATCTTTTGAATGAGAGAAACGGCTGCTTTTTTCTCTTGTTAATTTTATATGTCCACATCAAATGTTTTGAAAGCATTATTGCAGCTGTTGAAATGCATCAACATGGCAGTGCCTTTTTCTACTTACTTGATGCAACAGTTGCATTTCCTTCATTACTTTTTATAAAGGATTTTGTTAAATAACAATTATAAACTCATTAGTCTCATTATTCTAAATGAAGCAGATAAAGGGATATTTCTTCTGACAAGGATGCATGTAGGAAATGACTGATAGACGGACTTTAGAAGAGGTCTTGGTTGAGATATTTCATAGTAATTTGGCTACTCAAGAAAATAATTTACTCAGTCTTATCGACAGGAAATTGGAAGCTTCCATTCTACTAATTATTATGTAATATACTTAGACATGTTGATGGTGAGATTTTGCTTCGAGTGTTTTGTCTAAGCATTTATGATTAAATTGTGCAGTAATGAGCTTAGTGACAACCATCGAAAGAGATGACCCTTTGCAGGCCAGATAGAGTAAGCAGAATGGTTTAACAGTCTGGGTCTTCTGACTCTTGCAAAATTAGCAGAAACTGATTTATGCAACATGTGTTTAAAAAAAAAAAATGGGGGGGGAGGGGAAGGTTTCTTGTGGAATGCGAATCTGTCTTTTATTGAACTTTGCTGGATTTTAATGGCTCTGGATAGGCCCATAGGAGAGTCTTCTCATGTTTTGATACTCCTTCATCTTTTTAAAACATATCACAACAACGCCTCTGGGAAGTGCAAAGTCATGTCTAGGCATAGAGTAGACACACAGTAAACAGGAGTGATAAAGGATTCTGCAAAATATCTAGTCAGTGGAGGCAATTGTTGATAACGAGGGAAAACATTTTGCGAGGGGAAAATAGCAGAGAGACTATTTGAATGAACAGGTAAAGGGAATGGGCAGCAGTAGATTTAACCAAGAAGTCTTAACGGGGGCTGTAGCCTCCCATTAGCATTGTTACGTGTGCAATATACCGTCTTTTACTGCATATTGTGGGCATGCCTCTGTAGGTCCTGCATCCAGATGTATTGACCTTGCCTCTAAGGCTAAGCCTTTTGATTGATGATTTGGCTGATTTAAAATTGAGCTATTTATATGGCTTTGCATGGATTGAACACTTAACCTTCATAAATAGAAATAAGCTTTCTTAAATTTACATACAGAGCTAGAGTTTATGGCTTCAAAGAGCTATTACTTCAATTTATATAAAAAGATTGTCCTAAGCTAGTGGGATTACTGAAAATGGCTTATACTGGGAATGAAGAACATGAAACTGAGACCAAGTTGCATATTTACACCGAGACAAGGAGTTTTCTGATCTGTTAACTTTTTTTTTCATGGGTGCATGTGGTGGTAGATGTCTGTCTTATGTTCTGCTTGCCATGTTTTCACTTTGGTACGGTGCGGAAGGTGGAATCTGGACAAGGCCTGGAAATCTACAGACTTAGTGTTTTGCTCCCCAGGTGACAGTCTGAGAGACACCCATCCAGCCCCTGATCTGACTCTGTCCACTCACACTGGAGAATCATGTGGATGATCCCAGGCAGCCCTTTGGCTTCCTTTGGTGAGACTGTTGTTCATTAGTGTAGGACTAGGGCTGTGCAACAGGCAATTATGTGCTCTGTCCGTAGCGTGATTGAAAAGTTGAAAGTGTTAGTAGATTTTGTAAATTGGGGGAAATGGGTATAAATAATTGATTTTATACAAAATAAGGGACTGGTTTTATTCCTGCCAGATTGCTGTGTCCTGAAGGAGACAGAGAAGAGAGGGCAGGATGGGGGGTGCCAGGCGTCAGGGAGTGCTGGCCTCAGAGGCTGAGCCCTGTGGAAGGGGTTCAGAATTTACCCCCTGGGTGCAGAGAGCATGGAGGGAGCTGTGTGCCTATCTCTGGAAGCAGATGATGACATTTAAAACTCTGATGGTTGAATAACAGAGCCAAGACCATGCCAAGCTTGACTTTCCTGGTCAAGGAGATTCATGGAGCAAGAAGGCAGCATAAACTCAAGCTGCACAACCTGAGTGTGATTTATTAGTGCATACTGCTTAAGGCACAGTCAAAACAAAGGTCCACAAACTCGTGCTAATTTTTTTCTTAAACAACCTGGTGGATTAGTTTTGCACATAACTGTTTTTAAGTGATGGTGTTATAGAAGATCCCTTTACAAGAAGGTAAATAAACACCCAACCCTTTTCTTAATTTTGGCCATTGCTGACCTTCTCTGCAAGTGTATGTGCTTGTTTAAGAGGATTGTTTTTGCTCTTGTCCTTCCTGTCTTCCCTTTTCAGAGACAGCAACATTAACTATGTAACTGCTTGTTTACATGCACGGTTTCTTGACCTGGAACAGATATTTTCCAGCTTTTATCAAAGTGATAGAAAGGTCCCCAAAGCCTTAATGAATTCTGAAAATTCACATGAATGACTTGAAACTGTAACTTAAAGACTGTGGACGTTTCTCCCTGAATTTCTGAATCATGTTAAATGCTCTTAGGAAAAAAAAAACCCGACTCTGCTATAACATGGAAACAGACTATGGTTCTTTTAATCTGAGAAACTGGGAATTTTTGGGCACCGGGGAAAGAATTCTAAATGAGGAAAAGCTTGAAGTATTTTCTGTTCAAAATTACAGATGTTTTCATCCTTTCATCTCTCTGATTATATATTTTAAATTAGCTATTTGGGTTTTTAGTCAATTTTTTATACAGTTCTGTTTAGATAGTACTAGGGGAAAAACCTTTCAAATGTGTAAGTTAGAGGGTCTGTTTGCCTGTGATTAAACTGGATTCAGCTGATGAATAATCGGCATGCTTTGCAGGACGCTTGGAGTCGCCGTATCCTTGATTTGAGAAAACGGTGTCTGGCAGTGAAAGGCAGGGTGCCATCAGGTCTTTAAACTCCAGCTCCTGAACCCCCTTTGCTGCCCCTCTCTGCTCTGGGCAGATAAAGGCCCTGCTCTCCGCACCCCCACAGCTCCCAGTCCCGCTAGCACTGGGAATGCCACTGGATGGCAGCATTTTCCCATGCAACTCTGCAAGAAAGGTAGGGGGAGAGATGATCATTAAGGGAAAAAACGGTTTAAAAAAAAAGAGTGAGTGGGGAAGGAAGAAGAAACCATGTTGGAGGTTGCCACTTTGAAGACCAGCATGCATCTTTGCTTCAGTGGAACTTATGCAAATCTCCTTTGCAGTATTTGCCTCTCTTCTTTTAATTCCCTTGCAGATAGGATACATAAATTGAAATGAGGAAATCAAAGGCAGGGTCTGACTTCATTTTTTCCAGTGCTTTTCTAATTAGGGGATCTATTCTCAAGTTGGAAGCTGGCTCCTGTCTCTGAGATGATGAGCAGTGTTCGTGGGTTTTCTACATTCTTTTTCTTCACCATTATAGCCAATACTTTTTCAGCTGCTTTGGCTTATGCTTCAGAAAGCAAATTCACTCGCTTGCCTTCTGGTTTGCTCAGGCAAACTTATATGCATGGACTTTAACACAAGCAACTCTAGTTCATTTCCATCAGCTATTTGGTTTACCTTGCCAATGACGTGATACCTCCTCTCCCACTCTTGGCACGTACTGAGGGCACCGCAGCCCTCTTCTTTCTCTCTCTGCCCTTTGGGAACAAACACCTCCACCATGTCTTGCTTCCAGCCTCCCCTCAGATATATTGCAGGCTATTACCTAAGATGACTTGAACCTCTGACTTAGGGTCCCCAGATGGTGGTCCATGGCAGCAGTTCCTCTGTGGTCAGTTCCCGGTTTGCCTTCCGAGGTTGACCTGGCTGCTTCTGCCCAGCTGTGTTTAGCTTTTCTGTAAGCTCCCCATCATGTTGTGATTTGGAAGGCAGTGTACGAAACAGGAGAGAACTCATGCTAGTAAACTTAACAAAGGATTGGCAAAATAGATTGTTATAAGCTCTGTGGTGTAATATTCTGCTGAAGATTTATGGAGAGTTAATGATTTGAACTGATTAGATTAGGGGGATGTGTGTGTATATATATATATATAAAAAAATAGATATGTATGTATAACTAAAAAAAAAAAGGATCACATACGCTGACGTAGACAATGGGAAAATAAGTAGCCTTAGAAGGAGTTAGCAAAGTCTTGTGTTTTGGAGGTATTAATTTTATTATTATTATTTATTAATTATTTTGCATCAGCTTGTAGTTGGGAAGACATAACTTGGTCTAGTCCAGCAGGGAAAAAAAGGCAACATTCAGTCAGATCAGCTCTGCTGGCCACGATATCAGGTGTAAATGGCTGTGGCTAATCAGGGGGAAGTATTTCAGAATATGTGATCTTCTCTAGCTTAGACCCAAGCTAAGTCATTTGTGAATGCTTGAGCAAGACTCTTGCTTCTCTTTGGAGAGCTGGAACTCATGGTCTGTTTTGGCATTACAGAAAAAGCTCTTACACTGTTTTAAGGTGTGTTGTTTTGCTTTTTTCTTGTTTTGCCTCCCCCTACCCCTTACCATGGCCTTCGTGCACTTTGAAATATTTGGTATTAGACAATGTGGTTTCATTTGTGGTTAAGAGGAATGGCACTGTTTAGTTCTTCAAGGGAAACTGAAAGGTCAGAGAGGGGAGATAAATGGTGCTTCCTTGCAACAGTTTTGGTTTGATTTTATTAATTTTTCTGTGTTGCAGTAAGTTAGCTTTGCCCATCTCTGATACCACAGGTGTACACAACTGATAGGCATCTGCTAAGTATTCATTCCTTTGTCATCTCAGAAATGCTCTGTTTCTTCATCATGGATACCTACCCTCATTTTAAAGAAAGCTCTGCACATCTTGCTGGTTTCCACGTTGTGCTATTCTGTCTGGTGTGGAGAGCATTGCTAGCATTATTGCTGAGCATTCAAGACTGTCAACTTACATTGTCAAGCTCCTTTTATTTTCTCCTTTCATCCTCTGACATGTATTTGGTCTCATTTGTTTTCTGGTCTCCTTTGCCTTCTCTCCAAAGACATGCATGTTGAACTGGCCAGAAGTTATTCTGCTCCTGACCTTATCTGGGCAGCTATTGAATCACAAATACCAGAGAGAGAGCGCGCTGCAAATACCGGCAACAGTGTGCCTCTTACTTCATCATTTGGATGAAAAGAGAAATGAGTACCATAATGGTACGGGTACCGGCGTTAAAGGGAAGGAGACTGCGATGCATTTCGTGCTTTTTAAAAGTAAAGAGCAGCCCAGGATTGTTTTTTATAGAAATGTCACTTGCGAAAAGAGAAGCCTTTGAATGATGTGTCTGCTGTGCTGCTCGACATCAGCAACACAGAGAGCTGGGGGTCACTGTTGGTGGCCCTCAGTTCCTCAAGCACCGCTGGCCAAATAAATGCCGTGTGTGAGGGAGCTCCTGTGCCACCGTAGGCACTGGCTATTGCTGGGCTTGACTTGCCTTCTGAGAGACCAAGCCACTGATTTCTGAGAAAAGCAAAGGAAAGCTGACAAATCTTGGGCATTAAGGCAGCTTAATGTGTCCTTGGCTGTTGTGCCCTTAAAGCGTAGTATGCTACTGGAGGGAAAACTAATGATATTTTGGCTGGGCCATTTGTAGAAGAGTGGTTTGTGGTGAAAATAAAACACCGAAGTAGCTATAAGAAAACTGTGGAGTTAAAAACATCTGCTGTTGTCTGTGTACTGAAACCCCAGACTGTGAGGAGAAAAGTTACAGATACATTCTTGTCTTTAGAAAAGGTTGCTGTTGATATTTAGTGATCAAAATTAAAAAGGAATATACTGGGCATTTTTAAAGAAAAATAAATGGTGCCCTATATAGATAAACAGACCATGTTCCTATCAGCTACAGTATGTTATAAAGCAGGTAAATGTGCACACAGGTGGTTAAAGACTCCTTCTCCTCTCCTCCTCTTCCGCCTGTCGTGTTGGGGAGGTTTATAAAGCCGCATCGCTTGCAAGGCCATGCAGGGAAATTTTTAATGCAAAAGCAAGTGACCTCCAAAAATAATAAAAAAAAAAATACTGTAGTCTTTGATTACAACAACACAGCTTCAGGTCTCTGAGACAGCTAATGCCTTACCCTGAAAGGATGGTCTGTACATACAGTCAATACTGTCTAGACATTGTACATTAAGTACAAGTGTGATATGATTAACATTTTTGAAGCAGACTCCTCTGCTGTTAGAGTGACCTGCTTTCCACCCCACAATTTAGACAAGGTGACTGGCGTGTATTTGTTCCCCTCGCTGCTCTCTACTGGGTGAGATTAGAATTGTCCAACTTGGCGTCGTATTTGTAGCCTGCGACTAACGAATCCACCTTTGATTGACGGTGTACAAGGGGTTTGGAGCAGGGCAAAACTAGGTCTGTGCCCAGTGTGCGTGGGAGGTACCGAGCAGCCTCAGAGCACGCTGGCTGGTGTAACGCCTTGGCAGGGCTAGGTTTATGGCATGGGCTACTGTATAATTGTGACTCTGGTTTGTTAGCCAGGCAGTCATGCACGTGATGATGTCCCCTGTTATAAGGCAGTGTGTGAGCTCCCTTGTTTTATCCGAATGAATTATCAGCCAAGGCATGGGTGTGATGGTACTTAGGCAGAGACGGCTAAAGCACTTGCATTTGTTTTATTTATGCCCGTTCTCTCAGTTTTATTTCCCTCAGTTGTGTGCAAGATCAAAGCAGAAGAGGCAAACATTCTTAAATGGTAGAAAAATGTAAACAAGAAACTTACCCAGTATCACCTTACTTACGCTGCTCATTTGTCTCTCCTTTTTAAATCTGCGTATTTAATTGTCTACATCTAAGCATATATACCTTCTAAAGATTTTGCAGGGAAGAAATCCTATTTACTGTTCTTGAATATATCGCCACACTTGTTTTAATAGACAGTTATGCTAGCAAACATCCTAACATGCAGAAATGTAAAGACTGAACAGGAAGGCAATGTCACAGAATTTACATTTTTCTTCCCTGCATATCCACTGCTTTTTTTTTTTTAATAACAAAAAAACCCCACTCCAAACAACAAAACGAACAAACCCAGAAAATCCTGATGATTTTTATGGGGCCTGACTAATGACTTTGACCAAGCAAAGTAAATGACACTGGAGCAGGGAGGAGCTTTTCTCGTAGCATCCATGTCCCTGGAGTCCAGGTATCCTTGTTTACCAAGGACGCTGCACTCCCCTTGCAGCCGCCTTGAGCCCAATCCCAGAGCCTGGCAGCTCCCAGAAGCGTTCACAGCGTGCAGCAGAGGTGATGCTACAAAAGCAATGCCTTGTATTCCCGCTCCTATTGCTAGATGGTGCTCTTTGCATCTAGCACATGCTTTTCTAGCCATTTTGAAAGCATAAACTCAGTCAAAAAATATAAGGACTGAAGCGACGGCTGACCTGTGCACTTTTGTGTGAAGGCAGAGAGGTCTGTGCAGCCCCTTCGCAGCACAGCTGTAGTCTGTGCCTGAGAGTAAATCAATAAATGCACAGATATAGTAGCACGCACAAATCCCGTGGCTGACTTTAAACCTCTGTTTGCAGCCTTGGCACAACCTTGTAATGGCCTATTTTTCTGAACTCTGTCGGCCTCCCTCTTTTGCTCCCCGTGTGAAAAATTAAGAGAGGGGGTTGGAGCTTGCTGAGAAAGGTTTGTCAGAGGGGAATGTGCCTGTGGCCGGTGTCTGGGAAGCAGCTACAAATGTGGGCTGCTTCTCGTACCGCTCTCTGTGCAGCGGTGCGGCAGCCAGCCGCTGTGCAGCTCTTCAGAAGCTGTCCTAGAGGTACATGATGAAATATCTTGTAGCCTCACTTGGACTCCTAAGCCTGCAATAGCTGTCGGTGACTAGTGAGAAATAAATTACGTGTTTTTCCAGTGCTGCCCTTTATAACAATTATGTCGTAACAGTGGGAGGAAAGGGGATAGTTAAAAGTAGGTTTAATCCCAAAGGGATGGTTCATTTCCTCTAACTACTAGCGCTTGCCAGTAGCTCTGTTCTTCTTCCCTCAGTCTCCTTCCCTCCGGTCCTCTCTTTCCCTTCACCCCATCCCTTGGCAAAGTTACCTTTGCAGTCATGGCCTGCTCGTGGCAAGGATTAATGGTTTATTGGAATTTGCACACCTTACAGGAGTGTGGCATATATTCTTATGAATTTTATTGCAATGCACCACAGTATATCATTTCATTAAACTGCAAGTGTCATGGTTATTTGCTGTTATTCCCCAGACCTCTATATGCAGTTTTATCAGTCTCAAATGGCAATGAAATAAAAAAAATAAAATAAAATGGAATAATGTCTAAATACATGCAGAGGGTTCAAGGGACCCTATATGCTGACTACAACAACAAATTTATCGTCTCATTTATGTGTGGGTAGGGGAAGGGAGCAGTTTCTGCACTGTATTTTAATTAACTGTGTTTCACTGTATGGCAGTAAAGATAATAACCATAACATTAGTGCAACTACTAGACTATCAAATGCTTGTCACAGCCTAATATTCTCCAACAATATAGCTTCTACAATGGAAACATGCACAACAAAAGAGCAGCTTGTTTTATTAATTTACTAGGGCTCTACGTTTTTGGAAGGCCAGTATTTATTTCTGGGAGACTGATTAAAATAGAAGTGTACATGGTAGAGAATAATATTTTTACTGGTGTGGGATTCATTTAACAAAAGTGTTCCTTCAGGAAAACAGAACTAAGATGCTAATGTTATACCTCATTTATTGCCAGCATATTCAGTGACATTTCATAATGTACATCTGTCAGCCAGAGATATAAATGAATGAGGTGAACCATGCAATTTACCCTCAGGAAGTTCCATTAGAGCCCCCAAAGTATAATATTTATGAGGTCAGAATCAATTAATCAGATAGCTGTATTTGCTTTTCAGCTCAGCATGCTCTTCTGCACCAAGCTGTTGCATTGAGTCTTTCCTATTTGGTAAGAGGCGTCAGTTTGTATGTACTGCGCGTAGTCTGCTTTGTAAATCAATTGCTTCCCCCACACAGCTTGCACTCAATACAAATACAAACTATAAGTTAAGGGAATGCAAGCTAAATCTCTGTCAAAATACATACCAGAATAGAAGACTTGTACATCTCCTGCTCATTGCTGCAAATCTGTTGAAAATGAGAACACAACCTGTGAGAGAAGAGTGAACCTCAACCAAAGATAATTCCAGTAGACAGAAAGTCTTGTTGGTAAAGGAAGAAAAAAATAGTTAATGTAAAAAAGTTGAAAACTACTGATTTAATCAAAGGAACTCAATTTTATCAAGAAACCCCTCGGTACATTTTGAGATGTGTTACCAAAATGGTTTTCCTTTGCAAGCATGTTCTGAGTGCTCGTTTCGCGATTTGATTGACTGGTTGTTTGCACATGTGAGAATGCGTGTGGTATTATTTTTGCTGTAAATTGCAGCCATTTCCTGGGCTGTATTCAGATGTCTTACAAACGGCTCCTGGCACTCAGACACCGGTGGAGCAGCAGGCTCTTGATCCTGCCAGACAGATACCTTGTTTTAGGGCTGAGCTGCTGGGAGATGCAGGCGCGCTGTGGTCCTGCTGAAGCACCAGTGATGGTTGCTCTGGCTTCTGCAGCATGCTTGCTTCTGTGCTGCCTGCCAGGCATCGACCTGGTCAGGGTCCGAGGTGTGGACTCTGGGTTCCAAAGAAGTGGAGTTTTTCTTTGAGAAGAGATTTTCAAAAACTTGATCGTAATTTAGATCTGGGGAGGTTTCACGCTGCATACGGAATGAATATTGGTCATATTGTGATTTTTCTTTGCTTTTTTTTTATAGACAACAGATGCAGAAGATAAGTTTTGGTTGTAAAATCTGTGTCAATGTGTTTGCACTGTCATAACTGATGCCAAGATGTGATCCAGCATTTCTTAGTTCCTTTGAAAAGGAGTTTATTTAAGATGGTTCAAAAATTTCCTGTTATCTAATAAAATGAATTTTCCCAGAACTTTCTTGAGGATGAAGGCGAAAGCAGGAAGGGCATATCTGAAATCACTGATAGAATTATTCCTAGCAAAGGATTAACTGGGGAAAAGTCCCAGAACAATGCTTTGCCTTCACAATCTTTGAGTAAAATTCATAACTACTAACGTATTTTGTACGTAAAGCTTCCCATTTTGTTGTGGGGAGTTGAATATTTCATACTTCAGATTTGGTCTTTTGCTCTTGAAGAATGAGAATGGCAAGATATAGCTGGGATTTTTTTCAACAAAAACTATTATCAGAAAATGCTGATACATCCCCAAATCAATACACCCCAGGGTGGGAGTTCTGGGCAGGAGAGGAAGGGGGGCTGAGGTCCCCGTGTACCACATAGCTCCACATTTGTAAGTGCTCGCTTCAGAAATGAAGAGCAATGCTCGACACAAATCGGAAAGCCAGGAGAAGGCCCCGTTTGGAAGAGCAGCTTGAGTCTGAGCCTTGTGTACCATGGTTAAGGGCACTCAACTCATCAGATAATTGCTGGCCAAATGGAGAGGAGGGGGGAAAGCGTGAAGTTTACAGTTTCAGTAGCTGAGTGTGACAGAGAGCTATCAGCCATAGAAGAGATCAGGGGTCTAATTTATCAGGAATATAGAAAAGCAAGTTCGAGTACTTGTTTTATAGAAGTCAGTGCCAGTGACTTGAATGCTGCTGCTTCCATTCCTAAGTGAGCATCTCAACCATCTCTTAGGGAGTTTCTCCTTTCTTTTTGGGCTCCTGTGCATCAGAATGAAACAAATGACGAAACCCTTAACCAGAAATCTGTCTCCTTGTGGCAGCAAAAGGTAGAGCTAGGTATTAAGGAATTCGCCACTGTGGTTGACATGATTCTCTTTATCAAACAGCTAGGTAATCAGCAAATGCAGTATTTTTTTTAAGCATGACGTGTGCAGAGTCTGATTGTGTATATTTGTTCTCAATATCTAGTTGTATAAAGATACGGTGAGCATCAGTGTGTTTCTGTCTGCTGACTTTGACTTTCTTTGGACTAGTAAGCGTTATTGATGGGTTATCGTTGACCAGCTGGAATTCATGATATTTTGCTGCTGTGTGATTTTGCTAGTGACGACTTGTAAACAGAGGGCAAACACTTCTGGAACAAGAGTGAATACCCTTGTTTGCATATGAATGAGTATTTGTATAGGCCCTTATTCCCAGCATTTATGCAAATACAAACTCATACATGTGAATGCATGTGGAAAATGGAACAAAAAACTAGAATCACAATGAAAGGCTGGATTCGTGAAAATGTTTATTTTCCACTATTTGTCCTGCTCCCTTCATCTCTTCTGTTGGACAAGGGTTTCAAAAATTGCCCACACCAAGTTTGAGAGTGTTTGGGGTATAAGGCTTTCTGACGTGACCAGCAAGCAGAAGAAAAAAAGAAAGACTAGCTAGATGAGCATGGAGGAAATGTCATGTAATTGTTCCCAGTCAATATTCCAAGTCTTCCTGCACCATCTATCATTGTAGGGCAATTTGGGGATCCAATGATTTTGGATGATTTGTTAGCATGTGCGGCAATTAATTACTGAGATACTACCATGGGATTCCATCACCACTGATTATTTTGGAACAAAATGAGGAAGTAATCGCTTCCTTGTCAGGAGTATTATTACAGGCTACTGTATGCTAGTAGAAAAGGCAGTTTGGACTTTGCCCTCTTTTCCTGAAAGTGGCATAGTAAGCACATTTCTTACCCATCCTGGTGAACTCTCCTTCTGCAGCCAGCCAGGACTATCTCATCCTCCTGTCCATTGATACAGTCCCTGCCACATAGTACCCTGCACCGTGTAGCTGGGGCCTGTCTGGGATGCTGCTGGCTGGCTGGGACTCAGGCTGCAGGGTGGTGCCAGAGGGCAGCGTGCTTGATAACCAGTTTTTACAGGTCACTGTTCTTCCGAAGTGGAGCAAGAGCAACAGAATTATGAATTAGCAAAGGAACAAAAGAAGCCATGAATGACTACATCTGATATTTGCACAATGCTTCGTGGCAAGACCTGAAGTAAGTGAGGTAAGGTGTTGCCTCTTGATTTTGTACAGATCCTTCATCTCCCACAGGCCCACTTCTTGCAGGCCTCTTTTAGACTAATTTATATGTACCCCCGTAGGTGTTATGCACATTTATTATGGAAGAGTTTAGTTTTTCTTATCTAGACCTGCCTTTTAGGCTTCTACTTTTAAAATTTTATCTGGTTTAAGTTTTCATGTTAGTATGTGCGGCAATTAATTACTGAGATACTACCATGGGATTCCATCCAGTAAATGAAGATAGTGCTTCCTCTGTTTAGATCTGTTCCCCTTTACCATATTAAAATCCCTAGTTTGCAGTTGATATATCCTGTGACTGGAGATCAGATACCCATTACTCATGTATGCCATGACCCCTTTTAACACTTACAATGACTGGTTAGCTGCTTGTGTTACAGCAAAACCTATGACACAGTCACCTTCTCAAATGTCCTCCAGGATCCCCCTTGCGTACTGCAAGTAGTTCCTGGTGGCTTCTGCAGAGCCTCTCCAGCTGTATCTTAAACTAATATTTGGCTTATAAATGACAAAGAGGAGAGGCAAAAATGAAACCTCTATAGAGGGAGAGGAAGATAGGAAAATCTGATCATGACACATTCTTTAAACAAGACCCCAGAAAGTTAAATGGTTGTGTTTTGCTTGACTGAGAAGATTTATGATCTTTGTGTAGAAGAAAACCTTAACAAGACCTTGAAAATTAGATAAGAATATGATTTCTGATCATTTTTCGTCCTGAACAAGGATAACAGTGCTAAAAAGTTTGTGAAGGTAAGAAAAGAAAGCAGCAAGCAACAAAGTTATTGCAAATGAACATATTTTTGGCCATCTGGGATAGGGTATGGTATCATAGAAAAGGAGGATCTGAAGACTGAAAATCAAATAATGCATGACAGCAAGCTGAAAAGAGGAGTCAGGGAGTTGTTAAGAACAATCAAGCAAAACCAGGGAAATGAGTTACTACATGCAGAGAAGGATGATGAACAAAAAAACGTATTACTCAAAGGTTCTTTTAAATGAGAGTCACAAAAAAAAGCCCTTTCTACATCTAAGGCAGTGTACAATGAGATCTAGAGAGAAGAAGAGGGAAAATACTTCTATGAAATTTTGTGGGGAAGATAATTCACCTGACTGTTCACAAGTTGAAGACATTAATACTGTAAGGGAGGATACCAGCTCAGTCTTTGTGCTACTGAGGACAGTCTAGGGGCTCTAGAAGGAAAAAAAAAAAAAACATCCAAAAAACCTGAATGGGAAAAGAGCGTATGTTCTGTCCAACACAATGAACACAGGAGAAGGTGCCTGTAGGTTTAGTGTTCTTCAAGTGGTTTGGTAGTGGGAAGCCAGAGGAGTGCCTTTCCATTTCAGTGACTGTAGAAGAGACACATGAGGCTGCAGAAAGTGGCAATGAAAGAAAGAATGAAAGAAAACAAATCTAAATACAATTAACACCGTGCTAAGAGCTGGAGGGACATAGTAGGAGAACAATAACTGCACTAACAAATATGTGGCTTTTTTAGTGGAGCCGACATGTACCTGGCACAGAGTAAACATAGTCTGTATATACAGTCTGCAAAAGACTGTATGGATTTGTCCTGTATTGTACCTGCATATATACCTGTATTTATCTAAGATAATTCCAAAAGCAAAATACAAGGGAAGCTCTACCGAAGCTGTGCAGAAAGTTTGTGTTTCTTTTCAGTGAAACACGTACATCTTAATGAAGTCTGTCAAAAATCTACTGTAATGAGATTAGCATATGATATCCTTAAACTGAAGTAAATGTGTTTCCCTTATGCCAATTGATTTGAATTGGGATGTAAATAGAGCTATGCGTTTTCCATACAGGGAGGTGAGTTCAGATTAGCCTGTATTTTGAATTTATTCCATGTTCTTTAATGATTTGCTGAAAGAATAACCTTATTCTAAATTAGTTTAATTCTCTGTGAGATAATTCCATGGCTGAAAAAGCTTGTATTTGAATCAGTGTTTAGTTATTTTTTCAAAAAATTAGACTATATATGAGAATTTCAGTTGTCAGGGGTCAGAGCAGTGTCAGGAACAATGAACTGATTTGTTGCTTCTCTCCTAGTTGAAGATAATGTGGAAGGATCTTAGTAGTCTAATGAAAGTTTTTATAAAGACTGCTTAAAGCCCATCAAAAAGTGCCATTATTTGAAAGCTGGTTGAATGCATTTAGTGTCCTGTAAATAAAATTGTTAAGCAATCAGCTAGGTTTTCTGAGTGCTATTATCACCAACCGCTTTTCCTTGAAATGAAGCTCGTTTTAATAAAAACTCTCATTCCAGGACTATCTCTCCTCTTGTTTTTTAATGTTTACACTAGCAGAAACTCCATTGAAATCTAAGAAGTCTCTGTATTTAATCTGATTTAACTAGGAGAATAGAATTGGGCTTGATGTCTTGATCATCTGAGTCCCGTACAACTTTTGCTGTTATGTAATACATCAAAATTTGTCCTGCTAGATAAATCAGGAGAGGGGAGGAAAGACATAATAGATTTCATGTTTCCAATCTGCGTATCCAAATGCAGGATCACCTTATATACCACAGCTGTAGCTGGGTAATCCAGAAGGTTGGTTCACCGCCTCTCTCTCCAGTATTTTAAAAGAGAAGCTGGTATCAGTGCAATGATACCTTAATGAATGGGACAGTTAAGTGTTTTTGACAAAAGCAGGGCAGTGGGGAAGCTTCACTGCAAATGGTTTTTAGCATGTTTGGGTTCTGCTGAAACAGCAAGACCTCTCTCTGTTTGTATAACATTACTGACTAAATACTGCAGATGGTTAATATCAACTCTTATTGGCCAGTGAAACTTTTTTAAAAATGTAAAATGCTTGGAAAATTTTGCAGAATACAGATCTTTTGAGAGTTATCATATACTATTCATTAGCTGGTTCATTCTTGATTGCTGAGTTCTTTAGCTGGTACTGTATTTTTAACCATTTCTTAAATAAACCTAACATGTCCTGTGTCAGCAACTTCCCCTTTAACTTGACTTATACTGTGTATTTTTAGATGCTTTTTATATGTACCTATTCCTTTCACAAACAGAAACAGTTCCCTTGGCTTTCTAATAAGAGTAAAGTTTTTAAGTAGACAGAGCTTAGAAACTTGAGTTCATTAAGACTCTAGATGTGGATACTGCCAAGCTGAATCCCAAGAGGTTGATTTTTAAACTGTTTGCAGATTACTGCTTCAGCTTTAAACTGAGATGTAATGTTCGTAGTCCTAGTTTCCAGATCCTGAATGGACCCTGGTTCTCTCTTCTTTTACTTATGTTGATGTGTGCCTTACAGTGCTGGCTCCCCGTATTTCTAAGGTGATTATATGCAGAACAAAGTGGGTTTTGGAAAGTGTGGAGCTGGTGGCGTCAGACCCTTGGTGATTTGCCTTTTTTGTGCAGCCTCCAAGTGCACCACCTGCTTTCCTCCAGCTCTGGAGCCTGGGATGCTACAGGATCGCACAGTTAAACTGAAAGGGGATGGGGGCAGGTCATTTTGCTGATGCGTCAGTGGTACCAGCCACTGTGGATCACTTTGTGGTCTCTGTATGTTGCCAGAGCAACACGCCCAATTCGTGTTGAAGTCACGTGAGGAGGGAGGGTAGCACGGAATCCAAGAGGCAATGGGGCTAGCAAGCATTTCCTGCAAGCTTTTTAATCTGGGCTGTGTGCTGCAGCCTGGGGAGAAGAGTAAATTGCCAGATGGTACACTTGTCACCATCTTGTCCTCCTTACCCGTCTGACAGGAATTCTTTGTGGCTCCTTGCTTCCCTCATGACAGGCTCCTTTGATTTGATCTAGCCTGTTTTAAGGGAGTAGGATGTCTGGGAGGTGGGATGTGCATGCCTGTGGGCTGGGTTTTAGTGAACCATATTCAGCATCGTACGGGTATGGTGTGTGTGGTGCCTTTGCCCCTTGAATAGCAGCTTGTATTGGAGACAAAATGCTGGCACTGTGGTTTGGTAATTCATTGTTTTTGTCACCTAGGTAGGATCACTTGCAAATACCAATGTTGCAATATCTATTCAGACTGTAGTTTCAGAAGCTTGCTTTGTGGAAATCTCCTTTTTCCTCTTAGGTTTTCCGTGCTTGTCGTGGTTTAGCCTCAGACGGCAACAAAGAACCACGTGCCGCTCGCTCAGATCTTCCCAATACGGGAAGAATCAGAAGAAAAAGGCAAAACTCTTGGGTTGAGACAAAGGCAGTTTACCAGAACAGCAGAGGGAACAAGAAAAACGGCAACAATAACACGAATAAAGGAATATACAAACACGATTATGGAACCGCCGCTCAACCGACCGGACCCGGGCCGCCCCAGCCCGCTTATAAGCGGTGACTTCCTGCCCCCTCCCCCGGCAGCTCAGTGAGGGCGTGGCTCACATGGCATGGAATACTGTCTCTTGGGGAGAATTAACCCTATCCCTACCGGAACCAGGACATTATCCACCCCTTATTCCATACCACTTTTGCCATGCCCAGATCTTACAGGTTCCAATGAATTACCACCGCTTTCCCCTGTCACATATATATATATATATATATATATATATATAAAAAATATATATATGCACATATATATATGCATGCAGATATAATGCCCTTAGTTTATGGACCATCCCTCCAAAGTGTCTGGTGTGTTCATTCAATCCACAGCTTTGGGCTCCATCTGTTAGAACAGTCTCTCAGGGCGGGTGAGATGGTGTGTAGTGCTGGCCTGTTGCATGCTATATTTTCGGAGCCTGTGACTGGTGTACCCGGCGTGGCTCACACACACAGTCCATGGGCTGAAGATGTAGATCTTAAGGAAGTTGCTGGGCACCAACTGCTGAGGTCAGTTCTGACCCCATCACCGCTGTGCTTTACTCAGTTTTTCATCAGAGTCTATCTGTCCTTAATTTGTGTGATTCTCAATATAGTACAGCTGACAGCAATTATAGTAACAAGGGCATACAGTGGCAGTGTTACACACAATTTGATTCATTGGCTACTCTCACCCAAAATCAAATCCCCATAAGGTACACATCGGACTTCCCCATCCTTCAGCATCACCCACCAAGTGCACCCAGGTCCTTGGGCAAAAGCAATCCCACAGATGGGTTTGCCTTTGCCTGAGGCAGAACTAACCCAGACTGTCTTCCCTAACATATTCTTCATGTGCACTACGGGGACTTTATCCCCTTCTACGGTACGTGGAAGTTTTGATTGGGCAGGACCAGCCCGATTCGTAGATCCCCTGGTGTTAACTAGCCAGGTAGCCTTTGCTAAATGTGCATCCCAACGTTTTAAGGTCCCACCACCCATTGCTCTCAGTGTAGTTTTTAACAGTCCATTGTATCGTTCTCTCTTCCCAGAGGCTGGTGCGTGATAGGGGATGTGATATACCCACTCAATACCATGCTCTTTGGCCCAGGTGTCTGTGAGGCTGTTTCGGAAATGAGTCCCGTTGTCTGACTCAATTCTCTCTGGGGTACCATGTCGCCACAGGACTTGCTTTTCAAGGCCCAGGATAGTGTTCCGGGCAGTGGCATGGGGCACAGGGTATGTTTCCAGCCATCCAGTGGTTGCTTCCACCATTGTGAGCACATAACGCTTGCCTTGACGGGTTTGTGGCAATGTGATATAATCAATCTGCCAGGCCTCCCCATATTTATATTTCAACCATCGTCCTCCATACCAAAGGGGCTTCAAATGCTTGGCTTGCTTGATTGCAGCGCATGTCTCACATTCATGGATGACCTGTGCAATAGTGTCCATGCTCAAGTCCACCCCTCGGTCACAAGCCCATCTATATGTCGCATCTCTTCCTTGATGGCCTGAGGTGTCATGGGCCCACCGAGCTGTAAATAGTTCACCCTTATGTTGCCAGTCCAGATCCACCTGAGCCGCTTCAATCCTAGCAGCCCAATCCACCTGCTGGTTGTTCCGATGTTCCTCCATGGCCCGATTCTTCGGTACATGGGCATCTACGTGGCATACTTTCACAACCAGATTCTCTATCCGGGCAGCAATATCTTGCCACAGTTCAGCAGCCCAGATGGCTTTTCCTCTGCGCTGCCAGTTGCCCTGCTTCCACTGCTGTAACCACCCCCACAGAGCGTTTGCCACCATCCAGGAGTCAGTGTAAAGATAAAGTACTGGCCATTTTTCTCGCTCAGCAATGTCCAAAGCCAGCTGAATGGCTTTCACCTCTGCAAACTGGCTTGATTCACCTTGTCCTTCACTGGCTTCTGCAACTTGTCGTGTAGGACTCCACACAGCAGCCTTCCACTTTTGATGCTTTCCCACAATCCGGCAGGACCCATCAGTGAACGGGGCATATTTCTTCTCATTTTCTGGCAGTTTATTATATGGTGGGGCCTCTTCTGCACGCGTCACCTCTTCCTCTGGTGACATCCCAAAATCCTTGCCTTCTGGCCAGTCCATGATCACTTCCAGAATTCCTGGGCGACTGGGATTTCCCATTCGAGTTTGCTGTGTGATCAGTGCAATCCACTTACTCCAGGTAGCATCAGTTGCATGATGTGTGGTGGGGACCCTTTCTTTGAACATCCACCCCAGAACCGGCAGTCGAGGTGCTAAAAGGAGCTGTGCTTCTGTACCAACCACTTCCGAAGCAGCTCGAACCCCTTCATATGCTGCCAATATCTCTTTTTCTGTTGGAGTGTAGCGGGCTTCGGATCCTCTGTATCCCCGACTCCAAAACCCGAGGGGTCGACCTCGGGTCTCCCCCGGTGCTTTCTGCCAGAGGCTCCAGGTAGGGCCGTTCTCCCCGGCTGCGGTGTAGAGCACGTTTTTAACATCTTGTCCTGCCTGGACTGGCCCCAGGGCCACCGCATGGACTATTTCCTGTTTAATTTGTTCAAAAGCTTGTCGTTGCTCAGGACCCCATTTAAAATCGTTCTTCTTCCGGGTTACTTGGTACAGAGGGCTTACAATTAGACTGTAATCTGGGATATGCATTCTCCAAAAACCCACAATGCCTAAGAAAGCTTGTGTTTCCTTTTTACTAGTTGGTGGAGACATAGCTGCTATTTTGTTGATCACATCTATTGGGATCTGACGGCGTCCATCTTGCCATTTTATTCCTAAAAACTGGATCTCCTGCGCAGGTCCCTTGACCTTACTTCGTTTTATGGCAAAACCAGCTTTCAGAAGGATTTGGACTATCTTATCCCCTTTCTCAAAAACTTCTGCTGTGTTTCCCCATACAATGATGTCATCAATGTATTGCAGATGTTCTGGAGCTTCACCCTGTTCCAATGCAGTCTGGATCAGTCCATGGCAAATGGTGGGGCTGTGTTTCCACCCCTGGGGCAGTTGATTCCAGGTGTACTGGACGCCCCTCCAAGTGAAAGCAAGCTGTGGCCTGCACTCTGCTGCCAAAGGGATTGAGAAGAATGCATTCGCTATATCAATCGTGGCATACCACTTGGCTGCCTTGGACTCCAGTTCATACTGGAGTTCTAGCATGTCCAGCATGGCAGCGCTCAGCGGTGGCGTGACTTCATTCAGGCCATGACAGTCTACAGTTAGCCTCCACTCTCCATTAGATTTTTGCACCGGCCATATGGGACTGTTAAAGGGTGAGCGAGTCTTGCTGATCACTCCTTGAACCTCTAGTTGACGAATCAGCTCATGGATGGGAATCAGAGAGTCTCGATTAGTGCAATATTGTCGCCGATGCACTGTTGTGATAGCAATCGGCACCTGCTGTTCTTCGACCCTCAACAACCCCACAACAGAAGAGTCCTCTGAGAGACCAGGCAAGGCAGACAACTGTTTAACTTCCTCTGTCTCCAAAGCAGCTATGCCAAAGGCCCACCGATACCCCTTTGGGTCCTTAAAATACCCTTTCCTGAGATAATCTATACCAAGGATACGTGGAGCTTCTGGGCCAGTCACAATGGGATGCTTTTGCCACTCATTCCCAGTTAGGCTCACTTCAGCCTCCAGTACAGTCAACTCTTGGGATCCCCCTGTGACCCCAGAAATACAAATGGGTTCTGCCCCTCTATAGCTTGATGGTATCAGAGTGCACTGTGCTCCTGTGTCCACTAGAGCCTTATACTCCTGTGGGTCTGATGTGCCAGGCCATTGAATCCACACTGTCCGATAAACCTGATTGTCCCTTTCCTCCACCTGGCTGGAGGCAGGGCCCCTCTAATACTGGTCATAGTATCTGTTACTCACTTCTTGCGGAAATGACGTGGAGGTTCCTTCAAGAGGATCAGAAGCAAGATCAGGCCTTCTGCTCTGTCTGGGGAGCTGCTCACTGGAAACTGGGACGGCACTTGTCCTGGAGAGATCCCCTTTTGTGTTTGTCCTTCCTTGCAACTCCTGTACCCGTGTCCGCAGGATCGAAGTAGGTTGTCCATCCCACTTCCTCATGTCCTCTCCGTGGTCACACAGGTAGAACCACAGGGTGCCTCGTGGTGTGTACCCTCTGTACTCTCTCTCTTGAGTGGGGAAATGCCTGCTCCTAATAGCTGAGATGCTGGCCCGTACACGTGGGGAGTAGGACATATTCTCTTCAAGTTGCTGGACCGTACGGGACAGTTTCTCCACAGCTGAGACAAGGGGGGAAGAGAGACTTTCTTCATATCGCCGGAGCCGGCCAGCCACCTCATCCACCGTTGGTCCCTCTTCGCCTTTCCATTCCATCACTGCCAGTGAGTTGGCATATGACGATGGCACGCTCCGTACAAACTTCCGCCACATGGGCCTTGTGCATCGCACCTCATCAGGGTCTGTGGGTAAGTCTGCATTGTCCAAGTCATAATAAATCATCTCCCGCACGGCTAGTTCTCTCAGGTACTGGATACCTTTTTCCATGGTGGTCCACTTGCTTGGTTGACATACAACATCTTCACTGAAGGGGTACCTCTCCCTCATGCCTGACAGGAGTCGTTTCCAGAGGCTGAGGGCTTGGGTCTTCTTTCCAATTGCCTTGTCCATGCCGCCTTCCCTAGACAGGGATCCCAGCTGCCTGGCTTCCCTACCCTCTAATTCCAGGCTACTGGCCCCGTTATCCCAACACCGAAGCAGCCAGCTGACCATGTGCTCGCCTGAAAGTCGGCTAAAATCTTTTTGCATATCCCACAGCTCATTCAAGGATAGGGACTGGGTAATTATCTCTGGTTCTGCCTCTTCCTCCTGTCCTTGTGATGGCCCTGGTTCATCGTCATCTCTTACTAAGCAAACTGATTTCTTTGTGTATTTCTTCTGTATGGGGGCAACTGATACTGGCATGGGTTGGTTTCCTGGTTCAGCGGCAGTGGCTGCCACCGGGGTTGGAGTAGCCGCAGCACCTGTCGCAGGGGCCACAGCAGCCGCAGTGCCCGTCGCAGGGGCCGCAGGAGCCGCAGTGCCTGTTGGTCTGGTCTCTTTCTCCTGAGGGTGCTGCATAATACTGAGCAGTGCCTGGTAGATACTGGCCAGGGCCCAGCACAGTGCGGTGAGTTGTGCCTCTCTGGAATGGCCACAGCATTTTCCTTTCAGATATTCTACTACTCTATCAGGGTCCTGTAATTGTTCAGGGGTGAAGTCCCAGACCATTGGAGGCGAGAAGTTCTCTAGGTACCTGCCCATGTTCTCCCACATGCCATGCCACCCATGACTATCCTGCCTCGGAGCAGATCTCTGGGTGGTTGTCTTAAATAGTCGTTTAACCCTGAACAGGACCTGGAACATATTTAGCAGACATAACACTACGAACATGGTGGTTTGAGCATCCCAAGGATATTCAAAATTCTCAAAGCTGGGGAAAGTGTCCCCCCCTGTTTCCCCCATAGACTGGGTGTAATTATTAATAAATTCTGAGAGACGGTGCCCGATGTACAGACAGGACAGCAATACCACATAAACGCCCCAAAGTAACTGTCTAACAAGTGATGTTATCATATCATACGCCGATATCGCACAGGACAGTAAAATGATAATCCTCATCCCTCTCCCAGAAGTAACAAATATCATCGCAGGGAGTGCATAAGCCATATAGGAATTTACATAACACAGCCATGAGAACAAACCAAGCAACATGGTGACCAGCAACTATTTACATACTAAAATAAACGCATACAACAAATTCGGTTTTACAAGCTCTGGTTGGATTCTGTTGTTATCTCAACCCTTCGAGCCCCATGTTGGGCGCCAAAAAGGACTGTCGTGGTTTAGCCTCAGACAGCAACAAAGAACCACGTGTCGCTCGCTCAGATCTTCCCAATACGGGACAAATCAGAAGAAAAAGGCAAAACTCTTGGGTTGAGACAAAGGCAGTTTACCAGAACAGCAGAGGGAACAAGAAAAACAGCAACAATAACACGAATAAAGGAATATACAAACATGATTATGGAACCGCCGCTCAACCGACCGGACCCGGGAGGCCCCAGCCCACTTATAAGCGTGACTTCCTGCCCCCTCCCCCGGCAGCTCAGTGAGGGCGTGGCTCACATGGCATGGAATACTGTCTCTTGGGGAGAATTAACCCTATCCCCGCCGGAACCAGGACAGTGCTTTTAACAGGAAAATTATCTTGAATGGCTCCCTGTCTGAGGGAGTTTTGGGCTCTGTTTTGGAGAGGCGAGAGGGTAAATGTTTCTTTTCCGGCTTCATTCTTGCTGCTGCTACAAAGCAGATGAAAGCTTGTGTGAAGGCTGAGGAGTGATACCTGGTTCAGAGGACTGTATAGCAAATAGATTAATTTTATTTTATTTTTTTTTTCATGCAGGGGCTAGCCCTGCTGTGGCATACTGTGTAAGGACAATGCTGATGCTATAGAACAGCTTTTAAATTCATGGCCAACAGGTTGTAGCACATTATAGAATCTTGCCAGGTGTTAGGTGAGGCTGAGGGGCTGCTGCTCCTCACATCCCGTGGCAGCGGGGGTGGCTGTCCTCATTGACCCTTCAGTGAATGCCCTGGGCTGTGTACAAAGTGACCCATCTCCTCCTTGCTGTTCTCCCGTTTCATGGCGCTCAGATTAAATTGGGCAGGTTCTGCTTTATCAGACACGGAGAAGGAAAGACCGAGAAGCGTGCTGAATGGTGATTAAGCCTTGCTGCAGGGGTTCAAGGAATCTTAACGTTTAAAATAAATTAGGTGAATGACATAATTGGTCTCCAGCCTTTCCAAACTTGTAGGAATAAAGGCCTGTGTGTACAGTGGCTAGAGCAGGGGGCCCTGGTTCATGGTTCAGTCTGCTGTAACGCAAACAAGAGATATTAATGACAGACAAACCGGTCTGGATGTGTTTCAGGCACTCGTCTCGCCCATCCCTCGCTAACCAGTTCTTAAAGCTCTCCAGTGATGGGGATTCCACACGTTAGACAGGGGTTTGTAGTCAGGTCCTAGATGATCTGCCCTCCGTACGCTTTACTTTCCTATCTTTTGGCATCCCTGCTAATATTTCCATGTCAGTATTTCTTGCAGACGTTGATTTTTCTCAATCTCTTGTAGGGCCGTTTGATCTGTATATAAGTAGAAGGAAACCCAGTGTACATGTTTTTTACAGTGTGAACAGCTCAGTGCACTTCAGTGGTCAAGATCGTAAAATGTTTTTCTAAACAGGAAGAAAAAAATAAAGTAACCTCACATTTTTTTTAATTTCCTTGAAATGTGCCCTCAGAAGGGGTAATAGAGGTCTTAGTGTATATAACTACCTTAAAAAAAAGAAAAAGAAAACACATTATTTCTAATCCTTAGTTTATCCTTGGATTTGGATGATGAGTATTTCAAAGTGTATTCTGTCAGAGCTTTTCTGACAAGCAATGATATTTGCTGTGAATCTTAAACTTCAAATGACAGGAGTATTTAGTAAATTAATTCATTTCAAAGGATTAGACTTCCACCGCAGATGTTTTTTTTTTCTGCCTTATTTCCCTTGAATCTTATAATTGCATCTCTCTCCTGTACCTGCAACATATTAGTAATCTTCGTTTGCTTTCATCACACTTCAGTAGCTCTGGTTTGTTTTTATCAGCTGCTTCTGATCCTTTTGGCTTTCTTTACTTAAATCAGAAATGGAAGCTTCAGTGGCAAGGTAATATAATAAGTGATAATAATATGTAATGATGCCTTCATTCCCCTTTTTCCTCACCTCCCCCCTGCTCTAATGATATTCATGTGAGAGCAAAGTAAACAAAGAGCACATGTGTACAAAAAAGGGGAAAGATCTTTATATTTTGCTGAGCTTTCTTATTGCTGAAATGATAAATGCTAGATCAATGCTGGGCTCTGTGTACATGCTCAAGGAGTGCGATAGAAGAGTCGAGAGATCAAGGGCTGCAAGATGATGCTCGTGGCCTCTGTAGTCTGACCTCCTATACAGCTGAGGTTATATTGACATTCTCACGCTAGCCTGGAGAAGGTGGTAACTGGGAGCGTGTGTTATGTCTTTCAGAGTTGTCTTTTTTTTGGTTCTTGTCGTGGTGAGGCCAGCTGTATTCACCACCGGGGCATTTCCAGTGCCCCTCAGAGCAGACGCTCTGCAGCAGGAGAGGTAAGCACCAGCCAAGGTCGGCTGCGTTTTGGTGACAGAGTAATTGGCAAATCTGTCGGTCACAGAAAAAGCAGCGGTACCCTCTGCCAGCGAGCACCTTGGAGGGAATACAGATCCTGCTGGGGCCCTGGGGCTCCAGACCCCTCCTGGGACCTGGATGGGTCTTTGTCTTCTCTTTCGGTTTTGCTTCTGTTGTCTTCAGCTTAACTTCTCCTTTCTGGACATATTTTGTGAATTCTCTGGTGATTTCCGTGGGTTGGTTGTTTTTCCTCGAGTGAAGGGAATTTGCCTTTTCCCACTCCTTGCACTTCTTTGACAGAAAAGATTTCTCCCGTTTTCAAGCCGTTGGGAAATGTAAGAACAATAAGGTAGGAACACTGAATAACCTATATATCACAATAATCTGGGACTGTACTAGGTATAGGTAAGGTGGTTACAGCACCTGATCTTACCTGTGGGTGTGACAGCGCTGAACCTCTTTTTCCTGTGGCAAAGCACTGACCGATGGTACAGCAAGAGGCATTAAGATTCGGAGTGAATGAATTATTTCTCAGAGAGGGGTGGCCTCTTCCAAGCATGTGAGATACTAGGGGTATTGCTTGTCTGAGCAACAAGAGCTGCCTCTGCTCTTTCTTTCTGAACTTTCTGTGCTAGGAGAAGGCCAACCTCAACTCCTTATTTCTGCAGTCACGAAATTTTAGATTTACGTATATTGCTGAAAAGCAGTGAGCCAACCCTGGCAATAATCATATTCTGTGTTTGCACCTTCAATTCCTGGTTGAAAATGAGACACAGCACTTTTGAGAGGTGGAAACTAAGGGAAAATTCTTTTGCTCCCTGTTTAAACTTCTTATTGGACTGAAAAGTGTAACGTGTTAACCCTCTGAGAGATAGAGTCCTGCTGTGCTTTAGCAAGAGCTACTCGCCCGTCCCAGGAAAGAAGGAATTGAGAGAGACTTCTTGCTACAGACAATTCCATCAGTATTATTTATAAATGGTGATCAGACACAGACAACATAATGCTGAAAATATATCCCTTAAGAAGTAACGTGGAGAGAAAGAGAACGAAGGTCATTGGTCTTTTAAGACAAGTGAAGTATAAAAGAGATGTCTCCTGTGCTACCATATAGACCAATTAATTGTGTGACTTTTTCAGTGTTAAATAATGAATGATACAGTCTCAGTCTGTCACGTGGCAGGTTTTTTTTAAGGTTTGTGTGTACTCAGTGGATTGGTTTACACCTTTTTGTAGATAGTAAATGGACCTGAACTACAGAGAAAACTCACTGGAATATCAGTTTTCCTCTTTTTAGTACAGTGCAAGCAGGTCTAAATCTGAGCAGACAGTGGGAAATTTTTTTTTTATTACAAAGCTGTTCTCTCAAACATATCACAGTAACAATAACCAAATTAAGAATACTCAGTGTGGTCATTGCTTTTATTCATGTTGCTCATGACTAGGCTCAAAGACTTTAATTTTAGAGGCCGCGAACAGGAATGTTTCAGAAACACTAAGTTAACTTAAAATTCAAACATGTTTCAAAAGATGAGCCAATGCATTTGATCAGATCATCCTGGTACTGCTGAGGGAGGGATTATGTTTTCCTCTGTTCAGAAATCTGGAGTCAGTCACTCAAAGGTACAGCCTGTACGTACCACTCGAGGGACTATAGTAAGTAGGAGGAGCTAGGCTACCTGTGGGGTGTTTTTATGTCTCCTCAATGCATCAGTGTGATGGATCTCCACTATTGTACCTTCTGGGTTGCGAACAGGAAAAGGAATAGGCAAGTTGGGTATATTGGGCACTGACTACAGGCAGTGGTCTACAGTGCTGTAGCACTGTGCTTTCAAAGTCTGATGCTGAATTGTTTGTAAATGAAGCCTTTTGTTCGATGAGATTTACGGACATGTTTGGGCAAATAAAACATCTAATTTGAGTGGTCTAATTGCTGACTCTAAAATGCTGTTTGCACATTACACTGTTTAATTACTTCAGTCTAGTAGTTGTCTAGCAATGTCTCAATCTGTTATATCTGCCAGATTTAAGGGGGGAAAAAGGATTTTATTTGGGTATCATTCACTGTGCAACAATTGTACAAAGCCATAAATGGAGAAGCAATGTTTGTCCATTTTAATATTTTTTGTGACAGTGCCACAATAGCATAAAATAAGGAAAAAAATCAGTGGAGCTTCTCTCTAAAGTTTTATGGTTCTTGACAGCAGTAATATGTAGTCCGAGAACACAGTTCATAAAATAAATGCGAACAAAATATAAACTAGCATAGTCTCTTCATTGTTCCAACACAGTTCTTAAGATGAAAAGGAATTGTATGTGATCATAAAGGGAAGAATATATGCAATTAGCCACATTGTGCACTCCGCTCTACTTAATTCAAATTGTAAGTGAGAGCACAACTTGTATTAGGTTTATATATAGCTCCCTATAACTCATAGATCTCAGCAACCCTGCCGCAATCATGTACGTTCTGTACAAGGGATGAAGAAATAACAAGGCTGGCTATCTTTTCAGGACATCACACTCCCTAGTGTATGTGCGCGTTTGTAATTTGTTGTCCCCTTGGTAATGACTGTCTAAGAAAAGAGCTGGAATGGAAATAGAGTCTCTATATAAAGCTGCGCATCTCAATCTTTTTAAATTAAAGACTACCTAACACTGTGGGGAAAAATACAGATCATTACAGCAGTATTTTCCCTTTGACTTCTTAGTTGGTTATGAACTTTGAATATTCATTTATTACTTTGATCCTTTCCAATATCAATTGTTTGCACTCGTGGAAACACGCCTCTTCAGCAAAAGTTCCATGAGGCATCATGCAATGTCTCAAAGGTTATTAGATTTGATGAAGAGGAGGAACACCAGTTCTCTAGAGAATGTTTTCTTGAAGGACATTATCTCACATAGGCCATGCCGCTATGAAACCTGACATGCTTGGAGTGCTCCTTTGTCGTCTTCTCCCATTCAATGTGATCACCACTCTGGTAGGCACAGAGAGAGCCAAAGAGAAGCATTTCTTTCTTTACGCTGAGTTGGATCTTGGTGTCACACTCTTCTCTCTACAACTGGCTTCTGCTGCTGCTTGGGAACTTTGGATATGAGATTATAAATGCTGCAGGAACAATGTTATTTATATTTCTAAGAGTGCCATGTGGCATTGGTTTGTTTTGAAAGAGTTGCGTGTGTAAGGGAGGTATCTGACCTTTCTGTAATTTCTCAAATCTTGACTCCTTTCCTCCCCTCCTTCCAAAACCTCATCTGTTCACAGCTGAAATCCTAGCCTTTGCTACAAGTCACAGTCTGTGTTTGTTTCTGAGGGATCTTTCCTCTGCTACAAGACAAGAACTAACAGAAATATAAGCACTGAAGTATATTCCCTGAAGCTTCTCTAAAATGTTTATGCCAGTGGCAAAGGTCCTGTTTGACATTTTAGCACAATGGAGTTGAATGCAAGAGCTACAGGCAACTGCCACACATGCTGCTGACATTTACTTGCACTGGTTGGAGAAGGAGAAAACTCCCATTGCACTTGGTCTCTGCTCCTAACTCGCCAGACACTAAGCTCCTGTCTCTGTTAGGCTCTGCTCCTAAACTCAAACTGTTCCTTGTTCAGATCGCTTGGGGTACACCTCAAGTACCAGACACATAGGCACTCCTGAGCTGTCAGGTTGTGTGCTGCTCTGTGGCCATGTCTCAAGTCCATACCAGGCTGCACAGGGCACACGCGAACCACGCTCTAGATGTGATATACTCATGCTTTCTGTGCAAGGAAATTTGGGAGCATGGCCTGGAAGAAGGGTGTGGGATTTTCAACCAGATCTCCCATCTGGAAGACAGGGAGGCAGGGACCCCAGATGTGCTGCTGTATCACGTCGCTATAAATGGTGCTTTTAATAGGTCCTTCTCATTTCTCCAGTCTAACTGCTGCTTAAAAGAAGCACAAAACCCAAACCAAACCGAAACAGAAACAAAAAACCCCCAAACTGAATCTGCAAATGAAAAACTGATGCTGATCCACAGGTGGGTCTTCTGTGAACTTCAGTGACCTGCTAGAATAACTTCAAAGCATCCACACTCCTTGGATATAGTATTTAACTGAATTCTGACTTAACTGGTCCTCTCTCAGACCCTTTCTGCATACATCTAAATCCCTTCTAACTCCCCCTTGCATCAGTCATCTCTTAACCTGTGTCTGGGGAGTACTTTTAATTTAAGTTGGTTGGCCAGTCCATGGGAACAAATTAATGCTTGTGTTGGCAATGTTACCAGCTACTAGCATGACCACTCCACACCAAATTTTATCCATATTCTTTTCTTCTGATTTTTTTTTTTGACAGCTATGAATGGGCATGGCTTTGGATCTAAAAATAGAATATATGCCAGTCATGTTGTCTCCTCATCTGACCTCCAAATAATTTTTGAAAGATGCGGAATTTTTTAATTGTTAGTGGAGCTGAACAAATTAAATCCCAAATCAGACCAGGACTTTTCAGACCTGGAAGTAATAAAGATGAGAATGTGGCTAGAAATAATAGTACTGTTCTGACCATATTGGAGACTTGGAGTCTCTTTGCAGTCTTAATTTTGATACAGATGTAGACTTTCTCCTGTGTTGATTTTGGACTTTATTATTTCTCCTGTACTTAATGAAACAGAGTCCTACTAATATGTATCACGCTCATCTATTCTTGCTGCTACAGGGAAAGGTCTTTCACTTCCCCCTTTTCTTTCTTCTCTCTAAACAAGTGAAGGAATTCTCAGCTGTTTGCATTCTGATCAACTATATTTATTTTTATTGCAGTATTAGGACTGTCCCAATTGGTTAAACATACTATAGAAATGCACTGTTGTTCTTTAAACAAGAATTATTTTAAAAGTCCCCTGCTGTTTCTGATATGCTTTTGCTTTTCTATTGAACATAATTTTAATAAATCTCCAACTTTGTCACTCGGGATTTTTGTAATGTACTAAGGTATTTTCCAGTCTTTCTTTGATTAGGTTAATTTTGAGGTCTCATAGCCATTATTAGTAGTTCTTGATAGCTTTGGTGTGGTACAAAGCAAGCAGATATTAGAAAGTCTCTTTCTTTAAATATGTATTTTAAGAGGTACTAGTAACAATGAGTAACATGGTTTGGACAAAATAGAAACTGTTTTTTATTTATAACTTATTGCAATGTATCTTCTCCCAAAATATTTTTGAAAATGTATAAGTTGATAGGTTTTTCCCTTTTATCTTTTACTCCTTTTATTCCTTTAGGAATTCTTTGGGCCTAACAGCAAGAGCTGTTTTCACAAACCCAGGATTTGGAGAGTTGAGGTGGGTTCTGATATTCCTTAGATGTTTAGCCATGTTCATCAACAGAATGAAAGCAGCACTAGAGGAAGTAGTATTCTGTTCGATGGATGAGGAACTGGTTGGATGGTTGCTTCCAGAAGGTAGTGGTCAATGGCTCAATGTCCAGATGGAGATCAGTGCCAAGTGGTGTTCCTAGGGGTCCATATGGGGACCAGTACTGTTTAATATCTTCATCAATGACATAGACAGTGAGATCGAGCACACCCTCAGCAAGTTTTCAGACGACAGCAAGCTGAGTGGTGTGGTTGACACGCCTGAGGGATGGGATGCCATCCAGAGGGACCTGGACAAGCTCAAGAAGTGGGCCTGTGTAAACCTCGTGAGTCCTGTACCTGGGTCGGGGCAACCCCTGTTATCAATACAGGCTGGGGGATGAAGGGATTGAGAGCAGCCCTGTTGAGAAGGTCTTGGGGGGTACTGGTGGATAAAAAGCTGGACATGAGCAGGAAATGTGCCCTCGCACCCCAGAAAGCCAACCGCATCCTGGACTGCATCAAAAGAAGCGTGGCCAGCAGGTTGAGGTAGGTGACTCTACCCCTCTGCTCTGGTGAGACCCCACATGGGTCCAGCTCCGGAGTCCTCAGCACAGGAAAAACCTATTGGAGTAGGTCCAGAGGAGGGCCACGAAGATGATCAGAGGGCTGGAACACCTCTCCTGTGAGTACAGGTTGAGAGGGTTTGGGTTGTTCAGCCTGGAGAAGAGAAGGTTCCAGGAGACCTCATTGTGGCCTTTCAGTACTTCAAGGGGGCCTACGGGAAAGATGGGGACAGCCTTTTTAGTGGAGTCTGTTGTGATAGGACAAGGGGTAATGGCTGTAAACTAAAAGAGGGTAGATTCAGACTACATATCAAGAAGAAATCTTTTTTTGTGGTGAGACAGTCTAACAGCTGACCTAGAGAGGTGGTAGATGCCCCATCTCTGGAAACATTCAAGGTCAGGCTGGATGGGGCTCTGAGCAACCTGATCTAGTTGAAGATGTCCCTTACTTCTTACTGCAGGGGGGTTGGACCAGATGACTTCTAAAGGTCCCTTCCAGCCCAAGCTAATCTATGATTCTATGAATATTCATTGCATGTCTCAGATGAATTGAGTTTGAGAAAGTGTTTGCAACTGATTTATGATCAAAAATGTCAGAAATGTTTAACAGAAGAAAAAATTTCATTGCAAATGTTGCAGAAAATTTCCAGAATATGAGGTATTTAATTTTTTCTTAATTAGACACTGTGGAAACCCTTAATATATCTTCTATTTCCTATAAATAGCTTGTCATTCTGATTAAATTATTAATATTGAATAAACAGAGGAGCGGAAGAAGAACAGGCAGTGATTGATAAAGGACAATTCACTGAATATGCTTCTTTAGCTCATTCATGAAGCAGTTTCAACTTGCTTATATATTCTTTGAAAATTTTGATCAGTTTAGTGGGAGTATGTGATAAAACAGACTAAATTCAATAACCATATTGCAAAATAGGGATAATCTGCTTGGATTTCCTTATTAGCCAAAATTATGTCAGTTTTTTTTAAGGGAAACATAGGGTTTGTGACATATGGGGTGGTGGCTTAGGACTGCTAGATCATAACTTTTCCAGTTTCATAGACTTCATAGAATTTGGGTTTTTTTCCTGAATTTAATTTAACGAGCATCATTTACTGCTTAGCGTAAAGGCAGCAAGCTATACACGGACTGGGATAACTAGAATAACTTCTGAAGGCATTGACTCTGAAAATGCGTAACCGGTATATTCAGTGGCATAGCTACCATTGAAATAAAAAATGTGTTTCATAAATATATTGTTAGATGGGTAAAACCAATACTCCCTAAGAAATGACATTTTGATTCAGGGCAAAAGTTAAGTTTAAATCTAATTCTTCTCTGATTTAGGGTTTTGTGCATTGCATCTTGTACTGTTGAAATCTGTTCCTTTCTTTTCTTGGCTTCATTACATGTAGGTACGAGGTTTTCCTTGGTTAAATTATTAAACATGGATACTGGTCACACACAATGTAGGATTTCCTGTGGGAAAAGGAACCTGTTGCTAATAGAGTATTGCATAGAATACTCCAATGTGTCCAAGACTGAAATGTGTGTAAAAGATTTTGCTTTGACAACTTGAAATATGCTCACTGTATATATTTTAAAATCTGTGAGGAAAAAGATAGCAGCTCTCACCTCTCAGAGCTTGTCAGTGCTGCTCCCTAATCCGCCAGAGCTTCGCTGGTGTGAGCAATTTACTGTGGTCTAGAGACTACAGTGGAAATATATTGATGGTGGTGCATGTCATATGCAAGCAGGCAGTCAGGAGTTACCAGATTTGCCTAGTTCTGGAATTTTCCTACTGAAACGATTTTATTTGTCAATAAATAAGAAGCTGCTTGAAAGCAGTGATCACAACTGAATATTTATTTTGTTTGTTTTCAAGGTTTTAACTCTATGCTGTTATTTTTTACTGCTGTTCCTCTATAAATATACAAGTCGGGTCCTTTAAGAATTCATCTAATAAATCTTAAGCTAGATCATAGTTATGCTGTTTAGATATTCCTATTGTCAGTCATGAAGATTCATAATGAGAGGCTGGGATTATTAGAGGGACCTAAAAAGAGGTGAAGAGACCTAAAAGAGAGAGCCATCTAGTTTCAGCTTTGAAATTAGTAGTCTAAAAGAAAATGGGTTTGTGCTTAAAAATACACACAGATATTGAATTTTCGGTATTGAATTGTAGTTAATATTTAGAACGGAAATAATCATTTGGGGTCTCAGGACTGAATTAGACTCTGGAAAAAAAAGGATTTCAGGGGAAAGAAAGAACTATTTATAATGTGAAATTAGAAAGGATGGCTTTTTATACCAATAGAGATAATGAATTTTGTAGTTTTCAAACTAATAACAGAGAAAAAACTCTCAGCTGACAAATCAAAAATTGAAAAATTTGGTGTATGAGCAGAGGCTAAAATGCCTTGTGGATAAGACAAAAAAGCGTTGATCCAGGTAATACTGTGGGGTTTTTTTCATTCTAATATATCAAAACCGTTTTTATTTCCTCAATAAATAGCATGTATGTTAAAGCATCTTTTTTTTGCAAATGGGGAGGAAAGTAAAGAAGGAAGGTGAGATGGACAACAGAGTTCCAGAGCTCCCCCAAACACCTTTAGAGGGTATCTTGAGATAACGGACCAAATAAAGACAAAGATTCCTTCTTTGTGACATGGTTCTTCTCAGAATAATAGTAAAATAAGTTTTAAAATAATGTTTAAACTATTACTTTACAATTCTAAATTGTTTTCTAGAATTACTCCATGTTTTTAATTCCCTTCCTTCAGAAGATACAAGCATTCACAATTTCTATATGCCATCGGCAAATTCACTGTCCCTTTTTATTTTATGCATTGTAGTGACTACATATAAAGGCGCAATCTTTTTTCCTCAGACTTTGACCCTGAAACTGCAAGTTTCTTCTGTATCAGTAACAGCATTTGGAGTCTATTAATATGATATTGGCCAACTCTGTGGGTAAGTCTTCCTTTTAGCTGATAAATTAACAATACAGCTGCTGTCCATTTTCAATGCTTTAATTTTGTACCCATTTTAGAGATACGTCTAGAGGAAAAATCCATACTTAGGCCTTTCCTTTGCAGCGTTGCAATTTCTTGGATATTTCTCAGAGTTAAAAATACAAAATATGTATTTATTTACATTCTAAACTTACTTACAGTATACACTGCATGCTAATGTAGCTATGCACTTTATTTTTTTTTCTTTCATGGACTCTTTTTAATAAGCGATTATCACCTTTTACACAGATTTTCTTGTTTTTGAGAGGGAAAATTAAACAGAAATTCTTTCTTTTTCATGTCTTTGAAGTCACTGGAAATCTTTCTCCTCTAAGAGTGGGAGGCAATCATTTTAAAGATTGCTTGAAGTTTCTAGAAAATCGAACCGGGTAGGTAGGAGCACGAAGTTACGAAAAATAAAATGCTGCTAGAGAGCGTCTGAGATCTTGCAACACGACCCAGTTCTAACTCATTTTGTGCATCTGGGACACAGTGTTGGAGGGACAGAGTTGAATCCTGCTGCCATAAGTGAGAAACATCCATCATCTCTATAATGAAGAGGTGCAAGAGAGGAGTGTTTGCCATGCAGACCGATCCGGTGGTGGTTTGTTGGTTGTTCAGCCCCTGAAGGTCCTGCCTGTCCCCAGGCTGTATGCATGGTTCCTCTTGGAGCTGCTCATGTTTTGAGTGCTGTGCTCATGCTGCTGCCTGGTATCATTACTCATTTAATTGTCCTCTTGACTTTCACTTCATAAAACGTGAGAGCAAGATGGTTTTGACTGTGAGAGCCAGTGTCTCCTGTATTTCCTGGTGATCGACATTGGTTTTGACACAGCTGGTTTGTATCCGCGGCTGCTCTGTGCTGCAGAGCTGAGGGAGGGATTTAGCCTGGCTATCTTTAGCTATCCACGAGTTTGCTGACTCAGGGGTTTCTATATTAAGTGCAGAGAGAGAGAGAGAGAGAGAGAGAGAGGCACTTCTAGTCCCATGCTAAGAGGAATGAATCACCTTTCGACATGCCAGCCTGATGCACAGTCAGCACTGATGCGTAATACTAGGTGTTCAGCTGCTGAATGAATTAAGTTTTGTGGGATGACTTCTGTGAAGAACGCCGTGTCTGCAGAAGTATGGAGCAAATTCAGCCTGTCAGTTCGCTCTGATTTTCTTTTATTCCCCACGCAACTGTTTGTATTCAAGGGGAGTGAAAACAGCATCGAAAAGTACAAGTAAATATTGGCATATGTTTGCCATTGGGTGAGTTAAATGCGTGCCTTCTCGTCCTTCATGGCTTGGTACATAAAAGAAAGAGCAGAGTAATAGGTCAGAAAGTTAACTATTAGCCAAGTATCAACGCTTGCTGATGAGTGATGGTTGGCATTTCACTGGTTTGGCAGCTTTCTTGTGCTGCTGGTGAAGCAGGTGTTTTAAGCCAGTCATCAGCATCTGGTACAGCCTTTAAATAAACTCATCTGTCAGTCGTATTCATGTTTGGGCATCAGTTGCCCAGCTGCGCTTGGACTGTGGCACTGGACGTGTCAGGAGGTGGCTAGTGCCGCCTTGCACGGACAAGCCCAGGAAAAAAGTTCCCCCAGGTTTTTTAGTGTTCTCATCAATGCAAGTCAACAGACATCTCTTGACAAAGTGGGAGCGGGGGGTGGGCGAAGGTGAATGTGCTGCATGAGCTAATATAAATACAGGCTGTGCAAAATCCCTGTGGGCTCCAAAGCAGAACCAGTGTTTGAGGAGGATTGCAGGTGGTCCTGTGGTGATGGAGGATGAGAGGGATGAGCATCTGACCAGGTATAAAGGGTTTAGCAGATCAAATGCTTTGCTTCTGTCAAACAAAAACAAAAAAAAAAGGCTTCTAATTAGCAAACTACTTAATGAAGAAGCACAGAGAACAGAAACATTAGCATTGAACCTCTGCCCCCTCGCGAGGGGTTTTGAGTCTGTGTGTGTTCTTGCTTTATCTCCGCAGAACAGACACAGTTCTTTTGCAGGAAAAAAACTCTAGAGATGAGGACTGACTACATTAAAATGTCATGTCACAAGCAGGGGTTTTAAAATGGTATTTTAACAGAGTATTGCCCAGGCAAACCATGAATAGTAAGCAGAAATATAATGCGAAAGGAGACCATCTTACTTAAATGAAACGGGTTTCATTAGGCAACCTTTTAAACACGCTAGTTACAGATAGACTGAAGTTACAAGTAGCATTCATAAGCTTGTTTTTCCTAGTGGGTTTCTTGCTTTTTCTGCTAGAGATTCACACCTAATGTAAAGTTTTCAGAGTCACTTTAGGTTTAGATGATTAAGCATTCGTGCGGGGGAAATAGATACTCTCTTAATTTAAAGGGTAGTATGTCTTATTGGCATTAAAATCTAAAATCATGGAAGGTGATAAAAGTGACATCAAGATAAATAAACCTGGATCTTCAGTCAAGCTTGAATTCATTTAAACAGTCTGTATCTCAGTGAATCCCACTCTTGGTACCTCTGGTATGGTTTTGGTTTTTCTTTTTGCCTTTTTAATATTTATTAGGACTTAAATATTTATGATCTATAGCCTGATGGGGGCCTTAAATTTTGTTTGCTTCATTTCCTATCTCTGAGAAGGTGATGGTACATTTGTGTCTTCCTAGGACACTCAGAAGATAATTTAAGTGGATTGTGCTGTTTGGACTAAAAGACATAAGCCACATAGATACTAAGGTAGCACGTAATTGGGTACTCACAGAATCAGAATAATTTGGGTTGTAAGGGACCTTTTAAAGGTCGTCTAATTCAACCCCCCCACAAGGAGCAGGGACATCTTCAACTAGATCAGGTTGCTCAGAGCCCTGTCCAACCTGACCTGGAATGTCTCCAGGGATGGGGCATCTACCACGTCGCTGGGCAACCTGTGCCAGTGTTTCACCACCCTCAGTGTAAAAAATGTCTTCCTTATAGCTAGTCTAAATCTGCCCTTGTATCATGGTATGTTGTAATGGACACATAGACCTCTGGCTAGTAATGTCCATATATAGAGACCTCTGCAGCAGCTGCAAAAGCAAACTTCGCCTGTGCTGTACTGATTTCCAAACTGTTGCCTGTGGAGGCATTTGTTTCTTTTTGTGCTATTCCATGGATCCTGTGCTCTCGGTTTATTTGAAGCATTTATCCTACGCTGTGGGTGTTGCTAGGGATGTGGAAAGGGTGAGAATCAAGGGAAGGAAGAGAATCATTACTTTACATTGATTAAAAAGTGCACTGTGCTGTACAGAGGTAAATGTACTTAACTATCATCAGGAGGAGATTCCTTGTGCCAAAGTTTTTAAGTGAAAATCTGAAATTGCACGTCAAAGCTATCTGTCAGTAGTCCCCTTGTATAGTAATTTGTTTTTCTATTAGGTGGGCTTTCTCTGTCGGATTTACGGATTTTCTTTTACACTGAAATATTTGTTTTATTATCTTTTTTAACGTGTATTAGCAAGAAAAACGTAGATCTAGATCTCTATAATACACCAACCTGGGACTGTTTAGGTCAGATCACAATCAGTAAAGCTGATCCCAGAATTCAAATACAAATTTGGCTTCAGATTGTAAAACATACCCAGAATAAAACTCCCTAGAGTTTAAAGCATATGCTAATATATTCATACTAATTTAAATGGGAAGACTTATTTTTGTCTTTGGTCTGTGAGTCTTAAACCAATAATGTAGCCAGGGGATTATTGTTAGTTGAAGAAAAAGTATCAGCTACAGTTACACAGGCAACTGAGAACTGTGAAATCTAGAGGAAAAAGCCCGGTAGAAGTATCATTCAGGAACAAAAGAAGGCGGTGGGGGGAGGGGAGGAAAAAAGCCCCCTTAGCAGTATTTCTGTATTCCATGTATAACACCACGTATTCTGTTGCCTTCTTAAGGCTTTCTCATATTCCTCCTATCCTATTGCTTTCTCTTACCAATATGGGTGAGACGTTCAGATGTTGCCTAAGTGAAACTACCAGTTTTGATTTACTGATTTCCCCAGATGTCTGACGGCTGAGAATCTGGCTCAGGTGAGTATCTTGACTTCTGTGGACTTCAGAGAAGATCAGGCCTGTTGTACATGCTGAAGAGGGCCAGAAACTGGAAGTCCTAATTCTTATTTTCTCATGGTGCAAGCAAGACCTAACTCCATTGAATTAGGTGAATTAACCCTTCTCTAAAACTGCAAATGAAACAAGAACCAAAAGTAGCTGTTTAGTAATAACCTAGATAATGGATGATTCAAAGTATGACAGAGGCCATTAAAGGGTGAATTCTAATCGCACAGTCCCGAGAAAATAATAACCTTTTGTGATAAATGCTCAAAGAAACCACAGTGAGATACGAGTTGCTTGTATGTCTGCTAAGATACTAAGATGTGTTATTGAAAGTGTAAACACTGTCTGTCTGTGGATACAGTGCAATTTGCATAATTGAAACACCAGAGGGGACAAATTTGGTTTTAAGGAATTGGCAATGATACAAAGTGTTCGAGCCTCAATGTTCAAAACTCCTGAAATTGCCTTAAGAATGAGACTTGACAAATAATCACAGTTTTCTTACACTTGCCTTCTGAGCCATTAGATTTGGGTCACATATTGTTTTCTGTCGTATAATCCCAGGGCTCTAGTCCCTGCAGCTTGAAAAATACCTGTTATTGTCTGCCTGACAATGAAACTGGGAGAGCTGGCAGTAAGCTAAAAGTGACATTGAGTCTTAAAAAGATAGAACTGAATTTTATAGTTTTTCAAACAAAACTGCCACTCAAATCAATGGGACTTCAACAGAGCAGATAATTAAAAAGGGAAAAAAATGATTAATCTCTTGGTAGCTGGAAACTAAAATTGGTGCTTAGAAACAGAGATACAAGGGGAAATTTGGGTTGGTTTTCAGCTGCAGCCTGTCTCCCGTCTAATCCGGTAGCTGCTAATTCATTAGGATAACCTCCGAGAGGATTAGTCTGTATGAACCTGTACAGTGTCCAGGAGTGGCACTTGGTGCCGCCTTGCTGCCTGCCAACAAAGGCAGAGGGATTGCAGCTCTGGTGAGGTTTCCAGGGCATGGAAACCCCATTCCTCCTGGCATGGAGCAGATTGGGCTTCTCTTTGTCTTTACAGCGTCGCTTCAGGATGAAATGCCCGATACTGGGACCTCCGCAGAATGTGGTGTGTTATGGTTTGAGAAAACCCGTAACAATTTATTGTCATTTAGACAATTGTTCTATCACCCGATGACCCCTCCCCACCCGGAAAGGGGAACTGGGGAAAGTAAGGAAGCACAAGGGCTGAAATATAAATAGATTTAACAGGATAAGACTAAATAATTAACTAATACTAAAGAACCAGTATTAATCCCGATACTAATATAAGATATACAAGAATTACAGTCAGCCAATTATATCAGCAGGAAGCTGTGCACTCCCAGCAGTGGACAGCAAACGTGGGACACTGTGAGCGCAACGGCTTCGGGAGGAAGGGAAGGGCTCAGGGGTCGGCATCGGGGCAAGGAGTTTCTCTGGACTGCCGCCGTCAAGGGAGAGAGAAACTACGCAGCAAACTTCCTAATTTATGTAGAATGTGACGTTCATGGTATGAAATAATCCTGTTGGCCAGCCTGCGTCAGATGCCCAGGCCTTGCTCCTCCTCGTCCCTGCACCTGGCAAGGCTTGAAAACACTGAGACCTTGAATCCCACATTGCTTAGCTGGCTATAAAGTAAATATTTTCACAAATTCAGACACTAGAGTCTTCCAAAAGTGGAGTTGTCCCCAGCATTAGAAGAGAAATTAGTCCTGCGTTGCTCAACCCAGGACCTGGTGGCAGAATAAATGGGCGGGAGGCATGATGTCTCCCCCTGCACCTGCTCCCTGCTCTCGTACCTCGGCTCCACTGAGCATCGGTATCTCCTCTTGTCCCTCTGTTCCCTCCCACCTCTACTTTTTTCCCTTTGCTTTTAAATTTGATCTAATCCTTCCAACACCTGTCCCAGCTTTTGGGAAGTTGTGGCAAAGGGGAATGAAAAGGCAGCTTTCTGGTTGTAGCAAAGCCCGGCGCAGGCAGAGAAGAGGCTACGGGTGATTAACCAGGGGCTGTTGCCTGAGTGCTGGGCGGGTGGCGGAGAAGTGTGTGTGCACGCACGCACCACGTCCTGCATGAACCCTGTGGGAAATGTGAGGGTGTGCATTTGTCCATGATAATCTGCTTGCAGGTAGATTTCTCCTTGCATGGTTAAAATTTGATCCAACTTCTTCAGACTTTATCCCTTTACCTGTGTGAAGCCACTGCATTTTGCTCTCCCTGAATCTCTTTTAGATGAGTGTGTGCTCACTGCATTTCTGAACAATATTTCTGCTGCTTTGATGTGTCAGAAATTGTCTGTTGAGGCTGATGAAGGGTCTGACCCAAAGTCACAGTAAGCCTGAGGCTAGCACCCGGTTTGTCCCTAGCCATGCTGCTCTTCCCCTGTTCCCGGTGCACAGGTTAGCAGAGGGCCCTGCAGATCTGAGGGCTCCTCAGATACCAGCGGCGATCCTTGGCTTTAGCGGAGCCCAGTCCACTGAGACAACTGTTGCTTCATCTCCATCAGACTGTTGTGGGCTTTTTAGTGCCCCACAAAGAGGCAGAGCACGGACACACGTGTTGGCTACTGAGGTAAGTGGGAATAAAGTTTGAAAACAGAGATGGAGAAAGATGAAGGATGTAGTGGCATTTCTTTGTCATTGTCAGCTGGAAAGCAGGCACAAATGTGAGGAGGACTGAGATTTTGAAGGGCACCCAAGAACATGGTTGTGGTTATCAGTCAAGACTTGGCAATAAAATGAGAAGTTGAGTAGAGGGGACCCTGATAAATTGGCTTGTGTGGGCATCATGGCCAGCTGACTGTGGGGATAAGGAGCAAGTAAAGGCTGAGAGGGGAAAAATGGGCAAGGAGGAACCGACAAACTGTGGGAACAACCATGAGAAATGCAGGCTTTGGAGAACAACTGTTCTGATGGTTGTCCGAGCTCAGATATTAGGTCTCTTCAGATATTAACAGCCCTTCCAAAATTCAGTCCTTGGTAGGGACTTTTTATGTGGAGTGAGTAAGTAGCTGCCTAATCCTCTGCTTCTTCTGTTGTTCTCTGTTTTGGGGCTAATAGTAGTAAAGCTTGAGAGGAAAAGGTTTTGATCAAGTCACTGGTCTATTAATTGCAATTGAAGTTTAAGTGCCAGGGCATACTATTGGCTGCATACAGTTGCAAAAATTCAGTGTGCTGGGAAGAACTGAGGAAGGCACCTGACAAACATGTAACTTTTCCTGTGTCTTCTGCAGCACTGTGTAGATTATGTATAGCAGCACGACATTATTCCTGGCAAAATATTCCTGTCAAGATATTGCTCCTTGTAAATCATCACAGAAGGTGAGAAACAGATGCTTGTGTTGCTAAGACAGGCTGTGCAGGTCTCACTTAAGGAAAAGTTGCTCTGAAACATCTTGACACTTTTGGGAAGTTTCAGGTTGCTTTGTACCTTGTGCAGTAAAGGCACACTGTTTTGGGTGCAGTGCACCCTTGTATAAAATCCTCAGCTTTCTCAGTTCATCCTAACGAGAATCTGGTGCTGGGGACTGTGTGCTACAGCTGTGACTACGATGTGGCTCTCGTAGGGGTCCCTGGGTCTGCTCAGATTCCTTCCATTCATGGTTGCCCTTTTCCTCCTCTGGAAGAAGAGCTATTTGCGGAAACAAGCTCTCCTTCCCTCCCATCCATCCTTTCCCTAGTCGTCGGCACTGTAAAAATCCATAAACAAAGCATTGCCTGCTGATTCCAAACCTGCTATGCGCAGCACACCAGCAGGCACCCTTGATGCAAGATGTTTTAGCTCCAGCTGATAATTCTGCTCCATTGATTTTTACATGTGATTTGAGGAGAAGCACTGGCCACACTACACACAGGGGCTAGCGCCCTGTCAAGAGCAGTGAGGGCACTGGTGCAGAACAGCAGTGGCTGTTGTGACTGGTCTTTGATACCTTTTCTTAAATAATAATAAACTCATTTTCAGGAGAGAAAACAAACCTGGTAGGGCCCTGTTAATGGGTTTTTAGCGGCCTTATGCGGCAGGGTCTGTGCTGCCTGAATTCTTCCTGTGCCAGCTCTTCCCCTGAGCCCTTGCAGTAATTAGCTGTTTGGGGTGCCTGTGATATTTATAACACGAAAGCACATCGCTTTCCCTACAACAGGGCTCCTCCACCTCCCAGTGGGAGGAAACCCAGGGCCCAAGTGCCTCGACCACTGTCACAGGGTTGGCCATCCAAGAACAATCGATTTCTAAATGTGCCTGAACCTTGGGTGACCTGAAATATAGCAGCAAGTATTACAAGCTGGGACATCTGGTGGACAATAAAACTTTTTTTTTTATTTGTTTTTACATGAAGCAGCTGTACTTGAGCAGATGACCAGGGGCTGTGCAATCAAAGTGTGAATAGCTGAATTAGCGAATTATATTAGGCTTCTTAGGCACTTATTTAAATGCTGCATGCTCTTTTTTAATTTTGCTTTATTAACATCTACCAAAAACACAGCAGTGTTGGCATTATGGTTATTAGTGACTTTTTTGCTTCATTAAAATTTACAGCACGTTTTACATTCACCATCTGGGACAGCTTCTCCCACGTTTATGGTTAAAATGTAACTTAAAGCCAGGCCTAATAGTCTGAAATAAAAGATTTTATAGATAAAACTCTTTATTCGGATGCCAGTGTTACCTCTTTTCTCTAGCGTCCTTGTGTGCAAACAGAATGTTATTTTGCCCAGTCACCGTGGTACAACATAGTGCTAGGATACAGACAAATATTTCTGCTTTCAATAAAAGATGTTGTATCAAAGGAAAAGGTCGATCGTGCTATTACTTGGAATGCTGCAGCTTATGGAGTATGGCTGGGGAGGGAATTAGACTACTCAGAGGAACTTCAGACTAAAAGACCTTCTGGGTCACCGAGCCTAAACCCCTGCTATTGCAACTAACTACCTTGGATAATCCCTTTCCAAAGGATTGCAGAAAGAATAAACAGTGCAAGAGAAATGTGAATGTGTTGAAAGGCAGCATATAATGTGAGCCCAGCTCTGAACCCAAGCTGATGTACCCCTGCAGTTTCCAGGCTTGAATTGCCTTGCTCCTAAGCATTTCAAAGCATGGGCAGAATATGTTCAAGTATGTCTTCGCTTAACTGCATAAACATAGCTTTTAATTCTTCCTCCCTTTTCCTGCTTTTCTTTACTGTTGAGTAACGAGCTGGGAAACCCACTTTCTTGTTTATTCAGGCTGGGAATGTGGAAAAGTTGTGGTGTGTGGAGAGGGCAAAGTGAAGAGAGGTGTGTGATATACTAGTGCTACGAACATGTGCTTTCCCCACCATTTTGAGTCTGAAGGAGAAGTTGATTCAAAATTCAAAATAGTATTTTATTCAGTGTTACCACTTGGGATGCTAAATGTTGGAAAATTTGTCCACTTTTTGATCTCCCCCATTCCCCCCTTCCCCCTCCCCGCCCCAGCTTTTAAATTCTTCAATAGAAATGTCCATTCTCCACAAAGCAAAACTTTGAAACAAACAAACATAAGAAAAATTAGAGTGCTTATCAGCTCTGTGAGCACTCAGATCTTCCTCGGCTCACCAACCGAAGGTGGATTTCTTATGTGGGACGTCCGCACACAATTCACGTATCCTAGCATCTCACGGGCTTACAGTGCACTTGTGACTTCTCCCTCATCTCATTTGGTTTCTAGATGTGTATCTTATGTGATAGAGGAGTGACAATAACATGGATAATATTAGAAGTCCATTCCCTTTTATGCTTGTTATTTCATACTGACACCTCGTTGTGACAAATATTTACAGATCCTTTAGATTTCAGCATGATACTAGAACTGCAGTTACATGAGTAACCTTTCTGCCTTTGCTGCTACAACTCTCCCTTGGCTTCAGTGTGAAGTCCATGCTACCTCTTTTCTTCTTTAGAGCTGTTGTGGCTGATGGATGGGTAGTTTTTCATCTTTCCTTCTTTTCCTTGCATCTCACGATTAGTCTTTTCAATTAATGGTTTACAGATGGAGCTGCCTGGAACTAATTTAGAAGGGCGAAAATGATTGATATGAATGCTTAACAAGAATCCGAGAAAAATTTCTGAAATTCTTCTCTTTGAAGCAGATTTTTGCTATCTTGCTACCCTTGAAATTCACATACCAGTAAATTATAAACATACAAGAATGAGAGGTGTAAAATACATGTAATATTAATTGTCCTGCGTAAATTCAAATGGTGGGCAGGTTTCAAATGTAAGTTCAACTTTTCGACTTTTTGAGTACACTGAATTCATCTGGAAAATGGATACTGAGTTTTTTTGGTTTTCACCTGCACGTGTGATTTCAGACATTTAATTTTCTAGTTGCAATACTTGGTTACTCCCCCTACCTACAGATATGTGCCAGAGCTACTGACACTACTTTACTTCTCTGTAATTTTTGTTGATTCTAAAATGGCTACAAATTCAATATTTTATTTTCACAGACCTTGCTTTTGCTGAAATAAATGACAACACTTTTTCAAGTTCCTGGTAGACACACTTTGGCTCTGCTTCTCCTCTCTTTAGCCTGCACATAGGAGATGGGCAGTTCCCGTATAATCTCTGTTTAGAAACAGTTATTGGAAGTGTGGAAGACATGCGATAAAGAGGGGGAAGATCATCTAAACCAAAAGGAAGCAAATGTAAGGTCACAATTACGAGTAAAACTTTTGCAAGTATTCTTTTCCAAAGGGAGAAAGTTCAATCTGTTTGGTTCATACCTATTCTTGTCATTCACACTTCCCATCTAGATGAATTTGAATATGGTTAAAAAAAAAAACCAACAAAACAAAACCAAGCCCCAAAAAATATAAAGTTGGCATAAACTGTCATACCATCACTGGGATTTGGCAAATAAGCTACTCAATAGAAGGAATGTGGGATAGAGTGCAGTAGACAGTCATCCAGATGCTGTGCTTGGAAGGAAGATGGTCTTGTCGTGATTTCTTTGTTCCTGCAAATCTCATGATCTTTCAACCTGTAGTTAAAAACTCCCAAGTGGACTGTTGAAATTCCCATCTCCAGAGACAATCTGGATGAAAGATTCCAGTAAAATGTAAATTTTCAGGTTGTGAAAATTTTCACATGTGATAATCCCACCTCTTTTTGATACAGCATTTAAGCAAATATTTAAATTAATTCTGGTGTGCAATCCCATTGATTTCCTGTTTAAAAAATTGTGCATATGTGATAGAGTTTCATTGAATAATGCTGATGGTATTTGAGAAACAATTGTTTTTATCTTTCCTTTTAATATTTATAATCCTATCAGCTCTGGCACTGTTTGCAAGTTCTGGCTTCATAAATACCTGAATACAGCAGAAATCCCAAATATGGGCTTTATATCAAAATATATGGTGTTCACAGGCTTTGACATGCATCTGTCTTCCCTCACTTATGACTGTTTTCTTTTTGAAGTTCCTCCCTCTTCTTTCTGTAGTAGTAGGGAGTCTTTCCGCTCATTGTAACTCACTTTTCAGTGAAAACTTTTCATTTTTTAGTATATAAAGCATAAGTTGTGCTTGGCCATACATAAGGATAAAACTAAGGGGACAGGCATTTTATAATTCCTTAATCCCACTTTAGTATTACAGAAAGCACTGACTGATACATATTGCTTCCCCCCCCTCCCCGCCCTAAAATGTGTAATGTTTGCCTGTTGTGCTCCAAAACCCTCAAATTCCATCTTCATGTGAATGCTAATTTTAGGGGCAGAGGGAGAAGCATGGAGGAATTGCTATATGGAAAAAACTCAGACTGGATCCTACCCTTTCTCTAGGTTTGGTGTAGTATAGGAGCCAGGAGATTTCAAGTTCCTCCTGTGCCTGCCACAGCTGTGATCTTGGACAAATCATTTTGCTGCCCAGTCCTTCTCTTGCCTCCCACTCCTTTCCGTTTCCTTTATTTGGACTTGGAATTCTTTGGTGAAGAGATGTTGTATATTTATTTCAGAATTGTGTATGCATACGGAGGCAAAGTTTGCCCTGTATCAAAGGTGACTGCTGGGTGTGCTGTTCTCCTCCTTTGTATGTGTAAAAAGTAAATACTCGCATTTTATCCCTGCTGTGACCTGTTGGCACACTCCTTCAGCTGTGCCTGTTTTATTCCCTTTAAAAGCTCCAATGTGTTTATTTAATACCCAGATTTTAAGAAGTCTCTTCAGCTGATATATTAGCTTATTTTCTTTTCTGAATGTTCCAGAGCTGTTCTACCATTAAACAGATTAAGAAAGGAATTACGAGCTTTCACTAATATCCCAATACTGAAGAGCCTTGTAAGAAGCTCGTATTTTTTGCCAAAGAAAACAAACCAATCCCCAATGACTTGAGAATCTTATTCTTTTGGAAAACATGCTTCTTTCAGCAATTCGTAGTGATATTCAGAATTCAAGTATAAAAGCACCAAGGTACAGAGGCCCTTGTGACTGTATCAAAGATCTTGAGAGAAAGGCTACTCAGTTTTCAGAAGTTCAGAGGACTCCAGAAGACAGCAGCCTGCTTAAGATCTGAGGTGAAATTCTGCTTCAAGTCAAGTCAATGGGAATTTTGCAACACAGACATAACATGAAAAATCACTGTCATCGTTAGCCAGATTTTTTCCTTGAAGTGGTATTAGGCATACCAACAGAATGTATGGTCTGATGCGTGGGGAAAACATATTTGCCTGTTGCACAGGCATATTTTCCTCTGCCCTCTCCTCATTGTACTATCCACATGTCTATTTCTGCAGAACAGTGCTTTCTTAATGCTTTTATAGAAAACCATGAATGCCTTAAATGAAGAGTTAGACTATACTGGTAACTTTTTTCCTGTTATGTTTTTGGAAGAATTATACTTTCTCTCCTTTGTACACTATTACCTCTAAGTGAGTAAGAGACACCTTTACCCAACTTTTTATGCATGACAAATGGTTCCACAGCTAACAGTGGCCTGGAAACCAGTGCTACTTTTGTCTTTTCCTCATCAGATAATGTTATTCCCTGCTCCCCCCGCCCCCCCCGCCCCCCCAACTCTCCCACATTTTAGCCTTTGCTGCAGGGCATTTGAGATAGGATGGGGAAAAATAAATTGTGAGATTCTTTGCCGTTATTGGAAAATGAAATCTTGGAGAGCTTTACTACGGGGCCTACCAGCAGCTGTTAATGAGGCTTTATTAACCTCAGACTATATAGCATGAAATATTATGGTATAAATAAATGTGGTGCCAGGGCCAAGCTGCCTAATAAATGGCATGATAGAGGGGACTGTGTGCCTAGGGCATTATGACATAGAGCCTTTCCCCTCTAAGTCACTATTTTAAATTCAACGTGGGTTGGCAGTGACTGAAGGCCGTTATTACCCGATGGCTCTTAAATACGCTACGCGAAGTAAATTGGAGGTCTCGCTTCATTTCCTTAGGGATAGAGGTCTGTGTTCCAGCTGACAGTAACTGACATCTAAGTTCAAGGCTCAGCACAGGAACTGCGCTTGGGAAGGACGTGGCCACAGAACGGCTCTTTCGCGTTGTACCCTGTCCCCTTACGCAGGACTCTAGAGCACTGCCATGCTGCGGTGTGAGAGTTAATACTGTGGGCTCCTGCCAAGGCTCATTCATGGGATAAGCAAAATGCTTTGTTTCAGACCATTACCAATAATATCCTCCAAGGGCTTCTTTCCATACCCTGCTCAGATAAATTAAGACTATATTTAATAGTACTCTTGATACAAATAAATGAGATAGCTTATGAAAGCAGGTATAGCTATGGTGAATATAATGAAGAAAGAGGTTCTTTGTAATTACTAAATTCAGTTATAAGGAATAATGATTTATTATAAAGTCTTGCTTGGTAGTGAGGAAGAAGATAGGCAGTTTGTAAGTCTATTTCTAACATTTAAGTGGATTCTCATCTTCTGGTCTAATTAAATGACATGCTATTAGTTTTTAATAACCTGGGAAATGAAATTACAATTGTATAAACCATTGACTAATGATTTTTTGTACAACCCCACCCCAAGAGAATTAAATATATAAACCTATAAGAAAACTATTTTAACTTAAAATAGGAAGCGAACTGCAAGGTAGACAAATGAATGGACTGTCTGCTCAAGAAATCAGAAGTAACATGGAAATATTAAAAAGAAAAAGGAGTGTGTCCCCCCAAAACATTGTGATTTCTTTCTTTTCAACTATGCTCATCTTTGTAATTTCATCTCCGTTTTCTTGTTTGTTTTCAAGTAGTCCACTGGCAAATGGAAGAATAAAGAGGAGTGGGACTGTTTCGAGAGGGATTCTTCCTCTTGAAGCAAAGTAAATGGAAGGAGGCTGAAACTTTTAGTCTGAAATTTCATTAAGAATGTAGATTTAAAAGGTAGATTTAAATTTTTCCCAAATTTGCCTTTGGAGCCTTCTTTTTTTTTCTTTTTTACAGGGACTAAAGTTTCATTAAAAATATCAAGGAGCAGAAATCTGTACATCGTTTGTACAATTGAAAAAAGCGAGAGAGAAAAAAGATGTGTAGGATTGTTCGTGAACTGAAGTACGCCACTCTGGGAACTGGCAGTATAAATACCCACATAAGATGCCATGATACCAAGTCCTAGTGTTGGGACTGGGTATGATATTACTTTGTTGAATACTAGGTATCATCATCATATGGAGACACAGAGCAAGATTAAGGCCAAATTTTTCCTGTGCTCTCATTCTTCATCAACTATTGAGTTATAATGTGCAAAGAAAGCCTAAAAGGTACCCAGAGGACTTCAGGGTCAGTTAGGTTCTACAGTGTGAATGCTGTCAATTAATTTCAAAAAAGGACAGTGGGCAATTACTAGACAAAAAACAACTAACCAACCTCCTCAAATAAAAATACCCACAAATCTCTCCAAACACCTGGCCTTCCTTGCTTGGAGAGGAATTAAACTTTGTGTATTTATTTATTAATTTATTTCCCCCCCTCCTTTGAACTCAAGGCTATCGACCTGAACAGGAGACCTCAGCTGGGACTTAATTAGAGGAGCTGGGATTGGGAAATGACAGTCGCAGTGCTATTATGCTGCTATGCCACAGCCTTTACTTCTGTTTCTGCTGTGAATATAATTAATATCCTGCACCTAGTCTTAATAGTGCCAGCAAACTCTAGCACAGAGACATTATTGCTTCGTGGCCCAAGGAGAATGCTCTTACATTTCTGGGTTTAGTGTCATCCATCAGAGACATTGGCCTTGGCTGTGTGAAGGGGCATTATGCAGTCAGTTAAGGCAGTTGTTTCCATACTTCTTGTGGGAAAGCGATCATTTTTCAGTAATATATTAGATGCATGGGCTCTTTCTTTCAGTGCTCTGTTGCTCTTTCTCTCTCCCCATGTACCATTATGGTATACCTAGTTTTTGCAGAGGCTATGGGGACTCTCTTATTATGTCTCATAGGCTACATTTTCTTCATCTGGGACACAAAAGGCAGAATATTTGCTCCCTGATGTGGAGCAGCAGCAGCTGCAGAGCACCTGCCAAGCCACAGTAAATGGCAGTGTGGCAAGGTCTGGAATGCTAATAAAAGAGCGGTCTCTGGGAACTACTTTGACTTCCTCGGCGTTAAATTAGCCACGAGACTCTAAGCCCCGTTCCCTGATTTGTCACTCACTGGGGGGACAGGGAGTATGTGGTTGTAACCTTCATGGATTTCCCCTGATACAGTGTCAGTAGTTGACTCGTGATATGGATCTTGCAGCAAGGAGGGACTGCTCACCAGGCTGGCACACTGTGTTAAGTGTGTGCATGGATGGTTAGTTGGGTTTTTGTCACTTCCAGGTAAAGAGGTGACAAGTCTCCAGCTTGGGACAGCTTTGCAATGGCAAGTAAGATCAGGAGCCACTGCTGCAGGTGTGAGGAGGCCTGGCAGAAGACTAGAAACTTTTATTGGCAATGTGCATGTTTTTGAGGCAACTGAAACCAATTTCTACTGTACAAAGGGTGAGTTGTGGTGGTCTGAGGGAGAACAGGAGTTTCTTCAGCTTTAAAGACTATGGCTGGTATAGAAAGAGCTGGGCTCGGAGAAGTGATGGGTGGGTACTAGGACAGCAGGTATCTGCTAACAATGGAGCAACGTATGGATCATGTTTAGAAGAGAAAAGGAAGAAACTCCCATCATTTATCTTGATTTCCATTTGTCCCCCTTCTCTACTGCTCCCATTGTTCAAATTCTCAGAGACCAGGATTAGATGTAACCAGGGATTTTTTTCTGGCTAAACTGAGGTTTAGTTGTGGACAGCCACCTTCTCCCCAGCTATCCTCACCATCCAGGTGTTAATGAATGGTGAAGTGAAGATAGATGCACGTGCATACACAAGGTAAAAACTGTGGCAGTGCTTGTGTCGTGCTTTAATAAAGAGAGCATTGCTGGCACAGGCTGCTAAATGCGAGTTCATCAATTATGCATGAAATTACAGCATTTGTATGCAAAGTTGTGAGAACATCATGGACATATGGCTGGAATAACTGCCAAGATACTCTGGTGATAAGCACAGTGCGTGTGCCTAGACAGAAGCTGATTGAAGTCGATAGGCAAACTGGTGTATTACTTCTCTCTCAACTTCAAACAGGAAAACCTTAAAATACTTTCCCATGTGTTTCTTCGATGCTGTTGTGCTAATAACTAGCCCTGAAAATAGCTACGATTTTTGGTAGAAATATATGGTCCACATATAAAAACAACTAAAAAAAAGTCATTAATTGTGCTAACTAAAACGTTTTTCTTCTTTTACAGATTTATTTTTCTGTAGCTTTTGAAATACCTGGGAAGTAGGAATGGCCTTTGAACTTTCTCATGTGATAAGGTAATACTTTCTTTTTCTGCTAAATTTTCCAGGCAGTTTCTGGTAGAATCACCTAAGAGTATGGCCCTTTGTTCATCAGAGCAGAATTGATCAACTCCTAGCACACATATGCTACATAAGCTATTTTAATGCTCTCTTGCTGCAAACTACTGGAAGTCTTATTCAAAACAAGTAGCTTTCTCTTGAAGAAACACAGTGTAGCACCAGCTTGTGTTGCTGTTGCTCTCAGTTAATTGGAACGTATAAAATCTGAATGTTATTTTTGGGCTGTGGTGTATTCTTCTTCCCCACACCCAAGGCATGATGAAGAACCCCAAGGTAGTGTCTTCAAGGCTAATAATTAAGAAACCAAAGCAGCTTCTCCATCTCTCTTTGAACTAGAAGTAAGCTGTGGTTTCTGGAGGTCCATACTATAATGACTGATATACCCAAGTCTGTACAGACCAAGGAGGTGATATCTCCATCAAGCAACCAAATTTGAGAATGAGATGCCCTCACAGATTTTTACTTATCAGCTTCTAGAAGGTATTCTTTGATGGAGGTGAGGAGGTACTTATGTTTCTTTGTCTGAGTGTATACCCTTCACCACGTGCATGTAAACCATGTTAAAAAGTCATCTCCATGTTCTCATATTTTAATGTGTATGTCATGTGATTGCACTGCTAATTCCTTTTTAAAATTGCTTTATTTGCTCATGTTGATCCACATTTATGTTTAATAGTCAGTTTCTTTGCATGTTCTGCATCATCTGTTCTCTAAATGAATGATTTTAACAGTACTGGGACTAAGCTAACCTGGAGAATTGCTTTTGAGATGAAAGGGAAAAAAATGGTCTGTAAATTAGTCTTTTGCAATCTCTGGTCAAAACAGAGTCTTGCTGAGTGACTTTAAAGAACAACTGGGCAAGGCAGAGACCTTGACAAATAAGCTTTCAGAGACAGTCCAGATGTAATGCCTCTTCTACACCATTAATAATTTTTCTAGAGTGTTTACTCAAGTGTTTTTCCTGATATAATCACACAATTGCTTTCAGCCTCCTGTTAGGCCTGGCTCAAAGCAGATTGTCAGAAAATGGCTAAATTATTACCTTTCATGTCTAGCAACATTTGGTTGAAAAAATATCGTTAAAATGCTGGTTTTGTGTTTTAGCATAGCCCAGGAAAGAGCAAGGTTTTGTTTTTTTTTTCTCAGCCGAAGCACAGGATTTCAGAGGTTTTGTCAGGACTGCTCACTTTGATGAATGTTGTTGCAACCAGGTTTTTACATTTGTTATCGTCAGTACCATATCCAGGCACTTGCATATTAGTATTGTGGCTGTAGTGCTGATCACCTGAAAGAGCCTCCACTGCTAGCAAGCCAGTCTTTTTCTTTGGATGAGTATATCTAAGTCATAAATCACTATGCATTTAGATAGGAATGACTGTCATGGTTGTTTCTGCTTCCTATTCACAGTCTATATTCCTCCTATAGCTTACATCCTGCCTTACATTCCTCGTGTGTTGCAGGAAAAACATATTTGCATCAGAATTTACGGACTCAAATACATCCAGTCTGCTTAATTATCTATCAAATGGAATACATGCTGCCTTTTGTAAGCTGGCTTCTCTGCTCCATTTTTATTTAAATCAAGCATCAATTTAGATTAACAAAATTAGCAGGTGTGCTGCATGTTCTACAGACTCGCAGGTCATGTGAAACCTTTTCAGATTCCAAATATGTGTAATATTCATGCACTGCTGTTGTAACATTACTTACCCGATGTATGTTGGCCATACAAATACTATGAAATTAAACTTCTTCTGCAGTTATTGGCCATAAAGCATTCTTTAGACTTTTTATCTCCTTGATACGATGGCAAATTTAGTAGATAGTCATCCGGGCATTCTTTGTGCTGATAGAGGCATTTTTTTGCAATTTGGAAGAAGGTGTAGTCATTAGTTAATAAGTTTTTTTTTTAAACCACGTTGTTGTTTCAGAGCTCAGCTCTTCACCTCGCTAGGGGAGATTTTCTGTGCTAAATGAGAATGGAAGCACTGCATCAGTTCAGGTTAAACAGTACCTGCATATGAGACAAAACTGTACTGTCATGGAGCACCGTTTCCATGTAGCCAGCGGAGAGCTGCTGGAAAACCTACAGGCTAAATGCAGACACAGATGTAGCCAGCAGCATGGAAGGTTCCGCTGAGCCCTATGGAGTCTGTGCATTGCTGCCCCTCTGGAGAAGGCATCTCTGAGATGTCACTGTAATTTGGAGGAACATCTTCCCTCATCAGCTGCTGCACCAAAATGATGGGTGTGCAGCTCCCCCTGCAGCCCAGCACCTTTTATTCAAAAAGCATTGGGGGCACAAGAAAGGATGACTTTGTCATTGAAAAAGATGGTTTGCATCTGAGCCCTCCTCACCAGTGGGGACTTGTTCTTGCCTTTAGTGAACTTGGGGATCGACATCATTGCTCTCAAGTGCATTAGGGATTCCTCTCAGCCGAGGGCTTTTTTTTTTTTTTTTTTTTTTTCCGTTTCAGTGTCTCAAGCTGGAGCTGGCTCCCTGCCTGCTGCTTGTTGGAGCTCTTCCCAGGCCACCTCATATTTTTCCTAAAGTATATTTGTTAACTTGAAAAATACATATGAAGATAACTAATGTTTCTCCTCTACCCCCTGTCTTCCTTCACCATCATGTACCCTCTGGTTAGTTCAGTGCTAACTAAAATAGCATAGAGAGGATTCCCCTGTTTTTGCTTTCCATTGAAACAGCAGTGTTTCTCTTACCTGTGTTTACTTTCTGGCAGCATTCCACTCCTTTAGTTTGTGCCAGCTTTCTCCCCTCATTTCTGAAGCCTGTTTGTTTTGTTTTGTATCTTTTTTTCCAGGAGAAGAGTGTTTCAGAAGGTGGAGGTTGAAGACAGGCACATAGAATTTGGGAATTCCGTCCCCTGTACGGCTGTACAGAGGGTCCAGGGAGCAGCTTGTGGATGGAAAATTGAGAATGGTACTTTGGCTGCTCTGATTTGTTTCATCAAGCAACCCGCCCTGTTCCTCAACTTGCATGTGTAGGAAAATTGACTTGGACGCTAATTCTTGGACTGTAAAAGTTTGCCTGTGCAGGCTAACAGAGGTATAAACTTAAAGTACCTTAGATAAACCATATTACAGCCCTGTGAAGCCACATATTTAGAAAAAAAAGTGGCCTAATTTAATTTGCTTAAATCATTTCTGCAACAAATTAAACTGAATTCAGGAGGCATCTATTCTAGGCTTTTGATGTGGTTCAACTAATCCACTTGATTCGGATGGATTTTCCTGAGTGTGCCATGTGGACAAGCCGTGACACGCAGCACTACACTGTCAAGTTATTTTCCCTCAGGAGACCAGAACATATAGTAATGAACAACAAGTGGCTGCACACAGAAAAAAGATCAGTTAATCAACAGCAGTAGAAGCATCGGGTGCAAATCAGAATCAGATGAGGCCGAGGAAGGGTTGTGGTGTACGTTTTGCTGGGCAAATCTCCCACATTATGGCCCTCCTGACAATGAGGAAGCCCACCAAAGGGACTGATTACTGACCAGCTATTTACTTGCTGGAAGGTGTCTCAGCTGAGGGAAAGAGCTAAGAAAGGTTGGACTAGATGATCTCCGGAGGTCCCTTCCAACCCTACGATTCTGTGAAAGTAGGGGTTTGGGGGCAGATGCTGGAATCTTTGTTGTGATCAGGAGAGATTGCTTTGCACAGGAGAAGCAAATAAAATTCAGAGGATGATTTGGAGTCTGGGTATGGTGTTGGCATTTCCTGAGGGAAGAAAGTGGTTTGCAGGGTTTCTAATGGACTATTTAAGACATCTCCACGCCCCTTCATCCTACCAAGTTGGGGGGTGAAGAAAACCTCAGGAGCATTGCCTTTTTGAACACAGTTCTTGTGCTTTCAGCTAAAAGTACTGAATATAAATATCCAATTTGTGAATTATGTAAAATATGTTGTATTTTGATGTTCATTATATAAAGAAATTAAATATGATGCATTTCTACATTGAAGATGAGCTTAATTTCACTTTACTAAAGTACCGTTTTAGTAATTATCACAATTGCTTCATCTTTATAGATGGTTACCTCTGCTCTGGAATGGGGCCCATTTAAGCACAAGTACATTTTTACACTCCTAGAAGAGGTAGCTGCCATTTTGTGACGAGCTACCAATACGGCCTATCAGAGGATTATGATATTCACACTATTTACTTTTTACTTTTTCTCATATTTCTGGTAAGTTTTCCCCTCATCTGCCATTTGAGATACACTAACAGGAAAAGAAGAAGGTTTATGGTGGTTTTGTATCAGGGAAACAGCAGGAGGTGGACTTGCAGTTAATCTCACAGAGGTGACTGATCAGGATATCTTGCCTTGTAAGCTTTGTTTATACTATGTGAACCTTTGCACAGCAATCTGTATGATGGATGAAAGACCGAGGTTTGTGGGTGTTTTTTTTTTTTCTCTCTGTGCACACTGTACAAATTTTGTGTTTCTTTTAGAGCTTTTGCTTTTCTAACAAAGGACAAACAATGGAGGATTAGAAGGTTTGCCAAATCCATTGTGACAGCATCCTTGGAAGCTGCCTGCTGGAGAGAGACAGGAGTTGAGAGACACATCTGACTGTGGGATCTTCTGTTGTAGGTCAGCAGAAGGCCACTTCTTGCAGTAGGGTCCACTTACCGGTCATGTTTGCTGGACTGAAATGGCTTTTAGTTTGCACAGGTATTCTGAGTGGGTGTTAAAGTCCACTTCCTAATAAGTCATGGCAATAAATAAAAAAAAATAGAAAAGCAGGAGTTAAGCCTGCTTGCAAATAATGTGTAGCTGCGGGTACATCTTAGCAGCTGGATAATAAGTAGAGTATTCTTTCCCTGGAGCCATAAGCGTAACAATGTAAGAAGACAAGACAAAGCTCCATGCGTGTGTAATGCTAAAAATATCAAGTTAGAGTCCCCCGGCTTTAGGTCAGCTGTTCGATAGCAGCTAAAAGGAAATCCCTTCCCACCTCCTGCCCCATATTCTGTATGGACGTGTTCTTACACACATACAGAATAATGATGCCATGGCTTTTAATTAGGGCTTATAAATCAAACTTAATTGCCTTTCTCCAAGCAGGTAAACTATTTTCAGTAAAGAATCTACCCAAAGAGGAAGTTATACAGCCCACTGTCCACAATTAAACAGCAAAAAGTGCAAAAAAGAAATGAAATGATGTATGGAGGAGTTAGAATGTCCTCCTCTTTGATGCAAATACACTTTTGTTTTTTCAGAACAATGGGAATAAATTCAAAGAGGGGAAAAACCTCAAGCACTGGGCTAATATTATTAACCCCCTCCCAGTTTTTTGCATTTTTTTCTATACAACAAAAATATCTTTTCTCCCCTCTCCTTTGGAGTAAATAGCTGCGTTTTTTTTTCTCTACAGACTGGAGATCGTGAATTGAAACAGCCGTAATGAGAGTGGCAGCCAAAAACAAGGGCACTTACAAAGGATAATTATTGCTTAGGTTATGAATATCAACTTTCTATTGACATGAAAAAATTATATCTTACAGAGATATTATAAGCATTGTCATTCACAATGAAGCATGACAGAAAAGATTTTACTCTCAGCTGCGTGTAGAATCAAATCACGTGAACCATTCTTTCTTCAGAGAAATGTGAAGCTGAAACTTAGAAGGATGCAGATTTCTACACAAAAATAGCGACATTTCCCTTCCTCAGATGTGGTGCAACACTAGTGTGGAGAACTGAAATATAAGAACCAGAGGTGGGAAATGTAAAGTTCTCTGAGCGCTGAAAGAATTTCCAATTCCCCACACACTTGTTACCTGTCAGCCTCATTTTTGATTAAGAATGTCCCTGCCAGGGAAGTGGGTTGGATACTTCCAAAATACTTCCTCCAACAAGGGATTGAGATCCTAGATCTGAAATAGCATTTGTATTTCAAATGACAGCAGCAGTGGCAACCTCAAAGTCCTAAGGACTGAGCAGGAAAAAGGTACGCATGCATAGCCTTACTGTTCAGTTGAAAATCACAAAAGTATAATTCATTTACGACATCTTGTATATACAATATTCTGACATTCCTTTTGTGTGGAAAGTAAAAATAATGCATTTCCCCTGTCCTAGTTGTGCTTAAATCTTGCTGTTACTGCTTGCATAAACACCAAGCTTATTCCATCTATATAGATGTTTTTAAAGGCTGTTATTAAGGAAAAAAATGCTGAATGTTGTCATCCATAGCAATTGCACACAAAGTTTGTCATAAAGTTTATGGCCTCTCTTTGTCTAAGGCAGCATTTTTTGTGTGCTGTGGTCCATAAGGTATTATAACTTGACTATGATGTCAAGAACAAAATCTCACAGGAAATTTGTAGGCTCATATATAACCACAAGTTAAAAATAGAGAAAATAATAATCGAACATTCAAAGCAGGGCCTAATTTTGCTTAGAAATGAGAAGTAACATGACAATACTGCTTAAGTTGGTCTCTGGTTTCCTTTCAAACACTTAGGTGGTCTTTCAAATGAAAGTTGTGAAACACTGGTTTTAGTTTACTTGTATTTATCACTTGAATTATTTATTTGTATTTACTGCTTCTAGTGCAGCATATTTTAGCATTTCCGGATCTCCAGAAAATATAATCTGGCACGTTAATTTTGCTGATGTTTTCCCTGCTGGCATTTTGAAACCTTGCAGATCTGGGAATGGATGTGCAGAAGTTTCTCTCCAGTTTGTTCTGTTCCAATGGTGCTGCACTTCTTGTCCACTACTCAGAAGCCTCTGGGGGGCTTTGGGGTCTTTGGATTCCCAAGGGACAGAAACAACCAAGAATATGCTTGCCATCTGTGTTTGATGTGGTCCTGACCTTTAGGTTTTGGGTATTTATCTTAACTAAGTAGGAGATGCCTTTACTGCCTCAAAACTATTTGAGCTCAGCTGCTCTCTATAAAATTTACCTAAATCCATCTGGGGACTCCACCTAAGTCTGTGTCCAAAAGTGAGCAAGAACTTTCTCCCTGCAATGTGCATGTGCAATAGCAGTTCCATATGTCCTGATGGAGATCGGTGGGATCCCCAGCATGGGTTGTTTCTTTCTTGGCTTAATGTTTTATAGTGCTGAGGACTGGTCTGCGAGAACAATGGAGTGGAACTATACTTTTCCTCCTAAATGCTGTTTGTTGCGGCTCTGTTTAATGGATTAAGTTTCCTTCCAGTAAGTTTTTGTGGCCAATTCTGCGATGTGAATTTTTGTAAAGGTTGGCAAATCTTTTTTCTGTCCTATATATGGAACTAATTTTCTGGACTTCATGGCTATGAGCTGTAATTTCACATGGTTTGATGCTTTAGATGTGGGACAAAGAGGATTTCGTTTATTTGCTGTATAATTTATTTCTCTTTTCCACTTCATCATATGTATCGTTCTGTAAATGTGTCCTTCTACCTTTGCCTTCTACCTGCATGAAGTCTTTAGGAGCAGTCACTGTTCATCTGTGACTTTCTTCAGGTGAATATGTCTCTTCCAGTTTGCATTTCCATCATAACTTTTTAACCAAAGTATGCTAGGCCGTGTCACTTCTACATTTTGCATTCCTTAGGATAGGTACTGTCTTTGTTTTCTCTTGATTATTTTATATGAAAAAATGAAGCAATTTCTTTCTAATGAAACATCACGATATTGGGAATTGTTTTTGATATTGCTGTGCTGTTTTTTCTTAGCACAATTTATCACTGAGGGAATAGGTATTTACTGAGTCGCTGGAAGTCTTAAGCGTGTGAATAATAGCATAAATTACCTGCTTGAGAAACATCAGTGAGACAAGACGATTAGAGGGAGTGAAAATGTCTGCTTTGATAAATTAAAGTTGAACAATTTCAGAAAAGAATTTGTTCTCTAATTCTGTCCTCAGCTGTCTGTATAAATCTAGAGTGCAATAGCAATGTCAGTGGTATTTATCCACATTTCCGATGCAGACTGAGAATACCACTGGCCACTGCACGGTTAAATACAACAGGACTGAAGCCATGGGAGGTGTCCTGTCTACCACTCTGTAACTTCGGTATTTGCCTGGGTGATATTAGAAATACTGAAGCTCTGACAACATATTTTTACTGCTTAAGCTAGGTATTTTTGATTGTAGAAGAGCTGCAGTCAAGTTAAAGAAAATAATTTAATGCTGGAAGTAGTCCTAGCGAATCGCCATAGGATCTCCCACATTTCTCTTTAGCTATAGATTGACAGATGTTTTTCTAGTAGAAAACTGATACGCTGGAGTTCTTGGAGAATGAGTGCAAAGATTATTTAAAATTATCAAAGCACTAAAAATATGAGTTGCAAATTTCAATTCTTTAATGTTTTTAAAGTGAATGTTTTAACTTTAAGCACTTATGCTCTTGTATGGTTCTGAAAACAGTTGTTGTACATACAAAATCAATAAAAATTAAAATGAAATGAAAAGGCAAGGCTACCACTATAGGCAAATCAAATATTTTAACCATTAGGTGTAACACTATCTCTTTTTCTTCTCTTTCCACTGTTAGTTAAGAGGATGTTCCCTGCTCTCTCCCCACATATTTTCCTTAGATTATCTGATGTGAAAAGCATCTCATACACTTTGTGACAAGGGCCTCCCAGATGAAATTCCTTACTGGTAATGGACGTATTGTGACCGTTTCGTACGCATAATCTAGCCTCTTTGCTTTTCACGTAGTGAAACTTAAGATTCAAACAGATTGGGACACTTGTGCTGTATAGCAGTTTGACTGATAATATCTACCTAGTTTCAACTTACATCAGTCTTACTGAAAAAGCAATTGAGATGAGCTATGCCTCCAGCAAATTATGAAAATGCTGTTTGTTGGATTACTCACAACCTGCTGCATATGGGTCTGCCTTGCAATTACAGTCAAGTACATGTATACATTACCCTAAGGAAGGAGGGCAGCTATAATGGAAAGATAATAACAACACTTCTTAGAAGTCATTGGAATATATACAAGTGTTCAGCACTGAAAAATGTTGCCCTGAATGGCTTTAACCTTAATGTTTGACAATGAGGATGAATAGGTGAATTAATACTTTTCTTTTTCCCCAAAACACTTTTCAAAGAAGAAATCAATATATTTGTCACAAACACCATCCATGTTTATTTGTGAGTTGATGCAAGCCTTATATTTGTAATAATCCATGTTAATCCATAAAGCATAATCCATAGGCTAGTTAAGTCTCCAGTGCTTTTGGTGGCCTGTGGATGAGGCTCTTTGTTACTCTCTTTTTATATGTGTTGCTTCTGTCAAAAGAATTGACTTGTCTGGTGCAATCTGCTGTTTGTCCTCAAGAGCTTTCTGTAGAGCCTTGGGTTGGAGCCTCTCCTGATCGATGCTGCATACAACCAGTTGTGACTGGCTGAAAGGTAACCAAGATATTTTTTAAAAAAAAATATTTACTTTAACTTACACTTTAAGAATCATGGCTCTAAGGCACACTAGGCACTTGAATCTGAAGTTGGAAGTACAGCTAGCAAGAAGAAATGAACGTAAATCAGAATCCTCGTTTTGCTGGATTCATGTTCACTAGCTCCAGCACCCAGCATACTTTCCCCTTTGATTCATATTTGGGTAGCCTCTTCAAAACACAACTTTGCAGCAGTTGAACAAAAGCTTAAAAGACAAAGTTTAGCTTTTGTTGCTTTCATGTGACTGTGAAATACCCTCGTTGCATTGAAGCCTGGCATTACAAAACACACCAGTGAATAATACAACATACGACAGGTTGTTGAAACAAAGGCCATCCCAAACTGATCTAGGAGCTTTCGGATCTGCATCAAATGCTTCTGAGAGGACAAAATGAGATGCTGAGGAGCAGCCTGTGGTACCCTTTGTTCTTGCCGTGGAGAGCTGTGCTATTTCTAATACCTAATGTTTGGTTCCTGAAGAGACGTAAGAAGGAACGGGCTTTAACACAGCAAGTAAGGTTCTTCTCTGCCAGGGCTCAATGTGTAGCACTGCTGTGATTTCAGCCAGTCACTTGAACAGCCTGTTTGTAGCTTCATGAAAAAAATAGTTTAACACTAGTGTTTCCCTGCTTCACACTTGTTCTTTTTTACTGCCATTACAGAAGCTAATGTCACTGTTATTTTTTTTTTTCAGTTTCCCTGCTGAAACATGTATCTGAATCTCAAAAGGTTTGTGTCCAGGGAATTGGACAGGTGGGATTGGCACGTTGCACCTGCTACCAGTGTTGTATGAAACGAAAAAGATAACTGTGGCAGGAAGGTGATGGAGGCAAAGGTGGTTTACTGAATTGGTTTCAAAGCTAATTGCCTCAAGCCAGTTCACTAAAAGTAAACTGCATCAAAAATAAATGGGGTTCATGAATGAGGAAGGCAAAGAGGCATTGACTTCCTACTGTGTATTCAAAGCACCCATAAATTGAGGCATGGGTAGGAACGAAGAGGATGGTTATTTTAAGTGGATGCTTTGTTTCTGCAAGATTTGTATCCAGGCTTTTAGCCACTGTAAAACAGTGAAGTTCTCTTGGTATAAGTGTTTTCAAGTGGAGTTATGCCAACTTACAGCAGCTGAGTATCTGACCCAATGTAGCCTTTCAATGCAGCGGTTGCTTAGCTAAGTTTTAAACTTTCCAGTACTTAATGTCTACATTAAAGGGTTATTTAATTCTACCAGAAAAATCATATCCTGGAAAAAACGTTGACAGGAAAAATATCTCTGTGAGCAATTTCCTTCTGTCCTTTGGGACCTACCTTGTTGCATGTATCCCAAAACTCTTCTGAAAAACCCCCTCACAGATCCATCATTTTCATCACATATCAAAAAGACCTAGTCTTTCTCCTCCCCCTTTCTCAGAAAATAAACACACATTGAAGCACACAGGCTGAGCCTCATAAAAAAAAAAAAAAAAGACTGTGTGGGTTAGAAAAGGTTGAGATAATTACGAAAACAGTTTTCTTTTAACTGGCATAATTTTTCAGACAACAGAATGCTTAATATACAACCTAGATGTGAAGGTCTTCTATCAGAATTTGAAATACTGGTTTCTGCAAAGCTGATATAAATACAATCCTGCTTTGTGATCAAGTTTTCTGGGCCAGATCCCAACCCTCCTGAACTTCAGTATGTTTTGATACAAGAACTCAGTGGGTATATTTCTTTTTAACCCTGTGGATTGTCTTCAATTTGTGATTAGAATTTTCTCAAGCAAAAGAAACTTCAGTGTTGCTAAAGAACATGGAAATGCTGGGCAAATATAAAGCCATATCCTCCTGCCAGGAAACCTGTGGGAGGGAGATAGAACCTGAAGAGCTCTGGGAAATTTACTTTCCAGATTTCTAATTCTTATACTATTCACTGAAATGGATTTGAGAATCATTAGAGGTTTCAAATCAGAGAATCATTAGAGGTTTCAAATCAGAACCTTTTTTTTTTTTTTTTTTTAAGATCTAACATATGATTTCAGGTATCTGAAATGCAAATTCCTTAAATCCTACTCAGTTGTCTCTGCAGCCATGGAGGCAAATGATATTTATAAGAACCTCTATTTTATGTTATTTGTTTTATTTGTATTAAGATAAGCCTTGGGCTACTTAAAATTTCGTTTACTGCTGTGCCCAGAAACACCTTGATTAAATACTTCTGTTCAGGGAGATGTTCCCTCCCACTTTGGGCTCCATGCTTGTGGTATGTTCCTTCATTCTGAGACCTACACATTGCATCTCCCAGGATAGAGAGGGAGCCCTACATCTTGGGCGCACCAGGCTAGAGTGTATTCAGTAAACTAAAGTTACTCCTTTTATTGAAGAAATGATGGGTATGAGGAGCCCAGTTTGAGAGCTTGTTTATGAACACATTCTTTCTTGAGCTGCTGTGCTTTGCTGATTGAGAGCAGTCAGCTTCCTCTGCCTGGGCCACTGCAAAGTTCTGTGAAAAATACACCTGGGGCCAGGAGCTCCTGCAGGGCCAGCATTGCTGCTCCCGAGGAGCTCAACCATGGCACCAAAGTCAGTGTGAAGGTTTTGGTGGGCTTCTCGCAAAGATTAGCTTACTTTGGTGTCTCTGTTGCATTCCTGCCTTTGTTCTTCTGAAGACTTGCAAAGGGAGCAAGGCAACACGAGGTCCTGTGGGCTATAAAGCAGAGACTGATTGTACACAGATCATATTTGAATATACAAATAGATTAGGTATACCTATAAACAGGTAAATCTAATAGCTTAGCAATAGCAGAGGAGAATGTGGGAATGTGGCCTGTGGTGACAGTATTAGTGCTTATGACAAGATAAGGTGCAATGCTCAATATCCCCACTGGGAGTGGATCTCCTGAGATGCTTTGTGCCTAGATCAGATTGCTGCCTTCCATTTGATCTTGCTCTCCTTTCTCAGAGAGTTGTTTTTAACCTTCTCCTGAGTTAATGCTATGGGTCTGATGTAATTCAGGAAGTCCTATGCCTAATGTGTGCTGGATAAATAATGTTGCTGAGGGCAGCAGCCAACTTGGGACCATTTAGTTTTGCATCTGTGCCTTGGGTTTTCACTCCAGGAGGTAATGCTGAAATCAATGCTGTAGCGGCCAAGGGTAGTTTGGAAAGCAACTCAAATGGTTGTCTTCTGTTTATAGTCCTTCATCACCTCCTTTTAGAGCTGTGGGCAGTGATGAAAGTAGTGAAAGAAGTTAACGCTTTCCCCAGAACCATTTAATGTGGAGAAAACAGCATGTAGCCAACAGCCCTTATTTTCTTCCATCTTCTTTTTATTATTTGTTCTTTGATTTGGCAGCATCTGATTTTCAGTGTATTAGACCAACTGTTGGAAACTGAGATTTGTCTGAAATTTTGACTTGCAACATTACAGTGTTAAATGCATCATAAGGATGAATATTGAAGTCATTGTAAAATCTGTTTCTGAATGTTAAGGTCACCTAGCCTCAGTAGCTCACAGGCTTGCTTTCCAGATCTGATTAGTGCTTGTTGACATTGAGAAGGAGGATACTGCTTTATATACAAACCCCATTTTTTCCCCTCCCTTTTCATCATATAGCATAAAGCCATCCAAGCATAAAATGACAGCCATATGCCATTGATACATCATGTCCAGTAACTGCTATGAAGTTCATTTTGATAGGAAGCATGTTAAAAATTATATTGTGAATTGTACTATTGAAGGACTTTGTGTGATCCAGCTGAAGGTCAATTATATAAAATCCAGTATGCAAATGCAAATTCTTTTACAATTATTCTAGCTGTTAGAATATTAATTCTAATTAAATTAAATTAAATTAAATTAAATTTAAAAAGTGAAATTTTTTTCTCAGGTCTACATAGCACAATTAAGACATTACTTTAAACATAGAAGCATTGGAAGGCACTTAACATAGAAATTTTTGAACCATCTATTACATATTTCTACTACCTAATTTTCAGGAATGCAGATATTGGATCTAGTTTTTAACCTACTGCTATAATGAGATGGAATTATAAAAGCTGGCAACTGGTATGATAAGAGACATCACCCATTTATGTTCTTTAATAGCAATGAGTTCAATAGTTAGAAAGGTCCTTTTGGCAAGAATCTCGTGATATAGAAACAATCTTAATTCTCTACTAGAGAATATAACTTTGCAACAATATTGGCAATATTTATGGTTACTTTAATCCTTTCTTCAAAGTGCGCTGTAAATACTGGTTATATAATTCTCATTAGATTCCTGTGGGGTAGGTATTTCTTATTCCCATTTTATAGACGGCAGCCCTGAAACATTAAAAAAAAACAACCAACCAAAAAAAATAATCCTACTCGTTTTACTGTCTCTTTTTTCCTCCAGTATGAGAATGGAGCAGAATCTCTGTAGAGAGAAAGTCCCACATTTCAAGTCAGAAATACAACTGTTCAAGACAGTTTTTTGAATGAGAGAAAGTTTTTAATTGGGGGTAAAAAAACCCAACCACCAACAACAAAAAAGAGCCTTACTTGTTATTTTTTATAGAATCTGCACTAAGTTTAAAATAATCATTAACATTGGAAATGTGTGAGTTGTAATTTGCTGGGAATTTGGATTTGGGTAAATGAAAATATATTTGTAGGTATTCCCTCTCCCCTTCCTTCTCCCCCAGCTCCCTTTGTTCCTTTCCTCCCGCAATTAAAACAATTCCACAAAAAACGGGTCTTTAAAAGCCATAGAAAACAGAGCACTGTTAAGACTTCTGATTATTTTTGTAAAGATTTTTGTCCGTGTCTCATAAAGGATGATACTGTACATCCACAGTGCTGAACTGTTCATTTTTTTTTTTTTTTTCTGAGAAAAGTAAGCGCACTTTTAGGTCAAGCTGCTGCTTTACACACAGCAGCAACGAAGATTGCTCTGGTACTGGTTGTTCCCATTGCTATGCGCGGCCACAGCTGATACTCAGAAATTATATGGGCCCTGAACCATAACTTCTCAACCGGTATTAGTCCCAGTTGCTTCACAGGGACTCTTCAGTGTGTGAAAAATAAACACTTAGATTTTTGCAGAACGAGGGCCTTAATATGTAACTGCGTATGACCGACTCTTGCCCTGGCCTCATGAAGGAAAATAAACGGCACGTAAGCACAGAGCTCATTAATATTTTCTTGAGCCCTTTTACCCTGGTTCAGTCACTGTCATTAATTTGTTATGATTGCGGTAACATTTCAAGAGTTTGCATATTTTTATTTTGTCTGAATGACTCTGTGGGGTCTTGGTTATTTTATGTTACCTTGACCATCACAAGCGGAATCAGACCCAGTTAAAATTATGTAAATGCAAATGTCAATAAAATAAATTATTCTATTTTTGCAGATGTTCTTCATCTGGATTGAATTTGATTGTGGATGCTTGTCTCCATGCATAATGATCCAGAGCTAAAGGATGAAAGTGTTCTTGGAGCAAAGAAAACACATTCTGAATCTTTACTGTAAATTATACACTATACAAAATCAGTCCAAATTGTTCAAACCCTTGGACAATTACAATGTTATTCTACTCACCATGCTGAGTACTGTGTAATTATCATGGTTAGCAGCAGTTTACTTGCTCTCAGCCCTGAAGGGAGATGCAAGCTTTACTGAACAAAAATAAATGCAGATGTTGGACCTTATTTTGTTTTCTGACTCAGCAACTGAAAATACCCACAAAATGTGAGGGATTTTTTTTTTTTTTCTACTTATTTAGTTGATATAGCATTAACAAAAACAGTGCTATTGATCAAATATGCACTGCGCTATACATAATGGATAGTGTGGTTACTTGAATGATTAAGGAATTTGCTTGATTGCAACCCCAAAATTTATTTGTAAAATGAAAGATTAAAAAAAAAAAAAATCAGCGAGATATTGTTCCCAAAGCAGGAAGATCCACTTCTTAAGAACCGTTCCTGGTTCCATTAGCTTTCTAGTTTATAGGCTCACCCTTCACCTATTAAGTCAATGACAGATTTGCTTGCATAGTTAATCACGCATGAGACATACTTCACATTAAGTCCATTGCTTTGTAGGGTTAGTTTACCAGTTCTCTTCATAAAGATGATCAGTTTTCCAGTCTTCCTGACTAAAAGCTTTCCAATAGAATTAAATTCCAAGAACTTGTTTGGCTTATGGGCCAAGATTTTGAACCTCAACAACTTCTATGTAATTGCTGCAAGGCTTTAATAGAAATCCCGTATGCTTCTGCAAACTTTGGGTGGACCTGCCTTCCACTTGACATCAAAACTGGGAGCAAATGGCTCAGGAAATCAGTTTTAGAAGACACCTTTGGCTTGACCAGTTAAAGGATAGATGTGGGATTCCGGTTGGCATCAGGCTGTTTTGACTAGAAGATAATATTCTTTGTTTCTTTTTTTTTTTAATGCCTTTATGGTAAGTTATGTCTAATAAAATCTAAGAAGTATCTATAATATGCCCACAAATGTGCTATCAGAATATTAAGGAACAGCCTGAAAGATAGCAACATCTGTCCTTCTGTTTGGATGCCTTGTTAGGTATTATAAAGTCTGTGTTTCCCAGGAGAGTTGGTCCCTGAGTTGGGAGCTCCCCAGTGGTAGTGTTAGCTAAATTTAGTCTTAGCTAAGTTATGCACGTCTGCTTCTTGAATGTGTTACTGGCCATAGCACGCTGCCATAGACACGTGGAAGACTAAGGCACTGGTCACTGTGCACATGCCCTGGTCTGAAGGGTGGCACCGAAGGAAGTAGAAAATAGGATTAGCTGCAGTCTTTGTCTCCTTTCCTTTGCATGGTACAGCATATGTATTGAAGGAACTTGTAGAAACTTAATGTGTGGCCTGAAACTGCTTCTTACTATAGGCTGACCCTCAAAGGTATGTGAGGTTAGGAGTGGAACCGTTGGTTCTCAGTATTTAGATTTCTGTGATACCTCTTGGAAGTGTTTTCTTCTGGTTAACGGACATACAGCTTCGCCTCCGTGTTTGGCACAGATGTGCTCGCTTTCTTTCCCATCTTGCCTGTGTCTTTACACATTTATTTCAGTAGCTCTTGGCACTGGCTGCATGTCCCACAGTTGAAAGATCTTTTTTTCCATGGAAACCTTATTAATTCCAGGGATCTGATTGCTTGCCTTACTTCCACATCTGTCTTCCTAACTTCTCAACAAGTGCAATAGTAGAAGTCTTTCATTCTGGGGAAACTGTGTATTCCCAATGCTGATACCTTGGGTAAGTATTTCACCTTCCCACTAGGGAAGAAAAAAGGAAAATTTTCCATTAATTTCAATGGACTTGGACTAGAGTTTTAATGCTGTATCCTTTTAATGTTATATGTAAATGGGATTGGGCCATTCAGTTGTTTAGGTTCACTTGTGTTCTCAGTGGGATTAATTTGGGCAATTCTTCCATGTGCCAGAGCAATCAAGAGCCAAATTAGGCCTTGTGGGTTATCTCTTTGTCTAAGTGTGTTTAAGAGGGTGAGGAGCACTTTTTCAAAAATGTTTTATAAGCAAGCTTTGTGCGTTTTTTAACTACTGAACAACACTTACGTGCATTTACATTAAACGGCCTTGAGGTCTTAAGATAAAAAGCTCTGCATAAGTGTAGTATTATTGTTGTAATAGACTGTTTCCATGAAGCCAAGTATTGTTTTGATTCTTAATTGCAGTTCTCAGAAAATGGAGCTTTTCCTACCTTTGATATATCCTTGTGCCAAGTCAGTGAACAGGGCTCACTTTCCTCTGTACCATTCTGTTCCTTTCTCTTTTTTCTTTTTTTTTCTTTATTTTCTTTAAACCAAGATGATATTTTTATTCAGCTTAAAATTCTTAATTTTCCTTTACTGTTACATAATCTGTAACTGCCAGACTGCAGTGCAAGGTTATTTTCTCACTAATGTATTTTGTTTCAGTCTCCAAGAGAACAAATATATTTTCTAGAGGAAAAAAATTGTGTTAATTGGTACCTCGGTGATATATTCACTGTATCCTGTTTTCAACTTTGACTTGCTTAGAATGGAGCACTCTAACTTCTAAATGGATTTTTTTTTACCAAAAAAAAACCCCAAAAGAGCTAATGTTCCCGTGTATGTGTATATTTTCGAAAGAAATGGACTGAACACACACCACCACATTCATTGAGTGAGTGGCTGTTGTATAGGATGTTTGCTTCGGAGTGCTGCAATTAATCATGCAGAACTGAAAAATTAACCTATCAAGTGCATGCTAATAACAAACTGAACAGAAAAAAAATGCTGTTAGTAAGTAGTTTTATTGCAAGGCTTTACAGGTGCTGTGAAAAAAGTCAGTCGTAAGTGCCACAGTTTAATACTCATCTCCTATCCAAACTAAGTTAGTGGGAAACGTTAAGCCTTTTTTCAGGCCAAGGTTTTGGGCTGTAACTTGAGAACCAGACAATAGTCATGGGCTTTTTGTGGGAGAAGCCAGCCCCACAGAAAACCATGAGGAGCTCAGGCGGGATCTGTTCCTCCTGTGGGGACCCTGAAATAAAGTAAGATGATGCTTGCTAGGGAAGCAAAATAGCTCCTGTTAGCTAGCTGGGAATATTTTGTGCCCATGAATGGTGAGGGTCCTGGATTCACAGCCTCTTTTATGTTCAGGGATCAACTGACAGACACCATCACTCATTGTGAGCAGCTCTTCTATCTCACTTTTGGCAAAAATTACTAATTCAATTAAAAAAAGAGATGGGGAGAATGCCTTGAACACACAGGGAAGATTTCCTCTAGATTCTTAGCTCCTTCTAAGCACAATAACTGCCCAGAGTTGACTGGCACATTGCACTGCAGGGGAAACACAGGACATCTTGGTTACTGCTGAGCTTGGAGTGGCGTTCCTCAGGGGACGCTGTTGAGACCATTACTGTTCAACATCTTTGTCGGTGACATGGGCAGTGGGATTGAGTGCACCCTCAGCAAGTTTGCTGATGACACCAAGCTGTGTGGTGAGGTTGACATGCTGGAGGGAAGGGATGCCATCCAGAGGGACCTGGATAGGCTGAAGAATTGGGTTCATGTGAACCTCGTGAAGTTCAACAAGGCCAAGTGCAAGGTCTGGCACTTGGGCCAGGGCAATCCCAAGCACAAGTACAGGCTGGATGGAGAACGGGTTGAGAACAGCCCTGAGGAGAATGACTAGGGGGTGTTGGTGGATGAGAAGCTCCACATGACCCAGCAATGTGCACTCATAGACCAGAAAGCCAAGCGTATCCTAGGCTGCATCAAAAAAAGCATGGCCAGCTGGTCAATGGAGGTGATTCTGCCCCTCTACTCCACTCTGCTGAGACCCCACCTGGAGTCCTATGTCCAGCTCTGGGGCCCCCAACATAGGAAGGACATCGACCTGCTGGAGCAGTTTCAGAGGAGGGCCACAAAAATTATCAGAGGGCTGGAACACCTCTGCTATGAGGACAGGCTGAGAGAGTTGGGGTTGTTCAGCCTGGAGAAGAGAAGGCTCCGGGGAGACCTTATAGCGGCCTTCCAGTACTTAAAGGGGGTCTACAGGAAAGCTGAGGAGGGGCTCTTTATCAGGGAATGTAGTGATAGGACAAGGGGTAACGGTTTTAAACTGAAAGAGGGTAGTTTTAGATTAGATATTAGGAAGAAATTCTTTACTGTGAGGGTGGTGAGGCACTGGAACAGGTTGCCCAGGGAGGCTGTGGATGCCCCATCCCTGGAAGTGTTCAAGGCCAGGTCAGATAGGGTTTTGAGTAACCTGGTCTAGTGGGAAGTGTCTCTGCCCATGGCAGGGGGTCTGGCTAGATGATCTTTAATATCCCTTCCAAACCAAACGGTTTTATGATGCTATGATCTCCACCTTTTTCAGACCATGGAATGTTGCTGAGGAGTACATAGTACAGCAGAATGCCCTGAAACGTAGGATGTAAAACTGCACTTCCTATCGCATATTCTAGTTTTCTCTAGAAGTGTGATCAGTTGGTTACTTTCGATACGGATTTGGAGAAGTCCTGTGAAAAGTTTAGTTGAGTCTAAGCACCTACAGCTGTGTAATCATGGGGGTGGTGGCAGAACTAATCAAGCTCCTCAGATACAGCGACTTTTATTACTTCTAGTTTGGCAGCTTTTTTCCATCTCTTATACCAGAAATCTGTAAATGGAGCGACTGGCACGTGTTTCTACTTTTCTACCAGAAAACAGGTTGGTGTCCAGTGGAGTTCAGTTCACCAGGCGCCTGTGGAATCTGGCACGGCTTTGCCTCCGAAAAACTCAGCGTTAGTTTTACTTGTTTTTAGGTAGCTTTAACAACGTCACCCACACTCTGCCTTCTGAGATTTGCCCAGGGTATTGGACAAAGACTCCTGGTGCTGCCGAGCAAACATATTTTCTGATCTAGCTATGCCTGAGCTCACTTACAGCATTCAGGAGCTGAAAGTTCACACGGATAAAGCTGCTTGTGCTTGGGCAACAATGCCTAAATTCATACAACCCAGTTTTGAAATTCTCAAGTAGTCTACCTGGAGTAAAACAAGGTCCTTCAGTGCTATGGTTCTAAATCCAGCAAACTGGTCTGCAGCCACACTGAGGGCTTGCTGTAATGTCATTAAAGTAGATTCTGTATTGAAACACTGAAAAGCTGACGTTCGAACGTCTGTTATTGCTAAGTAAATATTAATGAATAAGTAGTTCCTCAAAGACTTGTCAGTGCTTATGCTTCATACTTTTATCAGTCTTCTGTGTATTTGTTTTTTGTTCTTTTTTCCTGTAAAAAGGAAATAGCTTCCTTCCCTGAACTGTGGGTAAGAGAAGAGCTCTGAGGAATCACATTAATAAACTTGCACCCTGCATTGAACGGACAAGAACCTCTCTGTGGCCCACAGTTTTCCCAAGACAATTTTTTGTTTGTTTTCCACAGTGCTATCTGGTGAATAAACATGACTGTTCCCCACTTCCCATCTCTCACAGCTCGCTGTAGGTGACCAGTCAGCTAGTTGGGGCCAGATTAATGACAGAAAGCAGATTTTATTGTCCGAGTCAGCTGTGAATGATGGGACTCTGCTAATTCCCATGAAAGCTAACTAATCTGCCAATTGAAATACTGCATTTACAATCCAGGCTGTCACTGGGAGCAGATTTTTTTTTTTCCAAGAGCAAAATAAACCACACACAAAATCTTTTTATTGATCGGGGGCAGGGGGGGATGGGGGGCTGAGGGCAATTTCATCTGTTTTCCTGAATTATGTACCACGGAGGCCACTTCTCTTTTATCCCAGTGGAAATGAGTGAACTCTGGATCAGCCTTTCTTCTCATGGGTATGCACCAGTTTCTGCTTTCTCCTTGCCATCTCCATCAAGAGCAAATTTAAAATAAAACATAGGGAGGTTTTGGTTGGCATTTTTTTGTGTGGTATTTTTTTGTTTGAGTTTGTTCTGCTGTTTTTTTTTGATGAGAGCTGTGCAAAACTTTCTGAAAAGTTGGCTGGAATCCAGTGATATATTTTTTGGCAAAAAATATTACAAAATAAACTGTAAAAATTATTCAAAAAGTGACCAAACCATTAACATCACTGAGCTGCTATTATTTATCTTGGTAATACTACTCATCTGTGAAAAAATTATAGATAGCTATATATATGCAAATATACCTTTAGGAGTATTATCCTGTTTCAAATGTGAGTGTTTGAAAGAAAGAAAATACTGGCCCATTACTAACATAATTCAGAGTTAAGGGAAATGCTATTTGCATATATCCTTTTTATTCAATATTATCCCGTCTTCTTTGGAGGTTTTTGTTTAATTTAAGGCAAAGCAAAATCATTCTCTTACTGTCTCCAATGGGTATTGGAGAGGATCCCAGGGAAACTGTGGCAGAATTGTTTGCCCTTTTTTTTTTTTTTTTTTTTAATCTTTTCGTGGGGAAGCAAAAATCTTGTATAACCTGTAAAGCAGAAATACAAAGTTTACTGATGGCGGAGTTTATTTCTCTTTCACAGGAATGGTTCCAGCTGTGAAGCTATAATGGATTCAGGCTTTAAGCAAGCCTGTCCTTTCCCCTTCTGCTCATGAGTGGAGAAATAGGTACTATGTTTGAAGGAGCAGCTTTTGTATATATGTGCCCACATATGTTTATTAGGAGCAGACTATTCAGGCATGCCTTTTAGAGACAGTTTTGGACAACGAGACGGTTCTGGCAAGGAGGCAGAAGAACTGAGTTGTGTGGAAACCTGTTTTGCAAGAAAAAAATGAAAACATTAAGGATTGTTGAGGATTGGCTGTGTTGTTGTGACACATCAAATATCCCATCAACTTGCAGTGAGAACTAGGACCCGAAAGCAGAGCCAAAATATAATTTAGGTTGGAAGGGCAGGACTCCCATTTTGCTATATCAGTGAACAGAGGAGTTGGCCAGTGGGTCCTCAGGAGTGACCTTCATACCACACTTGGCCTGACAGGTACTCCAACCATGTACTGGACAACCCTACTCATTATTCTTTTGTTCTTCAAGTCTCTAAGCAGCTGTGGGAGGCTCCAAAGTACGTGCTGTTTAATCTGTTCGGCATCAATTTCTTATTTTTTCTTGCCCTGAGGACTGGAGAAATCTTTGTCTGACAAAGTTGTTATTTGGGATGAGTGCTGCAGGTTTTGTCTGTTGACCAGCTCCAGCTCCCTGTGCCTTACTTGATGACCGTTTGACCTTGCGTGCTTGTTTTAAAGGCAACATGCAACAAAATCGAAAAGAAGCAAATAGCTTTGACTCTTGCAATGGGCAGCAGTGCTGGAGGCAGTGAGCTGCCTGCTTAACCCATGCCAGAAAGCAGACTTTAAGCTTCCTGAGCAGCCATTCCCTGCCATCCACCCGCGCAGACCTCTGCTTCCACTGTCCACGTGGGTGCGGGAGGATATACTTTTGGGAGGGCAGCAGCATGTGTGGTTGCTCTATGGCCTGACTTTCCCTTACGCGTGTTAGGAGGGGCGCCTGTACGGCTGTTTTCTGTGGACCCATCCATCAGCAGCACAGGCAGGTGAAGAAGGCAAGTGGGGGCTGCCTGGGAGGAGACGGTGGGCGGCAGGGTGAGGGGTGGCTGCTTTCAGTGGAAAATCAGAATGGGTGAGTGCTGGGTGCAGAGCAGGGCAGGCATCCATGGATCCCAGAAAGGACAAAGGTTATGTTCAACAGAAGGCTCAGGTGCTGCAGAAGACACCAGCAGAATACAAACGCTTCTTCTAAAAAGCCAAATCAGTTTATCGGGCTAACGTATGCAATAAATATATTTTCTATGTAATTAACTCAAAGTACATTATTGATACATTTTTAATTACTCTATTATTAATGGCTGAAGCTTTTGTAGAACACGTATTTAACAGATAATTAGCTTATAGAGATATACATATATAGATAATTAAGATATTAATCATTTAAAGCATGAACTATAATTTAGGAAGCCTGTTAATTGTCATGTAACTTTGTAAGCTATCATTTTAACTGCCAGTGACATTCATTTGTATTTCTCAGCACTTCACTGCATATTTTCTATTAAAATAGCTATAGCGAATTTAGTTCATAAACAAATGCAAGACAATGATCCTTTCATCTTTAGGTTGCAACTTGCTGATCCAAACCCAACTCAGTAGTGACTAAAATTTGTTGCTACAGAACAATACTGGCAGAAGAACAAATGGATCCCATGAATAAATTGAGGCTGATAATTAGAAGACTGTTTCTAACCATCTGGAATAGCAAGCAGCCTGCAGAAGGTTGTGGAACAGCCTTTAGGAGAACAGTGGAAGGAGGTGGTTGAAATTTTTTGAAGGTGAAGCTTGATAAACTTCTGCATGGGATTGTTCAGGATGATTGTCTGCAACAACAGGGGGCTGAAATAAAAAAGTTCATGCTGTTGTATTCAGTCCTTTGTGCAATGGGAGGGAGTGTGATCTCAATCCATAAGGATGAACATCTGTGCTATGGAGTGAGGATGATGAATGCGGAGATCGAGGACGGGATGGACATGGATCACTTCTCACTGAGCAGAGGTGAGTTGTTGCCCACCACAGACCTGCTCTATTGCAAATCACAAGGAATTTCCACTGACATCAGTGCCAAAAAGAAGCTATTCTTAGTTGACAGTTGGCTTCCAAGAGTGCCTTTAGGATGATTTTGTGAGTCCTGTCTAATGCTTGGACTCCTAGATGCAAATGACAACTGGATTAGGATTAAGAGAGGAAACAGAATCTGTGTTGTCACTTTAGCTAACAGTGGAAGAAAGGCTGTATTTCCCAAAATTGTGGTACGTAGCACTTTTCCCCCGAAGTCAATACTTTTGTATCAATGAAAGTTATCAAAGGTAGAGAAGTGTCACTGACAGGGCATGGACACCTCATTTGCGTGTTCTGTTCCAAAGCTGTCTGAAATTAAAAAAGGATAAATGTCAGGTGGTGAGAAACTGGAGGTCTGTACTGAATTCAGTGAATTTGTGATGATTGGCATTTGCTGGTGGTCTGTTCCAAAATGGATACTCATTGCTTATTGGTTTGGCTGCGTGAATCCTTCCTCAAAACGAATTCAAAAAGAGGACAGATAAATTCATTGAGGTTCACATTGGCAGCTGCTGACCATTGCCCTGAATATCCAACTTTCAGCTCAGGAGCTCTTAACCTGCTGATTAGTGAAATTTAGAGGACAGGTGAGCCTAAAGATGCTCAGTAGTCATGTTCCGTCTCTTGTACTTTTCTCTAACCATTCACTACTACCAGTTATCTGAACCGGGCTCTGAAATGGATAGCCTACAAGCCTCACTCCCCATGAAGCCCCCCTGTTCATTCCTGCTCTTCAAATACCTCTTTCTCTCTGACATTTTGTGTTCTGAAAGAAATATATGTAAAGAGTTTTGAAAAATCAAAGTATCAGTTTACGTTTTCAAAACTGTAGTTTGTATTACCAAATAACATAAAGGAATAGAGATGATTATTTATCTTCCCAAGTTTAATTTGCATGAAACTGCTCCAGATAAAAAAATCCAATGGAAAAAAAATCTATTAATATCTCACCATATATTGGATTCATTTATCACATAGAATATGTTAGGAGTTTTCAGTGTGAACTTTTCTTCTGGTAAGTTTGCCGTTTAAAATGGACCAGTCCATCATAATCTTGGGACCAGTTCAGTTAGGTGCTAAACTCTCACTGATGTTGGCAACATCAGTATATCATAAAGCTGAGTCTTTTATTTACCTAATAAGTTTAATATTTGATTCAGATCATCACTAGATCACTAAATGTGCTTAAAATATCGTGGCTGATATTAAAAATGTCATAGAAATTTAAAAGTTGAAATGCTACTGAGTCAGGCAGTCTCCTGACCTCCTGCTTATCACAGACCGGTACTTTTAAGCAGAACTTCAAAAGCTTGTGGTAGGTCAAAATGTTTTTTTTCTTCTCCCTCTCCCTACTGCTTGAAGCCACGTAGGTGGTAGAAAATGCTGTAATATTTTCTTATGCCCTCAGCTATTATTTGCTTCTGTTTTCTCCTAGTTTCTAGAACCATTTCCCTAAATCTATGTTGCTTTTCCAATTTAAGGGAAATATTTAAAATAATCTGTTAATTTGAAGGGGATGCTGTTTTATAAAGAAAGTTCTTCATGTGGAGGGGAACCGCGGTGGGGGGGGCTACATGTTTTTCTTTACAGGCCACATAAACTTGGAGGGGCAAAGCCTGAGAGCAGCGATTTGTTTTCTCTGGGTTAATGGCTTTCAGCTGGATGTCTGTCTGCTGAATAATGACTGAGCTGCTACATCAGCCCGTCTCTTCCACTGCAAAACATGTGTTCAGTTAATGGCATTGACATATTGGAAGTTGGAATGAGCCTCCCCACTTGAGTGGTTCAAACGCTATACGTCCTACCAGAGTGAAATTAAATAAGGAGATGTGACAAAAGAGGAGGATTCAAGGAAGATGATAGCGTGTTCCGAATATGCAGCATCAAAGAGACTTTGGTTTTGACATCACTTGTGCCGCTCGTTATTTAATCATTCCCATCCTGAGTATTTATTTTCTAAAGGGAAAAATTGGTTTTCAGATTTCGAGTCCTACGGTTTTGATCTTTAGTATATACTTGTACTACTGGGTGATGTGGAAAAATAATAAACAGTAGAAAGCTTGGAGTACTCTCTCTAAAATTGCCGAGAGCAAAATTTGACAAGTACTTAAGCAGCACGTAAAATTTTCAGGTCCCTCTCTCATTTAGTCATAGGATTAAGTTATCTAAGTCACAGACACTTCTCGAAAATATCGTGGTGTTTCTACAGTAGGGATCAGTGTCTGGACACACGGATACAAAACAAGTATCTTGGCTGTCCCACGAGGTATACTGGTTTGTGAAATTGCTTTTTTCGTGATTACAGTTGGGAAAATGCATTGTTAGCGGCTAACAAGGAAGCAAATAGCCTGTAACAACGCAAGGATTGATTTGAATAGTTATTGATTTGATTTGGTTCTGCCTTTTGACACTGGTTTTGTAAGATGAAGCCCTCTGCCTGCCACCGTGTGCCTTGCCCTTCGCTGCTGCTAACCTGAATGATGGGAGGCTGATTGTACTGGGAAGCCTGAAACTGGCGATAGTTGGTGTGATAGATTTCCATTTAGACAGGCTAGCTTTTGCTAGGCCCCTTTTGTTTTCCACTGAAAGGCTTCTGTCCCCATCTGCCAGCCTCCTAGGTGAGCAGAGGTTTTCCAGAGAAGATGTGTAACGGCATTAAATGTGCAAAAAGCGGGAGTGGGAATTTGTGAGGTCCCATGTGAAAGTTCATCGGCCATCCAGAATTGCATTCCAGAAACGACAAAAGCTATCAGTCTTGCGGGTGCAGACCCTTTCGATTCTCTGACAGTAATAATTCCACCCCTAACTCTTCGGTAATGCATTAGCATTAACTGTAATTTTTGCCTTTAGACAGGCTCTGCAGTACAGCATGACGGTTCCTACCCTGTAATTGTAGGATCCTCATTAATCAAAAAGAATATTATGACATTGTGAGCTCACAAGAAAGACAATTCATGACTGACACAATAAAGGCCTAAATTATACTGCTTTGATGATTAGAGGTGCAAAATGGCTTTTTTATTTTTTTTCTCTTGTGAAAATAGGATTTAGCAGCTGTAAGAAAAAACTCTGTATAATGAAAGTAGGGAGTGTTCAGAGGCAAGCAACACCAGCTCTATCTAGAAAAGACCTTTATTTCAAAAGGAAATTAAAATTTCAAAGCTGTTTCGGTAGTGCATTTTTATTGATAAACCTGAATTTAAATCAGGATCTTGAGGAAGAAGTATACGAGAAGAACATTGCTGTAGCACTGTGTTTAGTAGTTTGCTGCTGTTACCCTTTAAAATTACAGAAATTTATATATGGTTTTGGCCAGCTTCCAAAATGTGTTTTGACATATATGAAATGATTGATACTCAAACACATCTCGTAAATTGAATGCAGTTATATATATTCTCTTTTGTTCATAAGGAGCCAGAGATTCTGAATGATAAATGAAGGAGAGAGGAAAAAAACGTTAAAGCCAAGTTTCTTCCACTGAATGTAAGTAGGCAAACCCATTGAGTTCCTAGAGCAAACCTGAAGGCTCTTTCAATAAGCACTGGTTTAAGTGAAGCCGGTCCAGTGGGAACTCTTGGGAAGGCCCAACATCCCCTAAAGACAGAGGACTGAAGGGGTGCTGAGTAGCTGGTCTGCTTCCAAAGGAGGACCTTGTCCCTGTCTAGTTGTGCATGCCCTGTGTGTTCTGAAGTGTGGTGATTAACAGGGAAATTAATCAAAACCGTGTTTTCTCTCCAGGGATTCCTTCCTCCAGAACTGACTGACTGCAGCACTCGCGATCCAAGTAACTAATAACTTAAATGAGCATTTAAGACTCTGGGAGAGGCCCCAAAAGTGCCTCCTGATTTGGGCTCCTCACATGCATGGGAGTTAAATGACTTATTCCAGGCGCTCTTGTCTATCCATAGGTACTTACATATGTTTTTAAGCATAGCCCTGACTGTTAAGACAGCCAGATTTTTTTCTGACTGTGTCAGAAATTACTCCCCTTTCTTTTCTGGAAAAAAGATAGTTGAGGGAACGAGAAAAAATAGTTCTTTCTGCATATTACCCAAATTCCCACCTCTTCTCCAGATAAAGCATTTTGCATGCTGCCCCCATGTCCATTGTTTTTGTTTGCCTGGGATTGTTATGCGTAGGATGGTCAAAATTAGCCATTAAGAGTAATTGTTGAGGAAAATAGTAATTTTTATTAAAAAATATTTATTGAAATAATGTACATTCCTTCCTGGTTTTTTTTTTATGTATAAATGATTTAAAACAAATGTTTATACAGTTTCTTTCTGGACTGACCCCATAGCAGTTCATGAAACCCTTGTTTTCTTCACGTTTCCTGCCGTGACCTATACAATACGGGCACACTATGGTGTTACCTAGGAAGTAAGCTGCGAGAACACTTAAAATTTTACTTTTCCTTTGAATTCAGGAAGGCTAGATGGAGATTCAGAGATGAACTCGCTAAGGCATTCATCTTCCTATGATTGCCGGTGACTGATCAAGTAGGAGCTATTGAAGTGCCAGAGCAAGTCAGGTGTGTCCACTCCATAAGGAGTTGCTCGGTCTGCCCTGAGTGTGCTTTTGAAGGGAATCTCCCAGCTGCCCACCTTGCTGTGCTTGGGTTCGCTTCGGGGAGCGGCCCCAGAGGGTGCAGACTGAACTTTTCCATGAGCTTCACCCAGAAGCTGAGCTTCCGTGGGTTTTTCAATACACAAAGCCAGACTGGAGTTAACTCGATATAAACTTCCCCTGAAATTCATATAGTGAGGGTGTCAGGTCCTCAGCACCAAAAGTTTTGGCCTGTAAATCTATTCCTGTGGGGATGTGCTACTTGTTAAAAAAGATACTGTCTTGGCTGTTCCTTTCCAACTGAAATCCAGCAGCTCTTAGCGGTGCTGGGTGTCCTTGTAAACCCCATTCAGAAAGTATCCTCAATAGCTGAGTATTTTTTATACATAAGTGGTATTTATTGATAGCTCAGATTCTTGTAGTTGCGTTTTTGCTGTCTTCAGGACTGGGCCATGGGGAGCGATCTTAAGTCTCAGCCATTTCTTTAGCTCGAGCATCAGTTCGTTCTTTCGGGAGGGCTCCAGACGTGCACAGCATTTGTGCTCTGGGACTTCTCTGCTTGTTTCAATGATCACATACAGATGGCATGAAAACACAGTGATCCAGATGGTTCCCACGGTATAAAGACAAAAGTACGTGGAGCAGAGGATTCCTTCTGAGAGATTAAAAAAAAAAAAATTAAAATATTTCCACTAAAATCTCTGATTTTTTTGGTGACTCTTGTGACAGGTGGCCAGTGTTACTGTCTCCAATTCTTCTCCTTAGAGGGAACTGCTACATACCATTGCACTGACCTGGGGTCAGAGAAACATAAGACAAAAAGGTGGTCATCTTATTCTGCTTCATCTTGAAAGAGTCCCACGGCAAAGGCCTTTTATTCAAACTTTTATTTAGAAAAGTGGATTTGCTGAAGTACCGTGGAAACAGTGAAATCTAATCCGAAGATACCTGTAAAACCAAGCCTGAGGTAAAGCTACGTAGAAAACATTGTGTACAATACATATGTTTATTAGCTTAAAAACTATTTAGAGTTAAATATGCATAGAGATTTAAAAAATTAAATCTCCAAAATGAAAAATAATTTCTGTTATTGAAAATGATGAATTTTTGCTATTGTCCAACTCTGCAGACTTGCATAATGTCACTAGAATAGCCCAAATGAAGTCTTACAATGACTGATGCCGTCGTGTTGTTGTTTTCTTTTTTTTTCTTTGTTAGTGGTAATTGGTCTCCCCTGATCTTTTTAACTGGATTGTATGCTGCCTTATGAGCAGTACTATTGATGTCAGAGAGAGATTCACCAGTGGTGAAACCGCAGGAAGGGCGTAAGAATTCAAACTGAAATGATTCATATTAGGTGGTGCTGGCTGCAGTGTCTGTTCTTTCCCTTCCAGACACTGAAATTCAAGCTATATTGATACACATGAATTTTTTTTTTTTTAAATGGATTGTGCCCCTTCCTAGTCATGTTTTAGTAATATGATTATTTAGTTTTGTCCAAATATTGTGATGTATAATATTAATTTATTAAATGATATTGTCCTAATAAACATGCTGACAACAATCATATGCCCAAAATAATAATTACTACAACAACAACAATAAAAGTAATAATAACAAACAACCAGAAAGACAGCCCAACTGTTTTTATCATCAGCTGGACAAGTTTTCTTCTTCTAGGTCTTATCAGCAGTAAAGAGAATTTAATGAAAACCTTTGGAGACTTACTGGTTGCAGGGAAGAAATTACTTCCGTTATACACTGCAGAATGAAATCCATTTAATCTGTTTTAACTCCTGGCTGCTCAGCAACTTGGAGGGGTTGAAGATTTCAATCTACATACACAGTACAGGCACTGTTCTTGGTTTCATTAAATGTTTCTGCTTTTCAACAGACTGTGTCTACCTTGCCCAAAATTTAAAATTGGCTTTATGAAAACCACTGCCCTAGTAGATATGCATCTGACAGGAAAGGGCATCATTTAACAACAATTTTCAATGATGTAAGTATAGGAATACTAATAGAGGTAATTACTTGCCAATAGCCCTTATTAAATCTTTAGTATATGAGTCTCCATAATTAGCCGCCCTGTATGAGGACAGCATCTGGCTCTTCACATCTCTTCCCAGGAAAGGCACTGAGTTAGAAGTCTGGTTTGTACAGACTCAAATTTTTATGGTGTATAAATACATTTTTGAAACCGTACTAGGACAAGTTTTTTCCTCATTGTTATTTAGACATTCAAGTTTATATAGATTGCCAGATCTATTAATTTAACTATGATATATTAGATACCCCAGCTTATTCTCACTTTTGTATTTCTGTCCCAGTTCTTCCTAGTTCCCTGTCACAGCAGCCTCAAGTCTAATACTGGTTTATGACATGAATCCCAATTACAGCTAATCCTATTAAAAGCTCCAGTTATTTGAAAACATGTTCATTGGCAAGGACTGTAAAATGCAGAAAGTCCTATGAGGACTTTGTGAAGCCTTTGCACAGATTTTTACTTTACTTATTGGTATATCGTTAAAAAAAAAAAAGGTTTTTGGATAATTCCACAAAAAAAAAAAAAAGGTTGTTAATTTTTAACACATTTTTGGAAGTAGTCTTTCACCCCCTTTTTTTTTGTGTTTTGTTTTAGCCCTGTGAACAGTAACTGGACAGACAGGTCAAGCTTGACTTGCCTGTTCGCCAGACTAAAGCAGTACAGAAATATTCAAACCCTGCTACTTTCAGCACAAAGCTAGGTTCCTATATTTTCATAACTCAGTGGTCATGCTGAGTTAGTTTACAAATCCAGATTCCTCCATTGTGTGTTTTATCTTTCCACAGCATTGCTAAGGACAAGAAAATTATCAGTTCTGAGATGGGTAAGAGGCAGAATCAGCAGTGACTTTAATACAAAATATTTCAATACGGGTCTTGCTTGCAGAGACCTGCCTTGGAAGCACTGTGTGACAATGACAGCCTTTTAGCCACATAATTACTGCTCCGGAAGCTTCATCATCTCATTAACAATTTCTATTGTCCTTCTATTGTAAATATATATTTTTTGCCACGATAAATGTATTTTACGAAATTCCATAATAGAGATGGCACTTCATCATGGAATAAAAGATTTGCTAATATCAAGTCTTACTGAAATAGCTAATTGAGTTGCATTATCATATTATATTAACAGCATTTTGGAATTTAAATAAGGAGCTCTTGTCCGTAGAAGAGTGTGTGTTATTCAGAATTAGTGTGGTGTTAGCTGGAATGCCCATTTAAATGGTTGAGCATAAATAATTTTAGCATCTTTTCTTTGTCTCTTTCCCCTTCTCTGAGGTGACCTGGGTAGTGGCAGGGAAGAATGGATTTAAGAGATCTGTCCTTCCACTGCAGTTTGGAAAAGGAGTAAGATAGAAGTGTTTTTCCATGTTTTCAGTTTAGTTTTTACTTCTAGCTTGCCCATCTGAAAACACGTCACATTAACTAATGTAGTTTTATCTAAAAGGTAAGATTTAATTCAAACTGCTCCCAAATAGTCTGTCTTTCTTTCATTGCATATTCTAAGTGTAAAGTGTTGTAGAGATGTTTTGTAACACACACACCACCCCCACCCCCACCCCCCCATATTTATTTAAATCTATTTTGGGACAATGATATGTAGAAAAAAAATACCAAGTAATGACATCGAAGCTTGGTGATAGTGATAAAAATATAGTCATTTTGAAGTTCTGAAACTCACAAAATTGCCACATCCAGTTTATTCTGCACTCCCCAGAGCATTAAGCTGTTTAGCAGAAATCTAATTTCCTACCAAACAGCTCAAGGCAGTTAGTGCTCAGTTTGTTCCAAAGAATTAAACACACTGTTATAAATTGTGATAGTCTGTGCGAGTCTGTAGATAAACCCATTTTCCAATATATGTGTACCAAGCATGAAAAAATAAGAGGCCGCTGTTGTACAAGGGGTGATTACAATGGAAATAAAGGTGAAATTAAAGGAACATTTGCTTCAAGGCTAATTAATAACAATTAATGAGAGAGAAAGCACTTGTAAAGCTCAGTGACTGAAGGATAAATTGAAGGAATTCCTAAGTAAAGAATATTCAAAGTCCTAACCCTTACGAGGTGTAAATCTTACCATGGATATGCAGCGGACTACCTCTTTGAATCTAAATTTCTCACGTCACAGTGATGTGGAGTGAGATGGATTTTCTAGGCCACCTAATCTGCCACTATCTAAAGTCAGGAAAGGGGCCATGGTAGTTGTGAGTTCAGTGTATTAATCTGGACAAAAGAGGACAGATGAGCTGAGAAACTCAGTTCTGCAGTTCTACTGTTTATGTAGCATCAAAAAGCACCAGGGACTCCGGAATCTGCCTCAAATCACACAGGGTGTATGGACAGAGAAATAAGAATTTCAGTTTTCTAAATTCAGAGACAAAATGAGCCCAGGAGACCAGCATGACAATAACATGAAAATTGAAGTGGAATTTTTGCCTCCAAAATGCATACCCTGTGACGTATGGGTAGGAGGGAAACAGTGAGGGTGATTCACTACTATATAATAACATACTGCTGTATGTATTATATAATACATAAGTAATTGCGGCCATTACACTGACATAGAAATTTTTCATAGATGTTTTCAAACCTCCATTTCAGAAGGAAAAGTTAAAAAAATTCAGAAACTTTTAAAAAACTATATCTGCAACTTAGAAATGCCTTTGAGAGGTTGACGGGTGTTGCACCACAGTGACTTTGGCAAGAATTAAAACCAGACTTCTACCCCTACTGTTTATCATGAAACTGCTCTTTCACATTTATGAGTTCTCTGGGAAGAATAAGCAGAGGGATTTTGGCTGTGGAACCCTGGGATCTCTGAAAGTCAAATGGTTGCTCACTGGTAGGATGCCCTTTTAAAAGGTTACCTATGGGGGAGCTTTTTTTTCCCTCTCCCTCACTTAGGGACGCCTCTGATAAGCTCTGCTGGAGGAAGCTGTCTCAAAACATTCTGTAACACACCTGCTTTGTCCGAATGACAGTCTGATATCTCTAGATTTGCTAAAGGTGTATTTTCTTTTTCCCCAAGGAAATGTGTGTTTTGCAGCAGTAGGATCCCGATTAAGAGTATACCGCCCGTCTGAGGGAGGAGAAGTCATCCAAACCTCAAGGGATTTGGAGACTGCCTTACAGGGTGATGGTATGTGCCTCCATTGTCGTTCTTTATGTCACACTAGTCCCTTGCTATCAGAGCTGCTCTGTGCTGGATGTGGGAGGAGACAATCGTGCTTTGAAGAACAGACACTCCTAAATCAGGAAGGATGGACAAGAAGGGAGGATGTCCCCGGGGTGACGTTACATGCCAGTGATGGAGCTGACAACTGAGCCTTGTGCGGTAAACCTCCAGGTTCAGTTCCTGTGTTCACTGCTGTGCCTGCAGTGAAACCGGGCATGCCCCTTTGGGCCCTGGGAGGTTTAAGCTACTTTTCAGCAGGTTCTCTGTGACTGGGGGCATGGGTAAAGTTCGCAGTGTGCTGAAAGGCAACTTGAGATTGAAAGACTGTCGAAGTCCCACTGTTTGAATGTGTAAATAGGAAGAGTGTACGGTGGATGCTTTGCAAAAGGGGGAGTTTTGCAAATCCCATGGATCAGGCTAAATTCTTTGAATGCATTCTTGTTCTTTAATTGTTTTTCCCCTGCGTTGCTTCCTCCTCTACGCTGTTCTTCCTTAGTTAACCTATGATGCTCAGTGCATCTTCATAGAATCATAGAATCTTCATGGTTGGAAGGGAACTTTGAGATCATCGAGTCCAACCATACATACACAAAAACCCCCCTACAATCTCTGTCACTAGAGCGTGCCCTAAAGTGCCAAATCTACAGGTTTCTTCGTAGTGTTTATTAAACTTACAGACAGGGAACATAGAGTTCTGGTTTGTACTTTACATTTCAGGTTTCTAATGAACCCAGTGAGTTCCACCTTCATGCAGCTGAATTACTAATATTCACAGCGGTAAGGAGCACTGCTAACACACTTCATTGCTGCTTCTGCGCCAGGGCCAAACTCCTTCCAGGCCAGATGGCCACTGTGTGTATAGTCCCGCACCAGACTGAGCAGCCAGGTAGATGCCTCTGTTTGGGGTGTATAAAGTGGAAAATCACCGAAGCTAGGTCTGTGGACTTTATTTCAATTTGTACAGGAGTTTTCAAAGGCAGTTTTCTAGATTTTGCATCAGAATTAATCTGTCACAGAGAAGAGTGTAAGGGAAAGTCAAGATTTTGGTGGACACAGACAGCATGAAGCTTATATTTTCTTATTCCTTAATGTTTTTCTCTTCACTTTCTTCTGGAAGTTTTTCTCATAAGCAGATACTTCATAGCAGGGAGCCTCTGTGTTGTACTGGAATATATGCTGCCAAATGTCAAAGAAAATACACATAAATTCCATTTTAAAGCTAACCCAGGATGTCATCTGAAGTATTTACTGTATAGATTGTCATTGTTGCTCTCTTTATATTTCTTCTCAATCTTGGCCTTTAGTAGGAACAAAGAAACTGGGTGAAGGCTGAGTTTTGCTCTTTGCTGGTGTATAGTCTGTGAAGCTACAGAAGTGGTGAATCTTGCACTAAAAAGAAACAGTTTTATTTTCTTGGTGATGCATTTCCTAACTTATTTTTGAGGATAATTATGTTGAAATGTCAATGTCTAATCCATTCTACTGTACAGCAGGAACAGAAAAAAAAAAATAGTGCCAGACTGTCTGATCTCCGAATACTCTGCCGTATGGTCAGAATTGAACAGCCTAATTTCTGCTCGTATCCTTGAACTCCTGGCTTTTACCAAGCAGGTGCCTCTGGCATCTTGAAACAGCAATGAAACTTAGGTGGTATTTAGGCAGTCTTAACATCGCCCTAATTACATTCAAATGAGGAGCAGGTTTTCAGAATGCTGCACACCTTCTGTGAGCCCTTAGAGTTTTTAAAAACTCAGTTCCCCAGTTCTGACAGCCTTGCCTGTATAAATAAGGCTTGGGAGATGAGGTGTGATTTTTTTTAATTTTTTTTTTTTCTTTTCCCCCAGAAGATAGGCAGCATGGCAGCAAGAGACAGAAGCTGAGGTGGGCAGACTGGCTGTGCTCCTGGGAGGAGCCGTGCTCGGGATGGAAGGATGCTGAGCAGCCAGCTCCAGCCAGGCACGGTCAAGGGGAAATGTTTGAGTCTGAAGGGAACGTTGCTGCCTCCGGCATAGCAGATTAATGGATTAAGACTACCAGGCCACCTGGGAAGGTATGATTTAGAAATGCTCAGAACCGTTGTCCCCACTGTGTATTACAGCTCAGGTTTTTCAATCTGGGCTTCCTGCTGGTAGTGCTGGCTGCTCGAGGGTAAATCACATTTGCATTTTGCTAGCTGCAACCTAGCTGCAAAGCCTTGTCTTTAGGTGCCTGGTTGCCTGACTGAAGGTAGCCTTGTTTCTGCAAAGAGATGTGACTGCAAAAAATTTACAGAGAACATTTCTTTTAAATGCAATATTGTGGATGAAAGAAAATAATATGAAAGGAGACTTGGTTCAAAGTCATGTAGTTTTATGGTGTTATAGTTAGAAGAGAAACTTTTTCTTTCTGGAATGCGGAGGCCTGCTGAAATGTAATTGTACAGGGTGGAAAGTGAGAAGAGGGAAGAGGGAGTGTTTTGGGGCACTGATGTTCTCTGAATACACAGAGTGCTCTGTGGAAAATAAAACAATCAGGTTAGCACACGATCGGCTCTTTGACCTTTTCATTCAAAAGATCAGGCATGACAGAACAATAATAATAATAATAAAGGCTTTTGGAAACTCTTGAATTTCAAACTTTTATTAGCCATACTTAGGTCTAAGCAGTTTAAATCTCCCCCAGGGACCACTGCTTTATTCCACATGATTAAGCACGCTTTGTGCTTGCCTCCAAACCATTATTTTTAAAGAAGATATTACACAGTTCTGTTGAATAATATACTGCATGTTTCTTTACAGTAGATAACATTAACAGGCCACAGCGCTAGCGATGTCTCCTAACGGCCTCCCTCCTGTACTGGCTCTCTTTCCCTAGCAGGTATATTTATCATTCTTACCACTCTGACATTTCCAGCTCTGCTTCCCAGGACCGGCTTCTTTCTCTTCTCTCAGTAGATTAGTTTGCATTCTTCAGGATTAAAAAGGTTTAGAAAGCAATGGGGAGTTGGCAGGAAGAGCATGAGTTGTTTAGAAATGTCAAAAAGCGTCAAACCGGCAGCCGCGTGGGGGACAGCAGCACTTTTCAATCAGTCTGAGCCAGAAATAGCATCCCTAAGAAAGGGCCAGGGTGCGCCACGGAGATGGTAATAAAACTTTCCTCTGTTCTGAGCCGAGAAGGGAGAAAGATTTTCTCACTCCTTGAGGCAACCAAGGCCCAATAAATCAAGTGACAGAGCTTACAATATAATAAATAGCTAACCTAACTAAAATAGCTCCATGAGGGTGTCTAGAGGGGTGGACAGAGGGAGCAGGATAAGATGTCTCTTAGCTGTGTGTTTCATTTCATTTGGTTTATTCTTTTTGCTGTCCTACCCTTCTCTTCTCCTCTGTTGTTTTTGGCTCTCCTTTTAGAAAACACGCGTGACTTGCTCATAATGTTACGAACTGTACTGCTTTCCTCCCATGGCAAAGATTAACAGTGGTATTGCTTGCTGTGGCACAACAAACGGCAGCAGTATCTTGACAGGCCTCAGAGTTAACCTCTTGGCACTTAGGCTTCAGGTATAAACTCTTCGTAGTGGTGAATTAAATCCCCCGCCTCTCCTGTGCGACATATGTGTTGGCTGTGGCTCTTTTATGGGTGATAAATGGGACATGGAATAGCATGTTGTTCAACGTAATTATAACTTGGTGGGAAAGGGAGAGAAGGGAAGAAAACCAGTGAAGGAGCTGTGAAGGTTCCCTAGAAAGCCAAATGTGCATCTTGCTTTCTTTTCTCACTGAGGCTTAACCGGGTCATTTGCTTTTGCCAGACCTGATTCCTCACAGTTCTGATGGAAACAGGCCATTTCTGTCTGATAGTCTCATCCTACTACCAACAAATTTCCTCCTTCACTCACTCCGGCACGCCACTAGTTCACCCTCTGCCTAGTGACAGTTAAGTTACAGGAGAGGGTGATACAGCCTTCGTATCTATTTCGAGGACAGAGTCTTGTTTATATTTATTCTGTAATCTGGGGTCACCCGATCCAGGGATCTGGCAGAAGAGCTGCCTGAACTTTTTGCTCTGAAATCTGTTCTCAGTTCGTGCTTTTTAACAACATCACAACTCAGTCCAGGTTTTAGAGGTTGTTTTATTCTCCTTTGGGTGAGTGCCATCTGTACTCAGCATGTAATTTTTAGGCTGATAAGAGTTTGGAAATAGTTTGCTTCAAGTGTTTGGCATCTACAGTTTGTTATTCAGGGAGAGGATTTGATTTCTCACCCATGTTGGATAGAACAGGGACTGTTGCTTTATCGGTTGATTTAGGGGAAGCTTGAATATTAGACTATGCATTTTTATTATTTTTTTTTCCTGAGAAAAAGGCTGAGAATTATCTGTGAAAATGTCACGATTTGCAGACACTTTCCTTGTCTATAAGGTGGTCGGCTAAATGAGATACTCATAGATATTTTTCTACAATATCATAGCAACACTGCCTTAGATCCTCAACTTAGAAAATACCATCCCAAGTCCTGCAAAGATCTATGTAGCTGTTTATTCTTGCCATCAGGTTAAAGTGTACTAGGCTAAGAGCACGATGCTAAATCTTTGTAAGCTGTTGCAGGATCAGAGACAAGAGTGAATCCATATATTAAAAAAAAAACCAAAAATTCGGCAGTGTGAGAACGCTCTTATTCTCAGAACCTAGATGAGCCTGAGAATAAAGGAATGAAACAGAAAAAGACTGCTTTCTAGAAGACCAGTTATCCCAGTGCAAACCAAAAGACATACCTCTCTAACACAGTCATTTCTGCGTGGTTCAGACCCACGAGCAATCAAGTCAGTCAGTGGGGAATCCATAAAGCAAGAACAGAAATAAAGATTGCTGAATGGCGTAACTTTGATCCAGGTTACAGAAAATCCTGGAAGAGTTGGCATTTTAAGTCTCCAAGATGATGAGCCATGGCTAATAACTAAGAAACCACTTTAAGTGCTTTCTTTTTCCATCACTTCTCAGACATTTTAGCAAACTAGATTTTACAGTATCATCTTTAGGTCTTTCAACATATTTAGGAAAATATGCCAAATGTCTGCATCGTGAGATAACCATGTGTCTAGGGCTCCCTGTGGAGGAACTTTGATGTGCCGTGGGTTGAAGCAGAACTCCCAAACAAGCACTTCACGTGCCCAGGCCTTTTACTTTCCTCTGGGGCTTTAATTCAATAGCTTTAAAACTAGCCTCCTTCCTAACTTAACACACTGTGCTGCCATTCATTCCTTCCCTTTCCCACATATGTATATTTGGACTTCTTCCTAAACTCTCCTGTCTACCCCTGAAGTGGGATGTGAGTCCAGGAGGCAGCTTGGGGAATTGGAGGTGGGCCACAAGGAGGTGGTGTAGACAGGGCAGCTTCACAAGATTACAGCCTCCTTGTGCGATAGGACATGGAGGTCCTCCGAGACTGGTGCCTCTGTCCCGGGATGCTCGGGATGCTCCTGGGATGCAGAATAAATCTTATGAGGAGCAATTAAAGGAGCTGGGACTGTTTAGTTTGAGGAAGATGAGGCTGAGGGGAGACCTCATCACTCTTGATAACCACTTGAAAGGACATTGTAGAGAGGTTGGTGCTGGTCTCTTCTCACAGGTAATTAGCGACAGAACAAGAAGAAATGGCTTCAAGCTGCAACAGGGTAGGTTTAGGCTGGACATTAGGAAAAAATTCTTCACAGAAAGAGTGGTCAGACACTGGAATAGGCTGCCCAGGGAGGTGGTGGAGTCGCCATCCCTGAATGTGTTGTTAATAAGAGTTGTTTAGATGTGGTGTTAGGGGATATGGTGTAGGGGAGAACTTTGTAGAGTGGGGCTGATGGTTGGACTCGATGATCCCAAGGGTCTTTTCCAACCTAAATGATTCTATGATTCTATAATTCTATGATTCCAGTGCTGAGATAATACATATGAATCGAATGGCTTTCTGCAAGTAAAGGCGGTGACTATGTGAACTTTGCATTTTATTGTCCTGCTTTTTATTCCTGCCTAATGTGGAGTGATCTAAATCTCTAGGAACTGGCCATAAGTTGGGAGAGAGAGCTGTCTTGTGGGTGGGAAGGCTTCCTTTCTCCCATGAAAGTGCTTGGCAGAGAGAAAGCTGCATTTTCTTGCTCCCTTTGACTGTGGGCTGTGCTCCCAGGTGTTGGGGTCTGCCGTCATGATTCCTGTGCAGTGCACAAATTATTGTCGTTTTTGGTTGCTAGTATGGCCTGAACCGATGGCTTCATATACAGCATCATATGTATATATTATGTATTTTCTTTGAATTGATAATGTTCAGGCATTAGCAGGCTCCGTTACAGCCTCTGTGAACCATCCTATAAACTGCTTTCGTACAGGCTGTAATCTCTCTGGACTGCAGGCTTCACTCCGGGGGCGGGGGGGGGGGGGGGGAAGCACTCTCGCTATACACCGTGTGGGGCGGCTGAGCTTTAAAACTGCCTCTTTGATTTCAGAGGAGCCCGATGCTCCGGCGCTCCGTGCGCTGCCTGGGCAAAGCAACCGACCTGTCTCCCACCCAGCCCCAACCGAGAGCTTGCAGAGGGCGTCCCGTTAAAACCCTTCTTGTTTCGTTTCGGGGCAGGCGGCCGAGAGCTGCCCTTCCCCAGCCGGCTCTGGCCGGTGCAGGGTCCCCGCGGGAGGAGGGAGCCTGTCCCGCCCGCCCTCCCTCCACGCCTCCGGCTTCCCCGGCCGGGCAGCGCCGGCGGGGGGGGTGATGGTGGTGGTGGTGGTGGTGTGCGGGGGTGTCAGTGTCCCTGGGAGGAGGCGCCTCACTAGATGGCAGCAACGCCCCAGCTTTCTGAAGTAGCCTCTGGGCATCCTTCCCCTCCCCCAGGCCGCTCCTGTCTACAACAGCATGGTAAAATATATATATATATATAAAATTCAATAAAATCCTTCTGCCGTACAGGGCTCAAACAGCAAAGCTGTGATATGCTGAATTCTCCACAGCTTCACCATCTCTCTCTCTATATATACACATATATGTATGTATCCATGTGTGAATGTAAATATATATATGTGTGTGTGCGTGTGTGTATGTTTATTCCTAGGCTTTTCTTATAATTAGAAAGCGGAATGCTAATAGCTGAGACTAACTCCCCTCGAGTCACAGGAATGGGAGAGTCGGAGCTGGGACAGGCCACCTTTTGGCTTGCAGTCTCTCCAGTGTCCCTCCCCAGCTGCAGCCCCCAGTGCCCTTTGTCACAGGCTTCTGCACTGCAGTGCAGGAGCGGCTAATTCCGTCCTCTCCCACAAATCTGTAGGAACCAGTCAGCCAGGAACAGGCCGCATTGCCTACTCTGCTGATGGCACTTCATGGTAGGAACACTTGGTAAAGGAAGACAACTGCTTATTTGGAAGATGCTAAAATTCGGCAGTGATTTTCTTTCTCAGAACCTCCCCAGCCAGTTTCCTGAACAGGTTCACAGTCTGTCACAGCTGCAGCCAATGTCTGCTGTTGTAGGATGGCTCAGCTAGTTAATAAATATTGTGCCATACATTTCATTGAGCTGGGGATTAAACATCACATCAGTGTAAGAGAATGTCACTTTTCCTGCCAGCTGCTGGCCATGTCCTCATTCCCACTGTGACCAGTTGCATATGGTGAGTGTGATGCCCTGAACCTTCTGCAGCAGACAGGCGCAGGAGTGCATGCATCAGGAGAAACACAGACGTTTAAAGGAAAAAATGCTCTTGGGATAGCTTGGCTGTGGTACTCATCCTTGTGGAGCAGTGCAAGGGCTAGACGTTGAGCATCGCAGGAAGGAAAGTCAGAAAAAGAATTTCTCTTAATAAGTCTGTTGGCCTCTCTAAGACAATAGAGATAAAAAATATACCTTGGGACAGGGACTGTGAAAAATAACTTCAGCTGTCAAGGTCGCATGTAGCCCTCTACTCATGTGTGCCCATGAGCTGACATGAGAGCTACCACGTTTTTGAAAAAGTTGCACCTGAAATTTGAAAACAGAGACTTTTCAGTGGCCGTAGTGACCTTTGTGTTATGAAGGCTATTTGAAGTTAAAGAAGGGGAGGTATAGTGAATCAGGGTTATTTCCTACCTGTAACTTATCACCAAGCTGTCCAAGATCTGCTAACCCTGCTTGTGTGAAGCACGAGGGAAACAAGAAAAGAGCAAAAGCCTGGGGAGGAAGAAATGGTGGAGGCTTTGTAGCGCAGCGTGCCCTCCTTGAGAAAAAAGATCCTTCGGGATGCTGAAGCTCGGAGGGGTCCCTTGTGTGGGTGAGGCTGAGGATGCTGCGCTGAGGGGCCAGGCTCCCTCGCTGCCCTTGGCGCCCCTGCCCGTACTGACCTGCCTGCTCGGCAGCAGCACCGACCAGCTGCACCACCCACTTGTTTTTCCCCAGTAGCCCCTTAGGGTCCGAAGCCAATGGGTTTATAATTGACTGGGACTGGTTCATCGGGCAAAAAAACCCGAGACTACTCTTGTCTTTTAATCTGGTAGCTGCGGTAGTGACAGTGCACTGTTATTTGCCTGGGTACAGGCATAGAGAAGCATAAAGCCGTTTTTTCGTAATGTGAGGGTGTTGTGTGTATGACTTTGTTACATGAGGATGTGTGCGTGAGGCATTCTTGCACACACCGCTAATCGCTAAGTCCTTCATTAGTCTGTTCATCTGAACACAGTTTGTGGCCTCAGAATAGCATACAAGGTGCATGACGCTCACTTGTATGGGTGCTCGTTTAGAGGTCAGAGCTAAGGAACCATATTCACTCTTCTTCATTATGCTTTAGAAAATAAAATATACTCTACATACCACTCTCAGTCCATTATGCTACTGCAAGCTTAACTAGTAGTGAAACAGCAGTGGTATTATAGCTAAAATTGTGCCTGCCTTTCTATGTCATTACATTTTAGCCGAGGTGAAGAAGGTTGAGCTGCTGGAAACACTGATTTTATTTTTTTAAGATCAATTCCAAATACTTTGAGTAGTTTGTGAGTTGTTTCAGGATCTGTGTTAACTTGTGGTTTAAAAATACTGTACTATTGCTTATGACTTAAAATTTCTCTTTGACTAAAACTTGTCTAATGTCTGATATATTTTCAGATTTTCTGACAGTGAGGTTGAATGTGTGTGATTCTTTGGTGTGAGCAGGTTGTACGAGTGTTTGTTTAAAGCACCTTAGTTGAATAAATACTTATTTAAGGTTGGGGAAAAAATTCCTGTGTCTGATATGGTGTGACAGCAGGTCAGGATTGTTGTTTGTGATGCAAGGTAAAATGACACTATCCACGCTAGTAATTAGTTTAAGAACTATGCTGACAATTATATCATGTTTTATCATGACTTTATGACTCAATGTCTACCTGATGTCCTGGTTACTACCAACAAATGCACTTGTATCATACAATGAAGACCTTTGTTCTCTTATAGGAAGCAGAGCCTAGAAAAGTCAATTAATAGATTTTCTCTTATCAAAAGATCATGCTCGGAGAGGATGGTTAAACACTTGCTAAAATGCACATGAATCTGAAAAAAAAAGTACAGATCACTTAATCTTGGGGCCATCTTCTTCCCACCCAGAAGTAGCTCTTGGTTAGCCAGTATTGTCCTGAGTGTTTATAGAAGTTTATGGGTTATCTACTGCCCTTTGCTTCATCCACATGACATTTTAACAGCTGAGACAGTGGTTTATGTCATGCTTACACAGAACAGTCTGTGGGGTAAAAGGCTGAGTGATTACTCTCACAATTTCACATGGCAAAGAAGCTGGGACACATGTTGTGTGTTGATAGGCACTGGAAAAAGCAGAGAAGTCTCTCCTGGCAACTTGTGCGGGTGATATGGAAGTGGCAAGGAATCCTGGAAACTTTCCCAAAACTTCTTGTTTATAGATTGTGACAACATGGGGATTCCTACAGTCCTGGACTGTGTCTCTGTCACTTGTCCTTTGCCAGAAGGCACTGGTTAGTGTCTTACTGGAATGACTCTTTCCCCGTCTTGGCCCTTGATGCTTTTACCCTTGAAAAAACCCTTTAGCAGGTTGGTGGGAAACACATCCCAGCTGCTAAGGTACTCCAAATTTGTCTTGGTTTCTAGGCACCAAAGGGATTTTTCTATAACAGTGCATTATTAAGATTTTCTGGAGGTTTCTGGGAAAGAAATGTGCCTTGTGCTCACAGCATTACTTGAAATCTTCCTCAAAACCTGAACTAGTGTTTAAAAAAACGCAAAAAAGTGTGTCAAAGGAGTAAGCTCCTGATGAAAAGTTTGGAAAGACAGCTATAAGAGCAGGAAGATGAAGACTCAGCAAGTGTCTGATGTGAATCTCCTGTTCCTGCTGACTCTGAGAGTTCCTCCGGGGCATCTCTCAGCTGCAGGAGCCGAAGGGACACCGTAGCACTCTGGTCTCCCAGGACCTCCTGTCAGAGCATGCCTCTTTGAGACACAGCCCCTCTGTAGGGTTTTGAGGACACCTCTGTTCCAGATGTGTTCTTTCAGATGTATGGTACTAATTTGAAAGCTAAAAGCTGAATTCCCCTAGAATCAGGTTGCTTACCTTTGAGAGCTTGCTCTCAATGGAGATGCATTTTCTTCAAGATGGCCTGTGATCCTCTTTCTCTGTGTCCCATAGCCCCATGAAGGGTGTCGCTCTCAGTATATGCCAAGCATGGCTCGGTTTTACTTCCTTGCATTCCTCAGGATTGGGATAAAAGGGATAATTACAGAAAATAAGATGCTTCTCTGAAATTATATATACCTGTATTAAGTAATCAGGCTGATGCAGCTTGTGAAATGAAGGGACATCTGTGCAAATCTGTGCTGCTGAAGGACACTGCTTTGCCCCAGTCCCTGCCTGGGGCTGCCAGAGGTGTTGTTAAGCATTGGAGATGGCATTCATCACTCAGAGCAGGCTTTGGCCTGAGACCTGCTAATCTCACAAGGAGGAGGGTGTGAAAGTGGGGCTCAGAGGTGGAGGTGGCATCGCAAGGTCACAGGAAGCTATAGGCAATTTGAGAAAAAACCAGGAGGACCCCAAAGTCCCAGTACACAATCATAGTTAAGTAAAGACAAACAAAACTGAGCATTAAAACAGAAGGGCAGAGTTTGTTTAGGAAGGACTGACTGGCAGAAAAGAAGGAAATGAGGCGTGAATAAAAGGATGCCTACACCAAATATTCCAAGATGTGAGGGAAAATATTCCTCTTGATAGTCTCAAGGTCATGGAAAAAAGAGGAAAGAACATAGATGTTGTCATGGATAGTTGTCTACTGTGAATCTATAATAAAAAAAGGGAATTTCCATCACACCAGAAGTATCAAATGGAGGTAGATTTAACCTAGCAAAATTATCCAACATCTGACTGTCAACAAAGATTTTTTAACTACCTGTCAGGGACAGACTGCAGCTGGACAGTAGCGATTGTCCAAAATTTTATCAGACAGTGTTGGGATAAACTTTTTTGTATGGATGGGAAATAAAGGAATTAACAGGGAGATCTACCAAATTTGATTCTGACAAGAAAGTCTTGCAGAGAACATGAAGAAAAAAGGAGAAAGGCAGCAAATAGGAAGGGATGGTTAAAGAAAATCAATTGCAAGAAAGCAGACTTCAATAAGTTGTGGAGTTTGATTTATGTTGGATCTTGGGAAAACTGTTTAACGGTGGAGATGGTTAAGTAAAGAGGTAGAGTGCTAAGGAGGAGTGTGGAGTGTCCATTGCTGGGAGATTCGAGTGGATGAGAAAGCTGGGTTAGGGGGCAGGTGGTCCTGCACTGAAGCAGATGTTGCCCACTTGTGGTACCTTCTATGCCTGTTTTTGATGATCTGATGATAAAGAGATGGTTATTGAGTTTAGAAGGTAAGTCGCATCCCTGCTTATGCCTAATTGCCTGTAATAATATTCTGTGTTCCTAGGAATGTAGCTAACTGTTTTGTAAAGCACTTTGAAACATCAGATTACACAAAAAATGCCATTAGCATGCAAGTTGCTCCCTCACAATAAACACCATTAAAAAAAGTAGTAAAGTTGCCAACATTTTATCTGATATCCCTAAACTGTTTTTTTTTTCCCCACTGTACTCACCAACTGTTGTTTTTCAGACCACATTTGATGAAGAGACAAGTCACTATTAAAATATATATTTAAGGAAAGGATAAATCCATATTAAAGCAGTTGAAGAAAAATGCATAGCACATTAAGAGAACACCGTAAAAAGTGGCCTGGAATAGTATGGAAATGCCTGACAAATGTGAGTCTGCCAACATGGAAGGACACTTTTAATGCATTATTTATAGATATTGCTTTACCACCACAAGCCATTGAGATCAAGGTCACCCAGTGGACTTCTGGGCAATGGGTCAAGTCTTGAGAGGCAATATTCGTAACAGCAGCTGACAGCTTCTTGGATACAGCTGGTATTTTTCTAAGCAGCAGCCTTTTCTAACTTCGAATGAACAATGGAAATCTGTTTGCTGTGAAACTGCTCGTGTCTGTCTTGGTCAGAACTCATTAAATGTGGTCAGTCCCAGGCTTGGTGTAACTGCTTTCTCTCTTCCCTGCATCTTCCTGTGAATCAGCCAAGTAAATACATCTAATGAGTAAAATAATTCTAGGTGGTTTTTTTTTTTTTGTTGTTGTTGTTGTTTTGTTTTTAAGGTCCCCCAGACCCTGGTTTTCCTCTTTCCCATTTCTCTACCAGTCATATTTTCTAATATTTTGAAGTCCCAAAGCTGAACACTTCTAGTGTGCTGGGATCAGCAATAATAAAATGTAAGCTGTGACTGTGGAAAGCAGGAATAGTCTCTGTGCCTCCCAGCACAATGATTTCTCTGCCTGGTTTTAAAGGTTTCCACTCCCTTTATAACCTGTTCTTCCTATTGATTGTCATGACTTGTGCAGTTTTGTTTTGGTTTGATGGGGTTTTTTTCTTGTTTGTTTGTTGTTTTGGTTTTTTTTTTTGTGTGTGTGTGTTTGGTTTTTTTTTTTTCCTTAATGCTATTTAGCATAATTTCTTCTTGGGGTAAGATTGGAGGAAAAGCCATTTTGATCTCTTTAGCCAAATCACATTCTTATTTAGTAATCCAAGTGACATCTCATCAGGTGTGCTGTGACATTTTTTTCCCCCAAATACTTTTGCCTGACAAGGCGTCCTGACCATTTAGAAGCTTGCTGCAGGCTTCGTGCTTGGAGGCTTCTATCTTCTTCCTGACCTGCTCCTATTATTTCAAGGGTCAGTTCTTATTGCTTGCCTAGTGCATTGGTTTACAGTCTAAACCAGTTAGTAAACTGCTGATGAAAGGCTTGATCAACATTTTATTAAATTTAATTTTTTTTTGTGATTCCGTTTGCGTGTTTCTCTTACCATTACATTTTCAGTGGCATCAAATTAGCCATGTTTGTATGTTCATCTCGTATTGGATAATGCAGTTTCCTTTCCAGAACAATCCATCAGTTTTTGTCAACATAAATAATGATTTTCATTGAGAAAATAAGCAGCAAAACCAAGTGACCTCTTTTTAAGAAGACACTAACGTACATAGATAGTGTTAACTTCTGAGTGACTGGACTGCAAACTAGCTCAACATCTAATTTTAAGAAAGAAAAAATCTTGACAATAAATTACCTCTTATAATCCCCATATTTCTTTAAGAGACTTTGGAAGGACTTCATTCAAAGTAAGTACTAATCCCTAAAAGTAACCAGAGTGAGGTGAAAATTGATGGATTCTCTCTGTACTTTCTTTAATTGCTGGGAAAAAACTACCAGATTATACAAAGAAAGCTGAAATCTGGCCACTGCATCTGCCTGAGCTACTGGGTTTCCATTAGCTGCCAGACATTGTGGCATATTTTGCTCCTAGTAATAGTGGTGTAAATTATTCCTATTGAAATTGAAGGATTTACACTGAAATTAATCTGGCATAATCTAGTGCAGACTTCCTTTCCTTCCTTTTCTGAAGCAATTTGGTTCACATAACGTATATACAATAATTAATTTAAACTAACATGAAATAGCCCATTTATCCTTGAAAGAATTGGAGATTAGAAGACTTCTAGTACAATTTTCAGGATGATTTCTGTTTATATGGCAAAACTACTTGGAAAAATAAGCTAGGGCAGCAGAAAAAAGAAGAACCTCCACCAACTGGACTTTGAATAGTTGTTTTGTAGAAGTTTGGCACATGATATTGAATAATTCCCCTGTATTAGTTAAAAAAAAAAAAATCTTTCCTACTCCATGATGGAGGATATGGGTCTAACAGTCAAAAATGTCTGTAGTCTGCAGGCACGGGTGTGTGTTGTGCTAGTCATCCATCAGTGATTGTGTATTGCTGCAGATAAGATCAATATTTGTCACTTGTAAACTGTGGCTCTTCTAATCCAATATTTACCTCAGTTTTAATGGCTAGTGGCTACGTGCATGTCTACAGAAGAGAGAGGGCTCTTTGTTTGCTGGGGCAGTGGGGATCTGAGATCACTGGGCAGGAGCAATGCATTGATCATTTTGGTGCCACTGGGCTTCATAGGGGATTTAGTGTAGGGAGGCTTCAGTGTCTGTGAAGAGACAGGGTGGGTGCAGCCGTACGTGTTGGGTCCAGGTCCTTGGCTGTGGTCATGAAAGACCAGGGCTGGCTCCCACAGAACTCCTGGGGTGTGTGTGCAGCAAGCCCCAGCTTCTTGCAGGGGGGAGATCTCATTTGAATTGGCACAATGCAAATGCACGAAGCTGGCCCCGGCTGGGCATGGCAGCAAGGCGAGCAGGTCGTGTGGAAACGCTGCATGCTGGGGATGCAGACAGTACTTCTGGTGGCATCAGCCTGAATACCACATGCTCAACTGGATTTACATCCAGAGGATCTCTCCGCCGTTCCCTCTGCTTTGGGGACGCAATGCTGAGACACCAGCCCTGGCTCCGCGTGGGCGTTGCTGACACCAAGCAGTATTTACCTCTTCTGGCGCCACGCTGCACCAAAGCCGCTGTGCTCTCTGCAGAGCTGAGCTGGCCTGGGAGCAGTTTGCCCATGTTTACGTGGCACTCACACCTGCAGACCTGACCAGGCGAAGGTGCCCCTGCAGCTGGGATGCGAGGATCCAGCTGTGGGTAACTAGGAGTAAGCAGGTCCTCATGTGCTAAGGAATAAAATGTCCAATCCAGGAATTGCTTAACAAAATGTACTTTAAGTGGCAGGTGAGAGGTAATGACGAGTAACAGCTACATCATCACGTAGCACGTCATCCCAGCGCTGACTCTATGTACTGTCTCAGAGATGAACCTTGGCTTTCCCCACACACCGGTGTCATGAAATTGCATCATCTGGCATCAAGGATTGTTCCTGCAGTATTTCTTTCTTATATAACATAGAAATGAAGGCTCTGTGAAATGGATGGCACCTACTTAAATGTTTCTGTGTCTTTCACAAGTGATTTCCATCCTAAAAGTCTGGGAAAAGAAAAGGTGAACCTTTTCATCTGCTTAGTTACAGCACCAAACAGGAACACATCCCTTTGCACAACATTTAAATTAACCTTGCTCAATTTAATACCTGCTTTTAATTTTGCTCCAACATTCATGTGAATTTTTTCAATGTAATTTGGAAGACCCGGTGATCAGTCAGCGTAGTGAATTTGGCTGATTTTCATGAGCAGAAGTGTCAAATGTTCGTTCATTGTTTGCAAGGTGATGCTCTCCTCTTCGTAGTCCTACCACTATGAACAGGCCAAGTATCTGTATTAACCACTGGAAGGGGAAAACATTCAGGATAATTTTCAGCTTGCTTTGCTTTAATTGATATTATAGTTTGCTGGGTGTAATTACCGCTTCATGATGAAGTGTTTTGTTTTTTTTTTTTAATATATATAATAATAAATCCAAGTTGTATACTAAAACCTGGAATCTGAATGAATGTATCCAAGCTGAAGGTATAAGGCTTACTCTCCAAACTGTCTGGAGCTGTGCCCAGCTGTGTGCTGCTGTGAGGAAGAAGAGTTACCTTTATACTGCTTTTATGCCTTTCTCTTCCCGGGGCCGTCTGGGAACCATGTTGCAGTAACCTCCTTGCAATAACCTCAGAGCTCTCGTCTGTGCCTCATTACCTATGGCTGCGAGGAGGACGATGTCCTGGAGAGGGCTGTAGTATTACCAAGGTGTGGACTCTCTCTGTCTCCTGTTCCTTCCTCTTGCTTATGCCTCTTGCAACAGAGGTTTAAAGAAGATTTTGCGTCACTGGGAGTCACGTGTGTGCAAGGCAAGGTGTTCTCCAGCTGAGCCGGCTGCTTTATGCTCCCGGGGAAGCACAGAGCACCTGGGAGAGGGCAGGGGGGTGAGGCTAATCCTCTGCAGCACAGCTGGGTGCGTTAACTGAACACGCCGAGTGGTGCTGGCCCCACGTGTTGCACAGGGACCTTAGTGAGAATTCCTAGTAGGAACGAGGTTTTGCAGAAAGTTGAAGTGAATGCTACCAGAAAGAGTTGGGTGGATGCTGAAGTGAGTCGGTAAAATATACAAAGAGTGACTGCAGTCCCTGGAGGCGATAAGTGCAGGCTGTCATTGCAACCTGTAATGTTGTGGAGTCATTCCTATTTTCCCCTTTTTTCAGATCCTCTTTTCACCATCTTTGTTTCATGGTATTTCAAATACTCTTGCTACACCAAAATATTTAAAAGAAGTGAAAATCATAGAGATTAGAAAGGGGAAGGGCTGTTAAATCTTGACTGAGTGTTGAATCAGAAAACAGAGCTCAGTTTTTTTAATCTGAATTTTAATGTTGCATCACTGATCTACCTGTAATAAGAGCCCATGATTCATTCCTATGCCAGGGCAGATTTATTCTTGCTGTGCTATATGTTCTCATGTGCTTTGTCCTGTCTATATGCAAATACCTTGAATGATGATATTTCCATCTATCCCCTCCAGAGGTTATTCTGTGGGCTGATACATTGTATTGTTAATGCATATTTTTTCCTAACAAATAATCCTCCTTGAGGTTTACTTCCTTCCTTTTTTTTTTTCTTTCATTGTGTCTATCTCAAAATCTTTTCCTCTCTTTGTGATTATTCTTGGACATTTTATCACGTATATTTGCTATAGCAGGAAAGAGATCATTCTGAGAGTGGATTTCCTATAATAACAGAGCGGACATATATTTCCTATGCTTGTGGTGGAACAGCTAATGACCAAGTAGCCAATAAAAAGTGCTCTATTCACTACTCATATTGTACCTACTATGTTTATTTTTAAAACCGTTGACGTTTTTCCCACCAACCATGTTGCTCTTGCAGTTCTTGCAGCACCTGGGGACCCTGAATGGAGACATGACAGCTGCAACACAAAGGTGGGACAAGAGGAAGGTCTTGCTCTCTACCATGCTCTGAGGCAGGAGACCTCTGCTGCGAACGGTGAAGGGAATGCAAGGAAGAGTAGCTATGCTTTTCACGTACCGAGGCTGAGCCCTCACGTTTTGCGCCATAAGTCTGGGGCCAAAGCTTTTACCTTACTGCAGGTTAAAGGTGTGACAGCTGGCGATACTATTCCATTAACTATGAGCTGCTTCTCTCTGCAGTAAGTTGCTGACGAGTCTGGGTGCCGTGCGTTTAAACACCGAACAGACTGGCTATACATAAATACATACAGAGAACTTCAAAACAGCAAGCCCTTAGAAAAGATGAGTCTGCGGCACTGTTGAGAAGTGGTTTCAATGGCTACGAGACTGTCCAGCACATGGTTCCATTCCCAGTCTGTGTCTGTATTAGGCTTGTGTAGAGGAGAGAGAAACGCCCTTTGCAAGCAGCTGGACTCCCTGCAAGGGACAAGCACTGTGGCTGAAGTTGTTTTACCTGGTGGAACTTCAGATGGACAAAGCAGAGAGCAAGAGGCACTCCTGGGTACGTTTTTCATCAACACTTTCAGGTGGATTGATCCAGAGGCCAGGGACTAGACTCCAGTTAAAAGCAGCTGGAGGTTTTTGCTTTGATTATTATGTTAAGAGTTACATTTAAGCCAGCTAAAGAGTGGATGTTTGAGCAGTGGCTGACATGATTGGCAGGATGGTTGTCAAGTCAGGACCATCTGAAAGTGAAAATAAGCAGTCCATGTCAGATGTGACAGGGGAAGGGAGCTAGTGAAAGATTTAAAGGATGGATAGGTGTGGTCAAAGAAGCTTCAGAGCGTATCTGTAGCATTCTGGAGAGATCTCAGCTGTGCCAGATTAAGTTGTTCAAGGTCAGGCATTTTTCAAGGAGAGCGCAGGAGCTAGACATGGCGTGAGGGGAGTTTCACCTCTGCAGCTGCATGGGAGGAGAAAAAAATCCAGGTGTGAGCACTGTGACTCAGACTATAATAAGCACTGTGAGGCTGAACAGGCTGTCATCGAAAGGGACACCCCACTGCATGTTCCTCAAATTCCTTTAGTTTTCATGGAGCCATGCTGCCAACAGGGTTGGGGAGCTGATCCAGCTCAAACATCACCCAGGAAAATTGAGTTATGCTTTTTGTGGCAGCTCACTCTTAGGCTGGCTTAAAATGATGGAAACTGCCAACTCGGACTGCTCTCCAAAGACGATATCCATGCTGCAAGACTGAGTGACAAGCAGAATAATGGCATTGTCTACAGAGATTGAGAAAACCAAGTGGGGGAGGAGGAATTACAGCTCTGTTTTAACCACCCTGAACTTGAGCTGACAGCTGAACACCCGTGAGGAGATGTCAGGGAGACAGGCCCAGATTTTAGCCTATAAAGCAGGAGACAAGTCTGGAGCAGAGAGAGAGGTCTATAGGTCATCAGGATAGAGAGAGCAGATGAGTTTGGATTGGCGGATAAAATTACTTGCATTTTTTCCTTGCCTTTATCAGAATTCTTTCCAATATGTCAGTTGATATCTTTCTGTTACAGAATTGCTTCACACTCAGCATATTGCAGCAGATTGATCTTCATCAAGATCATGATGTGATGTCCTGTATCTGGAGATCTAAACTGTGCTGGCCCCTCCTCTGAGTTTGGGGTATTGTAAATTCATGCTCCATTTGCTCTTTTCCATGCTTCTGCTCCGTGTTTCTATATTTTGGATTATTTCTCTTCCAAGAGATTAGCTGATCATTTTCCAGGTTGCATTTTTTAATTTCTCCAGGGACTCTGAATTATTTCTTGCTATCCTTGCAGCGATGCACGCAGCGCTTCTCATTGTGCAAGGGAAATGAGGTTTGTGTAACCTCATGGTACGTACACACCTTACTGCACAACCCCTGCGAGACGACCACATAAACTGAATGAGCATAGGAGATAAGATGTTCCTTTTCAACAATAACAATCGTCTGAGTATTTCAGATTATATAATTTGTTGTTTCGCCTGTCTGGCTTCTTCTAGTCTCTGTTTCCTTCCCATACATACCTTGTGACATTGTAGGTGTTTAGTTCCTTTTTCCTTGATGGTAACAAATCTTCTGAATTTTGTATAAAAGTTATGGGGAGTCAATGACATGTTTAAAACCATGCTGTCAGTATTGTACAGTGACTTAAATGTCTTACAAGTAATTTGCAATGCATTTACAGGACATGACAGTTATATTATCAAGCATCACAGATTACTGCAAACATAGACTGTATACTATATTATAAAAATTGTCCTTTTTCATAAATGGCTTAGACATGCTCTGAAAAGATATTTAATAAAATGAGTAGCCTTTATCACCAAATAAAGGTAATTTTGCTGGCTGTTGACAAGTTATAACTATTAAAAAAACCATTCAAAATAAACAACACTCTTTGTGGAGATACAATGAACAATTTAGTAGAATATTAGTAAAATGCTTTGCATTTGAGAGGCTATTTTTCTAATCAAATATAAAATTGTATTTCTACTATAAAATTTCCAACATCCTTTAAAAAGTATTTGGAATAGAAACTACCTTGAAATTCGTAGATTGCTTTGATGTTATTTGAATATGTTACAAACAAATAGAGCCACTTAGAAACGGTGTTATGTGTTCGCAAACGCTTCAGTTTAATACGAAAACTTAAAAAGTATATGACATGCTAGGCAAAAATATTTAATAAAGTATTCCCAAGTTTCCCCCAAAAAGTTTTCAGTGGGGAAAACTACTGTATTTTACTCCACTAGAATAAGATAGTGGTATTTTATGGAATAAAATCAACTGAAATTTTATAGAATAAAGTACTCCCTGGAATAAAACAGTGGAAATAGAAGAGTTAGTTTCTAACACACTGGAAGAAAGGTTAAAAAGTTAATGAATTGAAGGCCTTCTTCCCGGACAAACCAAGGAGTGAGAAACACCAGGGGACAGAAGTGTGAAAGCAAGAGAGAACTTTTTCATCTTAATTACAAAAAGTTTCCATTTTGATTAAGCCCATAGTCCAGTCCAGACTATTTTGCTAGAAGGAATTTTAACTAAAGTTGCAAAGAATGGATAGCCACCTTACCTGAATAGTAGGTTAACCCTCTGCTATTTATTAATAGATGGAATTGAAAAATGGCAAATCAGTTGTCTGTCTTGGTTTAATTGTGTCTGTTAAAGATATTTATTAGCGTTTCCAAGAAGAAATCAGAGGTGGGCTGGGTTTGGTTTAACTGTTTTGTGTAGACTGATGAAAAAGGATCATAGAATCATAGAATGTTTTGCATTGGAAGGGACCTTTAAAGGTCATCTAGTCCAACCCCCCTGCAATGAGCAGGCACATCTTCAACTAGATCAGGTTGCTCAGAGCCCCGTCCAACCTGACCTTGAATGTTTCCAGGGATGGGGCATCTACCACCTCTCTGGGCAGCCTGTTCTAGCGTTTCACCACCCTCATTGTAAAAAAATTCAGCTGAAGAAGCTGGTAGAGTTCTTACTATAAGTATTATATTAGTATTATTCGATATGTTGTACTTACATATGCATATATGGTATTGATATATTGCATATTGTGTATATTAGTATTCTTTGATATATTGTACTGTAGTTCTTTCCGTGTTTCCAAATTGTGTCAAAGTTAATATCCTGTCACCGAACTATATATTGAGCCTTGCATTCTCTCTTCTGTCTGGCACTTTTCGGTGTGGTCTGGAAGTAAAGCACAGAAAGGTAGCTGGCTGTTTTAGGGATCTGAGGGTGAGTGCTTCCTCTGCAGAAATAGTGCTGCTCTTTTGCCCTCTTGTCATACAAAGGAAGTGCGTATTTGCAAGCAAAGCAGACTGGGACAGAAGACCCTTCATTAAATTTGTTTATACACTTCCACAGGTGCACAGCGTTGCAGAGCACTGGGGTGGACTGAGGCAACCTCTGTGCCCTGGGGACATTCAGAGGTTCCCAGTACAAGTCGTAGTATGATGGCATGTGGCGGGCAGCATCCAGTTATTGCCAGTTCCTCGTGTCTGTGTATTTGGGCCCCACACTGCTAAAGTGCCCCAGGAGCACTCAGAAACTGGGTCTCGGGGTTTATGGTATTTTTGGCCAACGTAGCCAAATCTGAGGGAGAAGGCAAGATGAGGAGAGATCTGAAGCTTAATAGTTTGCCTGCCCACTCCTGACCTTGCCTGCTCACTACTCGGCTAATCTGTCCCTGCATGTATTTTACAATCCAAATTACGTAGACTAAGTACTCCTATATTTGGAAGGACCCTCACCTCCTGCAGCGCATGTCATCAAGAGCTGCAGAGCAGTGATTTTGTACCACCCTGTGTATGTAAACGTAAATTTTATATGCAGAAAAGGATGATAATACCTTAGAACTGACCTTGGGAATTGCTTTTTTTATTTTGTTCTGCTTATTTTTTATTCTGTGCAGGTTCTGAGAGACAAAGGCAGCTCTCAGTTTTTAATTACTGTAAGTAGCTTGTAAGTAGCTGGAACAGCTTTTTATGCAACCTGATTTGAATATATTCCAGGCTGCAGATAGACACCTATTTTAAAGGCACAGCATGCTCATCGTGGCTTTCTGCCAATCAAACAGTTGTCACTTGCTAGACAGTCCTAAACAACTTCTGCTCCTTCCTCAATTTGCTGTCTGTCTGACTGATGGAAACGGCAGGGCTTCTCCCCTTCCCCCTCCCCTTTCTTTTCCCCTGAACCAGTGTCACCACATGGCAGCAAAATTCAGCCACTGCTGCTGAGAACAAGGCACTGTTTGTGCTGCTGGCCCCAGGGCTTGGATAAGGACCCCCGAAACGGAGCAGGGCAGATTATCAGTGTAATTCCCCAAGAATCCTCCGCTTTCCGCAGCTCCTTGGGGTGGCTATGGAGGTGAAGAGGGTTTGGTTGGTTTTATTTTGCTTTTTAAACTTTTGAGGCTGTCTCAAGACTGACAAAAATGAAATCCAGATCTGTTTTTTCTTAACTCTGTGCAGCCAGATTATGTATAGGTTGTGTAAGTATTGTGGTCTGGCCCTGTAACAATAACACTCAGAGACCTAATCTGAAGCAAAGCTAACATGATAAGTGCATGGAAATATTTATTTTTCTGTTTTATCTCCATGGCACAGTTATGGGGAAGCTTTGCTACTATATCAGATCAGCAGTGAAGTACCCAACGCGGCTCAGCAACCCTACAGAAGACTCAGCTGAACCTCAGTGTCTTTTGCTCCGTCTCCTCCCTTTCCTCTTGTTGGACTGCTTGCTTGCTTGCTGGGCTATAAACTCCAAGCATTTTGAAGAAAGTCCTAGAAATGTTCTTTCTGGACTACGGAGAACATTCTAACTTCTGGTTCCTGATTTTGAGACTTTGACCCTTTGTGATCCTTTATGGTTTTATGTACATTTTAAAGACTTTTCTTTAGCCAGTGACCATGTCTTAATTCAGTCAAAATTCGGCTGCTGGCCATCTGGGGCAAAAGCATGTAGTGGTATCAATCCTGCATTTCATGGTTCATTATTTTTTGTGGTTTCTAGAATTTTTTCACTTAAATTTTCAGGGAAGCTTTGCACAGCCAGCTTTGCTAAACTTTTGACCCTGTGATGAAGATAAAAAGTATCTCAATACTCATGGTTGGTATTCTTAAATGCATCCTTAATATTGCTAAATGTAAAATTCTCTTTTCCCTTGGAAATAGAAGTCTTCCATAGCCAGCCATCATCTCAGTGTCTTTGGGTGCAAAATACTTTTTCTTACCTCTTCGTTCATCCTTTGTTTGGCTTAGGTGAGATGCAACACTCCTACTAATTAATGAGGAGAAAAAGAACGGAAAAGAAAAGTTTCCCTCCATGTCTCTTTTCTTTGCTGTACTTTTTTTTTTTTCTGACTGAGCCCTTTGGAAGAGTTCAAGCTGCTGTAGGAGATACTGGTCATGGTATGAAACACTGTTTTCTCCCCCATTCCTTTTCTTATTTATTCTATCTATTCCTTTCTTGCTGGTTTTAGCTGTTGCCTGTCTTTTCCTAGGACTTTATCTGAAGAATGCAGTAGTTTTTATTTAAATAATTATCACCAATGATAACTCACTGCCTGACAACAATTCCTTCTCTGTGTCTATGGTGTCCAGTGCATAGTATTCAGGTTCCTTATACTCTGTTCTCTTGACAGTTATAGGAAAGAAAAATCAGAAAATGCTCTGTTAGGTTGTGCAGCATATTTCCTTGCCAATGGGGATATAGGATATTCTGTAGTTCTTCCCATATTTCCTATATAATATCAACTATATTCTGTAGTATTTCCATTTGCTTAGTTTGTTTTCTGCTTCCCTTTCTAAGTCACAAACACTAAGGTAGTGAATTTTTAACCTTTTCCATTTTTCTACTACTATTAATAAAATAGTCGTCACCCACAAAAATCTACTCTGCCTCTCTGAGTTGCTTCCTTTTGCGGCCACTCCATGATTATACGTCTCCTTAATCTATTCTATGACAGCATGTGTCTAACTACAGAAATCTCTCCATGCTTGATGTTTATGCAGTTCAAATATGTTTAAACATCTATTTGTCTTTCCATCTTTGTCAGATGTTTGCCCTCAGCTTTTTCAATTTTTCCTTGCGAGGCAAGTATTCCAGGCCCTGTGTCTTTGTGTTTGGTTTTGGCTTTTTCTCAGAAGTCACAATCTGTCAATGCTAGAGCTAGTTGGTAATTTTCCAGTGAAAAGCTTCTTTGTTTTGTTTTTTAATTGAAAAGTAATTTTTGTAAAATTGGAGACAATTCTCTTGCAGAAGGCATTTGCCCCCAGATATGTTTTAGGTTGGTATGCTCTGAATAGATACATTTAGTTTTTTGAACTTTTGAATCCACTTTTTGAAACCAAGTGGATGCTTCTTGCTTCTGGTTAACTGGCCAAAATATCTAAACTATTCTTAAATATTTTTTTGTGGAAGAATTCAGACAACTAATCACACAGCAGCCCCTCATCTGGTTGAAACAGTGTGTTGAAAATCCCAACAGTGGAAAACAGTGGAAGATCATGGGAGATATAAATTGGCTGAGGCTTTCTTCTGCAGGAAAAAAAGCCCCCAAGCATTACGTATAGTGGCCAGTAAGGAAGAAAGGGACAATTATCAAATGAAGATGAATATTGGTCGTATTGGCTGCCTTTCCCAATGGCAGCGTTATGGAGTAGTAACGATCCAGGCAGCTATTGGTGTTCCCCAGTTTCAAACTCAGAAATGTTCTGAACGGCTTCTTGCTGCTGCAGGTCAGCAGCAGGTTCATTCATTACTATTATTACTGATTTCCCAGAAAGATGCGCTTAATTAAGCTGGCTGCTACCACCACATGAATTTTAAGGCATACTACTAATGTGAGCTATTTATTCCATGCACAATTGAACACACTGCCAATACTGCCTATAATAATACAAAAATGTTGTTATGATTACTAAGAGTGTGTGCTAAAAGACTGAAGACATTTTGTCACTTGGCATCCGTAAGGTTTAAAATATGTTGGCTGGGGTTTAGCATTAAAAAAAGCCTAAAAAAAAAAAAAAAGAGAAAAAGAATAATTGTTACTAAAATATCTCACCACTCCTAAACACATTGTGTTGTAGAAGAGCAACTGGGTGATTGTTTTGGCTGGCTCTAACACCTCTCTCCAGGCACTGTGTTTTCTGTATTTCCCTCTTTCGCCTGTATTGGGTTCACTTATATGTATTTACTGCAACACGGTATGCTGGGACCATCCAGAGGAAAAAGAAAGCTGGGGGGTGGAAATTCAAAGCCTTAGGATTAGCAATAACAAATTTTCAATTATATCGCGATGTGTTTCTTCAGAAATCCCTTTGCATACACAAGGCTCCTTGAGTGAGCGCATTATCTCCTGGAATGTAGAAATGTATTTCACCATTGCTCAGCCAACACTAATGTATTTATTATTCATCTGATACTAGACCAGGCTTTAAGCTGTGTAATGCTTTCTTTACCATTTCACTGTGTATTTGTTTTAATGAATACCCATGATCCAGAGTCTGAATGTAGACCTGTTGTTTTACTCATGCTTGGCAGGAAAGACTTCAAAAGAAAACGTCTTTTATTTTTTTCAAGGTGCTAAACTCCTAACCGGAAGTTATTTAAATGTCAGTATTATTTCTTCTCCTTTTTCAGATATTCATGTGCAAAGATATTGGAGCACTTTGCAAAATGAACCTAAAAAAGATATTTTATATCAATGTGGTAACACAAAAACAGGCACCATGGAAATCTTAGTTCATTGCTGATTCAGCTCACTCCAGAAAATAAATGCATCCAATCATTGCTAGCATTGTTTATGAATTACCAAATTTGAAATTAATTCTTATGTCTGAAAACAGTGCCTCTGAGAAGGGCTCAAAAAAAGAACCAATTGAACAAGATGTCCATGTGTGACACGTGATGTTGGAGGTACAAGAGCCAATTCAAACCTTAGAAACCAAAGCAGGGGATGCCAAAAAGTGAAAATAAAGTTATTTTCCCCCTAGCTCGTTCTAGTGATACCTAGAATGGGGTATTTTATATACCATTCCATAGTCATCCAGTGAAAAAATGCAGGAAAATAGACAACCTAATTCCCCATGGTATACCTAAGGAAATTCAACCTGTTGCCGGTGTACAAGAAAATAAGAAGAAATTATTTAATCATATTCCAGAATACCAAAATGGGAAGAAGATTCTTGAGAAGCAGAGGTCTAATCAATAGATTGCAGTATAGCATGGTACAAAGCTAAAGCACAGGTGTGACACCGTAAAAAAGAAAGCACAGGATTGTGGCAGCTAACAAAATCAGCCATTTGGACAAGTGACTTAGTGATGCTGCCTCATTCTGTCTTTCACCCAATCTGCTGCCTAGCCAAAGGCGGGAGAACAGATCAGGCCACCCGAATGGCCCCTTTCTACTACCACGATCCTTGAATCTGCCTTTCGGCGCCGGCCGGGCTGGGCACCATCTCCCCGCTAAGGCTGTACCTCCCTGCTGGTCTCAGCTGGAGCCAGGCAGGCTCCCTGCAGAAGGGACCGTGATCCCCGAGGGGCAGCGTGGCAAGGGAAAACTGGGCTCCTTTCCGTCTGGGGCTCTTACTGAAAAAATATACGACCACTTTCATTTTCCATTTCTTGTGCAGTTTGACTGACTGGGCTCACAGTTGGGACTTTTGAGTAGATTGTTTCTGTGTGAGCAGCTGAATTATCCGAGTTTGGCCTGCATTCAGCTACAAGGAGTTTAAAATAAAATATTGAGAGAAATCAGCGGGAGAATGGAAAAATCATGCTATATAAGTCAGAACACGTTCACCCTCTGTGAATTTAAGGCTAATGTTAATAGGCTTGCACATTGGTAAAAACAATAGGATTTATTTACAGTGTGTTAAGTTTCTGTTATTGTAACGCTAGAGCATATACAGGCGTGTAAGTGTGGTAAAGTGACACGAGCCAGGCCAAACCTTGATAGGCATGTGAATTCTGCCAAAGTGCTTCAGTATGACAACTGGAAAATGTAGAGGATGAGATGGAACCGAGGGAGAAATAAGCAGTGGAGAAAGCAGTGCTGGAGCTGCACTGGCTCTGTGCTCTGTAAAACAAAAGCAGCTTATGTGGGAGCTCCCACGCTAATGTTCCTGTTGGGTCAAATTCCACATACTTTCTTATTGCAAAAAATTCTGTCAAAGTTGGTCTTCTATTAAGACAAGAGGCAGGTAATAATAGTAATTAATAAAATATGCTGAGGCTGACTAGGTATTCTTAGGAAAATCACAGAATCATAGAATCGCCTAGGTTGGAAGGGACCTTTCAGATCATCTAGTCCAACCATCAACCAAACACTGACAAAAACCATCACTGAGCCATATCTCTAAGCACTATGTCTACACATCTTTTAAATACCTCCAGGGATGGTGCCTCAACCACTTCTCTGGGCAGCTTGTTCCAGTGCCTAATAAACCTTTCTGTGTAAAAATTTTTCCAAATGTCCAGTCTAAACCTCCCCTGGCTCAACTTGAGGCCATTTCCTCTTGTCCTATTGCCTGTTACTTGGGAGAAGAGACCGACCCCCACCTCTCTACAACCTCCTTTCAGGTAGTTGTAGAGAGTGATAAGATCTCCCCTCAGCCTCCTTTTCTCCAGGCTAATCAACCCCAGCTCCGTCAGCCGCTCCTCATAAGACTTGTTCTCCAGACCCCTCACCAGCGTCGTTGCCCTTCTCTGAAAATGGTCTCCCTGACTACATTTTTACTCGTAAATAAAATAGATCAGGGATTGTTCCCTGGCCTTAGGGTAGATCTACTGAATAAATCTTACTAAAGTAGGCTGGCTGAATCCAGGCCGTCTATTGGCATTGGCCTTGGAGCTGGGCTAATCCATGAGCCATCACCAAGCACGGCTCCCGTACAGAACTTCAACACATTGTCTGGTTCACTTGGGCTTTTTGAGGAGCAGCAGGACAAAGGACCTTCTCTAGTTGTTCATGTCTGGTCTTCAGGTGAAAGGTAAAGCAGCAGCTACGTATGCTTTTCCAAAAGGATCATAGGATATTTTCAAATACTATTTTCTCAAAAAAGAAAAAGGGAAAGACTGCAATATCAGATACAATGTGAAACAAGTACAACTTACTGAAAAGGAATTGTGAGGAAATATTGGGTTACTGAGAAAAAAAGATTATTGGTTTTTGTTTTTTTTTTCCCACAAAGCAAAGCTCATTTTTCTTTGGTGTCTGCACCTGAGTGGAAGTGGGGTGAGCGGGACTCTGAGTCTTGCTCTGCGGTCCTCAGCTGTTTGGTACTTTTTTCAGTGACTCTCCAATCCAAAAATGCACAAGCAAATTCTTCATCTGGGACCAGAAGCCGGGTATCCCCTCAAACCAGAGGCTGTACTGTTAGCTAGGCCACAGAGTCAGGCTCTGCCTTTCTTAGTCTCTGTCTCTCACTTGCCCCATAAAGATGAGGCATTGCAAGAAATGGAAGCAGTTTGATCCCAGATCAGTCTTGGCTGCCTCTTGGGATATGGGAGCAATCACATCAAGCCCCCTCAGGCTGAGAGGAGCCTCAAAACAGTTTCCAGCTCCCTGTGTGAATGCTGCACTTGAGAAATTATTTCACAAAGGTGGAGAGTAGCACAAGTATGGGCTTTTGGATTGAAATGTCTGTGTGAATTAATGAAAAATTCAAATGCACCAGGCCAGTCTGGGCTCTGAAGTGGCATTTGGGAGTCTCTGCTCAGGGGCCTAGGGAGCTCAGTAGTCAAAGTGAAGAAATCACTTCCAGGTACTTCCAAGGCTGAGGAGATGTCTGAGAATAGCTTCTCAGAACTCCGCTCCAAAGATGAGGCTTCTAGTTCCTCTCAGGTCAAAATGAGGCAGAATTTAAGTGATAAAAATCAGTCTCCAAATTTTTCATTTTTTCTTCTGTGTATTCTGATATTCTGCCCTCCAAAAAGAATTGTTCGTAATACATGAAAAACAATGCAAGTTTCTTTTTCCCAGTAACTTAAGGGTAATGAAGAAACCTGAACGTGGCCAGCAAATATCTCAGAGGTGTTCCCAAGGTTCATCACAGCCATGAGAACAGCAAGTTGCCAGCGCAGGACAACCTTGGGTGAGATCGTCACGCTTGTTGTCACCGTTTCATAAGGGGTGACGGGACTGGCGTTGCACTGAGCCCTGCAGATTTCCGTTTGCAGCCCCGCAAGGTCTCCACCAGTGCACTTGCTGCAGCAGGTAACCCCGCAGTGTCCTTCTCAGGATCTCCTGCTCGCCTCCCCAGCCTGTTTACACTGCAGCCTGCTTTGGTGCCATCCATCCAGTGCAGGCAAGATGGTCTTAGCTACTGTCTCTGAGTATGGATGTAATAAAAAATGATGATAATGGCTGTGGCTTTGCATGTGGCCAACAAACCTCTATAAATAGGCGTCATGAAAATGGATATATTTAAAAGGCTTCTGCAGTTTTTTGAAAAAGTCAAGATATTTTGTGTGAAATGAAGACAAATCATTTAATGTGTTTTTTTATCCACAGCTTAAATGGAGGCTTCAGAAAAATGAAAGGGACACCTTTAAATGAGTGCTAGTCATTTTCTACTGACCTCTGGATATTTCAGTCCTGCTTTGGAAAAATAATAATAATTATTTTTTTATGATTTCTTTCTCAAGTGGTTTTTTATTTAAACAGATGCTTTAATTTGTAAGATGGAAACCTTTTTTTATTTTCAATAAAATGCCAGGCTCTAGTGAAGAGAAAATGCAAATCTAAAATCACTCATCTCCTCTTTCTTGCAAACACAAAAATCTTTTGTTCCTAAACAGAAATTGTGAGGAAGAAAAAAAATCCCAACCCCATGACTTGAAAGAAAATGCAGCAATACTTATCAAGCTCTCCCTCTCTTTCTTTAGTATTTAGAACGCTCAATTATATTTTCTTGTTGGCATTAAGGTTCTTAATTATGCAGTTGTCTGTTTATTTTGAATAACTGAGAGACTGTGCCAGAAAAAGGAGCAGAGAGGGAAAGAGAGAGAGGGAGAAGGAAAAGATAGAAACTCATTACCTCTTGCAAACTGCTAATCATTGTAAATGGCCACAGAGGCCAGAGGAGACTGCAGAAAATTACTATCAAGCGTGAAGGAATAAAAATACCCTAGACTATATTACCAAAAAAAAAAAAAAAAAGGAAAAAAAGTAAAGAAATCTTCTTGGTACTAAAGCAACTAGACTGGAAAGAGTAATGGAAATGAAGCACAGTAAGGGGCCCTGGCAAGTCCTGTAAGCAAAAAAATAAATAAAGGGAGGTAGGAAATGGAGAAAGAAATGGATTTTATCGTTAATGCGCTGAATATATTGGCAGAACCCATCTCTGTATCAGAGGGTGCTCTTGGTCTTTTATTAGCAGGGCTCTGTGAAGCCTCCTTGTTGTTTGGTTTTTCACATCTGTTCCCTCTCTCCTTCCTTCGCTGGCGGTGAGCTGCAACAGGGAGAGCAGCCCTACTTCCCAAACCGACTGGCAGCGGGCCCCTCTGCTGAGTCAAACCGGCAGAAAGCACCAGCCTGGACACCTCGAAGAGGGCGGCTGTGATTTGCAGCTCTGGCTTTAACCTCTAGCTCAAACTCTTCGCCCACAGCCGTGCTCTTGAGGGTGGATCAATGTCAAGGATTACAAAAGAGGCTCGGCTGGATGCAGATGGAAAGCTCTAGGCGTTGAAAGTAATATCAAGGTGGCAGCCTTTGCCGGCCCTGCTTGATGAATTCTTCACAGGGCTGGACCCAGTGGTCCCTGAGCCATTTAAGGGTTTTATTGCTTGCTCAGCAGCCCAGGCTAAAGTCATGTTGTTACCAAGTGAATTCTGTGCTAAATATTAGCACTGTATCTAAGAAAGCTTTCCCTCTCCGATTTTACCTCTATCAATATTAAAGAAGATAAAAGTAAGTCATTGGATGGGAATATTGCTCCTAGAGTTCAACAGAGAGACCTGCTGAATCAGAAGAGCATAATTTAATGACTTATATTTCACAAGAAAGAAAAAAGAAGTATCTGTGCAAACAAAAGAAAAATGAACTTCATTTTGCTAAAGAACAGTTTCGAAAAAGAGGCTCAGATTGCAGAAAAATTGTGTCCTGCAGCCTGGGATTTTTTTCCTAGTTGTGTTTATGTATTTTTATAGTTAGAGTTAACTTACATTCAGGACTTTCTTTGATTGGATTCTGTTTTTGAGAATGCTAAGCTGATATAAAATCATGGAAACAATGCCTGATGTCCTCGAAAACACAAAAGAAACATTTACATTGTCTAAAAAACCTGAAAATATACATTGACATTTATGTTAACATTCAGGTAAGTTTCCAAATGGAGTTCCTAGAGTTCCATATCCAAACCCTTGCATGTACAGATACTGTTTATGCATACAAAAACTAGGAATAGCCAGGTGTATGGGTGTGGTGGCAAGAGATAGTAATATTCCCTTTTTTATGAGAATTTATTTGATCACTTTTGTGTTTCAAGAAGGAATTTGTTTACTCAAAAACAGCATTACCTGTTTTGACACAAAGTTTTAGCCCAACTAGTGCCTAACTTGGACTCAGCTTAAGGCAGCAATGGGTTATACAAGACTCTTAGCTCAGGCCCTGCTTAGGGTCCACACTATCCTCCTGATGGTGTCAAATCATATTGATTCTGAATAATTCTCTATCCTAAGTCCTGGGTGTGCAAAACGCTACTCTGACCAAATTAAAAGACTCTAATTCCTTCCTTCTGCTATCCTGAGAGAAGCTTTATTACTGTGCCCCTCGTGGTTGCTGGGGTCAGCGCACAGAGCCTGGTACGGATGGGTGAGTGGTCCTTTCCGAGGGGTTGTCGTTAATTCTCTGGGGTGTCATTTTGAATGGGTGGGTAGGCAGGTGGGAGTCCCACATGAGACTAATTCTTCCGTGAAGAAGGAGTTTTCTGAAGAATTTTTGATTCCATGGGAGTTAAATATACAGGAAATATAACTGTTCTTCTCTATTTAGCATGGAAAACCAGGGTTTCTAAGTTGTAGGTTACAGAAGAGCTTTCTCTAAAGTTCTTTCCTTTTCCCTACATTCTGTGCAGTGCTGAGCACTTTCAACTGCTGGTGTCACACTGTGCTGTGTTCAGCAGTTCACCGTGCTGAGGTTTCTTCAGTGAGAACATGAAAGATGGATGCTTGCAAATGGCATGGGTGAGGATCATGTTTTCTGTACATGTGGCAAGCTAAAGTTAAGTAAACACACATTATGCATATGTTTTATGTTACCGTTTTCTAAAACAAAAGGATCCTGGCTGCTCTTAGCACCTATGTGTTGCTGGAAGCAGGTTCTGTGTCCAGCACCAGCATCAAGACCTCACCCAATTTTCTTGTGAAAACTAAATTATCTCATGGTGTTCAACCCAATTCTCTTGTGAGGACCTAGGTGAGAAATGTATTGTGTGAACACCTCATTCTGTATTGTCTGGTTTAGCATAATGCTGGTTACTATTGTGAAATCTCTTGGGAAAAGGGTGAAAAGATTTAAATGGAAGAGTTATTAGTATGGAGTAAGGGGAGAGCAAAATTTAGATTTTCTTTAATTCTCGAGTTTCTGCCTATGGGAAAAATGCATATAGCCTCGAGTTGAGCATGTGTGTGATTTGGTGTTACTTTTTATACCAGTGGCCCATTGTTCATTATTCTTTTAGGAGGCAGTTGACATGTTTTTATAATGAGAAGGAATGGGAAATGAGGCCATTCTGGGGAAACCCTTGCTGGTCAGGTTGGATTCTGTACTCCCCCTCTGGGGACTGTTGGATCTGCATTGCCATTCCAGGACTTGGGGTAAGTGCTTCCATATCGGCTCATATATATGTTGATCTAATGAAAACCATAAGAGGTTCATTCCTCAAGTGATGTTCAGTTCTAGGCCAAGTTTAACAAATGCTGGACCTGATGCTTTCCTTTGGCTGATGTGGCTTTTTCTTAACCCAAACCTACTGTGTGTTTTGCTTACCAAAACAACAGCGCATCAGAAAGCTCCCTGGACACATACCTAGGTCAGGAGGGCTAATAACATACTTACCTGATCCTGTAGCTCATTTTTGAACACACGTCTCTTTCCTTTCCCTCCATTTTTACTTCTTCTTTCTCACCCTGTTTTCCCTATTGCGTTCTGAGCACTTTTTGCCAGTCCCAAAAAGAGTAAGGAAATGGAAAAAGTACAACTCCATTGTAATTTTCTTGTTGTTCAACAGTTAATTGTGATTCCATGGGCTGACATCCTCTTATCTGTGAAAAGGGGTAAAAAAAATTAGAACACGAGTATATGCCATCAGCCCATCACAAAGGTACAATCTGCTGCTTCATTCCGAATCTTGCTATCTATCTCCTTTATCTCCTCTTTTTTTTTTTTTTTCCTTTTTTCCTGGCTGAGCTAACATTGCTAGTTTCTTGTTTGTTGCTAGTACAGATTTGCTTTTACATCTTGATATTTCTGCGGCTTCTGTTCTCATGTGCCCCGTGCACTGGTTATTATACGCTGAGCACAACATCCCAACCAAAGGAGGAGAACGACGCTACGCGGCAGCAGTGGGCAAGCAAATAGATCTTGGCAAAATCCCCTGCTCTCCCTAGCAGGGAAAAGTCAGGTAACTACAGCCTCAGTGGCAATGATGAACGGGTCATTTTACAGTGTGTTGGAACTGAAGCGCCATGGCTTTGTTTTGGAAAGGCGAGACACAGGTCCTGTGCAGCTGATCATCTCAGAATCACCATGCATATTTAACTGGTGATGTATTAAGACGTAGATGATAAAATGAGCAGAGTAGTTCAGATTTACTCTTTTATTTTAATCATCACACAGCTCATTACAGATCACCTCGGATACAACTGATGCTTTCCATGAACCAGTTATTTGTCAGTAATCTTTCTTTATTTTACATATCTCAAGTTTCAAGACATTTTTCTAAAACTGTGTTTCCCAAGAGAAGTCTTGCTGAAGAGATGTGCAGCCTTGCCAGAGATCTGCTTTATGTAAATCTTAAACTGACAATTCAGTCTCAACATTTCAGATCTGATATCTACTTTCCTTAAAAGAAAAAAAGCAAGAAAAAAAAGGTGTAGGTGGCCTTCAAGAAGTTTCCATTGTGATACGGTGCAGAGCACTACAAAGAAGCAGCGTGAACTTCTTTTAACCCTTCAAGAAAGTCGCCCTTTTCTTTCCAGATTAGAAGCTTTCCACCAGTAGTAGTAATCTGGGCTGAGTATGTTTGTGTTAGACCATGCAGGAGTAGAACAGAAATATTATGATAGCAGAAGTGCAGTGGTGTGTTCCTTGGCACAGATACCCAGAGATTTATTTGAAGAGCTTAAGGCAGTGTCAGATGCCTGGTCTGTATTCCAGGAGACTGTGCCCACAACGTGTATATGGGGGTGACATAAGTCACAGTGCTGTCAGGTTGCTTGCAGTGGTGTCGCGACATACAGCGTGACAGCACCAGAGCCGGTGAAGCCCTGGGCTTTGAGCACAGTGGAGGTAATGTGCGCCCTGTGCTGATGTATACATATATCTCCTCCATGTAGGACTTTGAGTTTGGATCACCAAGCTTGGATCACCAACTGAGCTTGGATCACCATCTGGAAAAATAGGTCTTTTTCTTTCTCTCTCTCTCTAGAGGGTCCCCTGCACGCATTCTGGTCAAAGCCTTATGCCATCCTCATTACATCCCCCTTTAATTTCATACCCTTGTGCACTGCAGACTAAACTTGGCTCTCCACATTGTGTAAGTCAGTTCCTTTTGGTCGTCTGGAGAAACTGAGCAATGCCCGAGCTCTCTCACTCTCGCTGGCACATAGAGAAAGGGAAACTGTGGTCAGCTATCAAACTCCTTTCTGCCAAATGGCAGTTTCGTGCAGCACCGTGAGTTTGCCAGGCGATTTGCACATGCCTCAGTGGGAAAGGAAAAGGCAAAATATGAACTTGTTCAAGTTCCAAGACTCTTTGGGAACCCACTGAATAAGCTGTAAGAGCTCCAGTAAATCTGAATTATTGTTTGATCTAATTATTCTGATAAACAATGGAGGATGAAGGGTCCAATGGAAACAAAAGAAATGGATGCTTCCCAAAAAGATGAAGTGAAACATGGATAAAATAATGTAGTCATAAAACTACATAATATTACCCTCCTATATTTAGATTTTTTTCAGCAGCTAGCCAAAGACAAAATGTGCTCTTGATAGACTGAATCCATAGCTTAAGAATTTGAGGGACTTTACAGAAAAGGTTTTGTTGTAGGGAGGATAGGAAGACTAGGTTTTATTTCCTAATAGTGTTTTTAGGTAGCTGGCATTTTGACTACCCATTGGAAAACAGCTTATGAAAACAGCTGAACCAGAGATTAGAGAGTTCACATACTTCAGTCAAACTCCACTGAGCCTTCATTCTGACAGCTTCACTAGAGAACTGAACAACTGTCATGTCTATAAAAAGATAAAGCCATTTTCTTTCTGAGTTCAACAAGATCTGTTGGTAGTATCTGTTGTTATTCTGCTCCATTTTAAAAACAAGTATACATCAGCCCACTTTCCAATAGCACCTTCTTTCAAAGAGCATTTCTTCCATGCAAAGCAGCTATTTCCAAACACCGACCGTCAGGCCAGAGATTTTGTGGTGTGTCCAGGTGATTTTTAAGAGCATGTGTTTGTTTGCAAGGAAGTAGCATATTCCTCAGTGTAATTAATTCAATAGTTTATAACATATGTGTTGTGTGAGGGAGGTATGATTATACATCTACAACTACCTGAAAGGAGGTTGTAGAGAGGTGGGGGTTGGTCTCTTCTCCCAAGTAACAGGCGATAGGACAAGAGGAAACAGCCTCAAGTTGAGCCAGGGGAGGTTTAGACTGGACATTTGGAAAAATGTTTACACAGAAAGGGTTATTAGGCACTGGAACAGGCTGCCCAGGGAAGTAGTTGAGGCACCATCCCTGGAGGTATTTAAAAGATGTGTAGACATAATGCTTAGAGATATGGCTCAGTGATGGTTTTTGTCAGTGTTTGGTTGATGGTTGGACTAGATGATCTGAAAGGTCCCTTCCAACCTAGGTGATTCTATGATTGTGTGATTGTTTATGCAACCCCGGGTGCTGTGCTGCAGTGTGATGTGTATCGGAAGGGTGGAGCGTTACAGACTCTATGTTCTTCCCTTTTGCTTTGTGCCTCCTTTACACTATTGGACTTTTTATCCCTGTTCCATTTCACTCCACTTCATTAGTCTAGCAGCCAGAGAAGACTGGAGCCAATCTCGTTCAGAAGGACAGACTGGATATGTAGAGAAAAATGGTGTGGGACTGATAAGACGGGAAGAGGGTAAAGTAAAACTAGCTCTTCTGCGTTGGTGAAAACCAAATATTGGAAGCTTCTGTCCTTCTACAGTTAAATGCTGGGACAAAAGCTTCCCAGGAGAAATTAAATTATAATTCCAGGATTTTTTTTTGTTGAAAGCTGTAAAATTTTGATATAAATCTTCTTCTTATTCCGCTAAGACTGTTTACTGCACCTTTAGGAACATCAGACCTAGCATGCCAGGCATGTTTATGACCCAAATGAAACCGATTGGTATGCAGTACCATTTTATACTATAAGAATAGCAGAAAAAATGTATGGTACAGGGCACTGATATTATCTCCATCAGTGTAGTCAAAGCGTCAGCTAGGGCTGACTTTCTGAAACAAGGGGAATACAAAGTGAATATTATTCTTTGGAAACACAGTGCAGCAACACGGTCTGTGATGGAAAGTGAACAGTACATCAAAGATATAGATGAAAATCTTTCTTTGCAATAAAAATAATGCTCATATAACTTTGTGGGAGATGAGTGACCCAAACCTTTGGGATTTTCTATTTTTATTTTATACTCTTGCTCTGCTTTTGTACTCCAGAAATCACAGGGATTTTCAGGAATGGAAGACTCTACAGTATGCCATTGAAATACAGTATATGAATTGTTCAGCTGTGATATCTGCATATAACCTGGCATGATTAGAAGAAATCACATTTGTGTTTGACAAACATGCCTTCATCTGCCTTTTACTATGCAATCACATCTGAAGAGAAACAGAATTTGTAAAGTACTCATCGACACACCTAAAGCAATTACAGAGTTGGCTGAGCATCTAAGAACGGTCATTGGTATTCCTTTAGGAAAATGTCACTTTAACTGCCATGTCCCGGTTCACAATGGGTAAAACTGACCTCCTGTGCAGTGAGACTTATCTGTTAGTTACATGCCATTTGTAGGTCCCTACATGTTTTGAATTAGCAATATGCTAAGTGTGTACTTGCCCTTTCCCTCTTGTAAGAACACACTGGACATATAGGAAATCATGTAACCCACAGTATTCCAGATATTTTCATGTCCTCATTTAGGACTAAGGCACAATGACAGAAATTTTACCTTGGTTAGATAGATAAATTGTTCTATTTAGGAAAAATTATGGAATAGACCTGGAGGTAGTAAACAAATATGTGGCAGGCAGTTGATGCCTCATATTCACTAAAAAAAGACTTTATTTTAAATTATTTTGAACATCAAAAGCCAGGTGTTCAGATAGTGCTCAAGAAAATTCAAGTCAGATAATAATTTAGTAGGGTACCTCTTAACCCCAACTGTAATAGAGATACTCTGGAGACAAATATATGATTTTCAGCCCCTGTAAAATGATAATAATCAGCAAAATTAACAAAATTAGGCAAACAAGAATAATATGTGCCATTTCTTTTCTCTCCATTTGCTAAAAAGCAGTAGGAACCCTGGGAGCTAACCTCAGTTTAATAGCTATCAGTAAACTGTGGGGTTTTATTAAATGTTTTTCTGTCTCATTTCTTTCTGCTCAGTTAGTCATTTAGACTAGATATAGCTGGTAATAGAGTTTAGCCACTTCATGCAAAGCCAATCTGATAATCTGCATGTCAGCTTGTCAGTTTTGCTGAGATGTGTCCGTATAACATGATGGGGACCTTCCATACTTTCTTACCCAGGTATAATTTAGAACAAGAATGGTATCATAGATTCATCTCTGAGCATACCCAAAGACTGATTTCTCTGAATTCATCTAGTACGATCCCACCTGACAATCTACAAACTCAATCAGTAGAGTTACACATTGGTAATTACTCATTAGAAAGACTCCATCTGCATTGAGATTTGCACATATCAATTTATCATTTCATTTTCATGCATGCCAAGAGTTATACATTTACCTTTCTGAAGCATCATTTTCACAGACAAGGTTAATACTAATTTAATTCACTTTAACAGTAATCTAAATGAAATGTCTCCAAGAAAATGAAGAATTAGAGAGGCCTGTGATGAAATCCAATCAGATTCCTGCTGTTTCAGCAGTACAGCTTTATCAAATGATGGGCATTTAGCAATATTACTTTCTTCTGTCCATACTGTTAGTTTGGGGAGGATGTCACTTTTTTAATGGGCTAAAATCATTGGGGCGACCATCAGATGCTTGAACTACAAATCTTGGTCCAGTACCCAGGATCTACACGCACCTGATTGGGAAGGGACAGGCATATATAGATATAGACACAGATCTCTATAGATATAGGTTATCTATCTGTCTAGTTCTATCTAGACATCTATCTATAGATAGACATCTACAGATATCTGTCTAGCTAGATATTTGTACATCTAGGTAGATATCCATATAGATCTAGATATCTATAGATAGATCTATATATTATCTATATCTTGATACCTTTAGCTATCTATCTAGATAGATATAGATATCTATATAGAGCTAGCTAGGTAGATATTTGTGTATCTATCTACTAGGAAATAGGATATCTGGATATCTATATCAGTATTTATCTATATGTAGATACAGTAGGTAGATAGATATAGGTATCCAGATATCTAGATATTTATATCTATGGCTAAGTCTAGTTGTGTCCTGGTCCCGGCGGGGATAGGGTTAATTATCCCCAGGACACAGGTATTCCATGCCATGTGAACCATGCCCACCCTGAGCTGCCAGGGGCTGGGGCAGGAAGTCACCCCTTGGAGTGGGCTGGGGTGTCCCGGGTCCAGTCGGTGAATGGCGGGGAGCTGCAGTTCCGTAATCGTGTTTGTATATTCTTCTCTCCATGTTATTGTTGTTGTTTTACTTGTTCTCTCTGCTGTTCTGGTAAACTGCCTTTGTCTCAACCCAAGAGTTTTGCCTTTTTCTTCTGATTCTTCCCGTATTGGGAAGGCCCGAGCGAGTGGCATGTGGTTCTTTGTCGCCGTCTGAGGCTAAACCACGACAGTCCTTTTTGGTGCCCAATGTGGGGCTCGAAGGGTTGAGATAATGACAGAATCCAACTAGAACTTGAAAAAACAAATTTGTTGTATGCGTTTATTTTAGTATGTAAATAGTTGCTGGTCACCATGTTGCTTGGTTTGTTCTCATGGCTGTGTTATGTAAATTCCTATATGGCTTATGCACTCCCTGCGATGATATTTGTTACTTCTGGGAGAGGGATGAGGATTATCATTTTACTGTCCTGTGTGATATCGGCTTATGATACAATAACATCACTTGTTAGTTACCTTGGGGCATTTATGTGGTATTGCTGTCCTGTCCATACATCGGGCACCGTCTCTCAGAATTTATTAATAATTACACCCAGTCTATGGGGGAAACAGGGGGGGACACTTTCCCCAGCTCTTTTGCCTCCCTTTTCTCCTTCGGGTCAGGTATGACAGCTTTTGAGAATTTTGAGTATCCTTGGGATGCTCAAACCAGGCTGGTCCTATTGTTATATCTCCTGTTTCAGGTCTTGTTTAGGGTTAAACGACTATTTAAGACTACCACCCAGAGATCTGCTCTGAGGCTGGACAGTCATGGGTGGCATGGCATGTGGGAGAACATGGGCAGGTACCTAGAGAACTTCTCGCCTCCAATGGTCCGGGACTTCACCCCTGAACAATTACAGGACCCTGATAGAGTAGTAGACTATCTGAAGGGAAAATGCTGTGGCCATTCCAGAGAGGCACAACTCACCGCACTGTGCTGGGCCCTGGCCAGTATCTACCAGGCACTGCTCAGTGTTATGCAGCACCCTCAGGAGAGAGAGATGGAGACCAGACCGACAGACACTGCGGCTCCTGCAGCCCCTGCGACAGGCACTGCGGCTGCTGTGGCCCCTGCGACGGGCACTGCAGCTGCTGCAGCCCCTGCGACAGGCACTGTGGCTACTCCAACCCCTGCAACAGGCGCTGCGGCTACTCCAACCCCGGTGGCAGCCACTGCCGCTGAACCAGGGAACCACCCCATGCCAGTATCAGTTGCCCCCATACAGAAGAAGTACGCGAAGAAATCAGTTTGCTTAGTAAGAGATGATGATGAACCAGGGCCATCACGAGGACGGGAGGAAGAGGCAGAACCAGAGATAACTACCCAATCCCTATCCTTGAGTGAGCTGCGGGATATGCAAAAAGATTTTAGCCGACTTTCAGGCGAGCACATGGTCACCTGGCTGCTTCGGTGTTGGGATAACAGGGCCAGTAGCCTGGAATTAGAGGGCAGGGAAGCCAGGTAGCTGGGATCCCTGTCTAGGGAAGGCGGCATGGACAAGGCAATTGGAAAGAAGACCCAAGCCCTCAGCCTCTGGAAACGACTCCTGTCAGGCGTGAGGGAGAGGTACCCCTTCAGTGAAGATGTTGTATGTCAACCAAGCAAGTGGACCACCATGGAAAGAGGTATCCAGTACCTGAGAGAACTAGCCGTGCGGGAGATGATTTATTGTGACTTGGACAATGCAGACTTACCCACAGACCCTGATGAGGTGCGATGCACAAGGCCCATGTGGCGGAAGTTTGTACGGAGCGTGCCATCATCATATGCCAACTCACTGGCAGTGATGGAATGGAAAGGCGAAGAGGGACCAACGGTGGATGAGGTGGCTGGCTGGCTCCGGCGATATGAAGAAAGTCTCTCTTCCCCCCTTGTCTCAGCTGTGGAGAAACTGTCCCGTACGGTCCAGCAACTTGAAGAGAATATGTCCTACTCCCCACGTGTACGGGCCAGCATCTCAGCTATTAGGAGCAGGCATTTCCCCACTCAAGAGAGAGAGTACAGAGCGTACACACCACGAGGCACCCTGTGGTTCTACCTGTGTGACCACGGAGAGGACATGAGGAAGTGGGATGGACAACCTACTTCGATCCTGCGGGCACGAGTACAGGAGTTGCAAGGAAGGACAAACACAAAAGGGGATCTCTCCAGGAAAAGTGCCGCCCCCGTTTCCAGCGGGCAGTTCCCCAGCCGGAGCAGAAGGCCTGATCTTGCTTCTGATCCTCTTGAAGGAACTTCCAAGTCATTTCCGCAAGAAGTGAGTAACAGATACTATGACCAGTATTAGAGGGGCCCTGCCTCCCCCTCTAGGGAAAGGGACAACCGGGTTTATTGGATGGTGTGGATTTGATGGCCTGGAACATCAGACCCACAGGAGTATAAAGCTCTAGTGGACACAGGAGCACAGTGCACTCTAATACCATCAAGCTATAGAGGGGCAGAACCCATTTGTATTTCTGGGGTCACAGGGGGATCCCAAGAGTTGAGTGTACTGGAGGCTGAAGTGAGCCTAACTGGGAATGAGTGGCAAAAGCATCCCATTGTGACTGGCCCAGAGGCTCCATGCATCCTTGGTATAGATTACCTCAGGAGAGGGTATTTTAAGGACCCAAAAGGGTACTGGTGGGCTTTTGGCATAGCTGCTTTGGAGACAGAGGAAGTTAAACAGTTGTCTACCTTGCCTCGTCTCTCAGAGGACTCTTCTGTTGTGGGGTTGTTGAGGGTCGAAGAACAGCAGGTGCTGATTGCTATCACAACGGTGCATCGGCGACAATATTGCACTAACCGAGACTCTCTGATTCCCATCTATAAGCTGATTCATCAACTAGAGGTTCAAGGAGTGATCAGCAAGACTCGCTCACCCTTTAACAGTCCCATATGGCCGGTGCAAAAATCTAATGGAGAGTGGAGGCTAACTGTAGACTGTCGTGGGCTGAATGAAGTCACGCCACCGCTGAGCGCTGCCATGCCGGACATGCTAGAACTCCAGTATGAACTGGAGCCCAAGGCAGCCAAGTGGTATGCCACGATTGATATAGCAAATGCATTCTTCTCAATTCCTTTGGCAGCAGAGTGCAGGCCACAGCTTGCTTTCACTTGGAGGGGCGTCCAGTACACCTGGAATCAACTGCCACAGGGGTGGAAACACAGCCCCACCATTTGCCATGGACTGATCCAGACTGCATTGGAACAGGGTGAAGCTCCAGAACATCTGCAATACATTGATGACATCATTGTATGGGGAAACACAGCAGAAGAAGTTTTTGAGAAAGGGGATAAAATAGTCTGAATCCTTCTGAAAGCTGGTTTTGCCATAAAACGAAGTAAGGTCAAGGGACCTGCGCAGGAGATCCAGTTTTTAGGAATAAAATGGCAAGATGGACGCCGTCAGATCCCAATGGATGTGATCAACAAAATAGCAGCTATGTCTCCACCAACTAGTAAAAAGGAAACACAAGCTTTCTTAGGCATTGTGGGTTTTTGGAGAATGCATATCCCAGATTACAGTCTAATTGTAAGCCCTCTGTACCAAGTAACCCGGAAGAAGAAGGATTTTAAATGGGGTCCTGAGCAACGACAAGCTTTTGAACAAATCAAACAGGAAATAGTCCATGCGGTGGCCCTGGGGCCAGTCCGGGCAGGACAAGATGTTAAAAACATGCTCTACACCGCAGCCAGGGAGAACGGCCCTACCAGGAGCCTCTGGCAGAAAGCACCAGGGGAGACCCGAGGTCAACCCCTAGGGTTTTGGAGTCGGGGATACAGAGGATCCAAAGCCCGCTATACTCCAACAGAAAAAGAGATATTAGCAGCATATGAAGGGGTTCGAGCTGCTTCGGAAGTGGTTGGTACAGAAGCACAGCTCCTTTTAGCACCTCGACTGCCGGTTCTGGGGTGGATGTTCAAAGAAAGGGTCCCCACCACACATCATGCAACTGATGCTACATGGAGTAAGTGGATTGCACTGATCACACAGCAAACTCGAATGGGAAACCCCAGTTGCCCAGGAATTCTGGAAGTGATCATGGACTGGCCAGAAGGCAAGGATTTTGGGATGTCACCAGAGGAAGAGGTGACGCGTGCAGAAGAGGCCCCACCATACAATAAACTGCCAGAAAATGAGAAGAAATATGCCCCGTTCACTGATGGATCCTGCCGGATTGTGGGAAAGCATCAAAAGTGGAAGGCTGCTGTGTGGAGTCCTACACGACAAGTTGCAGAAGCCAGTGAAGGACAAGGTGAATGGAGCCAGTTTGCAGAGGTGAAAGCCATTCAGTTGTCTTTGGACATTGCCGAGCGAGAAAAATGGCCAGTACTTTATCTCTACACTGACTCCTGGATGGTGGCAAACGCTCTGTGGGGGTGGTTACAGCAGTGGAAGCAGGGCAACTGGCAGCGCAGAGGAAAAGCCATCTGGGCTGCTGAACTGTGGCAAGATATTGCTGCCCGGATAGAGAATCTGGTTGTGAAAGTACACCACGTAGATGCCCATGTACTGAAGAATCGGGCCACGGAGGAACATCGGAACAACCAGCAGGTGGATCGGGCTGCTAGGATTGAAGCGGCTCAGGTGGATCTGGACTGGCAGCATAGGGGTGAACTATTCAAAGCTCGGTGGGCCCATGACACCTCAGGCCATCAAGGAAGAGATGCGACATATAGAGGGGCTTGTGACCGAGGGGTGGACTTGAGCATGGACACGATTGCACAGGTCATCCATGAATGTGAGACATGCGCTGCAATCAAGCAAGCCAAGCATTTGAAGCCCCTTTGGTATGGAGGACGATGGTTGAAATATAAATATGGGGAGGCCTGGCAGATTGATTATATCACATTGCCACAAACCCGTCAAGGCAAGCGTTATGTGCTCACAATGGTGGAAGCAACCACTGGATGGCTGGAAACATACCCTGTGCCCCATGCCACTGCCCGGAACACTATCCTGGGCCTTGAAAAGCAAGTCCTGTGGCGACATGGTACCCCAGAGAGAATTGAGTCAGACAACGAGACTCATTTCCGAAACAGCCTCATAGACACCTGGGCCAAAGAGCATGGTATTGAGTGGGTGTATCACATCCCCTATCACGCACCAGCCTCTGGGAAGACAGAATGATACAATGGACTGTTAAAAACTACACTGAGAGCAATGGGTGGTGGGACCTTAAAACGTTGGGATGCACATTTAGCAAAGGCTACCTGGCTAGTTAACACCAGGGGATCTACGAATCGGGCTGGTCCTGCCCAATCAAAACTTCCATGTACCGTAGAAGGGGATAAAGTCCCCGTAGTGCACATGAAGAATACGTTAGGGAAGACAGTCTGGGTTAGTTCTGCCTCAGGCAAAGGTAAACCCATCCGTGGTATTCCTTTTGCCCAAGGACCTGGGTGCACTTGGTGGGTGATGCGGCAGGATGGGGAGGTCCAATGTGTACCTCATGGGGATCTGATTTTGGGTGAGAATAGCCAATGAATCAAATTGTGTGTTGTTGATTGTTAAGTAACGCTGCCACTGTATGCCCTTGTTACTATAATTGCTGTCAGCTGTACTATATTGAGAATCACACAAATTAAGGACAGATGGACTTTGATGAAAAATTGAGTAAAGCACAGCGGTGATGGGATCAGAACTGACCTCAGCAGTTGGCGCCCAGCAACTTCCTCAAGATCTACATCTTCAGCCCATGGACTGTGTGCACGAACCACACCAGGTACACCAGTCACAAGCTCCGAAAAATACAACATGCAACAGGCCAGCACCACACACCATCTCACCTGCCCTGAGAGTGTTCTAACAGATGGAGCCCAAAGCCATGGATTAAATGACCTCATCAGACACTTTGGAGGGATGGTCCATAAACTAAGGGCATTATATCTGCATGAATATATATGTGTGTATATATATGTGACAGGGGAAAGCGGTGGTAATTCATTGGAACCTGTAAGATCTGGGCATGGCAAAAGTGGTATGGAATAAGGGGTGGATAATGTCCTGGTTCCGGCAGGGATAGGGTTAATTCTCCCCAAGAGACAGTATTCCATGCCATGTGAGCCATGCCCACCCTGAGCTGCCGGGGGGAGGGGGCAGGAAATCACCACTTGGAGCAGGCTGGGGCGTCCAGGGTCGGTCGGTGAACAGCAGGGAGCAGCAGTTCCATAATTGTGTTTGTATATTCCTCTGTTTGTGTTATTGTTGTTGTTGTTCTTCTTCCCTTTGCTGTTCTGTTAAACTGCCTTTGTCTCAACCCAAGAGTTTTGCCTTTTTCTTCTGATTCTTCCCATATTGGGAAGGCCCGAGCGAGTGGCACGTGGTTCTTTGTTGCCGTCTGAGGCTAAACCATGACAAGCTGTATTTATGTAGATATATAGATGTCTGTGTGTATCTGTCTTGCAGATCTCCCCATTGTGGAGGAGCAGATGGTGTCAGAAAGCTCTTTAGATACCACTGTTTTGTAGGAGCATGGCAGGGAACAGATCTCCCAGTTCACTCTGAATCTGGATTCAAAGCCACGGCTTTGTTCATTTGGGCAGGAGGAGGATCAGGATGGCCATCAACTGCTTCACCTGGAAAAGGAAATAATTCATGATGACAAAAGACTTGAATTTGCTGTTTTCTGATCTCTTGCTCTCGCGATGACATCAGTGCCTGTACTGCCTTTCCGCAGGGAAGGTAAACCAGGTGAAAGCCAGGTCCCTTTCTTTGGAAGTCCAACTTGTGAACAAGAGTCTCTGATGGAAACTTTGGCTGCCAATGAACGTAATATAAGCTACCCAAGAACTCAATTAGCCTTATAAAGCTAATAAGCCAAGTAGAAACAATCATGTTGCAGCAGTGTTTTAAGCATGGTGGGTTTAATGAAAAGGGCACAAAGAGGAAGCTAAAAGTGAAGATCAGGAGTCCATGCTCTATCTCAAATATTATCTCAGTCCCTGACAGAGCACTTTTTATGGTAGTGTCTCTTTCTCTCGCTCCCTCTTTTCCCCTCAGTAACCTGTCCCGATAGTTAGCATGAACCTTATGGGACTGCTACACTTTTTGCTGGGTTCTGAATGACAGCTGATAACTGTAATGTGCCAGCCTAATAATGATATGAGATCCTCTTCAGGGACTGTTAAATAGCATCTCAGGGTTGTGCAGCATCAGGTTATTAAACCTGAACAAACAAACCTGACTGATTGAGTCAGACTACAGAAATGAGATGGTTTTCCATTCTTCATGCAGGCACGTAACACCATCATCAACACTAATTGGAGGTGTGCATGTAGATGTGACTGCAGAAGTGACTGCTTGCTGTATGTCTCTGTTAAGTTATTTATAATGCCGGAAAATGGAAATCCTTGCAACTTTCACTGACAGAATATAGTTTTCCTTCTCCTTAAACCAAAAGCATCAAAGCAGTGAATTATTTATTTAGTATGGTTTTGTCAAAGAAATGGTGGGCTTCAGTACACTGAAGGGACAAACTTTCAGTGTGAAAACAGAATAATGTTTAAAGAATTGTTGGTGCAAAACAACCCTAAAGCATATCTAAAATATTATACACAGCTGGCTTAGCAAATGTACACACAGATACAATTTATAATGAGTTCTGTGGTTTACTGCACATTTTCCAGATATGCACTGTCTCCTCCCTCCCTCCCTCTGCTAATTTGCTTGATTGTCCTCTTTTCTCTATGTAGAAAATCATCTGATAAATGTGATCTTGTAGTTGAAACCCTCAGGCTTCAGATAGCAGCTTCCCTGTCTATCCTGAATACAGTTTCGTCTTGTCGCTGTAGCGCGGCAGTGCTGCTTTCTTACTGCTCTTGTCCTCCGGTGCGAGGAATAATGTTATAAAGATTGGATGCTTGTGATGGGAATGCAGACTGCCCTTTGAGCCTGCTCTTTTCCAAGTCTGAGTGGCTCTGGTCCGTAAATAGCGTATGTAAAATAGATACTACCTTGAATGTTGTTCTGTTGTAAGACGTCTGTTAGGCTGCCCTGCAGGAGGAGCCGGGTGGGAGATGAGGGTGAGTGAGTCTGGCAGGGCTCCCCAGCAGGACACAGCCCCACCGTACCCGAGTGAGGTGACCGTAGGCAGCTGTACACCAGGCAGCACCTGGGAGGCTGGAGTACGTCCTCGTGGCCCTGACTGTGCCTTGCAGGGAGGCCACAAAGAGCCACATGTAGTGCACGGTGCACGTGGAGAGCCCAAACCCTCAGGGACAGGTAACAATTCTGCAATTCCACACCCTCGAAGAAAAATTGCCTGACTTTCAGATCATGTGCTGTGTACTGCAGTTATAATATCTTATATCCCCTGCTTGAAAGTAACGTTATTCAGTAGAGCTGATAAAGGGAGAAATCCCTAAACAGTTTTATTACATTTTTATAATCCATCCTTCCTTTTTAAAAATTTTTATGTCACTGAGGAGCTGAAGCATGTTCCCTCCAAACCCCAGCTGGCTGCACCACGTTCACCTTCCTTCCCTGCAATCTGGGTGACGTGGCTTTCCTTTCCAGTCCTTACCTCTCAAATTTATTAGCTCTCCTTTCTTTGAAAATTGCTGTGGTTTGGCCTTGCTTAGCTACCAAAAATAGCATTGCCTGACTGGATGACCTTGAGTGGAGCTGGCTGGCTTCTTACCAAGATAGAGTCTATTACCTTCCATGGTGTGGAAAGTCAGGGGCACTTTTAATTTTGAACTAGTCATAATGATGAGTCAGTTATTACTGCTTGGAGCAAAGTTGGTTTTGCAAGGTCATTCTTAAGGAGAAAAATTAAATTGTTTATTCTGCGACTGCATTTGCAACCATCGCATATTCAACTTGGCTAAACATTTATTTTCATAGGTATATTATTGAACAACTGTGTTATTTTAAGTTCCCCTTTTGTACATCAAAATGTGGCTTTTGGAAAGAGATTGAAGAATAAACAATCTGAGATAAGTACTAATTGGATATTTTTAAGTGAAAACGAACAAAAGCCTTGGAAGGCTTTTTTGTGGGGCCCAGATGTAATTTCTAATTGTTCACATGAAAACACTGTGTATGTGGGAGTTTTATGCTAAGAATATTTACAACATTAGGTGATATTTAATATGTTAAGTAACTATGTGTGGTCCATGTAGTGTTACTTATAAAAATCGTACCTTTTTGGTAATCTTTTTCATTGACCTGACAAAAATATTTTTCAACAAACTAAAGCAAGGAAAATTTTGCCAAAGAATTTCTCTAGCCCTCTGCAGAGGTGGTACATGACAATTGTTAGCGAAAGAGAATGCCTGTATGCTCAGGGCAAAGGCTGGGCAGTCTGAGAAACAAGAGGAGTATGAAAGCATCCATCCCCACCTATGCAAGCAAGGCGGTACGCTCATCCTCTAAGGCTAACTGGAAATGAGCTCTATCCATTTGTTTAATGAAGCCTCAAGAATGAAGAAATTTAAATGCAACTAATTAATTTAAAACCCCTATAATTAAAAGTATGATAACAGTGATCTAATTTGGAAGGGCAGTAATCAATAGGTAAGGAGATCAGCTAGAGTGCAGCCAAAGATACCATCAAAACCTACTGAAGATATGACACCCCCCCCTCCCCCAGGAATATCTCCAACAGAGTTTGGATAATGCCTCGTGGTGTTGAAATCAGTGACGCTGTTTTGTTTGTCTGTAACTTAGGAAAGATTAGTGTGCGGTTATCAACAAATTTGGCTTTTAATAATAAATAATGCTTTGGAATAATAAATTCTGGGTTTGACCACTGTGTTCTTTCCCTGTGGGGTACACAGGGGAAGAAGGGAGGAAAAACCATTCTGTAACAGGCATGAACTATTGAAAAGTTACCCTAGAAGCTATACTTCTCCCCCAAAACTTACACAGTTAAAGCTGAGTATAGATGATGGATTGAGGTTAAGTGAATGTGGTATAAATATTTATACTACACATTCACATTATACATTTTTTATATAGCACATGGGCAAAATGTCCTGATAGAGAACATTTTGCTATAAGGTACCATGAAAGAGTAAAAAGTGCAGCCTTTTTTCAAGTTTAAATGTTGTTATACCTCAGTCAAATGCAAACAATGCATGATGTAATTGTTGTGGGGTTACATAGAGGGCTTATTTTAGGCCTGATATAAAACTACATCAGGCAAGGGTAGAAAACCACTTAATTCTGCATTGAATCTTCTACCCAAGTAATGATCGACCTATGGCTACTCTAGGCAGAGCTTCATTTTTAATGTCTGGTGCTCTACATCTAAAAAATATCCCCAGGTTATCTTAACTATCCCCAGTTAAATTAATCAAATATCGATGACCATGGCTTTGGGCTTGAAAATATGGTGGAGAAACTTTGGCAAAGAGAGAAGCAGATTGCATGTGAATGGAGAAATTCATCATAATGTCACTGAATACCTGGGGAGAGGAGTTCAAGCTGATTTATTGCAACATTTTTTTTCATTTTTACTGGACGCTGATTGGGCTTAGGCTAAAGCAATCTCATCGTGATCTCCAGTCGAGCAGTGAGAGTGACACTGCTACTTCATAGGCACATTTTTTATAGGTTTTGTGCTGCTGCTAGATAGCGTGCAGCTTTTCGAGGCTGTCAGCTCTGTTGGTATATACCTCACAGTGTCCAGAGCTGTTGAGACTGCAGTAGAAGCCACAGCAGAGAGATGTCTTGAGAATTTCAGCAGTAGGAAGTGTGTATCTGCTTACAAGATAACATAGGCTGCATCGGGAGCAGTCAGTGCCGTGCATTCAGAAGTACTGAGACAGGTCCCCTCTAATGATGAGGTGAGGTGTATTTAGAAATGTGAGATTTTCGACAACAATGAATTAGGATCTTTCTCAGCAGCAAAATACCAAAAAGTCACACAATTCGAAACAAATGCAACAGAGTGGCAAAAATGCAGACGCGCAGAACTTGTTCTTTCCAGTCAGCTATGCTCTGAAATTCTGAAGCAGATGTCAAATAGGGAGGGAAGAGATCCATCCTTCAAGCTAGGAGTCACAGCGTAACCTCCGTGCTCCCTCTTCTCCGTCTGTGTTCAAGTCATTGGCTCTAGAATTGATGCGAGTGAAGAGATCAATAAAGAAGGTTGAAGTTAATGTACCAGATTATGGACTTCTGTAGCTGAGGACCCAACACTTGATGCTTCCAATACCCATACCATTGCAGAAAATTGGATAAAAAGCTGTAATCACTTCAACTGCTGCTACTTTTTGTGTTATCGTTTGCCTGTGAAAACTTGGTGGCATGTACTCTTCCACCCTTGCTGCTTGCACAGCTACGGGCATGTTTGGGGTGCTACTGCCAGGATGTGATGCTGAGACTGAAGGGTGTTTCCAGTTTCAGAGGCTGAAGTCCACGTAACAGTGCAACAGGAGAGGACATGGCACATGACTGGCCTAGAGGAGTGTTCAGGACCCAGCACTTAGGCTTTCTGCTCCATTTTCCTGTGTACGCAACCGGCTGCTGTAATTCCCCCACTGCCTCCCCTGTTCATAAGCACTGGCTCTTGTATAGGTTTTGGCTGTATAGGTTTTGGTTTTCCACATCCTCCCCTGAGGTCACTTAGAGAGGGGTTAATACATCCCTGCATGCTACTCTGGCTCTAGTACAGGACACTGAGGTTCAATTTAGCTGTTGAGGATGCTTCTCCACACCCAGACCTCTCACTCTTGCTTTTTGCCAGATCGCCTGTAGGGCAAGGGCTCCCCAGCACCTCTCTGGCCCTGTCCGAGGCTTCGAGTTTGTGCCGTACAGGTTTGTGCTGTACACCTCGCGCGGGCGCCTGGCTGCTGGGCACGCAGGGGCAGGGGGCAGGCAGCCAGAGGCAGCCGCTGGGCAGGGATGCCACGGAAGGAGTCAGGAGTGGCTGGGATGTGACTCCAACTCACCTGTATGACCTGAGCATGGCGGGAGTCAGCAGCAGTGGATGGTCACATACTGGTTATTTTTTCCTTATGAGCAATAAATCTGTCCTGTGTCCAGCTCTGGAGTCCTCACCACAAGAAGGACATGGACCCGTTGTAACGGATCCAGCGGAGGGCCACGAAGATGATCCGAGGGCTGGAGCACCTCTGCTATGAGGACAGGCTGAGACAGTTGGGGCTGTTCATCCCGGAGAAGAGAAGGCTCCAGGGAGACCTTATAGCAGCCTTCCAGTACCTAAAGGGGGCCTACGGGAAGGATGGGGAGGGACTCTTGATCAGGGAGTGTAGTGACAGGACACGGGGTAACAGCCTCAAACTGAAAGAGGGTAGATTTAGATTGGATATCGGGAGGAAATTCTTTCCTGTGGGGGTGGTGAGGCACTGGAACAGGTTGCCCAGGGAAGCTGTGGATGCCCCATCCCTGGAGGTGTTCAAGGCCAGGCTGGATGAGGCTTTGAGCAGCCTGGTCTAGTGGGAGGTGTCCCTGCCCAGGGCAGGGGGGTTGAAACTACATGATCTTTAAGGTTCCTTCCAACCCAAACCACTCTGTGATTCTGTGATAAATTAGTATGGAATGATGCTGACCCTTCAGTTTGTGGCTTACGAAATAAACTAAGACGAAATTTAAAAAGTACATCAGAGGAGGAACAGGAATGGAAGGTACATTTCCAGTGGTGTTTACTAAGAAAATTAAGGGAATAAGACCCCAAGATATTGGTTCCTCATAGCTGAAAAGCAGCGGGGTTTTTTTAATTTTTTTTTTTTTTTTTTTTAAATCCAGAGAAAAGGCAGGTGATGGGAGCTAAGTGAAAAAGGGCCGTGTCTCCTCTGCTCCTCTGTGTGTGACTGCAGAGGGTGGCTCCAGCTGGTGGCAGGGGATGGTCCCTCCCCTTTGGCACCAGAGGGCCTGCCCGACTGTGGGCAGGAGCAAAACTCTTCTGTGTGATTTCTGATGTTTGCCGCACACAGAGCCCCTTTCTTGTTAGAGTCTGCAGTTACTGTTTTTCTTTCTGATTAAAATATGCTCTTGGGAATACAGGCTATTTGTGCTGTGCTCTTAATAACCTTTCTACTGCATGGGGTGGGGTGAAATGTCAAGGCTGATAAATACCATGAAGTGAACCCCCAAAAGACAGGCTTGGATATCGCATCATTATTTTCGCCAGCCAGGGTAGTTTGGCCAAGCCGTTAGAGTATCGATTCATATAACTTCACTATAACCTATGTAAGTATGTGTGCATGAATGTTTGTCCAATGTTAGATCTATTTCTTTGGAAATTGAGAACATCACATTTTCCTTCCCTTAAATTAGGTGCATTTGTAAGAACTTGAAATTGGAAGGATTTTTCCATATTGCTTAGAGTTTTTTCTTATTGCCATTGAAAATATAATATTTTCTAAATAATTGGCCATTTTTTCTCAGCACTCTGATTTTCAAACGAATGTGGAGGGTAGATTTCTTCTAGTAACAGAGGGGTGTATTTTATTAAATGTTATCATTTAACATTTTTACAGATTTTTAGCGGGAAAAAATGCAGAAGGTTAGAAATGGAAGGCAGGGAAAAATTGGTGGGTGAAGGGAAAAAAATGGAGTGGGAAATAAAAACAAATAACACGGCTTAATTAGGATTTGAAATAGAAAAAAAGACTATGTCTTATAGAAATATGCAGGGCTGTATATACAAGGTGGGAAGCCTGGCTGGTATGATCAGTTCATTTCATGCTGCCAATTGCATTTTAACTGTAAGGCTGTAACGCACCTGAGGTTTATTATGGTTTTGTTTTCTTTGCCTAGCAATGAAATTAGGTGGGTGTGATCACTTGTTGGAGCTGGCTTCCCTTTGTCTTATTTACTTAGCATATAAAAATAATTTTCAGGAAGAGCCACAGCTTTGGGAAACTTGCATCATTTACCCACCTCCCGGATATGAATAAAACACTGAGCATAAACTTTATGGAGATTTGGCATCATTGTTTAATGCAACAGTCTGGTTAGAAAGTCGTCAGGAATAACTACAGACTGTTAAGTCAGATCAGATAGTGTAGTCTATAAAATAAGAGTAAAAGCATTGAGAACATGGTCTTTTAAGAAAGATGCCTGGCTTCTTCAAAGGGAAGTCCTGTTTCAGTAGCCTGCTCAAGCTCTTGGAGGGTGCCAGAAAACATGTCAATAACCACACAGATAAAGGATTTCCCTGGGGACATAATGTGGCATTTCCAAAAGTTGTCGTTAAGGTTCCACACTGGAGGTTATTATGGAAACTAAGTAGCCACGGATTTGGAGGAAAGGGTCATTTATGGAGTGAAACCTAGTAAAAGGACAGAAAGCAAACAGCTGTCCTTAAAGGTGACTTTTCTGGATGGATGTGAGTCAGCAGTTTGTTCCCTCGGGATCACTGCTAAAACCAGTTTTATTCAGCACCTTCATCAATGATGTGGTGGTGGGAGTTTGCAGTGCGATCTCCAAGGCTGCAGCTGGCACTAAGCTCTCTCAGACAGCCAAATGCCGTGATAATGGCAAGGAACTTCAGAAGGACCTCAGAAGACTAAGTATGAGGGTAAAAAGATGGCAAAGGAGTACCAATGCAGATAAATATGAGTGAACGCATCTGGAAATAAAATAATCTAAACAGGCCTGCTGCACAGTGTTAAACATAGAGATGGTGGTTACGGCTCAGGAAAGAGATCTTAGTTGTCACTGAAATCACTAGTTCAGCATGCAGCAGCCGCCAAAAAAATGTTGGGCGTTGTCAGGAAGGAAGAAGGAGGGAATTATATAAAAGCCTGATGGACTCACATCTTGAATGCTGTGTATACTTCTGATCTCCACATCTGAAGAAGCATATTGTGCAGCTGGTGTGGAGGAGGGCAACAAAATGTTCCAGGGGCTGGAGCAGCTACTTTACCCGGAGACACAAAAAAGTTTGGGACTGTTCAGATTGAAAAGACAGCTGGGTTAGGGAAGACGTGATGAAGGTTTATGAAATCGTAAAAGCCAGTGGATAAGGCAAATACAGAAGTGCTCTTGGCCACATTCCACAACAACTGGACTGGTGAGCATGTGAAGCTAGTAGGAGATTGGTTTAAAACAGATGAAAGGGTGTCTTTACACAGAGGATTGTGAGCTTTTGCAACCTATTGCCATTTGAATCTGTGGAGGCAGAGAGTACTGTTAGGTTCAAGAAAGAGTTAGAGGAATTAACGGGTGGCAGATCTGTAGTAAGATCTGAAGTGGAGTAGTCATGTATGTGTCCTGGAACATCCTTAAAACAATATTTCTGAATGCTCTGGGAGAGTGAGATGCTCCCCCTCTGCTCTGCCCTGGTGAGGCCGCATCTGGAGTAGTGTGTCCAGTTCTGGGCTCCCCGGTTGAAGAAGGACAGGGAACTGCTGGAGGGAGTACAGCAAAGGGCTACAAAGATGATGAGGGGACTGGACCATCTCTCTTATGAAGAAAGGCTGAGGGATTTGGGTCTTTTGAGTCTGGAAAGAAGAGGACTGAGGGGGCATCTTTTCAGTGCTTATAAATACTTCAAGGGTGGGTGTCAGGAGGATGGGGCCAGGCTCTTTTCGGTGGTGCGCAGTGAGAGGACAAGGGGTAAGGGGCACAGACTCGAACACAGGAAGTTCCATCTAAACATGAGGAGGAACTTCTTTATTTTAAGGGTGGCAGAGCACTGGAAAAGGCTGCCCAGGCAGGTGGTGCAGTCTCCGTCTCTGGGGACATTCAAAACCCACCTGGACGTGTTCCTGTGCAACCTGCTCTAGTTGAACCTGCTTTGGCAGGGGGGTTGGACTAGCTGATCTCCAGAGGTCTCTTCCAACCCCTATCTTTCTGTCATTCCGTAAGAAGAACTGACTACTAAAGGTGGCCAAGCTCAAATATTTTCTTTCAGTTGCACTGTATTTTGACAGTGTTGGACATCACTAGCTTTACCCAGCAGGTATTTTTATGCTCTTAGAGATAAAAATAACAAGATATAGTTGGGATCCAAAGAATTTTTCAAAGCTACTCTGCTCTTCTTCTGGACTAATGGCCCACGTTTTTAATGTCAGAGTGGCAATGATTTTAGAAAAGCTATATGTTAACTTTATAATGCTGTGCTTTCTCAAGAAACAATGCTTCCATGTTCTTTCTATCAGCAAAACTCTTCCCAGATGTTTCTGTGAGATTTATGCTATCCCAAGCCACATCAAATTGCATTTGGAAAAATAAGCCCCTTCTGGTTTTGAATGCAGCCCGGAATCACAACCTGAGGAGATTCAAAGCTTGAACTTCTCCTTCAGCCTTGAATTTCAGGAACAGGAGGTGTTCAGTTTTAAGGTTATGATTCAAACTAGTTTCCACTGAACTGATTGCAGTCATTCTTAAAACTGAATTGCACATAGTTTAACACTCTGCCCCCCCCCCCCTTCAAAACAGCTTTTACTCACTTATTTTTTCCATTAGAAGAAAGAGAAACAATATGCAACCGAATGCACTGATGACATGGCAACCACAACATCAGCTAAGGTTTATAACACTATCCAGCATTTCATAACAGAGTTTTTCTCTTGCTCCTGTTCATTCTTGCAGCAAAACTCCCAAGGCCTCCACAAGTACAGAAAGGGGTCTTGAGTTGTTAGTAAATTTGAGGCAATGGGAAAACAGATGTGAAGGAAGATACCAAGCTGACTTTGGGAACATTTATTCAGGAGCTCATAACAGTGCATGGAGCTAGCTCAAATACAAAATGAGCATAGAAAAGCTGGCGTCAGGGTCTAACTGGATTGAAAAGATGATTTCAAGGAGGGGATAAGTTGTGGAGGGCCTCAGAAGTGAAACCAGGGGTGTCATAGAGAGAAGGAAGGCGAAGAGAGGTTTGATACAGTCAACCCAAAAAGCTAGGAGAAAGGGCAATAGCTTTCTAGAGAGGTGAGACTGCTTTTGTTAAGGGCTAAGGGAAGGAACACTGCTAATATTCAAGATGGGGAGTGAGAGTTTCTGCTCTGAAGGAAAGACTTTAAGAGCTTTTAAGCAGAAATTATTAACATCAAGACGGAGCCTAGATGTGGTACCTCAGCACAAAGCTTGAATGGAAGATGTCCTTGCAGATAGAGGATTCAACAGCAGACCAACAATAATGATGGTTTCTGTAGTGATCAAGGAAGGTGTTTTGCAGTAATGCTGAACTTGGGCTGATGTAGTGTATCCATAAGGAAATTTTAAGGACACCAACTGAGATGTAGCCTAGCAGATTTGAGGTATTTCCTGTTTAAATATCTGTTTGCTTTACCAAACTAAGCTATGCTAATATAACGGTGCGGGCAATGTTTTGTACAGCTCCTTAAATTCCCATCTTTCTATCACTCACTTTTAACTCTTAGCTGAGATACCGTTGACAGTCCTGGTTCTTCATGAGGTTCTCACACCTCGAGGGGTTGGGGATGCAGCTCAGAAAAACAGGTGTTAATAGTTTCCAGACAATATTTTAAAGTACCACAGAGTTCCTTAATAAAGCAAATGTTTAATGTACACAGAAAATATTGTAAACTGAAACACTAAACTGTATTTTGAATACCCTCAATAAATTCTAAACAAAGCTTACTAGAGCATTTCTATTTGTATTCCTCATACACTCTCCCTCACTTTGTTGCTGTTGTATATCCAAACATGAGGTTTTGAGCACTTTTTATTGCATATGAAGGCACTCCCTTCTCATCTTGTTCCCAAGACAGTTCTTAAAATTTATAGCATGACCACAGTATGTGTGTGCAAATGTCATCCATGCTCAGAGTTTGAGAAGACTGTCCCTGCCACAGCATTTCCTCACTGCTCACTGGCTTTCTGAAGCCTGTCAGAAACTTTCTGGGGTGTCTGACTGTTCTCCCAGCGGTTCTTGTCTGAACTGAAACTGATAAAGATCTGGGACTTGGCCCTGCCAGCAGATGTGTCTTTTGGTTCTTCATCAGTCAGGCTCAGGGCAGTCCTTAACTTTCACATTCATAAAGAATTTCTCATCGAGCAACTGTGGATGACCCGCCAGATGGCTTTCCCACAATGGAAAGTTTTTCAAAGCTTCAGAAACAGTTACCAAACATCTGAGCATATTTAGTAAGTGCCATATCCTATGTCTACACATTTCTGTGTAATCTAGCCGAGTTCCTCTATCCCACAGTCTTCAAATATTTGGAGATCATATTAGATTCCATATACTCTTCTCTGGCTTGCTTTCCTTTTCTTGAGCCAGAAAGAGCAAATGCCACAATACAGGATATGTGACTTTTCCTCCAATTTTTCAAAATGTAGGATGTCCATATTTGCCCTCTTCTCTGGCAGATGCAGGCCCCAGGGCCTTCCACCATCATATGAGTGTTCATGGGTCTAAAGACTGGTTTTAATGAAGAAGGCAAAGAATATTTTCTTTTGTGCTTACAGGTGGAATATATCCACCCTTGAGTGAGAACTAAAGTATATCGTCATATTCTGCAGAGATTTTGGTCTCTCAATTCAGGTAAGTAAAACTTAGGCTGTCTCAGTGTGTGAAAAAATGGAAGAGTTGCATTACACCCGTGTTCTCTTGGTGCTGTATTTAGCTGTCATCTTATATGGTCCGGAATGTACGATTTATCTCAGCTCTCTCCAAATGTTAGTATTCCGTCCTGTCTCATTTAGTTAAGAGCATAGCAAGAGAAGGTAATTTCAAAAATCTTTAGTTTGATTTCTAACCATGCCTTCCCACTGGAATAATTCTGGAGATAGAATATCTTGGAAACATACTTGTAGTCTGAAATTACTTCCCATTTGAGAGAGGTGGGATTGCTGATGCAATGCTATTTTCTGTCATTTTAAAGGCTACCTACTCTCATTTTGGTGGTCTAACCTGGGTATGTTTTGCTTCTGCACGAGTGGCATCTCAAGAAGGTTCTGCTCTCTTGAGAGCACATTTGGAGACCTGGGTGAACTGATGCAGAGAAACTGGAAGGTGGATGCTTGCTAGCCTTACAAACAGATCCAGATTTTATGATGTATTTTTGCTGTCAGAAGCATATTTTTAAATGGCAGGGGCAGAGTCACTGGGGGACGATTTGCAGGTATAGGAGTTGCAAGTTGCTGCTGTAAGTGTTAGAGTGAGGCGATTAAGAGGCTCTCTGTCCTTGCAGCTGTAAAATCTGAATGTTCATCAAATGCATTGTTTTGTAGGTTTGAACCTGGCCTCATAAGTCTAATTTCTTTTTCAGGAGTAAGATCTTTCTTATCTAATGTCTTTTTAGTGACCAACCCAAACGAAGCATTCAGTTCAGCTTGATGAATTTGAATCTTTATGAGCCTTGAATTTGCTTATTAAACTTACACAAAGTCATAATTAAGATTAAAGGGAATCTCCACATATGAACCGTCTAGAAAAACACATTTAAATTCACTCAAATCATTGTCTCAATACAGACTGTCTTAGGCAACTGTACTCTTTCATACAGGTATGGGGATACTGGAAAAGGCATGTGTATTCAAGAACACAGCTTCTTCATGGGGAACTATGATAGAGTGCTATTATAATCCCCTTGATCATTATGTGTAGACAGCGTATAGATGGAAGTCAGACAAATGGGGGTGGAATAGGCACTTGGCTTAGAATATTTTAAAATAACATCATGATAAAATATAACCAAAGAAGAAATGTGCTGGTATTCTTCAGGGAATGAATCTCTGATTAGCAATTCACTGTAGTTCTGCCTCCCTCAGCCCCTTCTTGATTTTGGGTGAAAAGAAAAAGAGAACCCTTGTTAACGTGGTTTTAAAAGCAGATAACCTTGGAACGACAAGATGAAGCTGTCATTTCTCCAGCCTCCCAGATTCCGCAGCAAGGATGGATGGTGCACGATGTGTGACGGGAGGAGGGAATGGATCGCAGAGGGGACAGTGAGATTTTCTCTGCTCACCACCTGCCTGTGTTACCCCACTCTTCCTTTGCGCCCCCAAGTCAGAATGCAACTGGCACTCAACACTCCGGTAAAGATCAGTGCTGAAGAAGCTCTCAGATTTTGTTTCGTATCTACTAGTGAAGCCAGCAGTGGTGGCTCAGGAAGACTTAGACCCTTCTATGAAAGCTCACTCAACAATTTAGTTCACTTCTTTGCCTCCCATCGCTGATGACTGCTGCTTATAATTCATTTAGGTCTGGGCTTCCATGCATTCTGACAAAGGCTCACACTGCATCCATTTGAAGTGACAGTTGTCAGACAACCTAGTTTTGCTTATTTAAGAGAATAGGGAGGGGATTTTTCACCCTCTTGTTTTATACTCCTTTACTTCTCAAAAGAATCGGGGTGAGCTGGGGTGAGCTGGGGTGAGCTGGAGTGAGCTGGCAGCTTTATAGGTCTTGGGCAAATGACTGGAGAACAGTTAGTTTGAGGAAATGCTCAGGATGAAGTATGGAAAGATATAGAAGTTGTGTAGGACCATGGGCAGTTATTTGGAAAACAATAATCAGCATTGCAAGGAAGGAAACTGAGGCACAAGTTATTTGACAGTGTGATACCAAGTGGCTATGTGAACCTTACAGCTTGTCACAATCAGAGTTTAGCGATTTTGACTTAAAAAGAGAAGCTAGGGACATTTTTTCCAGCAGCCTTGCCTAATGGTGTGTCAAAGCCAAAAGCCTACAAAAGGCTGTGAGCCCCCAAAACACTAAGGCATAGCAAGATTTTTGTTAAATGATCTGAGCACCGGGGCATAAAAAGTGGATGTTCAGATAAAAGAATGAACAGCTGTTTGTATGCAGTCATAAATCAAACTCACCCATGCAGCTACCTGCCCATTTAATTGGTCAGAGGTACCCAGAGATGCTTGGGACACTTATCCCTGTAAAGTGGGAAGACATGTGTTTCTGGCAGACAAATTAACTTTGACACTCAGGCTCTGAGATTGTCAGTGGGAAACCAATGACTTTAAAAATCTTGATCTTTTAGGAATGTAGCCAACATAAGTAACTCTGCCAATGTCCTTTAAGACAGGTTGTCTCAGATGTTTCTCTTTGTGAATGTCTAGAAGGTGTATTCATCACAGGCTGAGAGGAGTAGTACACATGCACCCTCAGGTTAGTAGGGGCCAGTGAGCCATATGTGAGCACCACATGCAACATCAAGAAATTGGAAGCAGAAAAATAATCCCAGCTCTAGAAATGTTAAAGAGCCTCTGCAATATCAGTGATGTTCCCCATAACCTATCATTTATATTAACAGAATCCACCATGTTTCCTGAGAGCTTTGGTGTTTTCCATGTTTCGAGTTGGACATTGCCCTTTAGAAGTCCAATCACAATTTGCCCCCCTGTTTAACTTCTACATTTTGCGGGACAGACTCTCTGACTCCTGCATTGTGCAAAACATGTTCTGCCTGTGCACAAAGCCCACGTTGAAGGGGTTTGGCAGTTTGAACTGAAGCATGTGGGCTGGTAAATGGAGGCCTCAGAAAGCCAAGAGCTCCACAGACCTGAATGGTGCTCAGTCTCGCTGTTCACCACCCCCTGCACTGGCCATCCATAGGGTGGAATTTACCCTTTGCATAGTAAAAGCTCACACACACCCAATGCCCTGTATTAAAGACGTAAGTGTTTGTGGCATGCGGATCTCCTCCTGAATCTGTCAACCATGGCTACTTTAATTCATATTAAGGCAGTTTTGCTCTTGACAACTGCCCCATTCACTGCATGAGTTCACTTTATTCTTCATTCAGCATTTTAAAAGATGAAATTTGTAACTACACTGGGAGAGAGCCTGGTGCTTTTTACATTACAAGATGAGGGAATTCTGCCATTAGATGCATCATACATACCGGGTGACTTCTGAAAAGAAGTTTTATCAGCCTCCAGTAACTGTCATCCCATGCGATTAATGGTGAATTGTGTATAATTAGGTTTTGAGACTAAAAAGGCAAAGCGCATGCTTCTAATTGCCTGTCCTGACCAGGAATGGCAGCTATAGTCAGTTATGTGAAATCCTGAATGATACCAAGCGGAGCTGAAGTTAAGAGGAAGCACAAACGTTTACAGCTTCTTGACTGTAGGCCTGAAGGTGTGTGTGAGTTTAAATTTGCAAAATGTGACGAATTTTTGGTTTTCCAAACTGAGACATCCTTATCTTCCCTGGGGTCTAAGGAAGAATCTGGCTGCTAGGTTGGGGCATCTGTCCACAGGCAGAAAAAAGTGATGCAGTTGTTTTCCTATGTGGAAAAAATAACATTTTTTTTTTTATATAATACTAAAATGGCTTGTGATGTTACGGGTTTTTTAGACTAACATTGATATACCAGAGAGAGCAAAGCATTGCAGTATATTTTATCAACTTGCCTGTATTCTGAATCTATGAAATTGTATTTTCTCTTGTTCTTATTCAATTTATGATTTATTTTTCTCCCAGTATAAATCAGTTTCTGTTCTATGGATTCATGGCAGGTATTCCATCTTGTTTTTCAATATGCTATGTCTAGAACAAATATCTAGTCAGTCATGGGCATATAAAATATTAATCATACGTGTTTGAAGGTATGTTGCTATAGCAATTCCTTTAGTGCAAGGAAAAATCAGCATATAGCAGGCCAGGGATATGAGAACAGTAGGAATTACAAAGCTATAACGGCACTATTAACACATTACTGCATTGTAATGATATTATTTCCTAACTATTCTAGTCCCCAGCTGGCTAATTTTCAAGATAGAATTCTTCAACAGGGATTTCATAAATGACTCTGACACAAAAGATACTTGCAATATGAGGAAGACATTAGCAATCTGAAGAAAATATTTTTAAAAAGAGAATGTAGGCAAACGTGCAAAATGTCTTCTGTTCACGACTTACCAGATCCCCCCTCTTCCCTATTCCAATGTGATCTACCCTGAGGGGCTGAACATGACAGGACTGAATGGAGGAGATTAGCAAGATCCTGCTTAAAAAGAAATGCTGTGAGCTTAGCATGTAAAGCTGCAGAGCAGGAAAGCTGAGAGAGCCAGCAGGAGAAGATATGGAAATGTAATTTCATCTTGTATTACAAATCTAACTGGAAAATTTTAAAAGCAAAGCAGAAAAGGCATTGTTTCCAAGAGGACTGTAATTTTCTCGGGGAGAAAAGGGGCTGTAAGTTATGGTCCAGCTCACATCTGAAAAAAAGAATGCAATGGTAAATTGAACTGATTGGGAATATGGACTGAAGCATAGCGTGAAAGAGGAGCTAGTCAGACAGGGATACACTTAGCCTGTATTAAGGCTGCTAATCCTCTGGCTGTGTTAGTATTGCCTTCACTGGGAGGAAGGTAGGGTCAGCTTCAAGTAATCCCACTTTTAGTATTTAACTCTTTGAGTTTGGTGCTTTCCTAATGTAGATGTTTGCATTGCATTGCAAAGCATCCTGAATTGCCTAGAACAGATGTCGCCTTGCTATCCTCTGTGTTTTAAATATTAAAGTCTTGAGGCCCAGATATCTTAATATCACTTTTTTTGACACTTGCTTTAAAGAAAACAAAACAAAAATCCCACAAACAAACGAACACTGCAGTAGACCTTCGGATTTGTTGCATTGATTTACTGTCTGAATGAACAAGAAAAAACATTTATATCCGAATGGATAGTATCAAACAGTGAAGATTAGAGGGAGCTAGATATGCATCATGCACATCCTTTCTTTTTAATTAAAGACAAACATGAGCCTTCAAGAAAAAGAAGCAGCAGCTCAAATAGGTATTAAGTTTAATAACAAATAACCTTTACAGAGATGGATCATCTTCTCACTGTTTTGTTGTACAGTAAAGTGGTAGTAAAAAGCAAGAAAATGAAACCCAGGAGAACGTAACCTGTTAAAGAAGAAAGAAAGCAGAAAGAGACTGCTTTTGTTGAACATGCTTTCCAAGGTGGAGAAAGTTTTCAAAAGGTGGGGGGAAGGAAGGAGATAGATTTAAAAAAAAATAAAAGAGTTTAAAAGAACACACTTCCTATTTCAGTCTCCTTGGGAAATGTGTGAAAAGAACCTAAACAGACTTCTTAATTTAAACTGTGATGGAAAGAAATATATCAGGAAAATATAAATACCTAGGCAGTTGGAAATGAACAGTTGTGCTTCACCACTGAACTGTTCTGGTAAGCTGCAGCTTGCACCCAGATTTCACTTTCCAGTTACCCAAGAGCCAAAATTCAAATACTTGAAAAATGCATTAGAGTTATCAGCAGCATCTAACATTTGTACAGTATAGACTAGGCTGCACTGCAGACCAAAACTTTTCAGCGCTGTATAGTGCCAGGCTTGTGGCAAGAAACCATGGTACCACAAATGTATGGCCTTTCTGTAAAGGAAAACCTCTCAGCATCCAGAAGGTGTCAGTTACCCAAAAAAGGTTATGTAAGTGCCAAGCATAATTACTGAATAAGTGGTTGATATAAATAATTGGAATTTTGCAAGCAGTCTTGGCTGGTGAAACATCTGTGAGCGGGGTCTCCAACATTCAGGAGGTAAGTATGCACAACATATGCATTAGTGTAAGAATGATATGCGTGGCTGCATTATGGGTCTCATCATTACTGCTGTGTGTGTATATATATTAATATCTATATTTGAATAGCGAGTGCAGTGTCTATGAGTACCACCTACACCTATACATATATATAGTCATTAGATGTGAATTGAGATTTTTTCTAATGATATGTTCCTAACTACTTTTTCCAAAACTTTAGAAAATATTGATAGAAAATATTGATTATTTAAAAATATTAGGTTCTTAGATGAATCTTGTATAGAAAGCAGAACCTCTAGAAGAGGCGATCACTACCTCTCTCTTAATTACCTCGCTCTCTGAAAGTCAATTCCAGATGTCTTGAGAATGTATCTTTTATGTTTTTATTAGAGGGCCATTTCCATTCATCAGGAAACCGAGTTTTTACTGATCTCCTGAATGCTCCTTTAATCCAGTACTGTATCTAATCCAATACACAGACACAAACAGGACACAAGGTGAAAATGCAAAACACCGAGGAAGGCATCTAGCCAAAGCATACATCTACTACATGTTGTTGCTCTGTTAGGCTTATGTTTTCCAATGAGCCACACCGGACCCTTACGGATCAGCTCTCTATTTACACTGCCCCTTCAAAGACTCCACCCTGTAGGAACCCTCTGGAACTAATTGAGAGAAAAATCTGGTCCCATTGGAAGCTTTGGGAATTTTGCCACTGACTTCACTAAAGCCAGGATTTTACCTTATATATATATATATTTGTTCAAGAAAGAACCGAGCCCTTTAGCCACAATGCACCCACTCCTGTCCCTCCACCAGTGCTGCGGGCGCCCACAAACGCTTGCGCTCGGTGTCAGGCGGAGCGGATGCTGTTTATTTACTTCTATTCCTAGCTCGGCTGAGCGTGCTAAGTGAGAGATGTGCCAGGCGGCCTCATTGCAAATGGCCTTTTAATGAACTAGTCAAGGATTTAAATTATCCCAGAACCTGGGAAAAAGCATTTTAAATTTAAGACCCTTTTAGGCAATTAAAACCTGACATGTTGCCATTGAAAACAGGCCAGGGAAAAAAGCGATTCCACCTCTTGAGATTCACCACTTAACAGGGAGAGATAATGGCATTTCAGGCACCCCAGGTACTGCAGCCTTCAGAGGATGGTCGGATGTCAGCTTCACGAATTGATTCTGGCTGTGTGGCATCTCGAGTTGATCCTCCAGGCGTGAGAGAGTGTTTGGTCACTGAACAAACTGGATTACTGTGTCTTGGGCCAGTGCCATTTCGAAATATCAGGGAGGAGTGGGGTAAGAGAGAGAGAGAGAGAAAGAGAGGAAGATTTCCACAGCCGAAGAGATTTGTTTCACTAGAGTAAATAGTTTTATTTCCACTTTTTTTTTTTTTTTTTTTAAGATGTGATGTGATTTACTTCTATTTGAGAGCAAATCAAATTGAATATCTTAATACTCAATATATGGAGTGTTTGCAAACTGGCAAATAAACTGTCATTCAGAATTTGCTAAAAACCCTATCAATAATGTACTGTAAAAAAAAAAAATAATGTTTGCTGAGCTGCACTGCTTTGCAGTATGGAAAATTTCTACAGCCTTTCCACTTACCTCTTGTGCGGCAATGAAAGGCTGAAGCATTACAGAACTACATATGTCATGCTGGAAAAGCCACGCGGTGAGGCCCTGAAAAAATACCTTTGCAAAAAATTCCCATGTAGTTAAAAAGCCATAAAGTCAGCACCTAACCACAAACATATCACTAATATAGTCTCAGGTGCCGTGTCAGGGGCACGATTGCTCTGCACGAGCCCTTCCTGCGCGGACCAGGGGAAGCCAGGCAGTTGCAGTCTCAACACTCTGATGCTGGAGACTACAATTCAGTATGTTTTTCAGCTTAGCTTTATCTGTCTGTTACCACTGTTCTCAGTTTTTATAAGCCTAAATGAAGCATATGTTGGATGCCTAGTTTCCTGTCGACGCGTGGGAGAACCAATCCTCCCCTTTACCGAGTGCCTCGCTTTGCACATGATGTGGCTGCACAGGTTGGGCTGGCCGGATCGCGAAATCTTTTGCAGGCAGCTCAGGAGAGAAGCGTTGGAGAAGACCGCCTGGTTTCCTGGAGCACAGGAGCAGAGGAGCTGCAAAACGCTGGCACCGGCTACACGAGTGCTGGCGAGGCTGTTTTGTGAAAGCTCGTGAAGGTTCCGAAGGGAGACCTGTTCTTCATCAAACTGGCTGCTGCTGAGTCGGAGACCTTCTTGCAATCTATTCCCCTTATCCCTTACAACTAAATCCACATGTATAGTTAAGATTAGTTAATGGAAAAATGTGAAGTGCTGTGTTTAGCCAGCGCAGTAACCTTTAAGGAGGTAGAACTCTGCTTTGGAGTGATCTGAAGGAGCAGTGCCTGGCTGTCCAGTGCCGTGAGTGCCCTGAAATGCATCTTCATTCACAGCCACCCTCTAACACTGCAGAGGGCAGCGGGTTTTTCTTGCTTTTCTAATTGTAAAATATCTCTCATCAGGTAAGTGCAATATTCATAGCCGAAATGGCACCCATGAAAACTAAATTCTTAAGTTCTCCATTATTTTTCCGAAAAATGCAGTTAATTGCAGCCCATTCACAGGCACGGATGTACGATGGTGGAAAAGGCATGAAGTTCGCTTGTGAAGTGGCTCATATGGAGGTTGGGAAGCCAGCGGGACTGGAGCAGGCATGATGCTGGTGGCTTGACCTGAGTCCTAGTGGCTACTCAAATGGGGAATTGTTTGCTTCCAGGTGATTAGACAAATACTTGTTTTAAACTGCCTTTACTTCCTCTCTGTTTTTTTCTGTAACTCTGTTAAACATGTTTTTTACACAGCACTCAACTCTCATGCACGATAGTCCTTTTGTGCACTAAGTGATCTTTGAGAATTGGAAAGAGCAGTCTCCCATGAAATAATGAAAAGGGTTTAAATAATTAGTTAACCTTTTTATGCCATCTTGTGTTTGGGCCAAAAGTGCAAACTCACCTCGCTATTTCTGAAGCTTTTCCTACAGAATGACAGAAAATTACTTTATTTATAAAGCAATTATTAAAAGCACTTTGCATGCTACCTCTGAGCCTTGAGCTTTGAAAAATACCAACATCACAGAATCACAGCAAGCAGAGAGATGTGGAGACCTCTACAAAGCTTAATATTAATTTCTTCACTACATAATTTTATTTATTAAATTTTATATACCTACTGAATTTTCTATTCCTTTCTATAGGAAGGAATATAGTCAACATTCTTTCCATGCACTGAAGCATTTATAAATCTAGAAAGCCTAGTGCTGTATTTCGCCTTGGTGTTGTCATTTTTGCTATGGGTACAGAAATGGAGGTTGTGAAATTGGTCAAAACAGATAATATATTACCTTTATGTGTTTTCACCCAGGCCACAAAAGCAAACTGCTGGTCTCCAGTGCAACTGTGACTAAGGGCCCCTATTTCCAAAAGCCATTTCTCAACTTTTTAAACTTCTACACATTTGTGGCCCTAAATTTTGGCATTTATAAATGTGTGAAGGATATTTCGTCCAGGTTCTGTTTGATCCCAAATCTGAAAATCCACATCCTAAGAAGAGTTTGGAAGCTAAATAATTGAAATATAGTAATTGATCTAAAACACCGACCACAGTTTTTAAGTATAATGTCAGAAATAATATGGCTTCTAGTGGAAGATTCCTCAGAGTTTCTGTTGCCATTACCATTTTTATTCCCATGTAATGTTTCTAGGCAAGTCTCACTGCTCTGAGACCTGCTTATTCCAAACAGCAATGATAAGGTTTTATGAATCCGAAAACAAGTCAGTTTGAAAACGAGTTAAATTTGCAGTGATGCCAGCACTCGCTCTCTGAATGTTAGCTCATGGGGAACACTGAACTTATCTTATTGCATTTCAAAATTAAATAATTAAAAACAATCCTTCCTCCCTCCCCCCCCATTTCTTTACGGTTAATAATTATAACAACATACTCAGATGCAGGCAGTGTTATTATCTGATAATGCCTGAAATTTGAAATGGGCCTATTAGCCACCCGAGGCGAAACATAATTGCCCAGTTTCTGTGCACTATCAGATGGCAGATGATGTTGCTGAATGTTATTACTTAAGTATTTCAATTTTTCATATGGTGGAGAAATTAAATTTCAACTGTGTACTGCAGCAAAACGCCCCGGATTGAAGGGTGTTACTATTTGTGAAAGGTTGCAATGCTGACAGTGTTAATCCTATAGCCTTTGGTGAAATTGGTGCTTTGACAATATAATTAAAGCTGAAGAACATTGCTGCTGAGAACCTTAACACGTGGTATATATTGTAGTGCGTATTTGCACTTCCAAATAGCAATAACCCTGTGTCAGCTTTCCTAAGTATGTGAGGCCTGAGCCCATTTCATTGTTGGGCTATTTATTTGCTGACATAGAGTAGTTACACACCTCCAGCGTTAGCCACTGCAAGTGAACTCCCCCCCTGCACTGGGGGAAGCCAATGACTTTTCTGGAGCAAGGACTCCCTTGTGTTCCAAAGTGTGCACAGACACAGACAAGAAAAAGAGAGGATTTGATTCTTTTCACCCATTGCTACTGCAAAAAAATGCATACGTTCATTCATTACTAAACCCTGAGACTGCAGGCATCAGCCACGTGATCTTCAGCTAGGAGAAAGCTTAGCTGCTATGTGCTAAAGAGTGCTTGATTTTTAGTAATGTGGGAATATTTTTTTTTCCAGCTTTTTCAGTTTCTTCAGGAGAAATCTGTTTTGTTCCCAAGTCTGAGTTCTTCTTTATGCTACATGTTTTAAAGTCTCAAATTGAATTCTCAACTGGTGTTGCTTTTTTTTTTTTTTCCCCCTGAGTAGGTTTGCATAGATCTGCTTTAAAGCTCTGGAGACATCAGAAGATGGGAAGCCAGTTTGTGGCTTCTCAGCTGGGCGACATTGTGGGGCTATGGGAATAAAAGCCAACGAGACTGATGTTGCTAATAAGGACTGCTGGTGTCACTGAGAATGAAAGTGTCACTTGCGAAAAAAGGGGTGCAGCTGGAACAACCCTGTGTTATACCGAAACCTTTGGGACTCCTTCCCAGAGGAACAAGTCTAATAACAGTGCCTAGGTAGAAGAGATCTTGGAGCTTAATATATCAGCCTCATCTACAACAGCAAGAAGAAACCATGCTATATAATAATCAGTATGTACTGCTACTTAGCATCCTTGTGCTACTGCCTAAAGCGGGCATGAAACAGTAGTTATTCCACTCTGTTGTAAGAATCCTGTGCTTTTGTAGCATAACTGAGAGTTAAGCGCTTTAGAGAGCTGGATTTTTATGAATATTCTGGCTTTTAAATAAGGTTATGGTCAGTTTGTCCATATAAACCTTTCAGATGCCATGATTCCCTCTGCAATGTCCCGGTTTCGCAATGCTCGTTCACAGGTGAAAGGCTAAGTGTTGAGTGGGTTTTAGTCTCCTGCAAAATTAACTCTGCTTTCAGGTCCCCTGTCTTTCTCTCTCCTTGAAGAAGCGCCTCCCAGCCCCCACCCCCAAAGAAAAAAGCTATTTGAAATGATTTCTTTTGGAAAAACCCATAATGCTTCATTTTCGTATTAAAATGCTAATTGAGAAAAATACTTCATTGTTGAATATAAAAATATTTCAATTTCTCCCCCTCTTCCTAGATGCTTTGGTGAACTCTTCATCATCCAGACAGGTCCATTAATTACTCTTTCTTATGAATCCACGAATCAAGGGTTTGAATAAGACAATAATCTTCAGCAGCAGGTAACAAAGCGGGCCCTGTGCCGACCCAGAATTGTGTCATGTTTAATCACAGAGCTGCAGGACTTGGCAAGTCTGGTTGTATTTCAGGAGAGCTCAGTGAGGAGGCCAAAGAGGCAGGCATCCTTTGGGCTTTGTGAGTGCTGCTCGCGGTGATGGGGGTTGCTCATTCTAGAGATGGTCAAAGATAGCCTTGAAACAACGAAGAGCATCCTGGCTCCTCATTTTATTCTACTGCAAAGAGCAATTAGTGAAACCGTGATTAGGAAATCCTAGAAAAGGGCTGCAGAGTGGGGAGAACCAGCTATCTTCCCGCCTTTCCCCTGTGGCAATGGCTGATGTACAGGGACCTTGACTTGTACAGAGCAGTAAGTGGGGAAGCAGGAGAGGGCTACGTTACTGGTTCAGTATGCTGAAAGGTTTTCCTCTTGCTGTGGGGATGTGTGTACTTCCATACATATAAGACTGTGACTGAAATGCTTTTTCCTAACAATTCCTCAAAAAGCATCATTCGGCTACAAGAGAAGGAGGTATTTGCTTTCTAATGTATAGAGAAATGATGTTACTGTATTTCTGCATAATGAAATTATATTCATAAACTCTTTTAAAATAGGGAAGACTTACATTTGGAAGGATGGGAGTAGGACACAAAGGAGGACAAAACCCCAGTATACTTTTTTGCTTTTTAATGTTAATGGATTTGAGTTGAAATACCTTTGAACTACGCAGGATAAGATGAATTTTGGATCTGAACCAAGGTTCCAGTTTTAAGAAAAATGCAATGTTTCTAGCAGGTCATAAGCAAATATAGTCTTTTCTTCTTTCTTTGTGATTCTTTGTCCCATACTTAGGATGAGTTTTAATGGCCTGAGCAGGTAAAGTGCACTCTTGGTGACGTTTTTGTCTAAACACACACCCTGGACATTGGGAAAAAAAGTATAGCAGTCTCAATCTCTGTAAACACAAGGACATCACCCCCAAAATACAGGATACACGGGAGAGAAGGAGCTTTATTTGCCATTCAGCTCACTGGGAATCTGTATAAGGCTGGGAAAAACCAGCTGTGAGGTCCTAATTTATCTCTCAGGGCATCAACAGAAATGTGAAGAACTTCACTGGAAAGCAATTCCTCCAGAAGATGGCAGGGGGGTGGGGGAGTAGTGCAGCCTGGATACTCAGTGTGACAAGTCTGCACAGTTCTCAGCTCTTGCTAGGCACTTTCCCCTGGACCTTATTCCTATTCTGTGCAAAATAGGGAAGATCGGTACTACTGAGGGTTAGGCTCACCTCATCTCAAAAGGAGAGCTTTAGAAGTGGAAGAGCAGCCTAACTTAACAAGTTGTGAACAGGTGAACAGTTAGTAGCTCAAATTCATTTTTAATATTCATCTTGCAATTGTTTTGGAGAGGGGGTTAACAAGACTACTCAAAAATTCTGTCTGAACGCAGCATAATCAACTGTGCTTTGGCAAAGTAGCTGTGAAGCTGCTCAGAAGCCCTTCACAGCACATCAAGCTCCCAGAATGCTATAGCTTCCTCTTGGCAAGGGCATTTGATAGTCCACAGACTTCAGTGCCAGAACTGGAAAACAATAAAATAAACTATAAACTATAAAGCAAAAAGAAAAAAAAATGAAAAGAAAAATTATACTCATTGTAATTGAGTTAGTTTGTTGAGGGACATAAAAATCTAATCAATTGTTTTTGCATAACAATCAGTTGTCACGTTGGGCTCTAATTGAGCAGCCAGATGGAGCCTTGTAGTTGTAGACTGTAGTAGTAGTATTCCTGGGACACACAAAACCACGAGGCAATGAACATTAGGTTCATCTTTCTATTAACATGTAAGGAGAGCTCCACTTAACAGGCAAAAACAGATTTCCCAAACCAAACATATTCAATTCAATGTGCTTCTCTCCCATACACAGCAGACAGAAACCTTCCTTTTAATGGATTCTTTCTGGGCTTATAGGTATTGCCGAGTACTCTGAAGCTGGGGCATGGGTGGCTTCCAAATACCCAGATGACATGGAGGATCTACAGGAACTTAATTTCCTTTCTAATATTTTTGTATATGCTCCATATATGTGGTGCATTTAAAAGGACACCGACGAGACATTTTTCATAAACATTCTGTTCCTTAATGTTTATAAAAGCTTCTTGGGAAAACTGAAACTGAAATCCATTTCTTGAGTGAATTGTTTTTCTCCTCCATCTGGATACTTTGATTTACTTGGCTGTGGGCTTTCTATTAGCAGCAGAAATAAGTGATAATAAGGAACTGAGAGTATTTAACATTTATCCCTAAAATTAACAATACTGGGTACAGGGTATTACCGGAATTTTAACCAAAAAAGCAAGTTCCATTTTGGGTCTGCAAAGCTTGGCAGCATTCTGTCAAAGGTAATGTTAAATCAAATATTGTCAAGAAATAAAAATGATCGATGAAAAAAAAAACCCTTTAACCTAAATGCAAACTGGGTTTCTTTCCCTGTCTGTCCTCTCTAGGATCTTAGTCCAATAAACTTCATTGCCTTTGGAAAGGGCTCAACAGAGCCACACCAAGGGTTGTTTTTATTTAAGTATATCTGCTTGTTGATAGGTGGGCAAGTAGGCAAGAGTTTTGACTCAGAGATGGGGGGAAGGAATTGAACTCGCTGATTCTCTTCCTAGCTTCCAATAATAATTAAGGCAATAATAATAATTCCTCTAAGATTTCATGACCCTTCTCTTCAGTGGAGGAGAACTGCTAAGGGCAGCTACCACTGATGCGCTGCATGAATTTAGCACGATGCCCATTGGGACGTGGTGTTCCCTTGTGACTTTGCCGTGGCTGTGTGCATTGCACGTCTGCCGTGGGCAGCCACCCTTCCGCTGAAGCTTTGGTGAGCCTGCCACGTCAACCTCTCATGGGTAGATATCTACCCCTGTTCCATTTTAGTGAATTATTTGTCTGCAATTAAGATCTACTGTCTTAATTGTGATAGGTTTTTTTTGCAGTCTCCCTCTTGAGTAGTCTTTGGATGGCATTTTTTCTGCTTTTCTCTTATTTTCAAAATTCTCTCTCATTTCTTCTCCCTTTTTTCTTCTTCTACTCTGTCTCCTCATTCCATGGATGTGCAAAGTACTTGTTAACAACTGTCATATTCTTTCTCCTCTCCCCCTCTACTTCTTGTAGCTGAAGATCTCCGCTACAAAGACATCCTTTATAGGCTGCAAGGATATGGTCTGTGTACTACACAACAGCTAGTAAGGATGAGTCCATGAGTTGCTTTCATTGCTGTAAAACAGTATTTGATAGCTACCTACAAAACTGGAATTCTTCTAAAGACTCATCTCTTACCAGAAGCCACCTTCATTTCACTTCTTGGGAATTTCTCTGCGTTCCCTTTCATTGTAATCTGAGCAGTTATAAATCTGTCTGATCCACCTTTGACAATAGAGCTTCTGACTAGGAACACGCTAAAAAAGGATTCATTTGAAGAGTTTTCTATTTTATATACATTACTGTATTGAACTAACATATATATTATTATTTTGTAGTGATTCTAATATAATAATACATTAAAACAATGCATTAAAACCAGAAAGTAATACTTAGCACATTTTCAATTAATAGCCTGTCTGAAAATGGATTCATTGTCAAAGAGATGGAACCTTATTATTATCTAGTCATTTCTTAATGCTTGAGCTAAAATGAATGAGTCAGTGCTTTGTTCCTCTGAGAAATCATCAAAAAAGAAGCTCTTTCCTCATATCTCAACCAAGCACTTCAAAAATTCCACATACCTGTAGGAAGGCTGCCTCTTTTTCAGGATTTCTTTCCCCATACGCATTTCTGAGACGTCTGAAAAAAATCTCTTTTCTTCTACCCTGAATAGGGATATGTAGTCACAGGTGCCAGGAACCCACCATTTTTTTGTCATTTGTTTTTTTTGTCTTGGACAACACTTTCCAAATGTGAGATGCTACAGTTTGGGTAAAGTGCACATGGTGATTATGAGAGAAAAAAATACTTTCTTTTAGAGTGCTGCTGAATTGTTTAATATTAAAATGTTCACAAAGATTTACTTTCTTCTTCTGAGCTGGGACAGCCCTTCAAAGTAAAAATGCTAGTCCATTGCTATTATGCTGTCATGTTAAAAAAAAAAAAGGAAAAAAAGAAGTCTTTTCCATTTTAACAACTTCTTGGCTTTTTACCTTACAATTATAGATTTATTGTGGCTTTTGATCTCACTTTTTAATGTGCTTTTTGTTGTCAAGGATGATAGATTTGATGTGGGTTTCAGACTTGACATGATTGTGTGTGAGCCTTTGGGAGTGACCTGTATGAGAACTGCTGGATGCTGCAGATAAGCTTGAAACATCTGGGAAGCAATCTCTGTGTGGGTTTTGGTGGGATGTGTCATTAGTGGCTCCAACCACCACCCTGGGATAGAGTGAGATCAGGGTTTGCTTCATGTTCTTGACCATCCCCTGGCAGTGTGTTTCTATTTGCTTTCTTGCTGAGACAGTGAGCAAAGGCACTGATGAGTGATCCTCTTGCACCAGCTTGAGATTCCTTGCCCAGATATGTCACTGAAAGACCATTATGAGGCAAATTCCCAAGTGTTGTCTTCATCTTACAAGTCGGTGAGCACTTTGGTGTCTGTATTTGACGGCACACAAACAGGAACCTCTGCTAACATTTTTCCTTGCATTGGTCATATCTAAGTGAAATGGTTCTACTGTGGCTATGTCTTTTGGATCCTAGGCATACCAGGGGGAAATACTAGACTACAAGTAACTACCCTACTGCTGTGCATAGAGAATCCAGTCTTCCTAAAATGAAGTCTCTTTAACACAACAAACCTCCCCCTCTCATGACAAGCTGGAGAGGCATCTGGAAGTACATACAGTCTGTGAGGTGTCTGGTGTCTCCTGGGGCTGTCCTTTTGCCATACCCACACAGCCTTTTGCAAGAGAAGAGGTAATTGTGTCCTAACGAAGTTTCTTTCTGGAGGAGTCTGAGGTAATGTGTCAGGAGTGTATGCCTGTCCCGTGTTCCCATGTGGACACTGGGCCCACGGTATCAGCCTTGGAGAATCTCAGGATTTATTAATTGTCTGCTGTAATGAGATATCAAACCCAGAGTGCAGGTCTATGGGTCACGGGACTTGTTCTGGCATATTGCAAATGGTTTCTTCAGGTGTACATGTTGCAAATTTTTTGTCTATGGGCCTGGGAATCACTTTTTAAAATGTTTGTTTTATCTGTATGCATTTGTTACATCAGTTAAAAAAACATCGAAAGGTGCATTGGTTTTTGGTGTTGCTTTCGCTTACAGAATGTCATAAGAATAAACATTGTTGGTATGCCCCAGGCCTTAGACCTCACGTTCAACCTAATCAGCCCGGCTGCACCTTGCAACAACTTATGGGAATCTCTCCTCTCCAAGTCCGGTATTGGCAGCTGGAGAGAACCCAAAGAAAAATACCAGTGAAGAAGGCTTCCCAGGCAATCATGAAAGATACATTCATATGAATGTCTTGAGCTGTTGAGTTGGAAATTTTCCATTGACATGATTTTCCCAGGGAAATATACAATTTTGTAAAAACCTTTCTCATGGAAAAATTTTTATTTGCACTTTCTCATTTTCTGGATGACAGCCACAGAGAGCAGAAATGAAATTCTGCCTTTGAACTAAGGAAGGAAGTTGTATATGTGGCCACCCAGCTGTTGATCTGCATCTGTCAGATTTAATACATTTTGCTAATCAGGAGTGGAAGTGGAAAACCTGAAACATCAAAATAATATACATGCCCAGATTACAGTGTAAACTGCTTGCCAGATGTCTGATGACAATCTCCTCAATCCATTTGGCCCAATGCTTTAAGGATATAAAAAATTAAGCAAAACTTCCGTCTTCTGTCACTGAAGACCACAAACTGCATCTTACCACTATCTGAAAATGGAAATTGTATGTGCCTGTGTGTGGCCTATCCCATCTTCATCCATTTCCTCTCTATGGAGCTGCTTTTTTTGATTAGGTTTTAGTTCAAAATCTACGGCAAAACACAGATTTAAATGGAAGGAAAAAACTTGTGTGTGGCACTGGTAGTTTTACTACTTGGGGAAGAATGACTTGTGGGCATGGCTTTACCTGAAGTTCAGCTCCTGGGCATTTTCTAGGTTCCCCGTTATAGTGAAAACCCCACCACATTGACATTGTGATGTCTGCTGCTGTCTCCATCAATGTTTTTTGTAGAGTCTTCTATCCTTTTATGCCGTTTTCTCCTCAGTGTTGCCTTTAGGAACTAGATATATTTCATGAGCTGAAATAAAAAAAGGTGCCCTTAGGTAGGTCAGAAGCATTCACATCACTTTCATTGTAATATGATCCTAAAATCCTTTATCCTTAGTGTAACTTTCCCAGAAATTATTTCTTGCCTAAATGATATATACTGCAATAAATACATATGTCTGTCAGGCAAAAAAAAGAAAAGCAGTAGTTATAGGTGAGTTTGTATTCCTAGAAGATTCCTCATATAAAATTAATGCAATGTAACACATATACACACACAAAGCAGTAAAAAAAGAATATTAGATTATAGATTCAAACTCTGTTTCCAATTAAGTTGTTGTATACCCAGAGCAATTCCACAGATTGCTGCATTATTACTTTTGATTTATTCCAGTATAATTAAGAAAAACTTATGTCATCAGCTCTAATGGAAGCCACAGTCTGAAAATTAAAACTAGAGAAATATAGTTTAAGGTAGTTTCTGACTGAATGAATTGCAATATAATTCAGTATCAAGAAGCAGAGGTTTAATACTAGTATCCTTTCATTGTCTTACCTAATTTTGTATTCTAGGTATGCATTCCAGTTACAAAAAATCCGAAGTACTAAGACTCAAACAAAAGTATTCTTAATTTTATTCTTATATTATATACAATGTTTGCCTGTCAATCATTCAACAGTTAAAATTAAGGTAGCAAAACAGATTTCTAGCAGAACAGACTCAAAGCAGAATGAGTAAATTATATCCCACTAAACTTATTCAAAGTTCCAAAATAATCACATTCTGCTGACTTTTACTCATCTTGATACTTTACTTTCCTGCTACATTTCTCAGTATGCATTTGTTCTGACTTATGCCTCCTTATGCTGTTCAAATCATCACTTTTATTGCTGTGTATCCCAAGCTGCATTTTTCTGTCCCTCATTCTGCCAACAACCTTGCAAGGATTACTGCAAATGTGCCAGACTCATAAAAGTAGATGTCTTTTTGCCATTAATTCTTTGTTACCTATTCGAGTCAGTCAAGTCTTATTCTGAATTATTTCAAACACATTCTCATACTAGCTGAGTGATTATTAAAAACTCTGTCCTGTCATAGGCAACTTTAAATGGCAGTATAAGCATGGCCTGGCATCCGATTTTTTGGGTAGTCCCAGAATCTGCAATGTCACTGATTCTTGCTGAGCATGAAGTGGTTGCCTGCACCTCAGTTTTAGAAACCAAATTAAATTTTGCTGGCCACTTAGCCAAGCACCTACTACAAAATCTAATGATAAACTAGACAGGCAAAGCTATAGTTCTGTATTCAATTTATTCTTATGCAGAGAAGAGGGGATAAATGTCAAATTCACAGAGAGAGACTGCTGTTTCACTGCAGAAATAATTAGGTGGACCTTTCTTGACTTCTGGACTACAGAGTAAAATGCTTCTTCTAGGTAACAGTGCCCTTTGTGCTGTTTTCAAGAGTCAGTGACTGATGTCTCCTCTTGCAAAGGCGCACTTCCCTCTGTGATTAAATATTTATCACAGTGAGAGGCCAGCAGAAGGACTAAGTGCCTCCAATTAACTATGGCGAAGGTTCTAAAGGGATTACAGTACATGTATAAATATTTTAAAAGATCAGGTCAGAACAATGTCCATATCAGGCCGTCTCCCTGCAGACTGGGGTGTGCTGTTTGTTGGTAGGCAGATGCAACTTACCGACAAACAAAGCCTCCACTTTATTTGCTGTGCCTCAACTATAAATCAGTTGGTAAATTATCACATTAATCATACATATGAAGAGCTCTGCTTTGCCCGGTGATTATGAAGGGCAAGCAAAACATAATTAAAGGTGCTGTAATCTGTTTTGTTTGTCCTGGGCATTGTTATTTCTGCCAGGGTTCACCCACAGGAAGGAAATACATATTTAATTCTCTGGACCAAGAGGTGTCTGAACTTATGAGGATCTTAGCCGTACGGGAGCCCCCTGTGCCTGCTTTCATGAAAAAACAAAAGACAGAACATCTTGCCCCAGGTCTGTTATCAAGAGTGTTTGGAGGGGGTGGAAGGGAGCGAGTAACGTCCTCCCCGTCTGGCTGCTGATCCAGGGCATGATTGTGTTCCGAGGGGAAGGTTGGCTGGTCCTTGGCTTATATCTTAGGGAAATGGATGATCGTTGACAGGGGTTTGGAGCTGGTGGTAACTCATTTTTTTCACTTCTCTGTGAAGGACAACTCTAATTTAGGGTCCATCTGAAACCTATAGTTGTGGAATCCATCTGGTCTGCCAGCACCCTAGGGAGAACCCCTACACGCCCCAGGGCTTACACTCCCTGCAGTTTTCATTCTTCTGGCCATGTCTTGTTTGTGGTAGTAGGATGAGCTGTGAAAAAAAAAAAGAAAAAAAAAGAAAAAATGAAGAAAAAGGAAAGACAAAACCTGAAGCAGTGGCTGTGTTACAACAGATTTGGAGAATCAAAATAATAATTTGTTTTATACTGAACTGTGGTGATGTAAACAAACACAGTTCTGGAGGTGATCAGGAAATTAACTAATCAACAGTTTACCAAACATATGCCTGAAATTAAAGTCTGAAACAAAGAGATTTTTATGCAGTCCTCTGAGATTTGGAAACATGTCTTTATAAGGTGTTACAAAAGTTTACAGCAGTTTAAGGTGTGTGTGAAACAGGTTCATTGCTACTAAGACTAGGGCAATGACAGGAGTACATTTCAGTCAAGGGTTATACATTGCTGGGGTCTGAACGCATTTCCTTTAATAACAACTCTATTTTCAGTTTCTCCATCCTGGTTACACTGGCACGAGTTTAATTCAAGCTTAGGCTCTGTATACAGGATCTCCCCAGGCAGTCTTGTGTTTTGGGGTACATCATAATAAATTTGGAGCAGTACGGGTTCCCCTCACCCATGCTGCAGCCTGAATTCACTGCGCTTCAAATCCCATGTGGGGGACCGCGTCATGTTGTGAGAAGCTCCCTGTGGGACACCCCACTCCTGGGACACCCAGGAGGAGAGGAGCTAAGCTGCAACAGGGCATTGTCAGCCATTAGCTCTGTTAATGGGCAGCACCTGGAAGTGGCAGGGGCTCATTAGCCTTCCTGAGACCCTGCATGCATAAAGGAGGAGAGAGTCAAGTGCTGTGGGCTTCTGGGAGCCCTTGCCTGTTAGATGGCCAAAGGGCTCTATATGTTCATGGGACCTTTCTGCATGAACCTGCTTTGCAGTCAGGCACTGAAAGATGTTTTACAGTATTGGTTATTTCTGGTGGGTAACAGGCCCCTCATTTAAGCAATTTTTCCTGCAGAAGTGTAGTGGTGACTTTTTTTCCCCAGACTAAATAAAGTACTCTTGAAGCTTAATGAAAAGTTTGGACTTTACTGTTTGAATGGTAAGAAGAGGTCACTAACGTCCTTACATTTAGAATAGAGAGGCATCTTCAAGGGTGGGATCTCCTGAAGCAGGAAGGAGGTTAACCTGGTGTAAAAGCTTTGTGGAGCATCTTTTCTAAGCTGCTCTCCTCAGAGGTGAGGAATGGCACTCTTGTCTCCCCTGTGCTACAGGGACTCCCAGGGTCTCAGCAGTGCAACTACTGTGGGCAAAGCAACACCCAGTGCCTGTGAGAAAACATGAAGCCTCGGGCTAGCAGCATGGGCCTTTTGTTTTGCCGGAAGAAAACACAAATTGTGCTGTAATTTCTCTGAGTGATAGCTCTGTATGGCTTTGTGCAGCCTTGGCTATGCTGAAGCTGCTATGCGGGTCAGGCCCTCTGCAAGCCACGCACGTAGATGTTGAAAAGGCTAATAGCTCCTACCTGCGTTAGATGGAAGAAATGAGTCTTATTTATTTTTAGAATGGAAACCAGCCTCAGTCATGGCAGAAGACTGTGCAACTGTGACACTGGAAACAGGTTGCATCAATGCGCACGGCAGGTAAGTAACTTTCTTCTTCATATGTAGCAGATGTACCCCTTGCCTCAAAGTTTGGACATGCACACGTTCTAGTCAATGCATGCAAATCGGGACGTTCCCTCTTCATAGACAGTGCACGCACAGGCAAACTTCACTTCTGAATCACACTAAAGATGATGGGGTGAGTGGACTACTTGAAAACTCTTTCCGTAAAATACCAAAAGGTGTACTCCTTCAGTGCTCTCACTTCTAAGGTCTGTTTGTCTAAATACAGGAAACTAACCTCTGTGCTGGCAGCCCACAGACTGTAAGGTAAGATGAAGCCGTACTGCTCGAATCCCCCAAAAGCAAGGCTTCCCAGGGTTGCTGGGAGGAGCCACTCATCTAGGTGGAAACCAGTACTTCTGTGGACTTGGCTGCTCCCAGGTACAGATGTATTAGGTTGTTATTTCTTTGGATGTGTAGAGATATATTTAAAAGGGTGCTGATCTTGTAATTGTCACGGTGTTTGTTTATTTAGGATATCTGACTGAGCAGGGACATACAAAAATACATTTTAGGCAGCATCTCATTTTACAAACTTAATAACTACATACTTACATGAAACACCTTAGCAGGATCATTTCTAGTAAAATGAATAACTATCAACACATATCAAACAGGCCATCAAGCCACCTGTAACTAGCTTGGCCAAAAAAAAGAAAAGCTTTCCTTTGGATTATGGCCATAATTATAATAATCACAATAATAATTATCTTTTTCTCTACTACAACATGTACCCAGCACTGTAGGAAACCCACTTCTTAACCTATTGGTCATCTCAAATGAATCATAATTTAACATTTCAACTCCATCACAATCTCAAGACTGTAATCCCATCAAATTTTCAGGACAGTGTATGGCTGCGCAACCTGAATGTGTTCATTCTCATTTAAAATTGTTTTGACTTCAGTAGTACCCAATGATCCTGTGCAGGGCTGGAATGATAAACATACTCCAAGATGTGTCCTAGGAACTGTCGTTTCAATGTTTCACACTCCGGCTCTTTGGCAGGGTCTTTAATAAAGCTGTGTCTCTCAGGATGGACTACTGTCTTGTAAGCTACAGAAGTTCATGGTAGGGGAATTAACCAGATTGAGGAACGCTGAGGGGATCTGAGAGAGTTTTCTTACATTTTCTTTTAGTTTTTTTAATCTTTTGGTTGTAAAAAGAAATAGTCTGTAAAATCTTGTACTAAACAAAAAGGATTAAAATTCACCCCCTTTTTTTTTCTGGAAATAATGTTGATGGAAAAAGTTCCAAATTTACCTGGGATATAGACAAGGCTGAGGTATTCAACAATTTTTTTGCCTCAGTCTTCACTGGCAAGTGCTCTAGCTGCACTGCCCAAGTCACAGAAGGCAAAGGTAGGGACAGGGAGAATCAGGAACCACCTGCTCTAGGATAATACCAGGTCTGAGGCCATCTGAGGAACCTGAAGGTGCACAGATCCATGGGACCTGATTAGATACATCTGCAGGTCCTGATGGAACTGGCCGATGAAGTTGCTAAGCCACTATCCATCATATTTAAAAAGTCGTGGCAGTCCGGTGAAGTTCCCACTGACTAGAAAAGGGGAAACATAACCCCCATTTTTAAAAAGGGAAAAAAGGAAGACCTGGGGAACTACAGGCCGGTCAGTCTCACCTCTGTGCCTGGCAAGGTCATGGAGCAGATGCTCCTGGAAACTACACTAAGACATAGTGATCAGTGACAGCCAACAGGGCTTCATTAAGGGCAAATCATGTTTGAGAAATTTGGTGGCCTTCTACAACAATGTAGGTGGATAAGGGAAGAGCAACTGACATTATCTGCCTGGATTTGTGCAAGGCATTTGACACTGTCCTGCATGACATCCTTGTCTTTAAATTGGAGAGACATGAATTTGACGGATGGACCACTCAGTGCATAAGGAATTGGCTAGATGGCTGCATTCAAAGAGTTGCAGTCAACAGCTCAATGTCCAAGTGGAGACCAGTGATGAGTAGTGTTCCTTAGGGGTTGGTATTGGGACTGGCAATACTTAAATTCTTTGACAGCGACATGGACAGTGGGATTGAGTGCACCCACAGCAAGTTTGCTGACACCACCAAGCTGTGTGGTGAGGTTGACATGCTGGAGGGAAGGGATGCCATCCGGAGGGACCTGGACAGGCTTGAGAGGTGAGCCCGTGAGAACCTCATGAAGTTCAACAAGGCCAAGTGCAGGGTCCTGCATGTGAATCGGGACAATCCCAAGCACAAATACAGGCTGGGCAGAGAATGGATTGAGAGCAGCCCAGAGGAGAAGGTCTTGGGGGTATTGGTTGATGAGAAGTTCAATATGAGCCAGAAATATGCGCTTGCAGCCCAGAGAGCCAACTGCATGCTGGGCTGCATCAGATGAAGTGTGGCCACCAGGTCACAGGAGGTGATTCTTCCCCTCTGCTCTGGTGAGACCCCACCTGCAGCACTGCGTCCAGCTCTGGAGCCCCCAACATAAGAAGGGCATGGAGTTTTTGTTGTTCATCCTGGAGAAGAGAAGGCTCCAAGGAGATCTTATAGCAGCCTTCCAGTACTTACAGGGGGTCTACAAGAAAGATGGGGAGGGACTCTTTACCAGGGAGTGTATCAATAGGATGAGGGGTAATGGTTTTAAACTGAAACAAGGTAGGTTTAGATTAGATATTAGAAATTATTTACTGTGAGGATGGTGAGACACTGGAACAGGTTGTCTAGAGAAGTTGTGGATGACCCATCCCTTGAGGTGTTAAAGGTCAGGTTGTATGGGGCTTTGAGCAACCTGGTCTAGTGGGAGGTGTCCCTGCCCATGGCAGGGGGGTTGGAACTGGATGGTCTCTAATGTCCCTTCCAACCCAAATCATTCTATGAAAAATACTTACATGGGTTAAAAAAATTAGAGAGGAAGAGGGATAAAGAAAGAGGAGGTAAATACTGGTAGGGAACCTGGATTGAATGGTAAGTAGGGTCAGCTGCAGAAACCAGGTGTCCTGGTTTGAGGACCAAACCATGACACTAAGTGAGGAAGGCTGTGAGCAGCAAGCGGAATGAGACTATAAGGGTGACTATGTTCCTTGGAAAACATAATATGTGAGACAAAAGTGCCTGTAAGAAAGAAGTTTCTCCAGTGAATGTACCCTGTTTTCATAGAATCATGGAATTGCCTAGGTTGGAAGGGACCTTTCAGATCATCTAGTCCAACCATCAATCTAACTGACAAAAACCATCACTAAACCATATCTCTAACCACTATGTCTACCCGTCTTTTAAATACCTCCAGGGATGGTGCCTCAACCACTTCCCTGGGCAGCCTGTTCCAGTGCCTAATAACCCTTTCAGTGTAAAAAATTTTTCTAATATCCAGTCTAAATCTCCCCTGGTGCAACTTGAGGCTGTTTCCTCTTGTCCTACAGTTTTGAACTGTAATTAAATCCTCTCTCTCTCATGTGCTATGAATATATTCCTTAAATATAAATCAGAAGGTAGAAGGAGCTGCAAAACAATGAATGTTGTTCAAAAACAAAAAAATTCAGAAGAGTGAACATAGTAATTGGCCATAAGAAAGGACCGCCCAGACTTTTTCATCTTAATGAGTTTACAGAGAAGAATGAAAGGAAATGCTTGCACTTGCTGATGAAACTCAGAGGATGCAGAAGTCAAATCCTCCAGCAAATTAGATATGTTGCCAGAAATACAGAGAATTCCCTTAGGTCTTACCTAGCTCTTTCATCTGGAGATGTCAAAGCACTTTTTAAGGCTTCAAGAACTGCTTTCATGCTGACATCTGGGACAGTACTGCTTAAAATTACTTTCTAGAAATATTTTTGGCACAATACATCACAGAAGTTAGGTCTTGTAAAACTGGAGATGTTGTTTTAATTAGCAAAATGGTAACATTCTATGTTAAAAAAAATAGTCTGAAAAGTAAAACTGTGTATGACCAAAACTATTCACAAACTTAGGATGAATTCTGAACACTCTTATTGCATGAAGCTTTAATAATGATACACTGGGGGAAATATAGCTGAGGAAACAGGTGCTGAAAATACTGGTTATTCCATTGAACAGCTTGAAAATATGGAACAAATTCAGACAATGAAAGTCTACTTCCTAGCGGAAAGGGGAGCACAAATGAAATGGCTGAATGATTCAACCGAGGATAAAGGCAAAGCAGAGGGCTGAGAGCATATTTAATGCCTGTAACTTCAAACCTGAGTAACTAAAGCTAGCAACTCAGAAGAGAATGGGTGTATATGGTGTGGTATGAAATGCTGCAAGGATCTTGCACATGCACGAGGTGCTTAAGCTGTTTTTCTGATTAATGAAGAGAATTTAAGAACTGTTCACATGTTTTAAACAAAGGGGACGTAGCTGGATGGCTGTCTGGATTAATTGTTGTGTAAAATGTGATTGGATCAAAAAAATTATACCTGCAAACTAAAGACGTAATATGCCTTGCATTTGATTTTTATCTGTCAGAGTTTCAAATCGGTTTCAAAGTAACCATAGATTGTGTCATTCATAAGAGGAGTTTGGAGAAGCGTTGATTGTACTGTGGAAGGACTATTACAGCAGGCTTGCTCTTGGAACAACATTAAGGATTTCTTCTGAAATTTTAACTAATAAGCATAGATATATTTCAATAGGGTTCATTTCCACGTGTATCACAGATTCTTAGGCTGACAGGTTGAGAGGAGGTACACTGAATAATCTACCTTGACTTACAACCAGGACTTAGAACAAGTGTCAGTGCTTTATCTGGGCATGATAAAAGCATAGGGGACTGTGCTGGATTTAGAGTAGGTTTGGGGGAGAACAAGGGGAGATGTAGCACTACGCAAAGAAAACAATGGTGTTACATATCACTTCTTACCTTTGTATTTTGAATGTTAACCACATGTGTTTTCAGTGGCTGTGGGAGAATTCCTGACAGGTAGAAGAGCAGGTGCCTCCACCATGGTTTGAAGGGAAGCAGTGATGCTAGTGGAGGAAGGATGCGTGGAGCAGCTTGGGATGATTGAACCTCCTGGTATTGTACCAGCCTCATTCAGAGCAGAACTGGGAGGTGAAATTAGTATGGAAGGAGAGGTATATAAATATGCAGGACAGTCCAAAGATACTACCTATATCACTTCCAGTTTATGGGATAAAACTAGAAATTGTTCCTTTTTTCATAATGGACTGTTTCTTCAGAAACAGTGAAACTTTCACCTTAATGAGTGTCTTTTCTTAAAAAGACTAAAAATTGGCATTTTACGTAGATTGTAGCAGTAAACTATAACTAAAAAGCAAAATCCTTTGAAGTTACACAAAGCTTCAGGCCTCAGAACTCCTGCAGTGGAATACACTAGGATTTCATCACTTCCTTCTGGGCCAGAGTGCTGGGCTACATACATCTCCAACACCTAAAGTAGGTTGTTATCCCTGCTAACTCTGACAGTGGCAACTGGAGGCACCTGAGCATCATCTGAGCATGTATTCCACAGAATACTGCGTGCAGTATTTACGCAGAGTGACTGCCAGCCTGCTGCAAAGGTGAAAGAAAAGGCAATAAGGGAACTTTTCTAAAATTCACAAATGTCAATGATAGCTCAGGAGTACAAGGGATAATGGGAATAAATTGAGATGAGAGAGGTCCAGACTACATAAGGAAAATCTTTTTCCCCATGAGGGCAGGCAAAGAGGTGCACGGAGATATTGTGCAGTCTTTGAGCAGGGTGTAGGGCTTGATGTCCTCCTGAGAATCCTTCCAACCTGAGTTATCCTATGATCCTAAATGTGGATATCTCAAGTTCACAGATTGCTCAAAAAATCCCCAAAACAACCCACAAAAAAAAGAAAAAAAACAACTGAAACCCAAGAGTATGAGAAGGCTTTTATTTAATACTGCAATGCTCTCTTGAAAACTAGAAAAACTGTGGTGTAGCAAACTCAAAGAGTACAACAACCTTTACATGTTATAAGTGAAAGGTAACCAAAGGAAGTTAAATTGTTCTCTCAGCAAGAGATCAGAAGAAACCAGAAGAGACTGATAAAAACCAGGCTCTGAACTTGCATTGATTAGAACTTCACAATTTTAATCAGAATGGACTAATATTGTGAAAAAGTCACCTTGGTCAAGTGAAATGATTAAGTGGAAACATTTTTAAAAGCAGTAAAACGCTTGCTAAAAGGATATGACAATCTGACAGAAAATAAGCAGCTGGTGGCAGATTGAAGTGAGAGCAGCTACACAGAAGAAAAAAAAAAGAAATGGAATATTTTAGTCTGGTTTCAGTATGAGAGATCAATCACAGGGTCCAGGTTGGACTTGCGGTAACTTGTTCTACAATCTTATTGCAAAAGGTGCTTAAGCACCCTATAATCTGAGCCCTGGTGTTCTTATAACAACACTAGAAAAAGGGAACTTAAGCTAATGTTTCTAAAATTCCTTGGGACCTTTAAGATTTCCATTGTTTTACTATAACAGACACAGTTTTCATAAAATGGGAATTTTCCCTCACTGAATTGGAAGATGACACATGAGGTGTGTTCACCTGATGGAACTTGAGGAGCATCTTTTAAGTCAGATGGGCACTGGGCATCATTATACCTGCTGTCAAGATGGGATCCCATTCACCAAGGAGAGTGTGGACCTGGGGATGCAGACTGTGGTTCCTAGAGTTCTCCAGCATTGAACATACCCCATCCATCCCAAAAGTTCTTATGCTGTTAAATGAAATGGGAAAAGTTTGCAGATGACAAAATATTTTGACTCACTTAGCAATGTCAAACATAATTTTGACATTTCTGAGGCATTTCTATGAAACGGAACCCTTTCACAAATCATTTGAAAGTGTGGATTTTTCATTTTAATTCTGAATGCAAACAAACACTGAAATATCTGAATTATCCATGGGATGAAAACCGATTTTGGCCAGCTCTATTCTGTAACCAGTATAGGCACTGAATGGGTCTTAATGATTCACACAGCTTCCCATGAGATATGTCAGGCATTTTTTCTCTCTCACTCGTACCTTGAGCATGGTGAAATGGATGAATTTCCCTGATCCTAGCCTGACCTGCAGTGACCCTGTTTAACACCGATAGCTTTTGCTTTCCTTCCCCTGTGTGAGCTTATTAGAACTTGCTTAGTAAAAGCTGTGAAGCACAGTTGTTTATTAAGAGTAGTTTTTAGAGTGGAGATTACGATTTATGTAACATCAAGAATAATGCAATGTGAAGCTGTGACTTGAATGCCTGAGCTGTCAGTTGGAAGTTTGGTACCCTAGATGATAATCCATTATATGGAATGGGATGTGTGTATCTTCTTCTAGCTACCAAAAATGCAACAATTTATTGAGTGCACAGGAGCACGTGATAGACTCGCCAATATTTGCTCGTGTCATGAGATCCTCTAATGCTCCTGTGAACAGGTTTGTGTATAGTCTGCCTTACCTTTTGCTAAGACAAGTGCATTTAGATACTTATCTGGAGCCCAATATAAAATTTATTCACTCTTCACTTTTCTTGGTTTCAGGCCCTTTCCTAAAGCGATTCCTTCCCTTGCTGTCAGACCAGGCCTCCTTTGGGGTCAAGGAAGGAATCCTGGATGAAATGATCCTGTTTAATGAGCATTTTTCTACCTATTAGACTTTGCCCTCTTCGTTATCAGCATTAAAATCTCAGGCAGTGCACAGGCTGAAACGTTTCCTTGGTTGTCAGGAATACATCACCTTAGACACCTGGCCAACAGCTTCTATAATCCTCACTGGATATGAGGCAAGTGTGTGCCCAGGGTAAGTTTCCTTAGCCTAAATAACAGCATTAAGAGACGAGCTTTCTTGGAAGTTCACATCAAGCTTTAAAGTCGTCTGTTACTGGCGAGTTGGTATACATCATCCGTGAAACTCTGGAAAGCGAAACTGAGGATCTTGCTGTGAGTAACGACAAGCCTAAACATGATCAATAGCCATGTTCCAAAGAGACTGTGCACAGCTTGTGTCAAAATAGGCATATTTAATTTCCTCATATCTCTGTTTAGTTTTACACGATCATATGCATCCATGAACAGATCAGATTTTGAATTTCATGCTGCATGTGGTGCTTACAGCCATTCTTCAGAGTGGATCTCAGAAAAAGAATAATGAACAGGAAAGTTATTCGAAGGGCTTAGCATTTTCATCTTCTTTGTCTCCTGCAGTGGTAGAAATTAGATTGTTCAATGTCTTCCAATAGATGTTATGAAGGAAGTACTCGGTTACTTGTCTCTGACCTTCTACAGCTCATCAAAGGTCAGCAGAAAATTCACATCTGTTTTCAATAGGCCACTCTGGATCCTGCTTCTATTGGTGAATATTGGAAGTAATAATTTAAAACTGATCTCATACTATGCAAGTGTAAAAGCAAAGTGCAAATCAGAATGTGAGCCAGAGGAAAGCTCTGATAAACGTTTCTATCTTTGTAGAATGGTTTCTTGCATTTTTAACCTGTTTTCAAAATGTACCTGTAAACTTCAATGAGACAAATGACATTATGGCAGAAAGAGTTTGAAAATAGATCCTGGGAGAAAAACACAAAAAATCTTGTGGGTCTTTTTACATAATGGGGAAAAATGCAACCACCTCTTATCTTTTTGCAGATTGGCTCTAAGACAGGGATGAGCTATGGTCTTATCAATCAGACTGTGCCCAAAGTAATGGCTTGGAACACAGTGAGCTGTGTCAGATTTTTTTTTTTAAGGATAACTACTAATGGAAGAAGTCCCAAAGACAAGCGATAGTTGACCAAAGTCAGGCTAATTTGCAAAGATCAATGGTCTGACGGCACTCATCTATCATCTTGAACATGTGTGCATGGTAATCAATGGTTATCCATCTCCTTCCTGTAGGTCGATTAATCTTTTAAATTTTGTAGGCTTGCTACCCTAGAACACTACTTTTCATAATACCTGCACAAGCTTTTTTTTTAATATAAAAGAAAAATATAAAATGATATAAAATGTATATGATGTGGTTCTTCAAAGTCCAAAGGGAATAACTGCTTGAGGTGTGAAGCCATCTGACAGACAGTTCTTCCTCATGTTTTGAGGCAATGGTATTTTAAATATCTTTTCCTGTAATGATTTTAAACTCAGTTAAATAGCAAAATTTTAGAATTGGGTTTTTGGTTTATGAAGCTGAACAAATTAATCTTGTAGGACGGCATAAAGACATAGCACTGTCAGATGAGATCGGTGCAGTCTTGAACTTGCAGTGAGATCCGTATCTTACCAGGGAAGAAACAATATATATCATCTATCTGAAACAGGAGAGAAAGCTATGTTAAATGCATGTCGCTCTGAACACTTCACTTGGCAATAAAAATGACCATCCTGCTGGTAGTGTTAGATCTCCATCTTGATCAGATGGACCTAATCAAATATCCTTCAAGACAGACCTTCAGCTAGGTGGAATAAATATCCACCTGACGGTTTATAAGCTATCTTGTCAAGAAAAGAGCAAGAGTTGTCCTTGGAATGTCCCCTAGCGTGCAAAGTACTTAGAGAAAGGTAGTGTCTTGCTGGTAACACAACCAATGCAGCCTTAATTAAAAAGACTTTTCAGCTGGAAAAAAGTAGAAAAAACTTAGTTAAATTATCATCTTACATAAGGCAAACAATGCCTCCTACTTTTGTTTGGTTTATGCATTGCATAAGAAATGCATCAAAAGCTGTATTATCAGCAGGAAGTTCTAGAATTAGATAACTAATTAACCTTCATTAATAATAGTCTCATTTTGATTATTGTCTCTTTGATATACCTTGCTCTGTTCTAGTGCAGTAAGTTTTTGACAGAACAAACTGTTCCTATTGTGTTCCGTTTTTATAAGTACTTAATGCAGAGTGAAGATGGATGGAATAAGTTATGCTATTTGGATAAGACAAAAGGTTGAAATCACACTTTACTAAGTGGTTTACATATGTCTAGTGTTCTTACAGTAATAGATTATTAAATTATTATATATTAATTTTGATTTTTAGAAAGTCAAGGTCTTCAAGAAGAAAATGAAGGCACTGTATCCAAGGCAGACTGACCACAGTTGTCTGAATTCTGTTATCACAAAATAATGTAGCAAACTGGAAGCAAAAAAAATCCATGTTGAAAATACGTGGACAGACATTTCTTGAAGAAATTTTTTTTTTCAGAGGACCTCTTGCTCTTGGAGAAGAAAGCACTGGATCCTCCCTGAAGCTATGTTGCCATTTCTTTAGTACCTAAACTCAGATGTGTCCCAAAGTGATTACTAAGATTGCAAAATGTAGACAGCAGGCTGATGCTATTCATCTAACAAATTCTTATCACTTTGCCTCACATAACTGAGGAGTAAGCTAACACATAACTAAAAAAACCCCTCGTATCTTGGTTAGAATCTCACAGGAAGACTGGCAAAACAAAGAATCCAAATGTTCCAGGTCTTGGTTCTGTTCCATAATAATTTTCACAGAAGACAAGTGTCACTATGCAACTGCCATTCAAGTTAAGTGGAGTCTGCATTTCGTTTTGACTCTGAGGTGTCGATGTGCTGATTAGTTTTCTGATACAGCTTGGTTGTCAACATTTAAAACATTTCTTGGAAGAAGAAAAATAATTTTGAACAGAAGGCATTCTGTTATACCTATATTTATACATATTTCCCTGCACCCTCAAAACCCAGTTTTAAAGCGATTTATTGGAAGAGCTGTCACCATCACCTTGGAAACTGGTCCATTGACAGCACGTATCAATCAGTCGTCTCACAAGTATATAGCGCTTTTTTTTTGTCCCCCCCCTCCCCTTTTTTTTTTAAAGTATGTTTGAATAGTTTCATGCTTTCCCTGAAAAAGGAGAAGTAGGCTAAATTCAGCATGGACGTTTGGGAGGGTTGCATCTCTCATCAAACAGGATAACTGGCAGATTTTTTTTTTTTTTTCAATTGCAAGTGATACAGGTGATAAACTTGTAATCGGGGTGCTTGCATGGGAGGGAGAGGTTCCAGTCTGTGCTTCATTTCTGCTCCACTTCTGTTTCACGTGATGAAGTTAACGTATCCACCTGGTATCTACTTGTCAAGGCAATTTTACTGTCTCCTTTTTTGCTGCAGGAGGAGAGAGTACCTTCTTTGCAGAATAGCTGGTAGCTTTAACATGCTCTTGGGAGAGATGTAGCTGCGAATCCCTTTAGGCTGAGGAATAATTCAGTGAAAGTGGCTCTTCTGCATTTTTGCAAGGTGATCTATTTATGTAAAAGGGCGAGGCTGTGTCCTACAGTAGCTGTGCTCCCAAGGGGAAAAAAGCAAGCTGTTTTGGTTTTGGAAGGGAAGAGCTGTAGCTCTGACTTTGGAGAGAGGGGACTGTCTTTTGTTTGCACTGCACAGAGCATGCGGCCCCTGGCAAAGCACAGGGTTTAAGGTATGTACCTGCCCACATCAGTCTTTTTTCACTGGATACCTACCCCCACAATGCCCGGAGGACATCCCAAAGTACCTGTCTCAGTGTTGCGATTTCTGGTCCAGGACTTTGACCCCTGAAGCTCATCAATTCAATGCTCATCATTGCAGACTAAACAGAGTTTTGGAACTGGGCTTTAATCAATCAATACTTGTGAATATGAGGCCTAATCTCAGAAGTAACCTGCAAATATGGATTGCTACATTAGAAGGGCAGAAGAAAAAATAAGACAGCACCTTTCTTGCTAAAGTATCCAAATGTTTTTTATGGAAATAGTACTGAATGAAAGTGGTTACAGGTCTATCATGAGCAAAGTACGTGTTCTGCATATTTTTTGAGGGATACCATTAACAAAAGGAATTTCTGATTTTATTATTGCCTGTTGTTATAAGTAGCACCTAAAATGCCTTACAGAAAGAGAATTAAAGGAAAGAAATGTGTTTGTGTTTTTTGACTATGCTTTCTTGGCAGTGCTTTCTGCATAGTCAGACGTGTTTTCCTTATGAAGTCAATTACTTAGTCTCTCCTTTTGCGTGCTGGTCTTTTACTAAGCAACAGGGGATAGATGAGTGTTTTAAAAAGTGATTGTAAACCCGGAGAAATTGGTGGGGGGATTCAGCAGCAGGTAAAAACTTCCACAACTGCTTTTAATTCTTTGTTTTAGATCAGACTCATTTTCAACTTATTGATATCTATGGGCAGGTCTTTGCCCAAGGCACCTCTCTGTGACCTCTGAGGGTCTTGAAGACTCACTGTCTTTGTTTCCTATACAGCTCCTTTAAAAGAAGATTGCACCTCTATAAGAATATTTACATGACTCCGAACACAGGCCCTGTTAAGCCATTGGTCCCAATCTACTTCCAGAGTAGACTGATAGACTCTATCCTGCCAGGTGATTCTGGTGCCTTTCTTGGCAATCTTATTCAGATAAGGTGAGCTGCAAAAGTGCCAATGAATTTAAGCAACCTCCCTGTGCTCCAGGATACAGATGTCCCCACAGTCCTCCTTCTAGGGCGGTTGTTCTCAAAGAAGCGGTTAAAGACCCTGTGGCTTCGCCCATCTATGCTCTTTGGGATGACAGACCACACAGAAACGGGGTCTCAGTCAGAAATCACTTGAGGCTCAGTGCTAGGGGTTCAGGTTCCTTCTCTGCAGTTCAAGAGCTCTGCAAGATGAGCTTCTACACTCAAAATCAGGAATCCTAAATCACTGCCCTGTAAGGCCCTTACAATTCAGTGACAGTGCAGCCCTGAAGCAGGGTCTTCCAGTTGCTCTCACTGAGGTGACATGGACGCATCCTCCTAGAGCAGTGCAGGGAAGGAGCTGGTCCTTGCTGGCTGGAAGAGAGAGCGAGACTCACTTGTCCTGCTTCTGCGTCCCAGGAGATGAAGTTCACAACCCCACTCGCTTTCCCACCCCAGTCTGTGAAGGACCACGTCCTTCAGAGCTTCAATGGGCCATGCAGCAGAACAAGAATGAGTAGATACCAAGTCTTCTCCACCTCCAAAGCAGACAGTACCTCTGGATACAGTACTCCTTTAAGAGTTTTACTAAATCTGCATGTGAGCTCAATCTGCTCATAGAAGAATTTCCATTTGTGCAGATGGTATCATTTGGCAGATCACTCTGATGTTGGCAGCATCGCAGGGGTCATATTTGTGCACAGATGGACTGTTCTTCATCTGTTTCTTTATTATAATAGACCCAAATAGGTTTTCCCACAATAGTACATATGCGCATTACAACTCTCCTTGTTCCCTGTCAGACAACTTATTTAGCGAGAGCACCAAATTTTTTTTTTTTTTCTTTCTCTTTGTTCACATATCAACTCCTCTTTTATCTGTTTCTTTGTTTTGGGGGTGCTGGATGAGGACTAAATAGAGCTACTGAGGATCTTGGTATTCCTGAGCCATAAAACCTGGTGTCGTAGAAGTCATCACCAAGATGATATTCAGAACACTGCTGTGAGTTCAAGGGGTTCTTGTGCATAGATGTTTTTTGTGGCAAACATTTTTTGCACGTTCATTGCACCTATTAATCACAGCTTCCTCATAAACCAAGGGCACTTACAGCTGACATGTGAATGGTCATTTGGAGGGATTGGAGAGGTTGGGGAATCAATAATTCAAACTGGAGAATTTGAATCCAGAGCAATTTAGCTCCAGCGAATTCAGCTCTAGTAGTAATGACCAAAAATCTGTTACCATTTCACAGCTGTTTAGAAAATTATGTTAAATGTACTCATTATTTAGTAGTGAGATATTCATATTTTTGAAGCATCTATTGTCACTCTCCCTTGCTGTCTCAGTGTGGCAGCAATGAACTGAGTAGATATCTTCAGAAGTTGCTCTGCCAGAACTGTTTCACAGCACAGCAAAAGGACATTTTGGAAAACTTGCACTACTTCTATTTTGCTTTACACAAGCACTTGCTTTGTTAATAGAAAACTTTATCCCTGCATGCCTTACATTTTATTAATGATCAACCTGTCTTCTTGTGATGAAACCGAGACTTTTTCAGTCTCCAGGTTGATAGCACCTTTCGCTTTTCCTTCTCACTCGTTGATCTGACCAATGTAGTTTAAACTTCTCTACTCAGATGCCACTGGTAGTGCAAATATTTCAGTATTGTTTGCTGTATATGGCTGTGAAAGATGTTTACATTGTGTGTAAATGAGGCCAAAATAGCTAGGGAGCTTGGACAGTGAATTTCTTGTCATTTATATACCGAGACTTCTAAATATAGTGCCTCAGTACTGTAACCTTTCTGGACACGTGAGACAGCATATAAAGTACCCATTTTTTTTCCTCAAAAAAAGTACTGTTTGAAGGGAAACTGGTTGTAATGTAAACGTTGCTGAAAAGGCAATTCCTTCTACAACTGCTTCTAAATAAAAAATACTCCTGCTTATTTACTGATTTATTGTTAACCTTTTGACAGTCTAGTAAACACAGGCTATGAACTGTGTACCAGACAAAGCATTTTGAATCAAATTAGGAAGAAAGTGTGAGTGAAATTCCAGCATCAAATTAGGAAGAAAGTGTGAGTGAAATTCCAGCATCAACTGTGAAGTAACTTCTTGCCTGTACGGGGTAACAGGGCGAATAAAATTGCTGACTGCAGTTAAATAAAGGTTACTTGGGAAATACATAAAAACCCAAAACCAACAAACCCCCCAAACTTTAATTTCATATCCATCTGGTAAGTCTTCATAATCAGTTCCTAATTATCTACTTGTTAATGCATTTCTGGTTACTCTGACACCTTAGGAATTTTTCTATGCATAGAGTTCTTCCCCAAGGCTATGGAAAATTATACATGCTGCTATACATGCTTGGATACAGCTGGTTTCTGTTTTGGGGTGGGTATTTTTTTTTCCATCACAGCTACTGAACATATCTACACAAATAGCTGCACTGAATTTTACTCTTTCAGTAGGAGCCTGGAGCTTGAAAAGCAGTTTAAACCAGAATGTACCTAGCAGAACCACAGCTATAGGGAGCAAAATATTGTGGAGAAGGGGACAGGGGGCACAATTTGTAATGTAGTTCTGTAGCATGTTATCACCACATGATGACACACGGATGGAGCAATACAGACCAAAAGTTAAAATGCTTCTTGTGCTGGGGGTTTTGGCTTGTTTTGAGGACATTTAGTCTTTTCTTGTTGAAAAAGGGACAAATCTTTCCTCCTGATTTTGAAAGGCATACGACAGGCTGTTTCAGGTTTGTCCTGTCCTTAGCTCTGCCTGATGCAGTGCAGCAGGCATTTCAGCCAGCTCACTTGCTGACTGGTTTCTCCAAATTAGTCTCTAACAGCTGAACTTCTTTTCCAGATTATTTGAAGGTTTTAAAAGTTTGTGAAGCCACACAGAAGACGACTTGCCCAAAGAGACAGACTAGTTGTACAGGTTCAAGTCAATAAGCCAGCTGACACCAAGGCCTCTCACAGGCTTCTCATTAAAACCATCTGTTTGCAGGAGATGGGTTCTAGAGAAAATTTTACCCCCTTCTTTTATTCCCTGAATACTGAAATGATAAATACTCTAATAACTGTGAATCCTAAGACCTAAAGAACACTACAATATGTGTAATGTACTGGCATAGTAAAATACCAAAATATTCTTCCGCCCACCAGAAGGTAACAAGAACTAAAGATATGGGTATTCTTTTCCCTGAAGATGAGTAGCAGCCATGCTGAAGATGAACTGTATTATAAGTAAGAACAAGCATGGGCTGATGATGTTCTTATCACAAGAATTAAGATGATCAGTTAAAATAAGTTTCAACGAGCAACAGTTTTGTAGATCTGGGTTTACAAAGCCCAGCCTCCATCAAAGACAGCATGGTAAAATAAAGGAAACGTTAATGATAATTTAATTTTAACCCAAAGCACAAACTATCCTAGCCAATTTTAGAGGTATAGTAGAATGTAGAGGAGAACATAAATTAATTACAGCATATTTATGAAGAATCACTTCATATCGTGAGAAATGAAGGACTGAGGGGATGTAAAGGCTGCACCCATACAGCTAACCGTTCTCTAGGCTTGCTCTCTGCCCTATTTTGTAACATTTTAATGACAACGGGAATAGCTCTATAGCTATGTATATAATAGCTGGTACTCAGCCAGGACTGTGACTTTGACTACGGTTGATAGCAAAGACATTTGGAGTAAGTGAGAAAAGTGAAAACAAATGGCAAGTAAAGGTAGAAGCATCTTTCCATTTTGAAAGAAAAAAGGGGATTTCCTTTGATGACTCCACCCTTCAAAAAATTTGAATAGTACAAAATTAAACAATATTATTATAAACCCCCCCCTGGTCGGATGGGGGAGAGAATAGGAAGGGTAAAAATGAGACAATTTGTGGGTTGAGATAAAACCAGTTTAATAGGTAAAGCAGAAGCTGGACATGCAAGCAAAGCAAAATAAGGAATTCATTCACTACTTCCCATTGGCAGGCAGGTATTCAGCCATGTCCAGGAAAACAGGCCTCCATCACACTGTTTGGGAAGACAAAACATCATCACTGCGAACATCCTCCCTTCCTTCTTCCCCCAGCTTTTTACTGCTCATTCATACCCCAAGACAGCTGAACAGACCCATACATGTCCCTTGTACATCATGGCATGACTGCACAGTCTCCCCTGAGCTCCTCCTCCTTTGGACATGGTAGGTGAGAAACATGCCAGGATGATCCGGTGTCTCTATCTACAGCAACTGTGTAGCCCCAAGCAGGGATTAAAAAGAGTGGGGGAAGGAGTAAGGACAGGGAGGAAGGAAAAACATTGAAGAAGGCCTACCACAATGGCCCATGATAGCTGACAGGCAGATGTTCCTGCTTTGGCTGTCAGCTGCTTCTGAAGACCCTTGGCACCATGGCTGTGCAAAACACTGAGGTCCCCAATTTGACCTGGGTAGTCTCTCACAGGGCAGTGGTTGCTTTGAGGACAATGGAGGAGATTTGGAAGTCTGGGCACAGGAGCAAGGCTTGTGGACCAGCTGAAGTGGCAGTTGGTCAGAGTATGTCTGGTCTGCACGGTCTTACCAGGCTTTGTGACTGGTGTATGCCACTACGTGCCTACAAGATGTGGGGAGGACGGGATCAAAAGAGATTGACTGAGAACTGTCAGAGAGTGCACCCGAATGACGTGCATGGAAGTTGTAGGGCATATGAAATTCCTGTCTTGGGAACCAGGGCTGGTGAAGATGTTTCCATGGTCCCTACTGGGCTGAGAAAGCCCTGCTGCAACATCGTAATGTGACTACTGAGATTTGTCAGCAGTAGTTGTGCTGCTCCTCCACCACCTCACTCTTCCCACAAAACAATGAAGGGGGCTTTGTGTAGAGCTTAATGAAAGTGACAATAGGGTTGATTGTTTATAAGTAAGAATCAGGGGGAAGGCCAACAAGGCAAATATCATGGTGGAAGTCTGTTACAGACCACCCAACCAGGACAAAGAGGTAGATGATATACTCTATAAGTAGCTGGAAGAAGTCTCACAGTTGCTAGCCGTTGTTCTCATGGGGGACTTCAACTTACCAGATGTCTGCTGGAAATACAAAACAACGGAGAGGAAACAGTCTAGGAGGTTCTTAGAGTGTGTGGAAGATAACTTCCTGGCACAGTTGGTGAGTGAGCCAACTAGGGAAGGCACCCTCCTAGACCTGTTTTTCCTAAACAGAAAAGGACTTGTGGGTGATGTGACGGTTGCAGGATGTCTTGGGCATAGTGACTACAAAATGATGGAGATTTTGGTTCTTGGAGAAGTAAGGACAGTGATCAGCAGAACTACTACCTCGGAACTACTACCTTCTGCTATAGAGTGGCAGTATGAGATAGGAAAGCCAGTCAGAGCAAGCAGAAGAGCTCTTTTTTTCTGCAGTCTTTGTGGAAACGGCTTTCAGCATGAAGGTGCCTGATGCTCCATACAGTACATATGCTCTGGAGGTCAAGGGGGCTTGGGCAGGCACCCTGCTACGGGGAATGTAGAGATGTCTGCATTCACATAGAAATAGTCTATCTTGTGCTTAATTTTTGCCAGTATGAGTTATTTTGTAAAAAGCCCACAACTGGAATATAGGCCTAATACAAGCTGACTTATACATACTAAGGTAAAGCCAAATCGAAGTAAATGAGAAGTGATCCTGTGTTTTTTATGCTGCAAAGGTCTGAGATACTCTGATAGGCACCCAAGACAAGGATTTTAGTCAACTGTGGATATCTGTGTCTTGAAGAGGGGGAAGAAGGGAACAAATTGGAAGATAAAGGCAACTAGCATCATAATGGTGAGATTTGGCAGAATTTCCATTATCAGTCTGTTTACAGGTTGTAAATACTCCCTCTGGGCTGAGACTTAAAATTCAAGGTCATACACAGGAAATGATATTTATCTTTGCTAAATTAAAACATTGGTTCAGCAGCTTTAAAAAAATTCTAATCACAAGAAAATCCTCTGGAGCACAAGAAGTTCAGGTACTTCTGACTTTTTTTTTTCCCAGTCTACATTTTTTTTCTGCCTAATAAACATGGCATATGCTGAAGATTTTAAAGCCTTGACCTGTTACTCTGACATCAGTAGTAAAGATATACTGAAAAGTAATGTACTGAGTTTTTCACCTATGAATGCACCTTTTCTTGATGACATTTTCTGTTATTTTGCTTGTCAAGCTCGGTAGTGTTCAGTGTTCCTTCTTTATAAGAGGATTTTATTGCAAATAACTCTTATCACTATGCAAATACAGTAATCATTTGGCTCATATTAACATTTCCTTCCCTACACAATAATAAACATATCTTTAAAATTCTTTATTTTTGAAGGTAGCATAGCAATTAAAATGCACTTAAAGATTTCTTATTTGCATGCAAATTATCAGAATGAAGGAAAACGTGAGGATATGCAAAATAATATGTAATTTTCAATTACATATATATACCTGTTATTATAAACGTCTTCCAACATTATTTGACTTCTGATAGCATGTCATCATTCTCCTTGTGGCTTAGTATAATTTCTGATTTAGATTACTAAAGAGTAGAGAATTTTATAGTCTCCAGTATCTTTTTCTCTCTAATTCCAAGTTAAGTGTGAAAGAATTCATGTGTACAGGGCCAGTCAAATTGTCTGTGAATAATTTTCTGTTTAATAGTATTCTGGCAAAGAGTTCTTCATTTCCCGGATTATTTTAACTGGTGTTTACTGGAGATGATTGAACACTGTCCATTTACTATACTGACACATTTTGATGGTATGACTTAATACATTATGCAATTAGTCACCTCTGTAATATTAGACCAGCTCTACTTTTTGCTCAGAGTAATAGAACTGGTGTGAATTCACTTATCTAGGAGCTGTCTGTGGTTTGATAAAACTTTTTCCATTATTCTGATCAGAATAACAGACATGTTGTTCAAAACAGATTGTTTGATTTGGGGTTTTGCTGCCTTTCCACTATGTGTTTAAGAAAAAGATCCTGTTTCTTATGGGTCTCTAAAAACTTGTTCTGGGTAAATTACAGAGCTTTCTTCTTTGAACTGGGGGTAGAGACATTAGTGCCTGACTCAACTCTTCCTCTTTATTGGAAGTATTTCCATTAATTTCAGGGATGATGTTCTTGCCTATTGACTGAACAGCACCGGTAAAGCCTGACCAAATTGTGTATACATATTTTTTCTCCAAAGTGTATTAAAAACCAAACAAAGAGAGTTATGGTTTAATTTAAACATAGCCTGCCTTCTTAGCTACCTGCTTTCTCAATGCCCATTATGCCAACATTTTACTCACATCTCCCCAGGCTGCTTGCACAGGTTGGTGAAGGACAACTTGGCCTACCCTGACCATTGTTCAAAGGGTGCACAGAAATATATTGTAGTCCTGGGGGATGAGGTGGCTTTGCCACTCCGAGCATTTCAGCAATATGCAATTTCACATAGGAAGGCAGTGCATTTTGCCTCATCTGTCAGGATTTCTTGAGTAAATTGTCACTGGTAGCTTACTGTGGAAGGAGAGTTTTACACACAGAAGACATAATGTCCTGCCAGAAACTTAAAAATTAGGCCATAAATCAGAGGGCAGTCAAAATCCCAGACACAGTTTATCATGGTGGTGATTAAGAATGATACAGCAAGTCAGTTTTGAAGGCAAAGACTAGACTTAAAGCAGGACGCTGTGATGTGAACCTCGCTTTATACTGGTGTCATAAGTATGTGTGGTCCAAATGCTACGTCACTCAAGTCTGTTTGGGGGGTGGGTCATTTTTCACCATATGTACCAGAAGTGGCATCAGGACAAGAACAAGAAAAAGGACAGAGTAAAGGGGAATTTGAAGAGCCTGGGAAACTGTTTTATAATATCCTATGTGGTGGATTCTGCTCTCACCCTTCAAAGTGGAATGAAGAAATTCTCTAAAGTACATTCTGAAATTATAGATGTTGCATAGCCAAGTACTGGATTTGAACGAGGCCTTTCATCTCTTGAAGACAGTTCGGAGGTGCTACCTTCCCACTGTTTCACTGGTAACCATTGCCTACAAGATCTCTTTTAGGCTGTGGAGGTGTGGTGTCTCCTGCCTTCAGCAGCTGGCTGATTTTTGCCAAGATGTCATTTCCTCAGCTGTGGCTGTAGCTGAAAAAAAAAAAAAAAGCCCTTAAAGTTTTAGGTGTTGTTTTAACAAGATAATTTTTATGGCTACAAATGCTTTTGACTTAGTATATATTTATGTTCACTCCAGTAAACATGACTGCTGACCTACCCAAGCTATCATTAAAGCATCATACAGCTTTCATACAGCTTATCCAACAATACCTAGTTTAAAATCAGCTCAAATTTGAGTTGCAAGCCCTACCATATAGTTATATCCCTGGCATATTTGCGAGTAAGGTGACTTCAGTTGGAGGTGGAGAGGACATGACATTCAAATCACCAGGTACAGGCATCCAATTTATATGCCTTAGTTAGGACGTTAATTGTCTCTGTGCTCAAGGTATAATCAATACTGAGAGAGAGAAAGGCTCCTTAAAGGTCAGTTTTGATCCCTCAAATTATGCTTCTGCTCTGAGTTACTATTCAGAGGAGACTATTTCTCTACAGTGGTTGCCTATAGAGACTAGCCAACTAACATAGCCGTGGAGGTGGATTCTTGAATTTAGGAGATACCGTCCTCCCTCTGTGACAGCTGTAAGAATCCATCACAGTGCACAGGCCAGGGCCCACCACAGAATAGTGGGTAACAGACTTAGCATGAACTAAGCTAAAATTTCATAAATATGAAAGCCATGGGCTAAAGATGATGACTACTCATGTATTACTACTAGGGGGCCTACAAGAAAGCTGGGGCGGGGCTGTTTGCAAGGGCATGTAGTGATAGGACGAGGGGCAATGGTTTTAAACTAGAGCAGGGTAGGTTTAGATGAGACATTAGGATGAAGTTCTTTACAATGAGGGTGGTGAGACACTGGAACAAGTTGCCCAGAGAGGTGGTGGAGGCCCCATCCCTGGAGACATTCAAGGCCAGGCTTGATGAGGCTCTGAGCAATCTGATCTAGTTGAAGATGTCCCTGCTTCCTGCAGGGGAGTTGGACTACATGACCTTTAAGGGACCGTTCCAACCCAACACATTCTATGATTCTATGATTACTAGAATTTTGAATGGAAAGACAAGGAAAAGTTCATATGCCTTCTTTTCTTTTATAACAAAATAGTTCTAGGGACATGACCTTGAAATTTTCTGCTATTATTGCTGTTAGCCTGTAATACATACTTTAATAAGGGTACAATGGAGGAGTGAAGATACTTGCAAATGAATTATTAAAGTGCAGGGATAAATTGTTTCAGAATTGCGTGACGCAAACTATGTAATGGAATAAAGGTCAGCTTAAGTTACATCAGACCTTCAGGTTCTTGTTTCAAGTCAAAATCAAATACAAACAAAACCAAATAAAATGCTGAGAGAAAGGCCACAGTAATATTTCAGCACCCCACCATATTGAAACACCAATAAAGTATTATCTGATCTTCCATATCACAGAAAAAATTCAGTTAGTTTATTTGGATATTTTAGTAATATTTGCTATTTCAAATTAGTGGACGGTAATAAGGAAAATTAGCCCCTTTTAATTAAAACTAGTTCATGCTAAGTCAATATTTCATATTTTCAAGGCAGTTCTTTACAAAGGTAATAAAAAACTCTAGATATCTTTTCGTGAGCTGTGGATTTAGGTGTCTTCTCTTTCCTTCAGCTTTTCTCCCTTCTGAAGAGTGAAACAACTATCTTTTTTTGCATTTTTCTGTAACAGTTCCTTCTTTTGTTGTTTGTGTGGACATCATGCACAGACCTCTCAACCATAGACCTACAATGTAAGGAAACGTAAAGGTTTCTTCAGTAGCAAACTCCCAAAGGGGAATTAGGGGAATTCAAGGTGAAATGAAATACTACAGCAAAATCCAGTTCAAAGCTCCCATTGAATTCCTCTAAGGTCAAGATTTCATACTTTTGCCAGGTCATGTCCTTGGCCTGATCAACTTTGAAATGAAGACCAGTTTGCAAAGCGTTTTTCCTGTTCAAACATCCTCCGGAACTTTTGATATATTTAATCATAAATGCAAGAATGAGTAAAATAAAGTTCAGGAAAAAACCCACCAAACCTATCAAATTCTCTCCAGCAGCCAAAATTGTATTGTGTGGGTTTTTTTAAAAATAATTATTATACATACACAGGCAAATTGGCCTAGTGAATATACTGCAAAACCTGGTAATCATGAATATCTTAGCCCAGGCTCAAATCCTGTTGTAGGTTAACAATTAGTGTACCCAATGACTGGAATGGGGATTTTCCTGTGTAGAAGGCGGCAGCTTTTGGCGAGGTGTTATTAGGCAATGTCAAAGCAACCATTCTACTGAAAAAAAGCAGTGCGGTTGCAATAGCCCATCTGGGCTACCTGGTCCTCATGGTTGTGTTGGGATTGTCTCAGTCACACCTCCCTCAGAAAGAGAATGTCCCTATGGATTAGGGAGGCATTTCCTTCTCCTTCCAGCACCTCAATTAAAGAGTCAGTCACTTCTGCAGATTGTTCTCAGATAAACAGGCTATCTTCAGCAATTCATAATAAAATGTTTCTGGCAAAAATAGAGTCTCTATTTTAAAGATATTAACAGATTTTTCCATCCTGCTGGCAGATATCAGTTATTCTGGGAAAGCACTGTGGATATTCTGCAGATACACTAATATGAGGGACTCATTATTCCACATGATTATAAGTCTGGTAGGAACAACTCTCTCAGGACAAGGGCTTGGATCAAGTAAACTTGAGGAAAGAAATTTTATAAGTGATAAAATCTGGAGAGATTTGAGCTGATCTTTATTGTCTTCCTGCTTCCCCCCTGTTATTAATAAACTCACATCTCAGAAGAAGAGAGAGTTTAGGCTTTACTACAATAAGCACGATGTTTCTGAGCAGGCCAGGGAGGATACTTGTTTATGTTATTTTAAAAACAGCCTCAGGAGATGAATAACCACTTAGTCAGCTGATGTACACTGTTACAGTTCCAGAAAGCTGAGGAGCTGTAATGCCAGTTGTGAACTTGGACCGTTGGCTTAGAAAGGGCTTGAGAGTCTTACATGGAAAAACCAGGCAATCAACAGATGAAAGAATAGTATTATAGCATAAATAAACATTTAAGAAAAAACAAAACAGAAAAAAACAAACAAACTTACAAAGAACAACCAGGAAAGAATTTGGCAAACAGAAGTAATTTTGTACTGTTACAATGAGAGTCTCCACCATTGCCCTTTTTTCCTCATGAGTTTTTTCAATATTGGCTTGTAGCATTGGTATGGTCTGATCTGGTATGCAGGCATCTGAATGTAGGTCCTCACTTGCTGTACTGATGCTGACCATGAAACTATGCAATAGTAAACACACAAGCCTGGCAGAAAATGTGTTGGTGTGTGGAACTATGTATGTGGCCCCTGGAGTCCCAGGTGAGGAAAGTTCAACTTTTCCCAGCAGAACAAAATTAAGAGGGTAGGGCTGCATATGGAAGCAATGGAGGAACACGAAGCTGGAGAAGGTGGTGGGAGGTCCAGTGGAAGGGCTGAGGGAGGGGCAGAGGTGTTTTGCCTCCTGGCTGAGGCAAGGGAGAGGAGCTGAGGGACTCACCAGCTGACTTCTCGGAATAAGGATGGGAACTTGGACAAAGCAAAAAAAGCTGAAGGCCAGGTAGATAAAAGACTGTCTTAACTCCTCTCCAAATGAGATCTAGTGAACAAATGACCAAGTGGAAATGCAGGCAGCTGGTGTTTGGGGGTGGTGGTGGAGGACTATGTTGCAAGGAGAAGGAGTTGTTGGTGGAAGGGGCCCTGGTGCTCTTGCTTAATGGGCTGTGTGTGCAACAGTGCCCCAGGCAAAAGCCCTGGAACTGGAAGGGTGCCAGAGTACTTGAACTGGTCTCAGCACGTTCCTTACTACTGCAGGAGAGTGGTTTGTTCATGATATGTATTTCACCTGTGGTGGCCTTTAGGCTTTTAAGGTAATGATGGCTCCTGGGTGGCAGAGTTGTACTTGGATTTTTTGGGTTTGGTTTTTTTTTTTTTTTTCCCCTTGTTTGTTACTTGTGTTATGTAAGGGCATATGTGAAGTGGATGCTTTGTGGGCTTTCCTGAGCTAAATATTTATTATGTGGTTGCAAAGAGCTGGATATTGTGACTGGGCGGTCCTTTCCAGTCCTATCACCCTGTTGGGGTTCTGAAGGGTTACACACGTGTTATGTGTATGTATGCTATATATATCCTGTGATACTGAGGAAAGAAAGAAATTCCCAGTAGGACATTAATAGATATAGGAATCCTTGGAGAGGATAGGTGTATCTAAAAAGGATACTTAGCCAGTTTATAGGGAAGTTATACATAATAGCTTTAAGGGAAACTTTAGCAAATTAAGAATAGGCAGTTTCAGGACACTTGCCAATTTTATAGTAAAAGTTGTTCCCGTGGCTTTCATTGTTCAATGAAGTATATTCTTTCAGCAGATTTTCCAGATTTATTCCATTCTCACTTACCTCATTATTTATGCTGATCTGATCCCCAAAAGCACCCTCTGTGCTCCCCCTAGTCATCTTCTCTTTGGTTATGGACAAACCCAGAACAAAACTGGAGTCCCTGCCCCAGACGGGTTACAGTCTAATTATAGACAATAATACATGTGTTTATTTCTGCCTCTTCATCTGCTAAATGTGAAGAAACGAGAGCATTCAGCACCATACGCAGTTGTTGGGAGCTGCCAGAAGTCTTTTGTAGGTTTTACTGCAAAGCAGGAACCTGTATTGGTCTTGAATAGATAAAGATCAATTGTTGCCCACCCTCATTTTAAAAAAACCCCAAAATTAAATGCTGTAACATAAGGACTATAAGAAATTAGTATATAGAAACAAACTACTAGTACTAGTATGTTCTACCTTCCTCAAGGAAAAGAAACCTCAGAGCAAGCATATTCACTTTATCTTGCTAGTATTTTCCCAACTGCCTCTGCCCACTGTTGTCTGTTATTATTTGTGCTTATCCTAGTGCATGCCCAGTACCTGTAGGTAAACTCACTGATGCCAGCAGCACACTGCAAGCACCGTGATGTACACGCAGAAGATCAGTTTGGAGGATCAGGGCCTAACATTGTCATGACAAGGACTCTTTTGCAGGGAAATAAGGAGGAAGAGAGCGAAAGGTCAAATTTTCTATCAGACTTCATCATTCATTTTGAAACCTTGCGTAAGGAAATGAGGAAATCCTGTGCTGACCTTTCTTTTGCAGTGGAGGTGTGACTGGTTGAAGGGGAAAAACCCCTACTGCACTTAGCAGAAATTCCCAAATAATACTTGAGACTCTCCTCTGGCAGGAGGGAAGAGAAATGATCAGTTGAATTTGACATTGGTTGTCAAGAGCTTCAGGAACTAGAAGGTAGATAGGTAGATCTTGTCCAGCATGTGACCACAGACTTTGGCCCTCTGTGACTGTAACGCATGAAAAAGAGTCAGCTCCTTAGCTGTTCATGCACAGTCAGAGGATGGTTAGCAAGGTGTTACTCACTTGGTAGCTTGTTACAGTGGGATTTCAACCCTCTTTGCAAAACAGTATGACAGAGAAACTGTGCTGCTTCTGTCATTGCTCTGCTTTGTTGCATATACTGCGTTAGTGCTTGGGTGTTAGTGGGTAGAGTTGCTGAGCGGTACAATAGCATTTGAGCAAACAGCTTCAAAGATGACAATCTGGGTTGGGGTGTGTGTGTGTTTGCTTTCCATTGATATATCACCTCCTTGGGCTGCTGTCTCCCAACACTGCAAGCCTGAATCACCTCATACTTCCAAATAATTTTAGCTGAGGACTTCAGGCTCCCCTTCACTGCAACACCTTCTTGCTGTTGTTTTGTCCGCACTGTGTCATTCGGAAATGCCTGCTTTTAATAGACACAGAGTGCAAATAAATAAAACACATGAAAGTGTCTGTGAGTAACTGTGCATTGAAGTGTTTAATATTCTTCAGCCTGCTGCTGAGAGGCAAGCCAGTCAGAATATATCAAAACCAAACACAGCACTGGCAAGATTAAACAGCAGTGGATTTGCACATGTAATAAAATTGCTACATTGAGTTTAATCCATGTGTAATTGGGAATAGATAAGGCTGGAATTGAATGACTGCACAGGATCTGCCTGAGAAGGAGGAGGGGAGGGGGCTCTGCAGACCCTGGTTTGGAGTGCAGCTGCTGGAGTAAGGGGTGGGTTTGTGCCGTTTTCTTGTGAGAGACGTTAGAAAAGTGACATGATGTTGATGAGCTATGTGTACGGTAAAGGGTTTGGCTGTTCAAGAACTTCAAGTGTAAACAGGTTGTTTTCCTCCTTTGGCTGTGGGAGGTGTGGTTCTAACTGGGCTTAGTGTCAAGAAGTGTTGCTGATGTTTCCAGGCTGTCCTTATCTGCCCAGTCTGACTATAATACAGTAAAACTGAGCAGTGAGGATAAAATAGCTGTTACCCTATTGTTCTGCCCTTTCCCCATCATCTCTGTTTTTCCACTTAGAAAGACACATGAATGATCCAAACTCCTTTCTTCCTACTTCAAAAATCATAGCACCTTGGCCAGTCAGTATCTGCGTTGGCTTTAACTCCATTTCCTCCTAACTGCTTGGCAAAGGAGTGCGATGTTTGCCTCCTTTTCAGTTTCCTTCACAAACCTGATGGTATTTGTTGTGTTTGGATTTTTCTGCTATGAAATGTATGAATGTATGACATTTTATGTGCTTTGTATTACATGAAAAGGTGTACATACAACATTTAAAAAATATTTTCTTTCTATGGGATGCAATTTCTCTTCTGTAGTTTCTCCCTCTTAAGAGTATCTAATTTTCCCTCTTCATAATTCCCATTTTCAGCTGTTCCTCTTCACTGGCTCTTGCTAATGCATCGCTGCTGCTTTTGGTTGCTCTGTCAGTGTCAGGCTTGATGTCATCTTGTCTCTTAGAAAGCTCCCTCTGCTGAGCTTTCTGTTTCTGCCCCTGTTGTCTGACTCCCGTACTCGTCCTCTCCCTGTGTCCCTCTATAGCCCTAAATATCTAATCTCCACTCTGGCTCCATGCTTTCTCTTCTGCGGTTACCCACACAGTTACCCCCAGCACGCAGCAGCTCAAGACAGGCATTAAATGCATGTACAGCCAATCTTTCCCACTTACACTTAATAGACCCAGCAGGCTTGTAAGGATATTCTTAGGCAGTAACGGAAAGATTTAACAGATCCTTTAATATGTTTAGCTCAAATCCAGACAGCCCACCCTAATTTCCAACCATTACAGAAACCAGAGGATGAAAGGGCCAATGTTTATCACACAGGACTTTGTTTTCCTCAGTAGCTATGTTTCTTTTGATTCAATCAATCAGCATTGCCCACTTTTATTTGAGGATCAAATTTTGCCATGATTTCACATGGCTCCACAGAACGTGACTGGAGTTAGGAGACTTGTACCAGCTTTCAACAGCCAACAAAGAGGTGGGCAAAGATGTAGTAATTCATTAATTGGCAGAGGTGGGGTCAGGCTTGCTTTCCATCCCCTGGCCATAATGGGTCTGCCTGGCCTGGTGCAGGGAAACTTACTGTTGCCCTGACCAAGTGCAGAAGTAGAGGATTTTTTAGTAGTTTTATGCTATGCTACATGTGTTTTCCTAGGTGATGCTGGTCTCTGGAAAAACGTTCCTAGGTGTAAGTGAGGCATCTGAATCTAGAAACACTGTTTCTGACAGCCCCTACTCAGCTCAGTTCTGTAGGTGCTTTTGTCTTGTTTCATTTTGATTTACAGAGGCATCCCTGAATCATGGAGTTGTGCCTCTCTGACTGCAATGACTTATCTCAGTCCAGACCAGGGCTAAACCATCCTCATGCTGAGACCGATTAAGGGTGTGAAGATGAAGCGATTTCTCTGACCGTGTCTTTTTGGATGTGTGTGTGTCAGTCAAGTAGGTGTCCACTGAGATTGCCCAACATGCAGTGACAGGAGCGAGCTGCTTGGGATTTTCCTTGGGCCCACCACTTGCTTTCAAGTAGGTAGCAGTGCAGCTTTTGGCCCCTTGTTTCACTTCTGTAGTGGTCAAGGCGGTGGGAAAGTTTCAGGATGGCAAGGCTGGGTGGATGCTCTCCTGTCCTCTCCAGCACATCTGCCTCTCAACCTGGGCAGCTGTGTTGCAAGGACCGTGCAAAGTATTTGAAGTTGTATTTGACAATTTTCTGGCTGAAACTGTAGGACAGGATTTTTAAAAGCTACTCTGTTCTCATATGGTCTATGTGTTTACTAATGTTTTGGGTACGAGAACTGTACAATCGTTTTGCAAAGAGGTTGTGCTTAGTAACAATTACAATAAAGTGTAATCCAAAGCCTCTTGTTATGGCATTTTATGTCTCTTCCTTTATTATTTTTTTTTATTTCAGAGCTGTATAATTTATACATTTTAGTTTGAGTGATGTTGGCTTTATGTTTTTGCCACAGGACTTAAATGAGAAGCTTAATAAATGAATGTGGGTTTTACATGATTAAGTTGGTTTCTTACCTCAGTGTTGCTAGCTCCCACCACACACCATTTAGTCTGAATTTCTGCCTCAATTTTGTTTTAGAACTGTTAGTATTGCATACGTCTCTTATTGAGTGTCCATGTTACAGCATGATGGTGATTCAGTTGCTGGCAATTACGTGGGCATTGTGGGCGAACAGGACGGCAGGGTAACTAAAAATTAAAGGAAAGTTTTGAGCACAGAACAGCTTAAAAAAACCCCAGAACAATTGCAAATGCACCATCCCCATGGGGGGGAATAAAAACAACCCGCCGACTTTCCACATGAGACTGTCTCTCCCCTATACTTATGTCAGGGACTGTAATAGCATAGCCTGTGCATTCCTCATAGCTGTCTCTGTCTAGGTTGGTGAAGGGCAATGGAGGATTGGTCCTGAGGTCCCTAATTTGACTTTTGCTGTGACCGAGACATCTACTTACGCAGTAGGATCCATTACTCCATGTTAAATTATCTGTCCATATTTCAGCTCTAGGCATTACTACCCAATGTGCGATGTTCCTTGAATGGTTAATAGGGTAATCATGCAATAGAAAGGGCTGGCTCAAGTGGGAGAAAAAATTCTCGTGTTGAAAGCATCATGGCAGCAATTAGGTAGTTAGTACTTCTTAATGTGTTATGGAGAACGTATAATTTGCAAACAAATCTTGATGCTTGTTTCAAGATGGCCTAGCAATCAATCTGGAGTGGATCCTCGTGTTTTTTTGGAAGGTGGCTACTAGATGAGAAATGCTTTCCTGTCTTCCCCTTGCTATGCCGTGGCTCGGGACCCTTGGTGACAAGGTGTGAAACCCAGTTTTGATTTGACATCTTTGCAACCTGTATCTCTTTTTCAGGAATTCCTTATCCATGAGGGGTTTCTGGTGTTGGGATGAGACTCCTAACTGTTATCTCTGCTCCATTTTGTATTGGTAATGATATATCATGGAATAAGGTCTCCAGACTGGGGTGTCATTCTGTGTGTCCCATTAGCTGTGTTTTATATTTTATATAAAGTAAACCCATGTCATACTCTCTTCCCCTTTCTCCATTTGCTTCTCCTAAAGTAGGCCAAAAGCAATGTTATAAACTGCTGCTTTCCTAAGAGATGGTTTAACCATCTCTGAACCAGAGATGGTTCAGATCAGGGATTCTTATCCCTGATCTGAACTGGGCATAGGACAAATCACCAACGGATGCACACGTAAGGAAGATATTTACTTCATGGGGTAGTTTCATTTAGCTGCTTATAATATACAAAGACAACTATTTCAGGAAAAAGGAGTGCTTTTGTGACTTCTAGTCTGTCTGATTTTGGAATATAGTGGATTTTCCCCCTCTAATACATCTGTTCTAGTCTGACCCTTTTAATTTTATATGACCATGTAGCTCTGGTCCAAAAGTAATTATTTTGTATTTGACTTGTGTTTGTAACATCCCTTTCACTCTATAAGCATCTATTATTTTCTCGTTGACAGAATGCCTTTCTTGACTAATCTGGCCTGGGAAAGGTAGGTTCCCAAACTAGATAGGCCGATGGCCTGATCCAGCTCAACAGTTCCTATTTGATTGCTTAGAGATTTTTGTTCTATGTTTTTTCCCTTACTACAATTGCAATATTGTAAACACTATTCAAGTGTTCCTACGAAGCTTTCCTTGCCTTCCAGCATAAATCAGAACTTCTAGGAAGTAAATTGTCTGCATTATTGCAAAGCATTCTCTGCTTCTTGAGTGAAAGGGTCTCAGTGCATCCATCTGACTGTGGAGGAAGCTGACAAGTTCTGGGTCTAAAGACTGACTCCCTCCCCAGCTCTTTGTGGAACTGTCCTGAAAACGGGGTTCATGGGGAAAAATGGATAGGTGTGACTACAGGAAATTACATACAGTCATTATTTGTTTGCACTTTTTTTTTTTTTTAAATGTGTGGTTCTGGTTCTTTAATCTTTTGCAGGAAGGGGTGAATGCATTGGCAGAGACCTGTAGACCCAAGTAGAGGTCTTAGAAAGGGCTGAAACTTTATTGCCAAAGGAAGGCTGGGAACAATGTAAAGGTGTTTAACTTGTGGTCTGTGTAGTTCATGCTGGGCCAGGATGAGCAGGTTTTCTCTAAAAAAAAAAAAATAGAAGCACTTAAAGGTGCATGTATAAACCTACTAAAATATTTCAACAGCACAAGGACTGTTGGTGTTCACCTACATTTTTAAATCCCTCCGTGAAGTGAATCAATTCCTTCCTTCCTAAAAGTAGTTTCAGAAAATAAACTAGTTTTCTACAGTGGAAGATCCACTGAATGAAGGATAGGAAGCCTGTCTGTATGTGTACCTATGTGTGTATATTGCTCCCTCCCAACCCTGCCATTTGGGGGGGGGGGGAATAATTAAGTTCTTTTTTTTTTTTTCACTTTGCTTCTTAGTCTGAAATAGAAAATATAACAGCTTTATTATCAACACTTTTGCGATATAAGACAATGCAGCAAGTAAGACGTTGTACTAATAAGACACTGCAAATTTTCAGCTCCCTGCTGGTGGGTGTATAATTTTCATTAGGTTTGTCAGCAAAAATTTTACTGCTGACTTGTGGGTGGAAGGTACAAAATTCGTGTTGACTAAAGAGGATATTTATTTACTGCTCATATGGATATGGTTTATAAGTTGTTTCTGGGCCACGAAGATGATCAAAGGGTTGGAGCGCCTCTCCTATGAAGACAGGCTGAGAGAGTTGGGGTTGTTCAACCTGGAGAAGAGAAGGCTCCAGGGAGACCTTATAGCAGCCTTCCAGTACGTAAAGGGGGCCTACAAGGAAGCTGGGGAGGGGCTGTTTGCAAGGGCATGTAGCAATAGGATGAGAGGCAATGGTTTTAAACTAGAGCAGGGTAGGTTTAGATTAGACATTAGGATGAAGTTCTTTACAATGAGGGTGGTGAGACACTGGCACAGGTTGCCCAGAGAGGTGGTGGAGGCCCCATCCCTGGAGACATTCAAGGCCAGGCTTGATGAGCAATCTGATCTACTTAAAGATGTCCCTGCTTCCTGCAGGGGAGTTGGATTAGATGACCTTTAAGGGACCCTTCCAACCCAACACGTTCTATGATTCTGCAAGCAAATGCAAAATATACTTTATAATTTTCAGTGTGATGTTTTGCATTCATGATAAGTGAAGTTTTTTTTTAAACATTTGTTAGCATGGTTTGGGATTATCACATACCAGTAATTACTATGGATGATTAAAAATGTTGAGGAAAAACCTCCTTGCATATTCCAGTCTTCATGTACACATAGATCTCTAAGATGTTGAGTTGTGTAGTGCATTTTAATCATATTGTAGTGGCTTTCTATAATGCAAAATTATTTCCATTGAAGCCTGAAATGAGTCTGGCATGACCTAGAGTCAACATGATAATATATTCTTGGTATCCTTTACATGCTGATAACAGTTCAGCTGCACTAAAGGGTTTTGTCAAGTTATGTTCATTTTCTATAAGTGTTAATGTATCTGGCAATTAGAGTTCAAATTGTTACTCTTAAATTAGTGTTGAATCTGGGTCAGGGAGAACTCTAAATTGAGCAATTTCACCAACTGTTGCAGGATGCTGTAGCAAACCTTTGAGCTAAACTATGCTCCTGTGTGTTGAGAGTTGTGATTTAATAAGAGGCAGGCAGGCTGTAGCTACTTGCCTTCCTCCTGGGAAAAGATGGAAACATGTTAGCTTGATATTGCTATAACTTTAAAAGTTGAAGTAAAGAGAGGGCAGCCTAAAAGGACTGGTTTGTCTCCGGCTTCCTTCCCCCTGTCTGTTGAGTCAAATCCTCACCAAGATTTTTCTTGGCCTGCTTTCATGTGGCTTAGCACAAATTCAGTTTTTCTCGGTATCTTCATAGTTTAAAGACAACTGTAAAGCAGCAGTTCTGTGTCAGGGAGAGATCTTCCTCTGGCTCAATGTTAAAGAAACATCAGTGGTCACATTGGGTGTTCTCACACAAATATACTAGATTATTTTAGTCAATGTTTGCTAGTTTGAAAGGGAGTGCTATTTGGTTAAAAAGCTGATGGCTGGATAAGCTCTTGCAGAAACATTTGTTTTTGACATCTCAGTCTTGGATCTATAGGAAGATGCATTTAAGCCCCAGAGTCTGCTTTTCTGTTTGTTGCAAGATGACCTCTCCACAGGAGAGCAGAGAGCAAGCTGCACTTTTTCGATTTCTTCTTCACATGAACAATATGCTGGGTTTTTTTTTCATTTTCAGAGCCTCAGAGTACCAAACTGCAGGACAGCCATGACACATGCTTGTTTAGTCTTCCTTTAAATTTGTTTCATTAAATGTTGTCTGTAACCTGCTTCTGTGATCATATTGAATATGAAGCATGTAAAAATGACACATTCAGCATCTTTTTGCAATCTGTGAATGGGGTTATGCTGAAGACTGGCCAATAATGTTGCTTTATTGAAACGTTTTGCTACAATATCTGCTTTCACTCAGATCAAATGATGGACCACCAAATGCCTTCCAGTTTCACGATCAAAAACCAAAGAGAAAGCCAGGCAATACTTGACAATCAGACTGTGTGTAAAACAAGCTAGAGAATGGCCTTGTAAGGGTGAAGGCTGTTTCTTAGTCCTTGAATACAAATCAAATTTGTGAAGGAACAATTTCATTATATCTGTGTATATGGGAGGAGAGAGGAGCAATAGAAACGTGCATGTGTGTTGGGGTCTCTGCAGGTGCCTAAGATGAAGTTGCATGGCAGCAGCTATAGCAATTTTGATCTTTGCACATAGTAACTGCTGCTGGCAGGTAGAAATGTAGGCAAGGATGTGCTGAATTATATTTCTGCTGTTGTTATCCTTGCTAATTCAAGCACCTCTGCTTACGCCCCCAGATTGCAATGGAAAAACAGAGAGAGAATGCAGCTAGGAAACCAAGCCCGGAAGTAAAAGATTGACACAATCTTTAAGAAAAGCCCAGAGCAAGATTTTGGGTAGGACAGTGTTTGAAAAGGTGCTTGGACGTGGAAGGAAAGGGGCTATTTCCTGCTGTCTGCCTTCCTGCTGTGCATGTATTCAGGGCTTTATGTTAATAGATGAAAACGCAGGAAAGGCATTCCTGGTTCCACCCCTGATTTCTGTTTGTAATAGAAGCAGCCCTGCAAAATGCTGGGGGGGGGGGGGGGGGGGCAAGAGCAATCTGCTTCGTTCTCTCAGATGTGTTTTGGCACAGACGTTTTGGTCAATGTTAACTTTGTGATGTCAATGGTATGGGAGTTCCCATGGCAAACACGCTCGTCTCTAGCCCTGAACAGCAGGGTTAATCCCAACCCTTCAGGGTTAATTAAGAGGCAATTGCATGGGCTTCAATTAATCCCTGTTTAACTCAGTTGCATTTGATGGAAGGGCACTAGAGATTAATTTGGCCTAGTGCCTCATCAAATTCATTAATTTCATTAAATGTGAAAAAATATTTTAAGTGTGAGGTAACAGCTGTGATTCTTCTGCCCTATGACAGGGTCTGGCAGTGCCGAGCAAGACCTTAAATACTTGTCATAAGGCTATAGATACCAGTATGTTGGCTGAGGCAGGGAACTGCTGCCTCTTCCTCTCAGTGGCTGCAGAGATCTTGTAAGTTATTGAATCACACAGTGGTAAGGACCTGGTCTGATGGAGGAGTCAGGACTTCTTGAACCCCCTGATGATTTTGATTAGAGCGGCAAATGCTTGCTCTCCCTCTCTGAATTGGGCCCTTGACCATTCACACGAGAGCACGCGTTCACAGGGTGATATCTCACACAACATACCCTGCTTAGTCTTAATTAAGGTTATGACTGAGAGGGTGCCGAAATGTTTTGTCATTATTCTGCAGATTAATGAAATCTTACTAATGAGATTTGACTCTAGCATCTGCTGTAACAGTAAATTTAGAGCTAGATGAAGACTTCATATGCGTTAAGAAGATGAAGAATTCATACGCTCAGTACTGAAAGTATGGCTAGAGTGACCTGATGTCAGTCTCTGTAGATCATTATTCAACACTCTGAAGTAAATACCTGGCTGAGTGTGTCAGGAGGGCTCAGATGAGAGGCAGGTTACTAGATTTTCACTGTGGTTGGTTTCACCCCCACAAGCCCTAACATTACCCAACACCTGCATGTGCCATAAAGCGATCTGTTTTCACTGACTTTCTCAGTTAACTATCCTCCAAACCACAAAATCTGTGTGCACTCTAGCTACAGTATATACTCAGTATGAAAGCTGACTCAACTTCTGCCACAGTATACTGTACCAGGCAGCTCTCAAGTGATGCTGCTGCAATTTATCACCATAAACTGTTTCATATTGGAACAAACAATACTCATGAGGCAATCTGGATTCAAATTAATTCAAAAGCACCATAACTGAAAAGTGAGCAGTCTCTTTGTGTTGTTTCTTTTAACAAGATTTTATGATATGACTAGACTACAAATAGCTCTATTCATGATAAACTGGCAACTTTGCAAATTGTATATGCTAAAAGCTATTTGTTGTACAAGCTGTTCTGGAGAAAAATCTTAAATGAAATCTTCTCTGCCAGGGGGATGTGAGGCATCAATTGCACGGGTGCTGCCATGGGTGTCCTGTTTCAGGAGCCCCACAGCTATGGGGGCACCGGTGAGAAAAGACCATCTGGTCCCAAAACCTTTAATTGCTCAAAGTCAGTCACTGTGGAGCACTAGAGAAGAAGAGGGCAGGTCCATTTGGCGACAGTTTACCAGTCTGGTGAGAAAACATGTAAGGGTGAAGAAAAACTAAAAGGTGGAATAATTGTTTTGTGTCCCAAATAAATGCATCTGATTCGATGAAGCTGCTGCTGTATGCTTTCCCTTTGGAGGCATAGCAATGTTATCTTCCTCCAAAATACCCTAGAAACACCTCCACTTTAATGTCCACTAACGCTGCTGCTATTATCTTTCAGAGATGCGCTGTGTTTCAGCATGAGCCCAGGACATAGTTATGTCTGGACTTCCTTTTTAAGGATGAGTGAACTAGTGGAAAAGACCTAATATGCTTTTGTTCACATCAGTAAATACCTCAATCAATGTAATTGATGGTGTGGTATGGAACAAGCCATTAATGCATCTTGCCTGTAGGCATTCTTTCAGGAAATTACATGGGTATGTGGAGATGTGTATTTCTCGAATATTTGTATAGTGAAGTCAAATACCAAATAACACATCCTACCATGCAACCAAATGCTTTTGCTACCAGAGAGGGAGCCTAAATTATCGTGCAAGAATAACTTCTATATGTCAACCATGACCTGTTGATAAAGTTTTAGTAGTAGCTACAGGAATATCTCCAGAGCCAAGGACATGAATTACAGTTATGTTTTAATGCACTTATCAAATCATTCCAATTCCTATCTCCGAGTAAAATTATACCTCTTGCAAAACCAGCACCATTTACACTGGGCCTTTCTTTTCAAATTGTAAGTACATTGGAGGTTAAAAGCTATCTGCAGAGCAATTAGAAGCTCTTGAAAGGTCTTGAAGAGAATTTGGATCTGAATGTGAAGTAATTTATGGGCTAAAATTTCTATTGCACATATGAAATACAGTTACACTATGCATTCGCATATACTGTTATTTTGTAAGACGTAAAAGCAGACATCACAAAGCAGTTGAGTCAGGGCGGGGTTAGGAACCTGAAGTTGAAGCCTCAAAGCTTTCTCAGCTGCCAGTTAACTCCAGAATGACCTAGATCAGAAGGCACATTGTGTCAACAGATTTGAGGCACGTTACGTTCTACTTCTGAGTAACCACAGAAGTTGCTTGCTCTTGGTAGGCATAAATATCATTCAGGATTGCGCCCTGCAGGAGTCCACAAAACGGTCTGTTTTGTGAGAGGAGCTCAGTATAATGAGCATTTTCTGGATGCTTCTGCTGCATCGAGCTTTTGGTCAGGTGCCAAGACAGTATCTGTCTTGTTTTTAAACCCTGATGTGGAGGAGTAGGTATTGCTGCCTTCTCTGTTTATCTGATAAATCAGTCTTTAGAGCACATGTCCAGAACATGGGAGCTGGAGATTTGTCATTTATGCAGCAGGGCGTCAAATCTGTGTCTCTCATAAGAAATGGCCTAATTATTGCGATAAACAGTTCACTGAAATGGAGGGGCTCTCTGTCCCTGCTGTTAGGTGCTCCTCTGTGTGAAAGATTTGAAAGCCTGGAGTCCTTGCCTTGAGGCTTAATTAGCTCTTTCACTCAAGGATTGATTCCTGTAAGGAAACCACTTCCTGGCAGAGGAATTGAAGTGCAGGCATGTCCCTCCGAGGTGGCTGTGCTTACTCGGGGCTGTCTCTCTCCACACTTAGCAAGGCTCGAAGTGCTCTGCTCAGCATGGGGCATCTTCAGCAGCACAGAGGCAGCATGCAGCTGCTAGCAGTGGGACAGGCGATTGCTTTCCCTCTGTGGAAAGGAAGCGCAACTTGGGTTCGCTGCCTCCCGTGTGCCTGCTGTGCTCACTGAGGTGCTGGATACAATACTTGTAATCTGAAGGAGGAGAGCAACACTGCTCCACTTCAGTATTCTTTTAAGGTACCCTCTGTCTGACAGAGCAGGGCTCAGGCTATGATACCCAATCACAATTCCTGAGGAGGATCCATTCAGCATTCAGAAGGCTGACTGCAGTCCCAGATTAAAAGGCTGGGGAAGGATAAAGCCCCCTTCAGAACACAGAATAGGTGCTGGAGAGGGAGAGGTGGTGTAGAGTAGGTTTTATACTACCCCTTTGCATATACTGTTATTTGGTAAAGGCAAAAAAGGTGGGCACCTTACAGCCGTACTGTTCCCTCCTCTCTTCCAGCCTGAAGTCGGCAGAGGGTCACGAATGGGGAGGTGAGGTGGGGTGCAGAGGTGTTTGGCTTGCAGATGCAGGGGGTGACTTGCAGGGTGACTGGCGTGGCTCGTGGAAGCTGAGACGGACGGTAAGTGTCCTGAGTGGTACCTTTTTGGTCCGTGTTGTAGGCAGCTGTGCGGCTGCGGATGGGTGATAACGTATGAATTTCAGTGAAATAGAAGAACACAGGCTCTGTCCAGAAATGTTGTGTTCAGCTTGCAGCTTGGTTAGATGCATTTGGAAATCTCAGTCTAAATTTGTACTCACTGTACATATTCAACAAAGAAAAAGAAGGGTATTCATTAAAGACTAAAACTGAAACAACTTAGCTGGAATCAAATTCAATCCCACAACTTGGTGTACCAGTATATGCTGTGCACTTCATCTGTATGTAATATGATTGTAATTATGATATCTTTGTTAGTCTAACTCCCAAGAACAAAAAAGTGCCTAGACATTAGCTGGCTATCTTCCTGATTTTTAAAGCCAAATGTCTAATTAGAGCACTTCTGTTTCTTACATTTATTTTCAGTTCTAGAGAGTGAAAGACAAGAATTCTCAACACAGCTGTGGCTCTTTTATAAACTTCAGCTTATTAGAGCTTTTGGGTCAAATTCTCTGGTGGTGTAACTCCATGGGCTTACATTTCTGCTGGTGTAACTTCAGATATTTATATAATTCTTTGTACATCTGTCCACATGTGTGTTCCTATGTATATACCAAACCCTTAGCTGATATAAATCACTGTAGTTCTTTTGGCTCCTGTGAAACTATACTGATTTCTTACCAGCTGGGTATCCGGTCCACAGCATCTGGTTTTCCTTTTCCCTCCCTTAATAGCACTGATGAATCAGAATTCCTTAAGGAGGATAATACTAAACATAATTAGACAGGATATGTTCAAGAAGAAAATTTAATTTGAAGAGGTTTGCACAGAATTTTTATTGGCCTCAGGTGGGATGCTGGGACTTTATCTTAATGAATCCTTTCTACAGATCCATTTCAAAAACTGCATTATGCTCTTATGTGACAGAGTGTATTCTAATGGTGCATTGCACATATGTTTATTCAGTTGGATTTTAAAGTTCTTCTGTAGATTGGTATAATTCTTCTGGGCTGCAAAAAGGGAGTGTAACAACATAAGCTGAAATTTTAAAATATCTACACAGAGAAGTTTATTTAGTCCTTGGCACCTACATACATTTAAGAAAGTCCTGTTAGTAAACCAGATATGAGACTGTGCATTGGAGCTATCCTGAGAACTGACTTGCTGGTTAAGGCATGAGCCTTTTTTTTTTTTTTGTTGTCCCTCAGTCCCTCAGCATTCAAATACTGCTATTTTATTATTGTGTAATATTTTGTACTTTTAAAATCATACCTGACTGTTGCCTTTTTATTGTGATTGTGTGAGTGCAACACATTCTGGGATTATTGAGAGAAATCTCATTAGATTTTGTAAAAGTGTTCAAGATACTAGGTGAATTACCCTCCACTCTTCTTGATTCCATATACCATTTGACATTCGTCTTCAGAAAAGCTTGCTTGCTTATGTTTATTGTTAATAATAACAGGCCACATCTAGCTGTCATTTGCCATGGTGTAATTGTATTCTAATTAAGATGCAATATTTGGGGGACTTGTATCAGAAACGGTTACAGAAAATAAATCACTTGATGTACAGTATTGCAAACTCTCTGCTAAAGACATTAAGAAGAGCAAACGGAAAGAGGCAAACTGATAAATGATTCGGTAGCCCTGTCTGGTGGAGTGTTTCTGAGAAAAATAGGATGGAGCATATCTGTTCACTCCTCTGCCCCTGGTTTTGCTCAACGTGGCACACAGGGAATTGCATGAAGGGTCAGGAGGGTCGTCTTCGAGGCCAGAATCAAGGGGGGAAAGGCAAATGACAGGCAAATGACTTCTGAGCACCCAGAAGGGGGGGGGGGAGAAGAATTAGTAGAGCTTCTGGGTCTGTTTCTCTTCTTCTATAATTGTATTCAAAATGATGGAGCCGTAACAAGGAAGTATCGGAGCTGTTGTACAAAAGCAAGCCACAAGCTTCCTCTGTCCTGGCACTGCAAAATGAGATTTACAAGGTGATAAAGTCATATGGAGATGTAATGTCTTCAGTGTCCCTGGTATTTGTTTGCTGACTAATTACTCCCAGTTCAGGGGTCACTAATTTTTTCGTAGCTTCTGTGTTAACACTTCTCGAATAAAATTGTAAATCCACATTCTCTTCTCTATGTGCATAAGACATGCCATCTAGCTGGTGATTGAGTTCTTGATTAATCTAGCATTACAGTGAAAAATTACTTTGCAGCCATTAGGTATTCCAAATATGCAATCAGACATCGAAATATAACTATTCAAAACAGTTAATGAAGCTTGCAGAGCCCTGCTGAACACTGCAGGCAAGCAAAGCGGTAACCTGTACTGCTGCCTGTAGATTTACAGTTTGTTAAAAAGAAAAAAAAGGGGAAAAAATGAAATAATAATGAGGTATACTGTATTTGAGAAATTAGTTTTTTAGTAGGTCTTCTGAGGGAGGCTCGGGACAGGATCTGAAGCTCCAACAGATGATTGCTGCTGCCCCAGGATCAGGTGCTCGGAAAGCATCTGTCAAGTTTTTGGCACGGGAGTTAATCACCGGTTTGCAACATGTTTTATAACAGCTCAGAGCACCTTTTTCCATGAGTCCAAGTGATGAATGAGTGCACCACATACTCTGACTCCACATATTCTCTTTAATCTAATTAACAACTGTTTTTCTAGCGTGGGTCTAACTATGGTGCAATCTGATTGTGATGACGAGAGGGGTTCTGTGCCTGTATGGACAGATCTAATGTTGTTAGACGGCAAAAATAAATAGTTCACCCAGCAGATGTTGCTTCATGTTGCAAGGCTGTTCCTTAATTTGCATACAGGTGAAAGATATAATCTCTATTTGCCTCCTTTTCCAAGTGTTTTGCACCCTTGTGGACTTGGAAATGTTCACATTTTAAAACCGGGAAGGAGCTTGGGCTCCTGCTGTCTGTGGAAGGAGTCTTAATTTGAGTGGGAGGAGTAGAAAGAACATTGCATCCAGAAACAGTGATTAAGTCCTTCTCACACAGCCTTTTTCCATCATTATGAGCACTTCCTAAAGAGTATCTGTCTGGCTTCAGTAAGGCAAAGTCAGTGCTAGCATGAATGTCCTACATTCTGGGTAGGGAATGGAGGGAATTTGTTTCAACAAAATTAAACCCAAAACTCCAAAATAGGCTATGGCAATAAGTAAATCCATATTCTTAACACTAGATATCATACTTTGCAAAGGTGATGAAGGTACTGTCCCAGAAACAAGTTTCAGAGAGTACTTAGTATGTCAGGAAACAGAAACGGCTTGTGTGTCCGTGTTGTATCTGTTACTGAAAAGCATCTATCCAGAAGCTGGAGAGCTTCTGGAGTTTTGCAAAGGTGTATGCAAAATCTAGGCAGGGAGCTGACCTCTCACTAGGATGAGAAATTTCTATGTATCCTTATTTTCTTTTGTCCTGTTAGCATTAAAAATGCTGCAATGGTTACGGTGTTCAGTGTTTACCAGGGGTCTGGGAGAGAAGGGTGTAATTTTTGGCTGCGACTCCAGGGGCTGTGCTGCGGATATTCTCAGCCTTGAACTGCAGTCGTGTAATATGCGTTTAAGCAACTGTACCTTGAGGCGGGGGGGGGTGGGGCTGTGGATACTGGAGTAACCAATTTAAGAATATATCTCTTCCCTGTGATTGTAAGGGGGTCAGGAGATTAGGCCCCTAAATTGAGTTGTGCGCATCTTCATCTGAATCTTTCCTCGCTCCTGCTCTTTCTATAAGAAATTGAAAGTTTAATGTAAACAACACCTTCTTTTCTTTCTTTTCCACCCCAACCAAAGGTCTGCTTTTAATAATCTGACATTTCCTGGTGAAGGAGCTCTGTCAGAAAGTGTGCAGCATCTCCAGCAGCAGCGTTTCATGCTGACCTGAGGAAATGTGTTTTGTTAATCCTTTAGGCTAATTGATCCAGCATTACAGGAGTTAAACACCATTTTTAGGAAATAGATTCAAATTAAAAGTCACGGATTAAAATAGACTCTGTTCTCTGTACAGCTTCTGTCTAAAGCACTCCAGATTTTCTTGGTTTGAGGAATTCCTATTGGCAAGGGGATCGTAACAGAAAAGTTAGAAATATAAATAAGGTGGCATCTTATGGAAAGCAGAGGTGTCTGTAAATTGTTCTTGACTGCAGCAGAATTCTTCTGCAAAAAATGGTCCCCTCTCCACTTTCTAATTAGAGAGTTAAATATGGCTACCAGCATTCCTGTCACCTAAGTAGCATGACTTGTGTTTTGGAAGTATGTACAAACCCTGCAAAGTCTACCTCGTAGCACTAACGCAGGACTAGGGTAAATTTATCCATGTGGTGGGACTAAGGTGATTTTTGGCTTACCGTGTTTGTCATGAATGTTTAAGATGTCTTATTTATATTTCTTTTTCTTTTGAATTCTTTTTTTTTGTTGACAAAGCATAAAAAGATTTCTCGGTGTGTTTCCATTTAGCAGCCTAGACTACTAAAAAAAATTTGACTTTCCATGCCTCATAGAAGACACTGGTCTGGTTAGGTTATTAAAACAGAAATTGCTTAACAAAGCATTTACTAATGTTATTTGTTGTAATTATGTCCTGAAATAGGATTCTAAATGGGACTCGGGTCCATCTGCTGAGACAGTTTGGTGGGGTTTTTTTCTTGTTTGGGAGGAACAAGTCAGCTTCTAATGCTCTTATTTACAGCCATCAGTGTGATTACTTTCATGGAAAAACCCCCACATTTCTGAGTATATACTGTAAGTTCAGTTTCATAGCAAGTAACTTGGTTGTAGTTTGAGCTGTAAGAGACACGAAACCCTAAACAGAATGGATTAAAATGATATTTTCCTTAGAAAATGCCTGTCCACCAAAATTGAAAGTGTCATTGTAACCTACTGGCTTTTATTAAAATTTTTATTTGGAAAGTTCTGGGTTTTAGACGCTAGATCAGTGTCATTTGCTACAATAGAGTCCTGTTGTAGCTTTCGGCTCAGGTAGATAAGACTAAAATAGATGTGCTCTTCCTAGGATATGTCTGTTAGATTTGAATTTTTCACAGGGAAAAGCCTTGTCCGCCAAGGTGACTAGGTATGTTTCTCCAGTGTACCGGATAAAAATGTTGAAAGATTTTGATTATACGTTGACACAGAAGAAGCATGCTTCTTTATGATCAAGTTGCAGGAGGGAGACTTTTTCTCCTACCCAGATTTACTGCCAAAAGACAATATTTACTGGCCAGTCTGTATAATGATGCAATCTATGCACAAAAATATAGAAGGAAAGACAGACAACTTTCATAAGAACAGTTATTTTGAAATGATTTACCGGGAAAGCAAACCTCCGGGGTTGCAATGGCTTTTAAAAAATGTTGTTTTGCTTAGAATCAAGCTAAGAACATGAAGGAAACACCCACACCAGGAAACCAATGCACTTAATTAGATCTTGAATTTGCATTCATTTTCAGGATGGATCGAGCTAACTTTTCTCCCTTTTGTGTGTGCTTTTGCAGAATGTAATGCAACTGCATTGGGGGAAATTGAGTTATTTCATTTATCTTCCCAGAACCTGAGTTTGCTGCTACAGGCTGTCAGCTACCAGCAAACGAGCACTTAATTTAAAATATTGTTGAAAAGTTGGGTTCAGTCCTGTTGCATCTGGTATGCAGATGGGATGCTACTTTTTATTCAAATAAAGAGAAGAAGCAATTAAGCCCCTTTTGGAGTAGGATATCTGAAACAATAGGAGGCACCATCTGAAGCACAAGCTCATTTCAGATGTTGAAAGTTGTGGATAGCAGAGTTTCACAAAAAGTTGAATGTAAGCATAGATTGACTAAGCCTGTTTTTTGTTTGTTTGTTTGTTTTTTTCTTTTTTCCTGGTTTTTGGAGTTACATGTGTATGAGCAAAGATATGACCAGAAGAAGAAACGGTGGCAAAAGAGGATAGAGGAAAAGGTCCTGAAGCCCCCAGCTTGTTATCCAGTGTGCCGGACTACTCAGTAGGAGCAAAGATGTGACAGCAGGCTTTGCCTTCCTGCCTGGCGGTGCTGTGTAGGATCCTGTGGCCCCACAGACTGTCATTGCTGCAGAACGATTGCAGGTGACTCCCTCTGTCTGTGGAAAACCAACTGGTACCCAAAGATCAGGTTTGTTTTCTGATTTCAGGCACCCCATTGACTCAGACACACAGAAGAATGTGGTATGTTTGTGTCTCTGATAGTGATTACTGTTCCTTTTATGCTTGCAATTAGCTTGATGGCAAGAACAATCCTAGACTTTTTTTTTTAATTTTTTTTTTTCACTTTTTTTTTTTTTCTTTCTGACCGCTGCTGACTACTTTTTGCAGTGGGATATTCATCCCGGTAGAAGAACAGACAGGTGATGCGCAGGAATACAAGTACAGCACAAGAGTATACAAAGTCCTCTTGGAAAACTAGTGTTTTTAAATGATACATTTATTCTCCTCAAGAATGTCATACTGGCATATGAAGTGACAAACACACGCGCTCACAGTTTATGGAATGTGATGTATCTTCTTTTAAAATAATCCTCTGCATATGTCCCATAAGTTCTACCTCAGTAACACAGATAGCAGACTTCATCCTGCCTTTTCTTTTTTTTTTCCGGAGGAGCCAGGTGCAAACATCGTTCCCCACCAGTTTTCTGCTAATGGACAAATGCTTGGAAACACTCTTTTTTTTTTTTTTTAAGAGTGTGAGCTATTTAACGTGACAGCACAACTTCTCATATTTTCCCATGAAATGTGGAAGTAAGGTTTCTCCCCAAAGGCTCCAACTGCCCATCTTGGAAAAGCTGCTCCATTTAATGGAAGCCGAGAAGGTTCGGTGACTGAGACATTAACACCCATCCTCCAAATCTTAAGCTCATGTCAGTGGCAGTGCAAATGATTGACCGCTTCTTTTAAAGGTCAAGCAAACAGTTCACCTTGAAATAAAATAAAATGTTATTGTTTTCTTATAGTTAACATTATGGCATTAAAAAAAAAGAATAAACCATCTTTTCTGACGGTGGAAATAGAAATGCAGTTTCACTAGGTTTTTGTAAAAGGTATCAAAATGTTTGACATCTACAACTGCCGTATATAAATGGAAAAGAAGTTGGATGTAGGGGGCAGAAACTATGTAATCTAGCTTCAGCGTGTAAATAGTTTTGGTGGGCCTAATATTGTGTTATGAAAGCAGAAAATTATCACAGCTTTACTTGGTTTCTTACACTGCCATAGATGTGTCCCGTAATCCAGATCATGAGATCTATTTGGACCTCAGTTTCCCATCTGTAGAATGGAATTAGTATTGCATCGTTAACTTGTAAGGTCACTACGCAAATAGTCACATCAGTAATAACAGGTCTGACACCATCCTGTAAATGCTGTGGGCAGGAAACGATAAATCCCTGGGATCTTAAAGTCTCCAGATTCAAAAAATAAGGAATTTAATAAATTTTTGTTCTATTAATGCAACTTCTCAGGATATCACTGCAGTGGGGATAAGTGTACAGATGTCAAAGTACGGTAAATAAAAATGTGGATCATTGGAAAGAAGACATCTCAGAACTTCAACCCTCAAAGCTTCTAATTTTCCAAAGTTCTATTATGTATGACGATTTGTGGTGGTGATCTTGTTGAAGTTGGGATTACCAAAAGATATAAGAAGCAAAGAGTTTTATTATGTAATAAAATATCTTTTATTAAACCAGATGACACACATCGGTGGGGGGGGGGGTGGGGAATAAATGAGCTTTGTGACCCACCTCATGCCTGAAATACGGTCTGGGGAAGATCCGAGGTGTATGTCAGCTTGTCCATCAGTCTAGTAAGAGGCACTACATCTTCTTACAGACTTTGTCATGTACAGCATAGTACACAGTTAAAACACATAAATCAAAACCCTTGCATATAGAGCTGGATAAATAATAGTTAGAACAAAAAAGTTCAAGAAAATATTGTGATTAAGGTCAAACAAAATCAGAATTTTTGGAGGGTTCTGAGTGAAATGAAACATATAACTTCATGTCAATTCACATTCTTCCTGGGTTGAAACAAAATGTTTCTTTCAGCTTTTAGTAACCTTTTGCTTAATCATATTTCTACAGGTCCTTTTAAAATGAATTATTGGTTTAAAATTAAAAATCAAGGCTTTCAGAAATAAGTTATATTTCTGGCATGAAACATTTTGCTTAAAATGTCAAAGAGAAATGTTTCAACTCCCTTAATGGATGTTACCCTTATCTTTATTGGTAGGAATCATACTCCAAACTTGATATATTTGCAAGTAAGATTTACTCTCTCCATCAAAACTCTATTTAGCAAAGTTGATATTCAACCCCCCTCCCATTAAACCACTTTTATTAGAGTTCAAACTGTGTAGGACTCTGTTAAATCACGCATAAAATACACTGATGCTGACATGCCATTGGGTTCTATCTGTGCATATAATGAGCGTGCATTATACTATTGTCTATATTTTGGTGCATTTAATCCTGCTTTTGTTGATCTTATGATACATGGCTGACACCTTCTGAATTTTGCAAGCTCTGGTGAAAATTCCTGCAGGAAAAATATTTATTATTAACAAATTTAATGAAGCCTGTGGTTTATTCTCCTGGGATTTGCCATCTTAAGCTCTTGATGGCATAGCTTTCAGAATGAAGAGGAGAAAAAAGATAAATGGACTTAAGATTCTCATACAAAGCCATGGAGCTGAGAATGTTTAATCAACAACCGGACGTTATGAAATTATGTTTAGAATCAATTCCATTGATTAATATTCCACTGCAAAAATGAAGAGGGAATTAGATAAAGGGAGAGGGAACCCTGAACTTCTTTAATCCAACAAGTTGTTTACTTGCTGAAACATTGCTTGTTTTAAATATAAATCATAGCAAGTTCTTCTAGCAAGTACTCCCAGAGTTACCTCATCTGCTGTGGTATATTTCCTGGGGCCAGTCAAACATATGCTTGCAGATGACTCCTTTTCATCCAGCAGCAAGTCTGAGGTTTGTTTAAAATTCTACTGAAAGTCAGAACTGAGCAAACTGAAGCCTTAGAGTCAAGTATAAACTTGGTATACTGTACTTTCCATGAACCTGTACAGCAACAACTGCTAAATCTCTTAACGAACACACATCAGTTAAGCCTAGGGCTATGAAGACTATGAAGCCCTGACATGTGCTCCTTTACAGGCTGTTTTGAGGTAAGCCATCTCCCAGGCAACTTGCTTTCACCATCTCTCCCTTGCCCTCCTCTTCTCTCTTCATGTATAACATCACAGCTGAGCATCGCTGACCTGTTTAAGTGTGTCCAGTAGAATGCCTTTAGCACAGAGGTCTATGAGTAAGAAATTTGCCTAATAAAAAAATAATAATAAAAAAAAATAATTGAGACCAATGACTTGACTTAGCTCTTAACAAAATTACCCAGTAAAAGGTCTTGATTTAAGGGAGTGAAGGAATAATAAATGAGTATTTCAATTGAGTATGAAACGTTCATATCAGGTGTCGATTTTTTAATTTTGTTTTTAATGGTGTTTCCCTTTGCCAACATGAGCTGCTCTTTTATATGTCATATTCCATTGATTTGCATAACAGACCACTACATTGCTGTTGTATGCTGTTCTGCTGTTGGACTAGCAATAGCAAAAACCAGTTTGATCATAGCGTGCTATGACTGTTGCAGGTCTGTTACAATAGGCCATATATTAATGGGAGATTTTTATTTTTATTTTTTTTAACATTTGAGGATGCCAGAAACAGAAAAGTATGGAAATATTGTTGTTTGTAGGATGGGGAAGTGTACGTGTCATGTAGAGTTGGATTAATGTTGCAAGCCTCTTTCTAAACCAGCTACACAGTGCTAAAAAAGAAAAATTGATTTGGTGACGCCTGTGAGCTTTTATGGTGTTTTTTCCCCTGCAATTTATGAAAAAATGTATTTTTATAGCAGGAATATTTGATAAAGCCACCAGCTGTGAAACAGTGTTTCAGAATACTTGTGGGATGAGAGTTACATGGCAAGAACCTTTAATGATGATGGGTCAGTCATACCCAATGACCTCCATGAGCAGTCACAACGGAGTACAAATCCTAGTGCAGATTAATGATTTTGAATAAGGAACAAATTGTTCCCAAATGGATTGCAAATAAATTTATGTAGAAAGTGGTCTATATCATGATTACATTGACTTTTTATTCTCCTTTCTTTTCAGAGGCTGACTTTCCGCCCTTTCTTTAGTTTGCAGGCTTTTTTTTCTATAATTGTGGCTCTCACACTATCACATAAACTTTGACAGATCTCAAGTAATTTTAGTAGGAAACTTCAGATTAGAAAGGAAATGTAACAAAAGAGGTGCAAAATAACCTGATCTATTGGTAATAAACAGTAAGATTTTAAAAGAAAATGCATATATAGTAAAAGAAAAACTAGTAAGTTTTCTTGTCTGTTCATTGCACTTTAAATTTTCTCTTACCATTAGAAGTGAGGGACATATTTCTAGAAAACCGGTTGTGTTAGGCAGGGGAACCCAACTAGCTATAGAGAAGGAAGATTTCCCGTCTCCCTTGATTTTCTCCTTAAAATACTATGTGACAAATTAGCTTGACTGCATCAATGAACTGACTCATAAAGGAAATGTCTATTATGTTCCTTACATAAATGCTTTCCCTCTAGTAAGGCTTTTTCACCTCTCATAGACTCTTAAATTGTGCTGAGTCAGTAGTTATCTAAAGAGAATTCACAAAAAAGGCAAGCCTTGGCTATCATTGTGTACTTAGTCTATCTAAGAGCATCATTTAGAGCCGCCAGGAAGAGGTCCAGTGATTCAATACCTCTCTTTCAAAGGTAGATCAACTTTATACTCTCTTTAAATGAGGTACACTTGCATCAAGTGGGCACAGCACAGTGCCACGTGAGTGCTGGTTGGATTCCTTTCTGGTTAAAGAGTAGTTTGACTGATGATTCTAGTTCACAACAATTTGGTAGCCTTTATCAGATAAAAGAGCTATCAAAAATCCTGGTGGCCACTTACATCATCCCACTAAATGGTATGTACAAGGGCTACCTCTTGGGCTAAATAAATAAAACCAGAGGAAGATTATCTGTAAGGAAAACCAGCAACAAACATGAATGTAGTGAAAACAGAAAATTAGCTGCTATTTAATGTTTTCATATCATGATTCTGGGTAATTGCATGCCCAAGTTTTTCTACTTGTCTTAAACCTCTTAGTTTTAATCTCAGCACCATTCATCTGCTAAATACTAAATTGAGACAGATTGCCCAAGTTACATCTTATTAGAGAAAGAGGAGACATAAGTTAGAGAAGTTTGGGTGGAGTGAGGAGGGCTATTACGGTAAAGATGAAGCAGTCATAAAATACATGTCTCATGTCATAATAGAGAAATAGCTCAGTTTTGGATAGTGCTTCTCCTTGCCACTTATTCCCACACTCACATTCATGTTGTCAAATGAAATACTGGCCGTCTTAAAACAGAAATAGCAAGAGAGAGAACAGTAGAGAAGTAAACCCAGTGAAACAAAAAAGGAATAGATTATTTGTCCCAGTGTAAGAGCACAATGAAGGTGTTGGTTTGCTTCCACAATGTCTGGAAAATAATTAGCAGATTTTTTTTCCTTTTTTAATGTAAAAGAAGTATTATGAACTATTATGTCAAGCAGCCAACTTTTAGTCTAGTTTAGGCATGTTCTCGGTATAGCACATGAGCTCATGGATAATTATCAGCAGGTATAAAATAAACTGCTCTTTACAGTAAGGGCAGACAACCATCTTTATTAAAAAGACACATAAGTGTATCTTTGTCTTTAACTATTTGCTTAGTTCCACTGATACAGACGTATATATAAAGATGCCTGTATTAGGTGAAGTTGATGCAATTTGACTATGCTCCAGTGAATAAGGACAGATTTTCAGAAGTGGGAGTATAATTGATTTCCTTTTAAGTTGTGTACACTCAACCACTGACTTATTAAAATAGCTGGTTGGCTGCGTTTTTGATATGGACTTTTTCCCCTCTTGGAAAAGAAGTAAAATATTTCCTACAGACATCTCTACTTCTCTACTTTTCCTTGCTGTATGAGAACACTGCCTTCTAGATACCATACTGCAGAAAGCAAAGCCATCAATAATAAGCAGAAGTGGCTTGTCCTGTGCAGGGATAACACTTAACCTTGAGATCTATGTGCTGTGTTCACGATCAAGTACCACCCACCATTGGAGGAGATCAGGTTCAAGACCATCTAAAGAACCTGAATGTGCACAAGTCCATGGGAAATAATAAAATGCATCCGAGGGTCCTGAAGAAACTGGCAGATGAAGTTTCTAAGCCATTCTCTATCATATTTGAAAAGTTGTGGCAGACTGGTGAAGTTCCCAGTGACTGGAAAAGAGGAAACATAACCCCCATTTTTAAAAAGGGAAAAAAGGAAGTCCTGGGGAACTACAGGCTGGTCAGTCTCACCTTTGTGCACGGCAAGGTAACGGAGCAGATCCTCCTGGAAACTATGAAAAGGCACACGGAAAACAGAGAGGTGATTGGTGACAGCCAACATGGCTTCATAAAGGGCAAATCATGCCTGAAAAGTGTGGTGGCCTTCTACAATAGGGTTACAGTGTTGGTGGATAAGGGAAGACTGACTGATGTCATCTACCTGGAACTTTGGCAAAGCATTTGATACTGTCCTGCACAACATTCTCTCTAAAACGGAGAGATATGGATTTGACAGGTGGACCACTCCGAGGTAAGGAATTGGCTGGATGGTTGGACTCAAAGAGTTATGATCAACGGCTCGATGTCCAGGTGGAGACCAGTGATGAGTGGTGTCCCTCAGGGGTCTGTATTGGGACCAGTATTATTTAACATCTTTGTCAGGGACGTAGACAGTGGGATTGAGTGCACCCTCAGCAAGTTTGGTATGATACCAAGCTGAGTGGTGCGGCTGATACTCTAGATGGAAGGGTTGACATCTAGAGAGACCTGGACAGGCCAGAAAGGTGGATCCATGTGAACCTCATGAAGTTCAACAAGGCCAAGTGTAAGGTTCTGCGTCTGGGTTGGGGCAATCCCAAACATGGATACAGGCTGGGCAATGAGTGGATTGAGAGCAGTGCTGAGGAGAAGGACTTGAAGGTACTGCTGGATGAAAAACCAAGTATGAGCTGGCAATGTGCACTAGCAGCCCAGAAAGCCAATCATATTGTAGGCTGCATCAAAAAGTGTATGGCCATAAGGTTGAGGGAGGTAGTTCTCCCCTTCTACTCCCCTCTCATGAGACCCCACCTGAAGTACTGTTCAGCTCTGGGGCCCTCAGCATAAGACAGGAGCCTGCTTGAGTGGGTCCAGAGAAGGGCCATAAAGATGATCAGAGGGCTGGAGCACCTCCCTATAAGGACAGGCTGAGAGAGTTGGGGTTGTTTAGCCTGGAGAAGAAAAGGCTCCAAGGAGATCTTATAGTAGCCTTCTAGTACTTAAAGGGGGCCTGCAGGAAAGATGAGGAGAGACTCCTTATCAGGGAGTGTAGCGATAGGATGAGGGGTAATGTTTTCAAACTGAAGGAGGGTAGATTTAGATTAGATTTTAGGAAGAAATTCTTTACTGTGAGGGTGGTGAGGCACTGGAACAGGTTGCCCAGAGAAGCTGTGGATGCCCCATCCCTGGAGGTGTTAAAGGCCAGGCTGGATGGGGCTTTGAGCAGCCTGGTCTAGTGTAAAGGTGTCCCCGCCCAGGGCAGGGGGGTTGGAACTAGGCAATCTTTCAGGTTCCTTCCATTCTATGATTCATCTTAATAATGGAATCCTGGGCAAGAATATGAGTTTTTATAAAGGTTTTTCTTCCTTTAAGTGGAAGAACTGAGGTCAACTTGAAATTACCTCCTGTGAAGTTAGTGGGCCTTCAGCATAACTACCAATGAACAGAATTTGCTACCTCATTTGTTTTCTAAACAACTTTGTCATATTGCAATCCCTCCAGGAATATGCAGATTAAATGGCAGAACTAAGAGCTGAAGAATTGTACAAGCTGTAACTTCATCCTCCTAACTACAACAGCTGGAAGTGGATACTTCAATTTTTAAAAGCTCCTATAGATTTATAAAGGCAATAATGGCAGTACTCCTGGCTGTCAGTTCTGACAGCTGTCAAAACTTATTTAATAGCAGCAGCTTTACAGAAATTACATTTGCACCCATAAATAAGCATTTTCTCTCTGTCAGTGTTTTCACTGAAATAACACCTAAGTTTTTTATAAAATTATTTCTATTCAATTATATTTTATATATATATATCTATACATACATATTTAAACCGAATATTGTAAGTAAGAGCTACTGTCCTTTCCACAACTTCAAAGCAATTAAGGAGTGTCAGAGAGGTTTAGGAAGGATAGGATAGTTTTGTGGTGTTTCTAACAGTTTCTCTGTGACTGCAGCTGCAGCTGGAAGTGGCACTGCCGCAGTGCCTTTTCAACAGGCACTATGCCTTTGCGTCACTCCAAGGGGGCAGATGTGCTAGTACCTGCTGGCTGTTTATGTTTGTTATCATTCTGGACAACTCTAGGAGGTGCAGAGGTTGTTGGGAGCAGCTTGTTATTCTCCAGGCTTGCTAAGATGTTGCATTGGGTTACAGCAAAGATGAGGTTTGCATGGAAAGACCCAGCCAATCATTCCCAAACCCAGGGTAGCTTACGCTGGCTTGCTGAGTTTTCTTTCCATTCTGAAACAAAAAGCCACACAAACCAAAGCATAGTGATTATAACTTCTTCTGAAAATAGCACATACTGTCACAGAGGAAACGTCTTCCACTGTGCTAAGGACCCAGCCCCCAGGCTGGCTGCAGTGAGGCTACCACTGTGAAACAGCCCTTCCGTGGGCGCAATCCTAGGAAATTACTCGCATGTTGGACCAAAACTACCGTGTTTCCAAAATATTGGTCAGCAGGCACAACCAATACCAACGTGGAACCACGAGCATTTAATATCAGCTCCTAAGGTCATTCTTTTGGGATGCAGTCAAAGCTGAGTAGCTTATTTGGTTTAAGGAAGTTCACAGATGGTGTGCAGAGGCATTCATGGATGCCCATGTCATACCCACGTCCTCTCAATGAACATAGCTTATTCCCTGCAGGAGTGGTGGTCTTTGGCCGCTCTACTTGGCAAATAGGGACTTGGCTTTGCCCTCTGCACTTTTCTACTGCAAACTTTTACAGTTTTTTAGAATGGGAGAATGTAGACAAAACTCAGCACTGTGGAACATGGATCACAGCATTTTTCTTCTCGACTAGTGCATCTGTGCACCTCATTACACTTTACCCTACTGTAAGGAAGGCCTAAATGTAATTTGAATAAGAATAAGTGCATTTTCTGGCACTTTGGTGCCCTGCTTTAAATATGTCTACTGGTATTTCTTTGAAATTGAGTAATCATGATAGCGGTCACGGATTGCTTTCTGGTTTTTGTAAAGGACTGAGTCCTTTACAAAGGACTGAGCAACACCAGTGATTGGAACAGATTGTAGTTCAGAGCCTTTGCCTTCCTGAAAAGCAGCTACAATTTCAAACCACTCTCAAGGCACTGTAGAGCTAGCATACAACAGCTGAGAAAGGTCTTTGAGTAATTAGATCTCAAACACAAATAAAGAAGGGTGTTTTTCTTCATGAATACACCATTACTTTGACATTTTCTCTTCAGTTAAAGTGGATAAAAGTTTATATTTCAGCTATCCAAGTGAAAAATAAAAATCAATCCAAACTAAACTGTTAGGTTTAGACTGAAGTTTAAAACAGCAGCTCTGCCATCACCAGAAAGCACCCTGCAGATGCTCTGGTGCCTGAGTCAGGCAGCAGACCAGAAATTTGGCATTGGCTAGAGCAGCCTGGGGGGACCGTGTCTGCAAACACACTGCAGGCACATGTAGAGAGCGGAGGAGTGAGAAAGCTCTTGTACACCACCCTTCCAAAATGCACCCTCAGAAAGAGATGCCTTGATTTCAGGAAAATTAGGAGATTCAACGTGGACAAGTGCCTCAGCAAGATGTCCTCATGCGACAATGGAGCCAGGATGCCCTGGTTGCTCAGGGTATAAGGAGGAGAAGATAGTTAAGCAGAGAAGCTACTTCCATCTTGGTTGAGGAAGTTGAGGTGAGTATCAGGGGACACTCCATCCTTTAACTTGAACTGTTTTAAAAAGAAGAGAAACCCCAAACCAGATAACACCACGTGGAAAATTTTATCCCACTTGAGGAAGGTTTTACAATATTTGCTAGTTGCTGGGGAAAAGAATTTTATAACAGGAGATGCTGAGCAATATCATTAATGACGGGGGATCCCAGTTCATTGTGTAGTGATGAAGTGGGGCCTATTCTCACATGTTCTCAGTCCGTATGTAGCAAGAAGATTTTTTTCCCTTCCTGCCTTTTTTTCTGTTTATTTGTTTGTTTGTGGTTTTTTGGTGGTTTTACTGGGGGGGAGGTGTGGGGTAATTGTTTTTTTTTTTTTTTTGTTTTGTTGCCAGGCAGCTGCTGAGAATTTCAGTTTATTCTGTCCACAGCTTCCATCCCAGGAGAGCTCAGTGTGCACCAGGTGTCTTCAAACAGCAGCCTGAGGGCAACACATGGCCAGCAAAGGGCAGCTGACAGTCTGCAGCCCTACGGCCTCTGAGGGACTGCTCACTGTGTTGGCAAATGGTCATGTCGTGGTCCAAGCCAGTCCCACAACACCAGTAGAACCCAGCACTTGCAACTCTGGATGCCTTCCTCAGAGCAGCATCACCACCCAGGCAACCTCCAAGGGTCTCTGCTCTGCCCACTACTACCTTCCTCGGGACACCCTAAAAACTAGTGGTAGGCTCATGAATAGTAAGATCCTTTTCTGAAAACCCACCAAGCTGAAAACAGTGAAAAGAGAAGAAAACACTTTTCTTCATCAGAAGAATCTCAGGGCGTTCTCTGTGCATATATTTATTTACAAGCTCTTTTTCCCACAGGCCTGGAGCTGCTTCTCCTGGCCCTGAGCAGGGTCATGATTGCAGGTGACCCTCCTGGCCTGGGAAAAGAGGAGGAGGAAGCAGATTGAGAGGAGAAGGCGGGATCAACAAGTCTTTGGTGAAGGAGGCAGGTTTGTGTGGAGGCAGGAGATCTCACAGAGTTTTCAGACTGCTTTGAAATAACAAAAAAAAGTAAATAACTATAAAATATCAATAGTTTGAGGGAAAAGTGCTTGAGTGCTTAGAAAGATAGACTCCTACATTTTTTCACCATAGGATGTTGTAGGTCTAAAGTTTTGTATTTGTTTTAATTTTGAAGCATTGCAAAGATTTTATCAAATAAAGTATATACAGTTCCAGGAATTTTCCCATTCGATATGTGTGTGTTTTATTTGTTTACAAACAGAAATTGTGTGCATATGAGGAGAATCCTCCATTTTGATTTACACTGAAAACAGTCTGCAGTAGGTAGTTATGCTAGTTATTAGAGATTTAATAAATTAATGTTACTTGCTTTTCTTTTTTTTTTTTTTTTAAGGTTGGATTTTTGTGTGTGTGTAGCAAATAGACCTGGAAGACAGAGCAACCAAACATGATTATCAGGAAGAATGATGGTTATGGAACATAATGCTAAAATCCTAGAAGGAATTGTTCTGATTTACTTTTTTATACATACTTCAAGGCTCTTTCCTCCTTCCCTTTCAGCCTAATTGTGATCTGGAGCCTAAATTATTCAAGTAATGACCCAAACACACAAAAAAAGAGTCAGTATTGATACCATGTCACGTCTGGCAAAAGCCAAAATAAAACAGCAAGTCATTTACCCCGTGGTGGCATGAGGGTATCAGGTTCAGATAGATTTAATTTATCAATAGGGTCAGGCTGCACTGAATATAAAATCAAATTACACTGAAGCAGATGTTGAAGTCCGAGAGGAGAAGGTGTAGATTGATTGGAGAAAGGCAACCCATCAAAGGGGCCTTTGTCCGGGTTTGACTGGGTGAAGCAGCTGACAAGTGGCCATCAGATACTGCAGCCGGGCAGCTGCATGACGGGAGTTTGACAGCTGACTTCATTAGGGCCCCTAGGGCACGTGCGGGGATGAATTTGTCCTTTAATTAAGCTGGGCCAGGAAATAGCTCCGAGAGGGCAAATGGGAGTGGAAAGGGCTGAAATGAACCCAGAGGCCAGATAAATAGGTAAATTTAACGCTCTTTCGCTATTTGACGTGTATGTTATATTTGCATGTATGACATCTGTGCATTTATCACCAACCTTAAAAGCCTTCAGAAGTAAACTGCTCTCTGTCAAAATATATACGCAGTAGAGAAGTCATCGAGAAAATTTCTGCCTGGGTGTGGTGGAGGGTGAAAATGTGCATTGAGCTGGGAGTCCCACAGGTGATGACTGTACGTATAGCCTTCCATAGCCCGTCGTTCTGGGAAGAAATCTTGCCTTTCTGTTTGCATAAATAACATAATTTCCTGCTTACTTAACAGATAAGGCAAAGTCTGTAAAGCAAATTCTGAGAGTTGTGTGCAGTTTTTCTATTTACAACTCAGTGTTTTCTCCTGGTGTAGCACTTCAGGAACCTGTCTTGGAGCATTTATCATTGTAAAAACCTAGACTGAATCAAAATGTTAGTACAAATTCTGTATTAGTCTGCCTAGCCTGGCTTTTCATCTCATGTTGCCAAGAGCCCAAGTTGATTTTTAAACATGAACTGGATGCAATGGATGCTCTGTAGGGGGTGGGGGGAGAAAGTCCTTCAGTCTTTCCTCAGGCAAAATGTTGACAGAAGGCAGAGCTCCCATGGAAGGAGACAGGAGTTGGTTGTAATATATACTGTACTTTTTAAGCATCCTTATCAAAGTAGCCGTATGTGATGCTCAAGTAAATTAATATACAAAAAGGACTGTGGTGCAAAACTGTAACTAGTAATTTGCGTCCTCTAGCATCAATGACACTTGGATATGTATATCAGTTGGAGAATAGGCTCCTTTATGTTCTCTCAAAGCATAAATATGTGATCAAAGAAATAACATGCACTCAAGGTGCCCTTAAGCAATGACCCCAACCTTATGCTTCTCTTCCCATCGCCAGTATTGCCAAAGCACTCAACAGATGTTAAATATAGTTAAAGTGGAACATATCCATGCATCTAATTTGAAGGCAGAGTAATTGCTGGCAAAATTTGCCAGATTCTAATGTGCTTGTTCAAAAGCTACCTCGATTTACACACCTCCCAGCAATAGAGTTTTACAAATTATTAGTATTGAGTAATAATCAATAAATTTTGAAAGGTGAGACATCAGAGACCAAATTTAGTACTAAAATGTGTAGAAGTATAGACTGTGAACTATCTCAGTCCAGGAAATCTGTTGATTTTGTGGCTACACAGCTCTTAATTTGGTTGGCATCCCTACAACCTATTGCTGTTCATGCGATATGTAATAATAGCAAAATGGTCCAAAATCTGCCCTAAGATCAGGCACTGTTAAAAAATACGTATCTATCTGCTTTATTATGCATATTTCCAGTGTATAACAAAAAACCCCACCCAAACAAACCAAAAACATAACCAGTTTATGTATTAATATTTTTCAGATTGTCCTGGTTACTTAGTGGAGCTTTCTGTCTTCCAGTCAAGCAGTTTGCTCCTGCCACTTCGGACAAGTAAACCAGTTCTCAGTTTTATTACCTTCCTGGTATGCTCCAGTCATCTTTTCTGCGAGGCTCTGCAGGGCTTTCATTCAAAGGAATGAAGCCCCTGAATTAGATCAGGAGATACTTTTTCTTCCTGAAGACACAAAAAGATATTTAGGCAGCAAGTGTCCATGGAAACTCTGCAGAAGCTGGAGACAACTCCAGAAGTCTCCCTCTTTGTTTTATAAGCTGCTCAAAAAGAGAACAGGGAGGGGAAGAGGAGACAGGCAGAAAGTCATAACTTTCTCCTCATAGAGGTTGTTTTTCTCACCATGGTGGGGTGGAGGTCTCAATTGCCAGAGAGCTCTTCATGGGTTAAGAGAAAGTGGATTTGATCCTGTATTACTTTTCTAGTGTCATTTTTAGCTTATGCTACAGGGCCTTCTGCACTGAAAAATCTCCCCTGTGATGAAACTCGTTGTTATCCAGAGAGCTCTCCCTGGCACGCTGGCCATGCATTCAACAAATTAATGACTAGCTTTTAGCCAGAGACCTAGAGTAACCTCCAAAAACTGAGGGCCAGGAAATTTTGTTTCAGTTCTGGTCTCTGTGATGATATAGTAGAGTTCCCTCCACTGCTCAGGTCCAAACTTTTATATAAATTGTTTTGTGATCTGGTTAGGCCTGGTGCCAGCCATGCTTCCCCACGTGAAGCATGTTTACAGCTGGAGTAGGACCTGGAGGAGGAGGGAAGGAGAATGATTTATCTAAAATCTGGTTTGATGCCTGGAAAATAGGCATATTACGTATTAAGAAAATTACATCCACTTCGATTGCTCCAGTGTGCTTTGCTTTACTTTTCCCCTTATCTATAGAAACACTGAGCCAGGATACAGACACATCTGAGAAAGATTTGAGGAATATGCCTTCTCTTTGGCGTCTTAGAGCAGGAAGCCTTGCCCCACGTATAAAAGACTTTAGGATAAAACTGAAAGGCAAATCCACAAGACAGCTAAATCTGACAAAGCCTACATATGCCAAGGGCTTTCTGAGCAGGGGTGAACATTTCTCCTTCACATACACATCAGCATTTCTTTAATCTATACCATGAGGGCATTTCAATCAGCCAGCACAGCTGTGCCTTGCAGAGCTGCTGCAATCTCGGCTCAAGCCCCCTTGGCTGGCCCGATGCACCACTCTCTTGGTGAGGCTCGAGCACTTCTCCAGCTGGTGCAACTGGGACACCACAGGCCAGGGTGGCTTCATGTATGGCTGCCCTCTGCTCACAGGAAATTTGCTGCTATAGATAGCATGTTAGTGGCTTGGGTATAATAAGTGCAGATTCTTAGAAGACAAGTGACTATAATCTGTCTGTGTTTTCCCAGAGAGTAGCAATTCCAGTACGAGCTATGTCTAAGGGATTATTCTAACTCTGGAATAATTGCTAATATTTCATTTTTCTTCTAGTTTTTGCCCCTGCTCCATGCTGTCTTTTCCTGCCTTTTCCTTGTGTCATGCACTTTTTTTCTATTATTTGCAATATTTGCACTTTTGATTGCTACAGTTTTATGCATGAGACACAAAGGCAAGGAGATACAGAACACCTTTTATGAAGAGGAGTGGTTTTATTGTGTTTAATATTTTCACTCCTGGCAAAGAAATACAAATGCTGCCAAGAAGTGGTGAGTAAAATCTCAGTTTCAAATTCTTCTAGCATTAACATTGGGTGTATTTTGGTGTGGTTCAGTGAGGTCCTCCTAGAAGCTATGCTAAGGCACGTGGAGGACAGGGAGGTGATTCGAGACAGGTAGCATGGCTTCACCAAGGGCAAGAAGCCATTCACCAAGGGCAAGAAGAGCTACAGATGTCATATATCTGGATTTCCATAAGGCATTTGACACCCTGCCCCACAACATGCGTCTCTCTAAATTGAAGAGGTCTAGATTTGATGCGTGGACTGTTCAGTGGATGACAAGTCGGTTGGATGGTTGCATCCAGAGGGTAGTGGTCAACAGCTCAATGTCCAGATGGAGACTGGGGACAAGTACTGTCCCTCAGGGTTTGTACTGGGTCCAGTACTGTTCTTCATCAATGACATAGACACCGGGATCAGGTGCACCCTCAGCAAGTTTGCAGATGACACCAAGCTGAGTGGTGCGGTTGACATGCCTGGAGGGAAGGGTTGCCATCCAGAGGGACCCAGACAAGCTCAAGAAGTGGGCCTGTGTGAACTTCGTGAGGTTCAGCAAGGTCACCTGGGTCTGGGAAACCCCTGGTATCTATACAGACTGGGAGATGAAGGGATTGAGAGCAGACTTGCTGAGAAGGACTCGGGGGTACTGGTTGATGAAGTGGCTGGATATGAGCCGGCAATGTGCACTCGCAGCCCAGAAAGCCAACACTTCCCATGATCCTGGGCTGCACCAAAAGAAGCGTGGCCAGCAGATCATGGGAAGTGATCCTGCCCCGTCTACTCTGCTCTGTTGAGACCCCACCTGGAGTACTGCATCCAGCTCTGGAGTTCTTAGCGCAGGAAAGACATGGACGTGTTGGAGCAGGTCCAGAGGAGGGCCATGAAAATGATCAGAGGGTTGGAACACCTCCTATGAGGACAGTCTGAGAGAGTTGGGGTTGTTCATCGTCAAGAAGAGAAGGCTCGAGGGAGACCTTATAGCAGCCTTTCAGTACTTAAAGGGGGCCTACAGGAAAGTTGGGGACAAACATTTTAGCAGGGCCTGTTGTGATAGGACAAGGGGTAATGGTTTTAAACTAAAAGAGGATAGATTTAGTCTAGATATAAGGAATAAATTTTTTACAATAAGGGTGGTGAAACACTGGCACAGGTTGCCCAGAGAGGTGGTAGATGCCCCATCCCTGGAAACACTCAAGGTCAGGTTTGACAAGGTTCTGAGTAACCTGATCTAGTTGCAAAAATGCTGTAACTGGTGGAAAATCGTTGCTTACCTTTACGGGCCTTCTTGATAATTAATTTAAAACACTCTTATCCTCTTTTTTTTTTGTACTATTTCATAGGTTTCTTAATGAGTGGTCTACATTTTTTCTCTACAAGCAAATGACTGAGTTTGATACAGAAGCTTTCAGATAGAAACACAGTAGCCTTTTAAAAAAGTTTATATTTGGCTAACCTGTACCTGAGTCTCAGGCAAGTGTTGAGAGAGCTGGTTCATTGATTAATAGAGTCACTGTTAAAACCTAATATAATAAACATTTGCTCAATATTGTCCGATTCAGTAATCCTTTGTAATGGCATACAGAAAGTCAATATTCTCCAAGTAACAGCATTACTATACAACAGATTCATAGTGTAGAGATTCACACAGTAAATTCACAGCAAAAATCTATTGGTTTGTTGTATTTTGTTGGATGGAATGAACCAAAAACTAGAAAAAGAAAATAAACAGTGATGAGCTCAAGTTTGCAGATCTCCCAGTCTGGTTTACACTGCAACGCTAAGAAGCTGTCAAACAGTCCAAAACCTCAGAGCCTGCTCTCAGTTTTGCTGGTGCAAAGGCCAGTGACAGGAAATAGTTACTTTTTTTTGTTAGCCCAGTAGCTTTGTGAAGAAACTGAAGCTGCCTATCTCCAAAATAAAAGATTGAGGAAATTGGATTCTAATTGCATTTTGGAAGTAGATATAGGATCCAGCAAATGATATCAGCAAGGCATATTAATTCCTAGTGTAATTACATTGACGTCAGTGGAGTTAAACCAGGGATAAATTTGGCCCAATGTCTTCAAGCATTGTTTGCACAGAAGAAATCTAAACAACAACAAAGCTGCTGCACTGAATCGGAAAGCCACCACGTTTGTTGGAGTTCTTTCTGTTGTAATGGCCAAAAATAAAAAAGGAGATGGGACAAAAACCTCACGATATTTGTATTTGAGGTGAAAATATGGAGTTACATTATTTTGTATGCTGACCTATTAAATTCCACTGTATTTATCTTTTTTCTCTTTTTTTTTTTATTTTACTATGAACTACACAGTTCTGAAAATACTCTGAAAAAAGGACAATTTTGTTCTCTTGAGGGAAATCCTGTAAATTTTACTGAATGAATTCAGTGACAGAGTTGGAAGCCGGAGACAAGTAGACGTCCTTGAGACCAGGCTCCCAGTTTGCTGTCTGCACTAAGCTCTTTGAGGACTAACTAGGGAATTTCAGGCTAAAAAGACTAACAGGAGAGTTTCTAAAAGTGTCTGATATGGGACAAAGCGGCTACACTTGCAGCATGTACCTTGATACACGTGCTTAGGCCGCACCAAACCAACATCACCGACCCCCCAAGTTTATAGGCAATCTTTCGATTAAGCCAGTGGGGAAAAACTGGCCCAACCCTCCACTTTAGAGCAGGTCCAGGTGCATTGGTCTGGCTGTCCAGCTGCTTCCACATTTCCCCGCTGCCTTACCAGTAAAGTCCTGTGGCCTTTGTTGGGTGGACAAAGTGTCATGAAGCCTTTCCTTGTTCCTGTCCGCAAAGGCAGCAAGTGTTTGCAAGGTTATGCAGCTTTATTAGAAGCAACGTAGCCAGGTCAGGCTATACGCAAGCTTCAAACTTTCCAGCCTGGCCAGTTCAAGTACAACAGAGAAATGCTTTACACTTGCAGATTTAACTTTTTCAAGCCTGAATGCTTTGGTACAGTTTACAGGAGAGGTCTGTATATTCTACCTGGCTCTTGGTAACACTTGAAGAAAAAAGAGCTTCCTCGAATGGAGCAAATCTTTGGTTCCTTGCTACAGTTTTATTTATTACCCATATATGATTACTATGATAATATAAGCCTGCTGTGTAAACAGCATGCCACCTCTGCATGTAGACACTGATTTATATGTCTCATCATCCACTGAAGATAAAGAAGGGAATAGTCCAGCCAAAAAAGATAGCCAGCTAACCTATTAGCTAGTAAAGCACATCTTTTGTTTGGTTGATGTACTGTTTGGCTCAAAAAAGGGAATAGATATGCTGATAAAAAAGATTATCACATAAATTTCTTCAAGTTGGTATAACTGAATGCAGTGCTGGAGCCGGCAGTTCTTAAATTAAATTCACCATTCTGTGATGGAGTCAGTAGATTAGTGACTAGACCTTCAACTTTCCAAGTTCTAAGTTAAATGATTGTAGTCATACAATAGGGTTTTGGAAAGGCTTGCTTTTCACTTGCTAATTTATCCTTGTGAAGTACAAGGAGTTTGGTTTGGTTTCTTTCCAGCGAGGTATGTGTCCTAATGTGCTAAACATTTATTAGGGAGCAGAATTTTTATTTTAAAGTTGGAAGGCAGATGGTTAAAGTAAAAACCCCGCAGGCTTTCCATTCTAATATATAAACAATGGGATCTTTATGTTTTGCCTGTTCAACGTTTCTTGAAAGTTGTTCTTCAGCAAACTGCAGCACCTGCAGTAACCAGAGGCAGCCCCCTCTCGCTCGCTTCTCTCGTCTACAGCCAAGGTTCACAAGGTGCCGAGTGCCCAGTTTCCATCACCCTGGCTCGCTTTCTATGCCTGCCACTTTCAGAGAAATTAACAGGTGTTTGACAGGTGCTTTGACATAATAAAACGTGTGTCCTGTGTTTGGTATCAAGACAATGAAAATAAGCGTGTGGTTTGGTCTTACTGAAAAATAAACATTAGCTGAGCTTTGGAGAGCAATGGGCTTTTAGGTGCTGAATTCTTTTTGAGATATAGCCCATCACAAGCTCACAAATGGTTTCTTATTTATAAACCCATTTTATAATACATGGGAAAAAACTCTGTAATAAGCATACAGGCATAGGACAAGGTAAATGGGTAAAGCGTTGTGCATAGATCACAGACCGAGCATGTTAACACACAGTTAACAGTCCCATTTCTATTTAACTGGAATAGCAAAATGCTGCAAGTGGGGCAGTAATACATGGAGCACCCATGTAAGTACAGAGTCGCAGGGGTCACCTTTGTTAGCTGATTCCTGCTTGAGTGTACTGAAAGCAATTAGCTTGTTAAAACACTGCTCCTACTGCTACTATAGTGTACCCAAATCCTTGCCATTCCTGTAAACTTACTAATCAGCTTTTTGCTGTGACTATCAAAAAAAAAAAAAAAAAAAACCAAGAAAGAACAAAATAAAGAGGAATTCTGCCAGTCAGTCCCATCTGAGCTTTATTCTCTGAGTGTCAGATGTCTATCACATATACTGTGTCCCTTGGAATAATAATAATTGAGCCAGGCAGCTGAGTCTTGCTGTGGGTGTCTACAGGGGAGGGGGCCCCCGATAAAAGACTCATCAGTTTCAGCTTAGTTCAGTAGACATCTGTGCAGCAGAGAACCTCGTGATGATCCTGGCAGCAGCTCTTTTCATTTGGGTTTGGCTTTTTGTGCTGAATGCTTTTTGTACTGAGTCCCCGTACCAGCCTGTCTCAGCACTTTCAGAGCCAGAGCTTTTTCTCTTCGTAAGCTCTAGGGTTTTTTTTTTTACAGGCCACTGGGTCTGACTGGAGCTGTATCCAGAATTACAGAAACCAGCAACCACCTGTCACCAGGACATTGTGCACAGTGGAGGGGGAGAGGAGTGGGCCGGGGGGGGGCGGGGGGGGAGGTTGGGGAGATGAAGAGAGCCAGCTGATTGCCGGGTATTTCTGAGAAGCAGGACTCTCTGCTTATCCATTTGTAAACATGGGAAATGATAACAGTGGGTGGAAGCCTTGGGGGGACTGGGGGAAGGGAACACATAGAAACCACAAAGAAAAGGATTAGGGACTAAGAGAGACACTACCCAAAAAAGTCTGATAAATTAATCTTTTCAAATTCCTTTGTCACTGGTAGGATTTGTTCTACGTGTGATCCCCTCTTAGCTCGGGCAGAATCTACATGCACTCCACGTGTTTCTTGCATTAGCGTAATTTGGCAATAAATGAAGAACTGTCTCTTCTGACTCAGTGAGGACTGTATTGCCTACTCCAATACTAGGATGGGTATCAGAAAAAAAACCATTCAATTGCATATGTCTCCTGATTCAGTCACATCATTTGCACTTCGGACTTCATGGGGATGCAGATTCAGTAGTCTTCTCATACAGAGGATTTAGGATTACTTTCAGATGTGTGGAGCCCCTCTGTTCTCACTTTTTTCCCTTGGACAGCATTTACAATAGCTGGTCAGTTTATCTGAAATACTGCTTTGAATGGTGCAAGTTGTCTTAATAAACCAGTGCACACTAAAAATGTTAAACCATTTCTGCAGAGAATAATTTTATTTTCTAGCAAATAACAAAAGTGCATGGAAATTTACTTTGATACTTTATTTTGATGTATCAATGATAAAAGCTGTATCATCCATTAAAATATTAAGTCTTTATTGGGCAGAATAACATTCTATTCTATAAAGTACAAAGAGCATTATGCTCCCACAGCATTACAGAAGTGTGTAATAACAACAGTTGGATAAAATCCTGAAGATTTCCACCTGAAAATTTTCCACCGATACTGCTAAAAGAGATCTTTGTTGATCTGAAATTTACCCACCTGAACTACACCATTTGTTTTGCCTCCCCCTGTATCTAATGGAGAAAGTGTTATTCCAGAGGTTAATCCTGAGATCAGGCATCTTGGAATACGACAAACCGCCCTCTGGAGAAGATGCTTGCTCCTTTTGGGTATGCTGTATGCTCTAAAACTGAGGTGTAGTTAGGTTCTTGACTTTTAGTTTATTGAAGTTAAATGAGGTGAATTCCAATCCAAAACATCTACTTTTGTCCCAGTGTTATTAAAAAAAGTCGTGACAGAACATTAGGCTGACATTTACCCTGTGTGTCATCATTTTTTTGGTCTTTACATTATCCTGTGCATTGCGTAAAGCTTGCTGATGTCTTTCTTTCAAGTTCTGTGATGATGAGGCTTTCTCTGAAGTTATGTATCAGGGACCACTGCCGGTCACAGGGAGTAGAGGGGGAGATGGGATGCTCAGCCAGAGCAACTCTGTTACTTGTCAAAGGTATGTGTCCTTACAGTCCTGGGCTTGGTCTCACTCCTGATAAATTCACTGAGAAAACTGAGACCTTTTGACCTTAAAATGGAGACATTAACAAGAATGTGAAACAGTGCGATGAGATTAATTTGCTCCTCTGTAACTCAATAATCTTGGGAGTGGTACAAACAAAAGGACATTCCCTGCTTAGCAAAAACTTCTCTTGCTCTCCTGATTGTCCTCCTTTAGCTTTCTCCATTTCATTATCCAACTCAATGCAAGACCTTAAGAGTGTGGGACAATAAGAGACAGAAATATACTCAGTCTTCAAAGTAGGAGTGTGGTGGTGAGTGCTCCTAAATCAGGATAGTAGCACATCTCTTGGCTACTCAAACGGATTCACACTAATTGGGCCACATTTATTTTTTCTTGTCAAAATAGGTACAATATATATAATTAATGTATATTCTTATGATTCTTTCATGAGGATATAAAAGGTATAATCTATTTTTAATCGAGGGGTGTCTTCATTGGGGACTTCAGGATGCAAATGACTAGTTCTCACCTTTACTGATGAGAGACAACTGTTGTAGTTGTCATAAGGCTGGAATATTATTTTAGTTTTTCTTCAGTGCAATACTTAAGTATTAAGTTCAAAAAGTAAAAGATGCAATGTAATATGTGACAACTTCATTAATTTCAGTTCTTGTTTTTACCTTTGGGTTTAGCAAAGAATCTGGAGGCACAGAATTGTAGACCTGTACTGCTAAAACTGGAAAACAATAGTTTTCCACAATACTAAAGAAAATTACTGTTAGTAATACAACGCTCTGGTGTTGTCAGTGATCTGTCACTGCATATATCTTACAGTTTTTAATTTACTACATGTGTGACTGTGTCATACAGAATAAATACATGCATGTGTTACCTAGTTCTGTTGAACTATAATTTTTTTAATCGTTTTAGTAACTAGTATGTCTGAGAACCTGGGAGGGATCAGGAATTTAGTTGATTCCCTGCAGAAATAAGAAATTAACTTTGCAAGAGGTAACGTACCAGAAGGAGCACAGCATCATTAAAGAGGTGTTAGGGACATGAATACAGTGCTTATGACTTGCTTATTCACTGAGAACAACTTTGTTTTGAGAGGTGATCTCCTCTGAACCAACAAGCTTCTTCCAAGAGCTGCTTAATGACAAAGGCAACTCGATACAGCATCTTCATGCCTGTTAATGTTACAGGTTTGGCTTTAACCTGCAAGTTAGAGAGCACCAATACATTCATCCTCTTCCTTCTCTGCAATTTTCTATGCAGACTGTGCTAGGCCACACAGTAATTCAGGATTTTGCCCTTGGTTTCCATCAAAATACATGGCAAGCATTATTCAAAATACGTTAAAGGATTTTACTAAATTCATCTGAAATGTCCCAGGTTTTACTTTATTAAATCTTTATTTTAATGTATAGGGCTACCCCTATACATTAAGTTCTTAACAAATACTGAAATCCTTCAAACTATCCCTAAAGCATTAAAATGGCACTCTTCAAAGATGAAGATTTGTATGTCTGTAAGAAACATACCAACATTGTTGCAAAAATAATCTCAGCCATTCTTCCCCTACAAGGGCAAAGCTCTGTTTAAAGATGAGATTACTGACTTGTGTGCGCCATGGTTCTCCTTCAGCCCACAGCCAACAACAGCCTCATGGCCTCAAAGGCTTCCCGTAATCGTAACGGGTACCTGCTCCTGGCTTGCCAGCCCCATGTAAATTCCAGTCTGCTGTGTTAGAGTGCTTGTCTATTCTGGTCCCTACTGGAAGAACAGTACCCCCAGGAATTAACTTTTGGATTAGTCTGAAAACTCAGTCATCTAGTAGAAACAGCAGAAAAACCCCTGCCTGAACAGGGGATGGTAATTCTGTTCAGAATTCTGTTCAGAATTCTGTTCACAGCCACCTGTAAGAGGACACCTAAGAAAGCTTGGTTTTCCTGTGTTGTTTTCATTGTACTTACAATACAATATCAGTTTCATTATGTGGGGGAGTAGGGGAAATGAAACTCAGTGAGAGCAGCAGCAGCAGAAATAGCGGAGGCAATAGTCAAACAAAATACACAATGCCTTTGTTAGAGAGAAGGCATTTTATCAGGGTTTGACTTGGGAGTAGCCTTCCTCCTCATTAATTTCCAAACCAGGCAATTTTACCTCTTAAAAAGCGTATGGATGCTGTATTTAAAACACAGTATGAAGTTTGATCTCTGGGGCAGATATGAAAACAATAGTAAAGCGGTACTTTGACAGCTGGCATCAGCATAGGTAACTTCTGAATGTTAAGCATGATGAAGATGGGGGAAACAAACTCTGACCTCCTTAATGTTAATCTGAATTTAAACTGGGTGGTGCTGAGCCTCTGCAGATGACAGCAGATGGCTTGTTGAGAGGAAGCGCTGGGCTCAGGAGAAGACAGGGACCGATGTGGCGGATTGCTACCCAGAACCTTATGGACAAGGATCAAGGATGATCCTGAAGACATTATGAATAGACTATTTCAGTGGGAAGGGACGTACAATGATCACGTAGTCCAACTGTCAGACCACTTCAGGGCTGACCAAAAGTTAAAGCAAAGCATATTGTTAAGAGCATTGTCCAAATGCTTCTTCAACACTGACTGGCACGTGGCATCGAACACCTCTCTAGGAAGCCTGTTGCACCGTTTGAGCACCCTCTTGGCAAAGAAATGCTTCTTGTAAAATGTCCGCTGTAAACCTCCCCTGATGCATTGTAAAATATCTGCTGTAAACCTCCCCTGATGCGGCTTTGAACCATTCCCACACGTCCTATCACTGGATCCCAGGGAGAAGAGATCAGAACCTCACTTTCCACTTCCCCTCCTCAGGAAGCTGTAGAGAGCAATGAGGTTGCCCCTCAGCCTCCTTCTCTCCAAACTAGAGAAGCCCAGATTCCTTAGCCGTTCCTCATAGGACATGGCCTCCAACCCTTTTCACCAGCTTTGTTGCCCTCCTCTGGATGCATTCAAGGATCTTCACATCCTTCTTAAATTGTAGGTCCCAAAACTGCACACAACACTCAAGGTGAAGTTGCACCAACTCTAAATACAGTGGGATTATGCTGTGTTTGATGCATCTCAGGATGCAGTTTCCCCTCCTGGCTGCCAGGGCACACTGCTGACTCCTACTGAGGAGTTAACCAGCACCCCCAGACCCCTTCTGCAGGGCTGCTCTCCAGCCACTCCTCTCCCAGTTTGTACTTGTGCCTGGCATTACTTCGTCCCAGGTACAGAATATGGCATTTTGACTTGTTAAATTTCATCCCATTAATCACAGCCCAGTGCTCCAATCTATCTGGATCTGCAAGGCCTCTTGTCTCTCAAAAGAGTCAGCAGCACCTCCCAGTTTAGTATCATCAGCAAACTTGCTAATGGTGCATCCAACTCCTGCATCCAGATCGTTGATAAATATACTGAACAGAACTGGCCCTAGAACTGAACCCTGATGAACCCTGCTGGTGACCAGATGTAGCCCCACACACCACAACCCTTTAAGCTCTGCCCTTCAGATAGTAGCATGAAGAGGTAAAGTTGGAGTAAGATGGCTTAAAAAAAAAAAATAAAAAATCACAGGAAGATCTTTGAACCTGTCTGAGATTCTCCTTGCCATTCTTCAGTGCTAAGCCTGTAAGTGTGACACCACCTTGAGAGCTATGCCTGTTTTTTGACATACTGTTAGGCTGCTATATGGCGTGGTTTCTTTACAGGACGCTATTCCAAATTCTAATCCTCCAGCTCCTGCCTACAGTAGGAAGAGGTCTGCATAGTCCTTCAAAAATGGGCTGAAATGTGACACACAATCAGATGACTGTAAAGATGTGTCGGATGACTATACAGCATATGTAAATCAGGCCTCATGCCACTGCGTTTTTGGTACAGAGAGTAACTGGTATATGTGTACTAGTCTATGTATAGGCTAGTAGTCTAGTTCAGGGAAATTTATGAGCGGGGCACAGTATGTTCTTGCCACATTCTTACAGGACATATCTTTCGGCATCATCCATTTGTTTCTGCTGCTTCTCTGAACAATAAAAAAGCAAAATGTAGCGAGGGGAATTGTGTGCACTTTTATTTATTTATTTATTATTATTATTTTAGTATTATTTTTGATATGGACTTGGTACGCATACACCTAGAGGATTCATCTGTGGCTGAAAACTGGCTCTAGCCAAGTCAACGTGGGATTTGAAATAGCGCAGGTTATGGCCCGTAGAAGTTGAGGTCTTGGCTGACACACTGAATTATCAACACTTCTTCAAAGCTGTTCCCATTTCACGCATGAAGACTTTGTATCCTAAGAGCTCTTGTAAAGTAATGTTTACGGACATGTAGTTAACCGCATAATCAAATGGCTCTTAAGAAACCCAGTAAAGGATCATTCTCACTACTTTTTCTGTTTCCTTTTCCCATCAGCTTAGACCTGTCTCCTTCCTGCTCTCCCCCTCCCTGGGGAAGCAGGCTGTCGTGAGGGTCTGCATTTCAGCTGTGGGAGTGTGGGTGTGCTGGGTACCCCCCAGCCTGCGCTCAGGACACTGACGCCACTCTTGGTCCCCCACTAACTCCAGACAGCGCTGCCCAGCTAAATGCTCACCGATCCTCATTGTGCCACATTTATCCTGCTCTTATGGCACTTAAAGAGGCTCCTCAATGCTCTTGTTTCTTCTTTTGCTGTTGAGCGTGAATTCTAGCGGGGGGAAAAATCCAAGAATTCATAACAAAAACACAGGGGAAAAAGAGCGTCTCCATTGAAGTTAATAATCAGCAGGGTCCAAATTACCTCTTATTAGCATTTATTTTACAAAAGAGGCAGGGTATAATTTCGTGATAGATTCAGATTTGGAGAGGGACTATAATCAGCCTCCTGAAGAGCTCTGCCTGAAGTACATGGCTGCTTATTTCTTTTCCAAATTGCACCGCTCTCTTTCCCCCTCTCGCACTTCCCCCGCCCGCCCCGCTCTCTTTCTTGATCTCTTTGAATAATGCAATCGCTTTGAATAGCCCAGACAGGCCTGAAGATTAGGGAGCCTGTTTGTGGAGTGGGGGGCCAGCTGAATAGGCGCAGGAGGCTGGCTCCCCGGGAAAACAAGGCGCTGGGAACTAGGCCAACTGTGAAGAGCATGTGCTGGGAGGGACTGAATAGGCAAGCAGCCGGCCAGCCCATATGTCAGGCTGTGCCACAAAGACTTCTCTGCACATCTACCATGACAAACAGGATTACCGAAGACAATTAATCTGGCACGCTTTATCAAAATCAAGCGCTGACCCCCAACCTCTTCCCCCAGCGTGCAGCAGATGCCACGCTCCAATTCAATGGAGCTCAAGTGTTCCCTTTTTCGCCGCTGAAAGGCATCCAAAGCCTGAATAAGGCTGGCGTGGACTAATTGCAAACACTGTCTGATGGTGACAGTCCTAATCAAATGAGATGAGCTCACCTTTTCTGTAAACTTCTAATGGGAAGGCTGGCGGCAGCTCCCCATCAGCTGCTGGGAGAAAGAGAAACGCATGGGGCTGAATGGTTTTTCGCCTCCTTTCTCCCCCTTCCCCCCTTGCCGCCTGATGGAGGAAGGGGGCAGCCACACGCATCTTCTCCACTTGAGCCTTTCCGGCGTTGCATCATGGGAGGGATGGAGGAGGGAAAGCACTGGAGTCACCTCTGCGCAGAAGCAGGTATCTGCTCAGCAGCTGCCAAAGAGGCACCGAAAGGCAGGGCGCTGATGCTTGCTGCCATGCTAGAAACCAGGCTAAAGATCCAGGGCTGAGTCCTTGGCTGATGCCTGTGGAACTGCAAGCACCCCCTCAGTATTTGACCCTGCCTGTGGGACGTTCCTGTCAGCTCTGTAGTAGAGAGTATAAAAGCTCTGTAGTACAGAGTATAAACTTACACTCATTAGGACCAGTCATTTCTTTTCATCTCCCTCCTGCTTGTTTCATTTTATTTACATTTCAACATATAGGAGTTTCAAAAACGCCTGCCCAGTTGACCTTAATAGAAAATGAAAAGTGCAGTTCAATAAGAGAGGGGGAGAAACCAGGGGAAAACTAACAGTATTTTATCTTATTGCTTTTGTATTTACCTTACTGCTGTTCAAATAAGCAGCTGGGATACCTGCTGCTCAACATAGTAGTCACAGGCCTGTGTACTACAGAAATCCCTCAGGAGCAGTCTTCTCCTCACAGAAACCACTCGTCCTCTTGATTTCAGTCAGCTTAGAGCCAAGGGCATGCGCTTTTATATTTGCGTCTTCTTGCTTGTTAGTACGGATGGAGTGAAGGTTTGCACAGGCGTGGACGAATGATTCTTTCAAGTATTTTTTTTCCCCCAAGTTTTCAAGTAAAAGTTTTATTCATTTCAGTTAAAATTCAGTAGAACCTGCTCAGTTTTATTAAATAGAAAAACACTGATGAACAAATAAAAAAAATAGTTGCGAGCTTGACAATACAACGCATCTTGCAGGATATTCTACTGTTTTGTAAAATTTGCCCAAATGAAAGGGTTAAAATGTTTGATTTGGGAAAACTGTAAGAGCTTCTCATAATGTTTTAATATGATCTTTTTTTTCAAACAAAGTAAGAAAAACATCTCTCTCTTCTTCCCATACACATGTTAAAAAAATGAAGCTTAAAATATTCTTTATAACTTAAATTCTTTTCAAAGTTCTTTCCTGTCAAAATGGGCAGCATTTTGACCTGAGTGGCATTTTCAGTTCCTCATAATCCATTTTCTGTTAGAAAGCTGATGTCTAGATATTATCTCTCTACATGCTTTTATGGCTTTCCTCAGTGTAACCCCTGATTCTTCACCAATTTTGAGTAACTATAACTTTCCTCTTAAAGAAAGGATAGTAAGGGCCTGATACACCCCGTGTGCAGAGAAGGCACTGTGATTTCTGAAAGCAACCTGTTAGGGTTGGGAACCACCTGGGTCAGTTTGACTCTGCCCATGAAACCACTGTCCCTCTGCACACAAACCTGTCATGGTAGCTCCAGGGTAGGTTCACGTGTGTCCACTAACAGTTGAGGTCAATGCTGAGCGGCGGTGACTACGTAGTTACTTTCTAGAAGCCACGGTGGCTTTGTTTTACATTTTTGCCAAGTATCAATTCTCCGCACAGTGTGTCCTAATTAAAACAAGACCAGACGTGAAATGATAACTTTGTGGGCTGACACCTGCAAAAGCCGTCGCTGTGGGAAGGGAGCGTTCGCTGGAGCAGCGCTCTCCCGCCTCTAGCTGAAATGGGCAAGAGGTTCTTATCAGCAGCGCACTGCTAATGATGCCCCTCAAATCTGTTAATGTTTCTTCTTCCTGCATATCGAGAATGGGATGTTTAAATGCTAGTTACAGATGGAGGAGCAGCTGATTTTGATATTACAATGTTTACACTCCAGCGACATGTTCCAGCATCTGAGAAATGCAGGACTCAAAGTGGGTCCAAGCGGGAAATCAGAAAACAGAGCTAATATTGCTCAAGGCACCCAGCAAAGGCCAGCTGCAGATCATGCAGCAGCTCATTGCTGTGATCCTCTGACATCCCATAGCCCAACACTTTCCAGAAATCAAAGGCCAGGTTGTGTTTTTATTCAGAGTGCTAAGGTCGATTTCTAAGAAGTCTCTTGTAATGAAGTGATATACGGAGTTAGGAGAGCTAAACTGTAGCTAATGGCTGCTGTGTCAGCAAGAAAAGCCTTGTGCAAGAAAGGTGAAAGAATGAACCACAAATCCTACTTTAAAAAAAAAAAAAAGAGAGAGAGAGGAAAAAGAGCACAGCAAACACGGAAAACTCAATTCACTGCAGGCTAACGCAGCAGCAGAAGAATGAAGTGACAAAATATTGATCTGAACTACCTGGGGAACAGGAGAAGATGTTTGCATCTCCAGGCTGCGAGGGGAGGAGCTGCCTGCAGGATGTGAGTCCCTCTGCACAGGCTTGCTGAGAGGTGATGGGGGAAAGAGCATCCCTGAGGCAGCCACAGGCTGGCATCTGTGCTCAAAATGAACATAAAGCCCCTGATGACACCTCTCTCTTTGACTCACTTAACCTGATGGCTGCTAAGGTGGAGAATAATTTATATCATGATTAGCTTAGGAAAGAGAAAGACTGTGATTCTTTTGACTGCAGCTAATTGAAACTTTTCTCTAAAAACCAGGGTACTTCTTATATGATTTTTACACCGGTTTTGGAGCAGCTCTGAAGGTCACAGTAGCATTCATCGCTGCCAGAAGTAACAAAATGGCTAAGAGACTGGAAGGTGGAGCTGATATGATAATAATTAGTGACATGGGTGGGAATTTGTCCCAGCCATTAGCAGAAGAACTTACTCTTAAAAGAAAGACTCATGTTGAACGACATTTTTAAAACATGATCTGCTTTGCGGTGGAGTATCCACTGTTTCTTCTAAAATGCACTGTATGTGTAACTGAAGTGTAATTCGGAAATGACTTTGTGAGTATTGACACAGAAAGGGTCTCTCCTTCTCCAATGACCCCCAAGGAATTCCCACTGCCTGCAGACAGCAGGAGAAAGTTTGACCTACTTTATCATGCCTACTCATTGCTGTCGAGATGGTTTTTACATCCATAAACCATAATCACTGACTTTTTTGTTTTGAACTCGTACATACACAGTCTAGTGAATTGTATCAGAATAACAGAAGCCCCTACCTTTTCCAGTCCTCATACCAGGACAAGATCAGCCTTTTTGAAGGTTAAGTAAATATGCCTCACTTATTTTCTTTTTTTTTTTTTTTCCCTGGACTCAAGCGGGCCCTTTCATCTCTGGTGACACAACGTCCTAAAATGCATCAGAGGATTTTGCTTCCTCTCGTCTTCTCTGCAGCTGCTGTCAGGTCTCCTGCTCAGTTCATGCTTAAAGCTTTCCTCCAGGTCAGAATACGGAATCTAATTCAGATACCTAATTCTGTGTCTCACTGCCATAGAGCATGGTGTTTCAGTCACTGTGGTGTACTTCCAATGGGGCACACAGAAATACAACCAATATATGAAAACTTGTCTTGTTTTGCTAACGATGTTCTCAATACCTTGCTACCTAGGAAAATTAAACCAAAGTGACTTGAAGAGAGGATCAGCTTTATCCAGAACGATAGTGAAACGAATTATAACATCACTGTGTAATGTTTATTGTAGAGGAAAGAAAGTGTTCAGTTACTGGAGGAATTAAATGAATGTGTAAAGAAACTCTGACAGAGTTCAGTGTAGTGGGCTTTGTTTCACTCACATGAAATATTTTCCTTCCACAAAAAGCACTTTCCAACATGAAATGAGGCTGAACTTTCTTGGCTTAAATTTCAAAGTGATTGGCATCTATCTAAACATAATAGATAGCCCAGGCCAGCAATCTCCAACTTCTTTTGATTTACAGCCCCCTAAATATAGAGGTGCAGATCCTGCCTAAGTAACTTAAGCCAACTGACATGGGGCTTGCTTTTCTATTTGGGTTTTACAAACCTCTTAGAAGCGGCTTAGGGAACACTACAAGTCCACAGACCAGTTTCTGGTTTAGACCATTGTCCCTGGCACATGGCTTTCAGGCAGCATGCTGTTTGTGGCACCTCCTAACGTTATTCTTGGCCCTGGCATACCAACCATAGAGAGCACAGTATGGTATTGCTAGTATCACATTACTTGCTCAGGAGTTTGCTGTTTTTGTTTTTTTACCTCGAAGCCACTAATTGCTGGTAACCCCTGGCTAAGGTACTTTTCAGTGCTCAGTGGGAAACAACAGGGTCTTTTGGTCCAGCTGGAGTTCCAGAAAACAGAAATAGTGTGGGGCTAAATGCAGAGTTCAGTTTAACTGAAAAGGAAACATTTCCTTTCTGAGGTTTTAACAATGCTTTGTAACTAAGATTACAGCAAATAATTGTGGGTCTGCAAAATCAAAACTCTAGGTTTAGAAAATGTTGAAAATATTCTGATTATTTCAATAGTTATTTTAATTCCTTTTTACGCAGCCAAAATGATTTGCTGAAATTTACAGAAGTTTGCAAAATGTCTTAGTTGACTCAAATCCTTATCTCCTGATGAATACACTTCAGTCAGAAAAGTTTACTTAGCTGCAAGTACTTGGTCATATAAATAAGCAGAAGGATCTTCTTGTTGTCAAGGCAGACTCAGATTTGAGAATGCTTTTAGGACGATCTTGGCATTGCACCCGGAGGTGATTTCTGGTCTACAGAAAGAGTGGTGGAGAATGTATTCTGCTCCCCTGAGCATAAAGCTGCAAACAATGAGTTAGTAAGAACCATGCTTTCTTGAGAGGGGGCTCTGAGTGTCCTCTCACGGCAGCAGTCACACAGCTATTGATTTCATATCTTCTAAAATGACTCAGTGAGCAGGACGCAGGCCTTCAGAGAGGCAGATGAGAACCTCAGTAGAGGTTTTCCTCACTGTCCCAGTTTTGAAGCTTCGGTCTTAAAGACAGGACAAATCGTCTCTGAAAAGAATACAACCCATAGCTGGTTTTCTGAAGACCTAAGATCTCAACAACAAATGACAAGAACTGAATGCTATCTGCATGTATGTTAATTATCAGCACATTGGTGTGCTCTGAAATGCTTTTGGGAGCAAATACAGAATGAATTTAAAATTCACAAAGTCATTCCTACTTTCTGCAGTTTGAACAAAAGCAGCTTTTCCTTTCCTATTTTTTTTATCTCTCATCTCTTTAATCCTTAAATTGTTATAACACAAAGTGAACATTGAGATAAACTGCTGTTCAGATAATTCACTGTCAAAAATATTGAGCATACTTTAGTTGGATGGCAGTAGTAATGGTCTTTTCAAGTGCCACTGCACAAAAGCTGAGCCTATCAAGATTTTTTGGCAGGCACTGCGTTTAACTTGTCATGTTATATATTGCAGCAATGCAGCTGAGGATCAGTATAAATCAACTTACAAGTCTGGAGAAAATGGGGGAATGTGCTTCTGCAGCCTATTAGCAGCACCAGTGTCTAACGGAAGGTGGCAGCATTTTAACATCGTTCAGTCCAGCAAAAAGAGAGAAAATGAACGCAATCTGCACGTTCCAGAAAGCTGCTCTTTACATTCAGGCAGGATGTACACACTGCTGCCTTGAATTTATGAGTTTGATGAATTTATGTGGTTACAGACAGGCAGGAAGGTAAAGTTTTGATAACTCCTCAGTCTTCTTAATGTAAATGTGGGAAACACGCAAAGTAGGTATTGGACAGAAGGAAAGTGAAAAATAAATTAGAAAATATGGCTGCCCAAAGGGTAAGAAACAGCCCACCCCCAACTAGAGGGCAGTTTTTTGGTAGCTACATCAGAAACATTGAGTAAGTCCCTAATGAATTATTGCGATTTGATCTCATACCAGTTTCACAGGGGATAACTCTTGTTTTGGAGCTATCACACCCTGTATTGTCAGCTCTCATGATCTCATCACAAGCTTTTTGGCATTTATTGTTTTTCTTAAAAGCTGCAGCCTTTGAAACTGGGCAACTGCATGGGAACCCCAGCTTTCACTTAACCACCATCATCACCAAAAATAGCAAGCTTTGAACCCTTGTGGGTTACTGGGAAAAGTCAAAAAACCATGAGCCAAATGCTCTCACAATGTTCAAAACCCAAAAGGCAGAGCAGGAGGAATAACAGAATTTAAACTAGAAAAATAAAAAACACATCTCATAAGATTAGCTTAGTCATACATTGGAGTGGCCTGATTGACAATGGCATATTGCTGATGGGAAGCCTGGACCCAGGACAGAAAGCTAGGCATGTCACTGTGTATTCTGATAGGGGTGGAATTAAGTGCCTGCCTTAGTGCGTAGCCATGAGCAGAAAATGGTGTTGTTCACTTCAGCGAGATTATTTGCTGATTTACAGCTCAAGTCGTTCGCTGAACTGAGCTCTTAACTCACTTAAGAACTAATCCAGCGCCCAGTGCAGTTTGATGGTGAAACTCTCAAAATTGGGTCATCACAACAACCTTTTGTTTTTTAAACTTGAAACTGCTTCAGCTAGCACTTGACTCACCTTTTAAGGTAGATATGGATGACACTAAGGAATACCATGCTAATGGCCACCACAAGGACTGCATGTGTTGCCAGTAATTAACACGCTAATACCCAAAGAACCATGACACATTATTTTCAGTCTTTCTATTCCAATGGGTTTGTCTCTGAAATCAGGGAAAAACTGGCAAACCTCTGTGTGCAGTTTCAAAATGGAGTCATTTAATTTCCAGATTTTGCATACGGAAAAGAAATGCTAATTTTGAAGAGAATTCCAACTGTAGTCACCTCGGAAGCTTGACTGCAGCGCAGTTAAAGCAGGGGGCAGATTACCAGATGGCGACCAACTATGAGAGGAGTTAATCTAGAAGAGATATGAAACCTTGCAGGAACTGAGATTTGGAGGGCTTAGCACAGATAACTCTGGACACACACAGACAGTCACACGGTCAAAAATGGCATTCCATGATTGAGCCCCAGAATGACTGAACACCTTTCTGGGAGTTGCAGTGAGCCGACAGCAGAGCTGAGAATAGGATCGTGGCACCTTTCATTCCCAGATCCAGCAAGAATTTTGTCAGACCACAATTTTACATTTCATACTGAACACTCAGTTACTGTGCTTAGTAGACTCAGCCAAATACACACAGGTCAGGAATAGAGCTGGCAGGCAGAGTATACTGATTTAATTTTGTTTGGCTTTTCGATGCGCCTTCCTGGAGTTCCTATTTGCTGTGTTGTGGGTTAAATACTTAAACAGGAAATCAGCTCAGAGGACCGGCTGACCATTTCAACCTTGTGGAAACATTTGTCCTTGCCTGTTTCCCAGAACAATTCAAAGAATGCCTTGTTTCTGGTACACACAACCGAAGTAAAAAATCTGTGGAGAATAATTTGTGGACAGGATGATTTGGTAGGGCGACAGCACTCTCCCGAATTAAAGACCTTGGAGTAAAGATCAATACAGATATCTGCACACCTAAAGACAGGAAGTTCTGCTTAATTTGTGTGTTCTCCTGTAGACAGTCATCTGACTGAGTGTTGTGCCTGAATTGTTACATGAATCTATTAGCTAATCATCTATTAGAGTGATTCTCTCAAAATTAATCTAGCTAAAATCTGACATAAATGATCTAGAATGACAACAATTATAAAAATCGCTTTACAAAAGAATGACCTTTAACAGAAGAAAAAGAAAATTTAGGTTAAATTGATTCAAATTACGCACAGGCAATCAAGGAGGGATGTATTTCTTTCTTCTCGTCATTGTAATAAAACATCTGCAATGCCATAGTTCTGTCAGGCTTACAAATGCCACGTTTCATGATTTTGTTAAGGGTTTTTTATTATTTTTGCTGTTACTCCATGCATAAGGAATAAAACTTCATGCATGACTTCTAATATCATCATTAAGATCTTTATTAAAGTTCACTCCATCATAGCAGATGCATTTTAATTGCCACTTCTTTTAGTTCAGCTCTGCAGCACTGTTTATATTGCTTTAAATTAAACTCCTTCTCACTAATGGCAAGATCTGTCAGTCCTCTAAAAATCAATGGTTGAAAAGTATCATTAAGATCTGTAAATTCAATGGAAACAAAAATGGAGCTCAATGGAGGCAAATATATTTCATCAGGCCTTGAAGAGGTGGTTCATTTTATGTCGCCTGTATTTGGCAAGTCAGGTCACAGCTTGGTCAAAATTTCTAATTATCTCAGGATAGACATTTGTCAGAGAAAGGACAGTGTGAACCCCTCAGGATTTTGTCCTACATGAAAAAGTAATTACCTCAATGAATGATAGACATTTCTCTCCAAATTTTGGTATCAGGGACCTGACCTACATTGGGATCAATTTGCATTTCAGTTGCTTGCAGCAGGAATTGCTGTAGCTGCATATGTGCTAAATCATGGCACAGGAGAACAAGCATTACGTGTGACAACCCCGGTTTCAAGCAGAAATAAGGTCATCCCATGGACATCATGGTCCTCTGTGGGTTTTCTGAAGGACATGCACAGTTCTTGCCAGGTACCTACAGTTGATGCCAAGGAAAATCACTGTAGGGTAAAAGGCCTCAGATAATTCCTACTCAGGGGTCTACACTGAGTCTTTATCTTTTGTTTTTATTTTATTTTCCAAATACTTGAAGCTTTCCTCAGGAGCTCTGAGGACTTCAGTTGTTATCCTAACTTTACTACTTCTCTTGGGCAGGCAATTTGAGTTTCATGGTCCAGATAATTCTAAATGAGGTGAGACTTGGGTAGACCTTCCTGACAGAGTACACAGAGAGCCATTTCTTGGTCACTGGGGGAAGAGCACTAAATATTCATCCTCTTCTTTGGGCATAGGCCTTTTAGCTCCTATATACTCTGTTGACACAAGAGAGGCAAATTTTTGCATTCTACTTGCTTTATGAGTTGATTTGTTTAGCTTTAATTGAAAAGCAAATATTCAAAAGTTATATGCCTGTTTTGAAAAATGGAGCTCCTAAGACTTGCATAGAAAGCTAGGGTGTGAAGATCATGGTTTTATAACCTTGATCTTCACTGGTGTTCATGTGAACACCTGCACCGGCAAAGCATGTTAGTGTGAGTAGAGCCATCCCATCTGTTAGTCAAACTCATGCTCAGTGTATGAATAATGCTGCAGAAATAATGCTGCTGCTTCCTTTTGGATTTAAATCCATAGAAGTTGTTAGAGGGCCTGTGCAAAAGTGGCAGCGTACAAGCCTGCTTAAGGGGCACCATAACACACATGATCTCTTGTTTATGGCCATAAAGGCGAAACACTGCATCCCCAAAGGCAGTAGCAAAACAATCTGGACAATGTGGAAAAGAGGGACTTGAATGCAAATGCTGAACTGTTGCATTATCTGTGTTCTTTCGTGGTGCACTGAGGTGAAAGTGCCCCCAAGCCTGGGCCTCCTCTGGGCTGCCCAGGTGGGCAGCTCTAAGGAAGTTGGCTTTGCACAACCTTCCTCAGCTCCTGTCACAGCCTCTACATGTGAAAGGTTTATCTTTTACCCCATCTGGGGTTTGGAAAGAGAGATTCTGCACACTCTGAAATGTAGCCAGAAATGGCAGGATGGTGGGTTTTTCCTCAAGAGTTTGGGCTGCCCTTGAAAGGGGCCATGGTGCTGCGAGCAGGTCCCTCGCCAGCTGTGCCAATGGGCTGCAAAAGAGATCATTTGAAGGCTCATTTCCCATATTGTTACAGGCTGCAACTTTAACAAAGTCCTTAATTTCAAATTGATGTATTTGACAGTGACTTTCATTATCCTTCATCTGTGGATAGAAATGTGACTAATATCCACCAGGACAACTTATTGCTGAAACCCTATTCTTGTTCTCCAAGTATTTATTGACAGATCTAATTTTGAAGCTATATTTCTGCATGCCTAATCTCGTAAATCTATTAATATTCTGACTAATGTGTAGTTTATAAGTAAACAGATCCATTTTCAGAAGGGCACGAGAGTGTTAAATCTATAAACTGAAGATGACTTTCTAATCTGGGCAGCAAGACATCATAAAACTTCCCAAAAGTTTCTTTGCTACTGCACCTGGTTTTCACTCAGATAAAACCATTTTTTGGCAGACCTATGACTGGAATTAGTGAGGACAAGTAAAATACGGTGAGCACCTACTTATGCCATGTTCCTCTATGGAATTGATAAACAATGGGAAAAAGTCTGGAGAGAAAGGAGTAAGTTAAATTTTCCTAGGCTGCATGCCTTAGTATATGAATTACAGGAGAGACATAGAATAGCTTCGTTCTACATCCAGCTTTGCTGTATTTAGGTTGGTCATTGGCTAGTTGTGTCAAATAGTTGTGCCTCAGTTCTACCTCTGTAACTAATATGAGAGTAAGCCTCCTTATTTCCATGGCAAAGTGCTGCTAAACGAGAAACTTCTCTTAAGGAAGATGAGTGTCCCACAAGGTAGCCCCATCTGCATTGCAAAGCTGAGATGATACATCAGACAGGTTTCAGGTAGGAGTAAGGTTTTGGTAGCTCTGTGTATTCTCTGATTGAAAGTGACTGGACAGGGTGCTGGCAAATTAGCAAAGCTTTCTGGCTGCTGTGTCAATAGAAATCAGGGGATATGGCCATTCGCAATCGCAACCAAAGAGCAGCCTCCTGCAAAGAGCTCTGTAAGTTTCAGTACATAATTTCATTTGCGTACATTGAGACAGCTGGCAGCTTTGCTATAGTATGGGAGGCGTCAGTGTAAGCACGGGGTTTCTCACCCACTGGGAGAAAGATTATGAAATATGGGGGACTGCAAAGCCAGCAGTTTCTTTACAGAAGTTGGAGTCTATCTGTAACAATGCTGGTGGGATTTTTTCAGTTTTATTTTTAGAAGTTTGTGCTCAATCAGCTCAGTATTTCCACTCGGAGAATACAAAACGGTGTAAATCTGACTTGTTTCTCTCTTCTGACAATGGATCCATACACTCATCGTGATTTTGTAGACAGAGTTAATTTCCCATATAGGGGAGTGGACTACTCACCCTTTGTTTCCAAAGTCTGTGTTTGCTGTGTTTTTTCTAGGTAATACAACATTATGTGCTGAGAGGCTATCAGCAATAACTTGGTGAAATGGACAGCAGAAATGTGGCTAGATACAGAAATGCAGCTAGATCCCCTTCCTTTACACAAAAAGCCTGGAATCTTGATCTGTCTCAGAGATACAGAAGAACCAAGTATCTGCTACAGTAAATTGTAAGGGAACATGACATATACATATACTATATATATATATACTATATATACACACTGTACTATACTATATGTATATATACACACACATATATGTATATCTATATTAATTGAGGTAACTGAGCAAAGCCAGGATCCTAGAGTGGTTTCTGGCTTGAAAGCTGTTAGCTAAAACAAAGCATAAATGCACAGCCCAGTGCCTCACAAAGTCCCAGGCTGGATCAGGCAAACCTTGCCTAAACTACCTTTTTTGTGAATGATCCTGTGAATCTCTCTGCAGTGGTACAAAAATACCTGGTGACAGACTTGCATAACTGGTTTGGTTGTCCCATCACAGTTGCCATTTCAGTGAGCTGTAAGAGACAGTGAGGCATGTAATTCTGCTAAAGCAAAGGCACATGTAGAGTGGCTCAGCACCTTGCTCCAAATTTGCCTGGATGTTATTTGAGTAGGGGGTGGGTAATGCAGCATCCTGGAAGGGGAGAAAAGGGAGCTTTAGTATTGCTCAAGTAGCAGTGGTTTCAGGGTGCCTGGGGACATCTGGAGGATAGGGTTCGGGCCAAGCTTGAAAGAGCCTTTGCAGATGTAGAGAGGGAATCCTTAGTTCCAGAAAGTAATGACTGAAGATAGCCTTGTAAACAGAAAGCCGTGGGTAACCATAATGATGCTGTTGCTGTTATCAATTAATGGCTGGAATAACTTCCAGGACCAATATTTGGGTTAGGCACTTGGGCCAGGAGGGGTGACATGTCAGCTCTTGTCTGCTCAAAGGAGACCGGAATAGCGGCAGCAGTGGGGTATAAAGCTTGGGAAGCTGTTGTCTCTTCATGACTGAGAGACAAAGTACAACCCACTGGCAGTGCTGTCTGCTTCTGGGCACTGGTTCTGCCTTCTCTGAGTCACTCAGAAGACTGTATATATTTCTTGTAAGTCATCTTTGTCGTTCATGTCTCAGAAATGTTATTTTTATAATCTGGAAAGACTCAGCATCTGGATGACAGCTCCCTCACAAGAATTATGCTTTATTTACAACCACTCCTGAGAATGGGAATGGTTTTAAACGGATTACCTATCCCACAACAAACACACACTTCTTAATAGCAACAAGTCAGCATCTTAAGAACGGACATTCAAGTAGTTCCTTGAGGAAGACATTAGCAGCTGTCAGAAAGCAGTTTAACCTTTTGAAAGCTAAGAGGCAGCTTAAAGTCTGTCCCACACATAAAGAAAGGATTTGCTGAGGGCAAACACCAAATCATCACATGAAATGTTTTCCTAAGTGAAGGCCTGTTTTTTGTGGCCTCTGAGACCTCACAACATCATTGTAAAGGTCACTAGGTTTGAGCATTTGTTTTACATTCAATTCCCTTCGCACATGCAGATGAGCCTGGGGAAAGGGCTGCAGGGAAAACTGGCCAAAGTGTTTCATTATGTCCTCCAGCCTAAAACCACAAGAGAGTAATTGATCCTATAGGTCAGGGTTTTCACTTGCACCTTCCCTCCTACAAATTTCGTTAAAGCAACCTGAAGTGCTGTATCTTTGGGGTGTCTAAAGCACAGTACACGTGAACACCTGATTAGATGTTACGGTGCCTCCTGTTAACAGCATTCAGACAGTGAAAACTTGTGTCTACAGGGGATGAAAGCTATTCACTGATGTTTTTCTGACTGGGCTTAGGAAAAATGTTCTTAGAAGAGATTTTTCTCTGAATGGATCAGATCTTAGACATTGGAAATGCTAACATAAATGTTGGAAATAACGTTTCTGCTCATTTTACCAGTTTCTCCACAAATCACTGATGCTGTAGGGCTCTGTACTGCCCCTCCGTCATGTTGTTCTTCCTCTCTTTTCAAAGCCACATGCCACTAGTTGTTGCGGCTTTGCACACTGAGCAGTGATGTTGATCTGATGGCATGACTGGCTTTAGTTTAGTTTCTTTGTGGTCCTGCTGTGTGCATTCCTATCCATGTGTTCTTTCTCTGTCAGATTGTATTCTTCATGGTAGTATCCAAGCCTCCAAGCCAGCAGATATTGCACAGCTCTGATTTCAGCAGAACAGACTAAATAAGACTTTTTCTTTTTTCTTCAGTTGTCTCTTTCTTCATCAGCAGTAACAGAAGGCTATTCTTCTTTGTGTTTTGTTGTTGCACACCTGACAGTTTCTTTCCCCTTGATTAATTGGAGCATAAGTCTCAAGTTACTGTGGAATAAACAGTTAGCATTTGTCAGCTGAGCTGTCGTAATGGGCTCTTCATGTGCACTTCATGATGACTTAAGCTAATGCGTTTTACCTTGCAACAGGGGCAGACGAACTGTATGGGCTGGACAGTTTTGTCAGGTCTGTTGACAGACCAAATCTTGTTAAGCTGCTGCAACTGAGTTATAACTCAGTCATGTGGCGGAGTCCTCAATTCCAGGGCGAGTGTCCAGAGACGTGTGGTTAACAGCAGGTAACTCTGTTCAAAGAAAGGATCTCTTTGTCTGTGTATCTTGATGCCATTGGTTTGGCAGAGGCCTCTGAGTCTCTAATGGACACCTTGAAGCAACACTTCTACTGTTCTCAGCCCAAGGCGTAAGTGCTGCATTGGTGGTAAAGTGAAGCCACCATGTTCCGGTTCTTCCCGTAAAGTTAGCGTAAAAAGAAGGGGGTTAAATTTATTATTATTAGTAGTAGTATTATTAGTATTATTATTATTAACCAGGTTGGGGAGAGGGTGAAGGCTGACAGTAAGGAAGGAAAGTAACAAAAGTAGAAGCAGTAAAATAATTACACACCTGCCAATTCCTTTCTTTCTTGTTAAAGACTCACCCACTTTTTTGTCTGTAAAAAGTTCATTTAAAGCTGTCTCTTCTGTGCAATAGGAAAAATAACAGTTCATTCAACAGTATAATACAAATCCCAGAATGTTTTCAAATTTCCCTCCTTTGTGTGTTTTAAGATTGACAACTATATAATTAAGCATAACAAAGAGAGAAAGAGTTTAACAAGATTTAGCACAACTTGGGCAACTTGGAGTAGCAGAGGGAAGGAAAGTCAAGGGCAGACACTAAATGAATCTGTGGATTTACTCATCAGAGGTGGACAGGCTCAGTCCGAAGCACTATTTTAAGAATGGAAACAATCGCAGAGTTGCACGCACAAAGTATGCGACAGCCTGCAGCCAGGTGCTGCCTGCCAAGGTCCCAGAGCTGATAGTGAGCGGAGCAGCCAGCCTGGTGATCCCCATTTGTAGAGGAGATACGGAGACCCACCCTTCCTGCAATGGCAGCAGAAAGCTCCAAAGCCCTTTTGCTTCCAGGGACATTTCAGCAGTGGCTTCTTTGTCTTTGTCTTTCCCTATCCACAACATGTGTGTGGAGGTATGTTGGAGACGTAGTCTGCTGTGTTATAGTCTAGCCTGTGCTCTACACTGTGTTTCCATCCTTGATGTGTACTCATCCCATTAGGTCATATCAAGGTCCAGCTTCAGGTAAATCCAATGGAAAACCTATCCTGTGAACTTTGCTTTAGAGAAGTAACGAAAAATAAGAGAAGCCCTGCGTCTTCAAGTCACTCGTCTTCCCTTCAGAACCTGTTCTTCAATTTATCTCATTTTCTACATGTGTCTTTTCTTTAAATATGCAGTTTCTTAGATTTTTCCACTTATACAAATCCCATTTTTTCCCCATTACTTTGTTAAAATCTTTGTGGTTATGCAACTATTTCAATCACACTGGTTCTATTTCATAGATATCCATCAATCATTATAATTGTTAAAGAGAGTTTGAAAAGCCCTCCTGAGAAGGAACCTTTTAGATTTGTGAAGAAGGGGTGAAGATTCCTGTGGCCCAGATCAGGATTCTCACAGGTTCATTACAAGACTAGGTCTGTTGTTTTGAAAAGTTATACGATATCCAAGCAGGTGACCAAACAATTCTGAGTCATTTTCAGAAGTTGTTCCAATTGTCTGAAAATTAAAAGGGGGAAGGGGTGTGCGTGGCAAAAAATATAAATATATAAATAAGAATAAAATTTTTAATTCCATATCAAAATTTCCTTCGTAAAGAGGGAGAAAAAAACCTTCGTGTTTTCTGACTAACCTTAGCATTCACTTAGAAAGGTGTGCTGTCTGTTCAGTGTTAATTGAAAAGGAAAAGTGGTGAACCACAGTAAAAATGCCATTCCTGCTTCTTTGTGGGACCTCACGATGCTATTTCACTATCTGAAAGTCCCATTGAGTTAATACATTTAGCTAAATCCTGTCTAGACACATTTTCATTGCTTTAAATTCCATTTGAGCTTAATTCAGTTTCTAATGAAGTTGAAATACAATAGGAAAAGCACAGATGAAAACACATGGCATATCTGCACCCCTGTGAAAGTATCTGAAGCCCTACAAGGAACTGGAAATGCTGAGTCTTCAGCTGAGTATCCATGAACATTGCACAGAGTAAGTAATTTTTATTTCTGATCTCATTTCCATTGTCAGGCACTGACTCCAGCTCAGAATAATTTCTTTTGAACTCAGAGGCAAAGAGGACCTGCAGAGCAGTGTGGTATTTTCCCTATTCCTTTCCCACCCCTTTCACATTGCTGCCCTGCTAACCTTATACCATTATATTTTGTGATACCCTTTCTATGTACCTCAGAGTTAGACACCTATTTAATCCTCCTTACTACTGCTGCTACAAAAATTCCTGTGTATGTAAAAGATGCACATGTGCTGCCAGGACGAATGGGCTGTAGACACAGAACTGTCATCCCATCTCATCTGCGGGAGTTCTCTGTGCGGTATGACAGCGTGGCCTCTTGCCAATGCTTGGCCAGCTTTATGAAGCATGTTGCTCGCTTTCTTCGGGATATTTTACTCTCACAGCTTTTGCCCTTCTTCCTGGGACTGAAATAATGATGGGACAGATCTGCTCCCCGGTGCTTTCCCCCACTCTGAAGCCGCAGTTGCTTTGGTCTTTGGTAAGAGAAAGCAGCTGTGCCCATGGTATAGCTTTATTTCTCACCTATCAATCAAAAGCACTGCACTGAAGTGGCTGGAGGAGAAGCTGGCTCCACTGGCTTTACACCAGGAATGCTAAATTCAAGCAGCTGCAAATGGATTTGAGGCCTTTTGCTTTTTCCACAATGACCCTGTGACTGTGCCTGTTACATATAACTGATGTAGGCAGACATCTCCCAGGAGGTGCTGGCTTTATCATTTAAACAAGTTGACTTCTTGACTATGACCTTCTAAAATTAGCAGTGTTCAACCATGCTTTATTAAGTTCATTATATCCTGTAGCATCCCAGATGCTCCATAAAAAAAAACTTTAAAAATGACCTAATCAATTCCTCAACATAATTAATGTTTCATTTGAGGCTAATCCAAATGTTTTCTAACACCTAAAGTTTCCATATGTCAAAAACAAAAAAAAAGGAAGAAAAAAAAGGAAAAGGAAAAGGAAAACTGATCCATGTAGCTACAGCTGCCAAGCATTGGACTAATCAATTCTATCTACAAGGTTCTTAGCTTCAGGACATTCTTTGGCCACAGTTTGTGAAGAAACAGAGGTGGGGAAACTTACAGAATTTCCTGTAGGAAGGCCTCATTTGTGGTGAATAAATATCAGCCTCATTGCTTTTTCAATAAGACTTTGGCTGCAAAGTCTCTTGGGCATACTTGATAAAGTTATTATGACCTACTCTTCAGCACCCCAGAAATTATTTCTTTAGGAGGAAAAGAAGTGATACTGGAACAAGATGTTTGTTACCTCTGCTAAAGTTGAGGTCTTTATATACTTTGAAATGCCAGATTTCCTCTAAATTAAATGTGTATTACTTTCTTCAGTTCCAGCTATGAGTTGTAGTCCAGTTGCTTGGGTAGTCCAAAATATCATTATTTTATACACAGCTATATTGTTGCAAAGGAATGCACCACAGCTGCCAGGTCTGGCTGCTGGTGATTATATCTGAAATGGTAGAATTGAGCCTCAGTCATAACTGATAATTGATCTCATAATCAGTTCCTTAATCAAACAGCATGTCTAGACAAAATTCTTGTTGACTCTTCCCATCAAAAATCTGCATGGTTCTCCTCAAAGCTGAACAGTTCTCTGTATCAGTCATTACAATTACAGTTTTATCATCTTTGCGGAGAAATGGGAAACTAGCTGTCCTTGGCAGAGCAAAGGAAACATAATCTGCGGCTTTACAAGCTATGTGTGTACTATGTATAGTAGTGCATATTCGGAAGAAAGCTCTAGATACCAAGAATGACTCATGAAGAATAACAGTACAAACCTAATTAATGCAAAAGAAAGACCCTTCAGTCTCAGCAGTGGAGAGTATGTTCTTCAATGCCAGCGAGACTGTCTGGTTCCCACTGTATTTGAGCTCCAGTGAAGAAACTGTGACTCCATGAAGAGGCAGTGGCGTAGTTCCTCATGATTCTGAGAGGGCCAGGACAGTGTCCCACAGGCTGAAGAATGGTGGACTTGTCAAGAACGTTGAAATCTGCAGAGCTGTTTAACATGCTACCATCAAGCCAACAGTATTGTGATATATAATAATAAGAAACATGGGTGGAAACAAATAAAACAAAGTGTGAAAAAGGAATGAAAAAACCCCATACTCACAAACACACAATGATCATTGTCCAAGATGGTAAGCCAAACACTCCCCATGGCAAAGCACTCATTTTTTTGTAACTTTTTCAAATTTTCACTTTGTGGGCTGAAATGTTCTATGTTCAGCAGATCTGAAAGGCTATTATTATCACTTGTTATTATTATTGTTCTAAAAACAATATGTTCAGCCATTTCCCAGAACAAGGATAGGGGTAAAATCCATTGTATTGCCTGCTTTGCCCATGAGAATTTTGGCATGTGTTCCTTTTGACAATTGTTATGGTATGGAGCAGGGTTTTGAGCTAAACTGCCTTTTCACACCTCCATGTAAAGCCATCCTGAATGTCACAGAAACGTCTTTAGAAATTTAGTGGGTAAAATTGAAATAGGCTTTTCTGAGTACTTACTGCAAATTAAATCTTTTGAAGTTCCCACCCATGTTAATTATAATCCAATGGTAGCTGTGGGTAGCTGACAGGCATATGTCTTGTGACCATAGTGATGCAATATGCTAGAGATACTGGAGTGGGCAGCAGCTGGGAGGTAGGGTAAGGGAAAGGTCTAGCAAGGAAGAACACCTAGGATTTGGAACTGTGGGATCCTGGGACCTTGACAAGTTCTCCTGGAAAAAGAGATGGGCAATGAAGCCAGAGGCTAAGGGACAAGTACCTCATGGGAGATGCAGAAGATCTGAGAGGCTCTTGGACTATGAGGTATGAAAAGCATACAAAGAGATAAAGTGGGGGGAGCAGAAGGTGGAAGATACCATAAATTTTGATAGGAAGAAAAGTAGAGCTAGGACTTAAAAGGATAGTGCCTGAAAGGGCTGGAGTACCAAAATAGTACCAAAAATGGGCTGTGAAAAGGAAGGGAAAGCAACCTGGTGAGCAAGGACCATGGGACTGGGATGCCTGAAGAGCAGACAATTGTCCTGGCCAGGTCCCAGAGGAGTGGAACAGCGGTGAGAAGGCAGAGAGTGGAAAAACCGTAGACACAAAGGTGGAGACAGAGCAGGAGAGACAGTGCGTGGGAAGAAGGGACTCTACCAGCTGAGTAGGAATCGGTGGGGACCAGAAGAGGGAAGGGCTGGCTGGAAGGGTTTGTCATGCTTCCCTTCACAACCCTCGAGGAGAGGAAGAAAATGCAGCATTTTTCATTCAAAATGTAGCTTCTTCTTTTTTTTTTTTTAAATAGAAATAATACACACATATATTATTATGTGTTTATGTATGTGTGTATATATACATGTACTTGCTTCCCAGATAATGGGATTTCTGAAATGTTATAGTCATCTGGTACTTCACCTGCTCATCTGGCAGGAAAGCTTAAATCTGGCATTTCCCAAATTAGTTTGAATCTGGCATTTCCCAAATTTTACAGCCTGATGGTCTTAAATGTTGGTTTCATACAGGTACACGCATGTGTGAGTGTTCCTAGATATAAGACCAAATACATGTCAGAGCATAGATCAATTCCGAAGAGCTGTGTATCAGGAAAAACATAATGATTTGTATCCATATCTGATTTGTTCATTGTTTTACATTAGAATGAAGTAAGGTCTAGCATTTTTTTCTGGTGGAGATAAATTACAGGACACCGGATTTTTCTGTAAGGAGTGGTAAGCGTGTTAGTTATGGTACGGATACTGTACTTAGTTCCTTATATTGTCATCTGTTTCTTAATCGCCAGTCTCCAAAAAGACTGAGCTATCTTGTCTTGGCAATCATCAGGTCTGTTATTACTCTGTGAAAATATTATTTAAACTTGGGAAAATCCTGTAGTTACTATTTCATAAACTGGGAGATGGATTCCTGTATTTGTAGACTTTTGAGAAATCGGTGTTTCTAGCAGGAACTAATGGCCTTTTAAAATATATGTTTATACCACAAGCAGTTCTTGTAACAACACCAGTAACAAAAGGCTTTCTTTAGCCACTGTGGTAAACAGATTGCATGTGATTATGGGAAGGGTGAGTTTTATTACTGTTTCTACATCCAAAATCCTGATTGGATTTGTGTCATCTAGGTTATTGCTTTCTGGATATTTCTGTAGCTCTTTTACCTAGGATCTTGGCCAACATAGAAGGTTAGATATTAGTCGTTCATTTTCCAGTACCCTTGGCTTCGGCAAGATTTATTTTAGCAGGAGCTTCACTACCAGTTTCTTTCCAGCCGTGGAAACATCCCCCTTCCAGCAACAACTTAACCACACAGAGCAGTGAAATTCCAAAAGGAAATTAGTCGGGCAAGAATCCACGGGACAGGTGGTAGGATGAAGCCGGGTAACGAATTTGGACATTGCTAAACCTGAAACTGAATTGGATGGTCCTGCCTCAGGAAAAGGGAAGAATTTATTATACTGCAGCCTGGCAATAGCCTTTATGAGCAACATATATATTTAAAAGAGGTGTATCGCCACTCTGCTAGAACTCCGCTACTGATGTTCCCTTCCTTCCTAAGTCATGCTTAACACTGATGGTTATTTTAGCAGTGTGTTATCTATCAGCCATGTGAAAGGGAGGAATAAACATTTAAGTAAGATTTGTTGCCTCTTCTTGGTTTCCTCGTTATATTGCCAGGAAGTGCAGATTGTGTTTGCAGTGTTGTTTTTTGTGAGACTATTCCTGTAGAAGCTGAGCTGAACTCTTTCCATAGACTCCTGTGAATAGCCATCAGGCATTGCATATTAGGAACCATCTTTGAATAAAGCATATTAAAAGCAGTAACTTAAAATGTAATATAATGTGTGGGTAGCAGTAGTGCCTCAGCCCTGAAATGTATTTTGCATCTTTTTGTTATTGCTAATAGTTTGTGAAAATATTGGTGTTCTTATGTAAGAACATTATTTGAAATCATTTACAATCAGAACAGATATCTGTGAATCGTATTCTTTTTATGAATATCTGAAATTGAAATTTTAATTCCCTGGCTTAGTCATGACTTGGTGTACAATCCTGTTCCTGGCCAGAATAAGTGCCATTCCTAGATTCAAAGCATATGGTACAAATTCTCATGTGAACAAATACAGAATTGGATTTCTTTGACCAGTTGCCAATATTTGTTTAAAATGAATGATATTCATGAACTTTCTTGCCACAAAGCACATTCACTGCAACAGGGGTGTATGGCCTGGGATTGATCCATCCTCTCCCTTTATGGCATCAGGCTTTCTATAATATGAAGCAGACTGGGAACCACTGTGCTACAATATTAGTGGAAAATAAACACAAGCTAAGTGAATTCATTAAAAACATTAAACAAACATTTACACAAAATCTTCTGCAGTATTTGCCTACCTCTTATTCGAACCACTGACCTAGAAGGAAACGCTCCAAGCCAAATGGGACTTGAAACCATCTACATCATTGTTCTTGTACTAATAACCTTGTGGATTTATTACTTTCAGAGTGTTTTATTGTTGTTTGCGCACTACCTGGGGCTTTTTGAACTCATTATGGTTGCCATTATTCTATATTCCTATATGAGAAATGCTCATCTGTTTTTCTGGTAATTTTGCAATGGTTTCCATAATATTTCCCTATAACCTATATTCCATACATTGTATTAGAAATGAATGATATAATCATAAGCAGTAAACCTTATTGTCATTCACTTGTGTGAACAGTAACTATTCTGCACTTGCAAGTGCACAAAAAAATGCTAATAACCACTTGTAAAAACCAGACATTGCGTGCTGTTAGTCTCCTTTGTCACAGAAGACATCCTCATTTGCATTTGTATCTTCCTCCTTTGCTGCCTGCACAAAGAGAAGCCCAGACGCTATGATTACTACAGCTTCCCGTCACTCTTACTGGAGGATTGGAGGCTTCTCAGACCCCCTTGTGACAAATGGTTTTTGAAGCCAGGAGGGCACTCTGAGCTCACTAGGAGCGGATACTTGCTGGTTAGTGCAAGGCTCTTCAGCTGTGCCTTCTTTCTAGGCCGCGGTGCTCTCCATGGGCATTGCATGAGCACAATGCCAGCAGCTTGCGGAGCAAAATAGCTGAAGGAGAAGCATCTTTCCACAAAAAGCTGGGCTGAGCTTAGGCCAGCCTGAAAGCATTACAGGGCCAGGTACCAAACCCTCTGTTGAGGCAGTTTGGCCGGCAGACCCACAGGCGGATGCGTCGGGACAGATCGTCTATTTATGGGAGCAGGGAGGGAATACAAGGATGGGTTTCCCTGATTCCTTATGTAAGGAATATTCCTGCATCCCGCCTATTCTGCTATGTAAGGGTTCAGGTACACATAACGAAATACCAGTTAAAACACCACTTGGGGGGGAACATTTTACTTAGAATGTTAATTTCTCCTCTTCTCCACTAATCTTTGCCCAGTCACAATAAGCATTTGGCAGCAATTTCTTTGGAGAAATAAACAACCTGCAGCACCATGCTAAGGGTATATATGAAAACATAGGAAAGTAACAAGGAGAGAGATCAACCTTTGCTATAGCGGAGCCTTATGCACACTTTCAACTGAGATACTACAGACATGGATTTTTTTCTTTTCTTTTTCCCCTCCATAGAAAATGCTGAGACATTTCTGAGACCAAGCATTTATTTTGTTTCTAGAAAACATTCACTTAAGGGCCACTTATTTTCTACAGACTTGCATAAAGCTTTCCATAATCGGTAGAAGCTGATACTTACCTTGGGACACATTAGACACTCTTTCTGCCGGCTTATATTTGGACCCATTTTGTGAATAGGAAAGCAATGGTATTTGCAGGAGGGAGAATTAAAAAGAGAATGTCTTTTACATCAGAAGGAAATTACTTTTCAGACAGATTCAGTCTTGGACATCCTGCCTCTGGCCTGTGACTGGAAATATTCTGCAATTGTGTCTTTTTCCTTAGTATAGGTTTGGTAACATCAGTGGATATAAAGCATGCTGGTTTTAGTGTTGAAGGAGAGTTAGTAAAGATAGCCAAGGTGTTATGTATCTCACTAACATCCAAGTATAAGGCACCAACTTTCTTTAACTACAACTTCAAGAGGTGTTGAAGAAAAAAACTTGTACATTTACGGACTTTTACTTGTACTTCAGTAGTCTTGTGCAAAGCCAGACTGGTTGAGCACTGTTGTCCTTATTTCAAAGGACAGCATATCACAGACTGGCTGAAGAAGGAAGACGTCTCTGGAGGTCATCTAGTCCAATCCTGATGCATGCAGCAGGGTCAAATAGAGCAGGTTTCTCAGCACCATGTCCAGTTGGGCTTTGAATATCTCCAAGGATGAAGACTCCATGACATCTCAAGGTTACCTCTTCCAGTGTTTCACCATCCTCACAGTGAATAAAAGGTTTTTTCTTATATTTAAATGGACTTCCTTGTATTTCAGTTTGTGCCTGTCACCTCTTGTCCTGTCAATGGGCACTGCTGAGAAGAGTCTGGCTCCATCTTCTTTAGCACCCCTCCCCCTACCCCCACCCCAGCCTTGAGGTATTTATACACTTTGATAAAATCCCTTCTTGAGCCTTTTCTTCTCCAGGCTGAATGGTCCCGGCTGTCTTAGCCTCTCCTTGTATGTCAGGTGCTCCAATCCCTTAATTATCTTTGTGGGGTTTTTTTTGCTGGACCCACACCAGTATGTCCATGTCGCTCTTCCAGCCCAGAACTAGACCTAGCACTCCAGATATGTTTCACCAGGGATGAGCAGAGGGGAAGGATCTACTCCCTTGACCTATTAGGAATACTTTTCCTAAAGCAGGCTAGGATCTTTTGATGGTGTATACTTAAAAGCTGTGGAGAGCAGTGAATAAGCCCCTCACATTAATGCTATTTGATAGTATTTGGGGACCCATCTCTGGGCTGTGCTCAATTCCTCCTACACAGGGTACTCCTGTTGTCTAGAGCAGTTCCATGAGTATTGTTGCTCCTGTGGTAGTTAGGATCACCAAGGATTAAGTGTCTGTTCCTGGGGAGTAACTAGATAAGAAGTTTTTAGGCAGAACTGTTTGCACTTCCTGGGACAAGCTCTGCAGGGTGTGATTTTGTGGAATGCTAGAGCAGCTAATGAGCTAAGGTGTCCATGAGATACTTTGTGGTGGACTCTCTGGAATATGTTATAGCAGAGAGTACCTGGTAGCATCGTTCACAACAAGAGGAATCTCTGTCCATGTGTCTGTACATGTGCAGGCACACTCTGGGAAGGGTAAGGAACTACTCCATAAGGGAATTCTCCAGAAAGTTACTTTTCCACTCATCTCTGGTGGGTTTTCCTCAGTGTCTGTACTACAATGCTATTGTCTGGCAAAGCCTAAACTCTCATCAGCTGTCTCCACAGCTCCAGGCCTGCATGCAGCCTGCGTGATCTCCTTAGCAAGGCACCCTGCTGCTTGTCAGGGCAAAAGCCACTGCCAAAATTCCTTCCACCAAGTCTCATACCCTGCATCTGCCTCTTTTTTCCCTTTTGCTCCCTGTCCCAAAATCTGACTTGCATTAACAGCTGGAAGAGTTCGTCTTCTAGAGTAGGATCTGTGTCTTTCCACCAGCAGTTTAATTTACTGTGCTGGCAAGCTGAGAGCACTTGCACACAAGGGTTTAGGAAGAACAGGCATATTCTCCCACAGTCTGCCACAAATGAATTCATGGAGCGGTACACAAAGTAATGCAGCGTGACGAAGCATCAGCCAACCTGCTGAAAAGCAGCCTGGTGTAAGACTAATCCAGCAGCAGGATTTTGCTCTGGGCCTGCTTTACCTGGCCCAGATAAGTCCCAAGTCACTGTACAGTTAAAGTATATTTACAGGTAATGCTGTGGAGTCAGTCTTGGGGACTGCCATCTGGTCTGAGGACTTGGATTGGCTGTACCCAAGTATGAGCATTTCCTCAGCAAAGTTCAACCTGTTCCTGCACCCTCCCTATTGCACTTCGCCTGTGCATCTCAGGGAGGAGATGTCAGTAGTCTGCGCTGGGTTGTTCTGCCATCATTCCCAGCAGGATAGTCTTTTCATTGATGGGGATAGTGGAGGGTGGTCAGCAAGTAAGTATTTCTGCCATCATCCTCATTGCTGGGTGGATGGCTTTCAGCCTAAGTTAGAGTACAGCATTAACCTTTAACCTGTGCTGCCAGTCCTGCAAGCAAGCAAACAATAAAGCATGTGCTTGCAGTGCTGTGATAAAATTATGTCTAGGGGAATAGGCCAAAGAGAGCATTTTGCTCAGTTTTAGACACATTTGGATTAATGCCAGCTTTCTTCCATCCTGATATAAAGAATATGGAAAGTATACATTAACATATAACCTTTATAGCATTAAATTATATGGGTATTAGTCCACAACGCACAGCCACACACATGTATACACTTACAAAATTATTTGGTCTTTGTGGACACTGATTAACAACTTTTCACATTTCCATACTTGCAAATATTGAAGTGAACAAATAATTAAGAACAAAACCCAGTCCTGAGAGTACTGTGGCATCACCAACATAGATTTGTAAACATGAATACAACAAATGTTCCCAAATAGTTTTTGTGTATTTGTTAGACAGGATTGGTTCAGACAACCTGGATGGGCTTTATAAGTCTCCTGATAGCAGATGTGCCATGAATGAAGAGCAGGACACTAGTGAAAGACGAACAAAGTGCCTCTTTAAACAGCTTTGATCTGGCAGGTCTTTGCAATCTTCTTAACTCCATTTGCAATTAAGTGATTTATTTTTTTTTCTAGAAGGACAGCCCCTTAACTTTCATCTGTCTGAAGATCAGGTTTAGTGAAGGGTAAGAGCCACTCTAAGTTTATGCCGATTGCCAAGGGGCTGGCGCAGTCCCGGACACCACCGCCAGTAACATCTGAGCTGCTTTAAGCTACCCTGGGACAACAGAGCCCCACTTCTGCCCTCCCTTGTCATCCCTTGCCTGACCGTGGTGGGGTGGCGGGCAGATGGGATAGAATAAAGTTGCGTTCAGGAGGGGTTTTCAGCTGTAACTTTAAGCAAACCAGAATTATCAAGGCTGAGGATCAGTCCTGACAGGTTTTATCTCCTGGGTCAGCTGAGTAGAATGCAGTTTACAGGATGTGGCTTGTTAGTCATTTAAAATTGGACATCCTGTTTGCTTTGTATGGATGTCAGGCTGTGGTAGCACTTAAAAGCAAAGATTTCTCAAGGGTCCCTGGCTAAACTGTCTTCTTTCCCCTGTGCCCATGCACTTCATTGCTTTGAGTGGAACCGCACCAGATTACATGAGCTGAGAATCAGGCCTAGGCTTTCCAGTGAGGAAAAGAGAAGTGAAAATGGCAGTCAGTCCTGCTCACATGAATTTAAATATTAATTCAGATTCTATCTCTTTCACACATACAAATCTGCTGAAATTGCATACGAGAAGTTCCTCTCATACCATCTGGTAGAGAATAAAAATCACCCGGACCCATTCATTTTCTCTGTTAGGAGATCCCCTCGCTTGGGTAAGCACACCAAGCATGCACGTTTACCCTTCTGCCACCTGTGCCGGGACTGTGCCCGTCAAACAAACACGGCTGCGGAGATCTGCAGCGTGGTAGTCCTCCTCTATCACTGTTTTGTACATGTACCTTTACATGGTTCTTCAGTTTTGGGGGGTCAGATGCTCTGGGTGGGTATCAGGTAACCTCTATATAGCAGAAACATTAAAAAAGTGTGGGGACGCTTGGTTGACATTGTCTGACACTAACCAAAAGAAAGACAAAAGAGATCTTCAAAAAGCCAGTGACACTGTCAGAAAACCAAGAGGCAGTTTGGGAGAGAGTGTGATGTCCTGAAAATCTGCATTTGAGAGAGTGCGGGGAGACTATCTTTGTCTAGAAAACCGTTGAACAGCATGAAAAACTCATTTGTATGCTTTAGAGGTGCAGAATCATTGGATGCTATTTTGTGCAACAAGCTGGTAGCTCACACTACCACTGACTGTTCGTACTAGTTTGTCAATGTGATGCCTGACTCATACATTAAAAGACCATTAAATGGACTTGCTAAAAAATCCATTGGCAAATGAGGTGTTTTGCATGTTAGCTGCAGCATCGTGCCTGACTGCTGTCCCCGTCAAAGGTGCACACCAACTGTAACGTCATTTCTGAATGCTAACTGCTAAATGTAAGTCACACCACATATTTAGTCCTCACAGAAAGGCTTTCGATACCCATGCCATGAAACTAGTAGCCGTTTCTTTCTTTTTGGCTCACACCTGTCCCGTTTTCTTCTCTTCCCCTTTTCCCCATATTTTATTTTCTTTTTTTTTTTCTGACTGCTTATGCTTTCCCATTCTAACCGCGTCTTCATGTTTCTCTTTGTCTTGTGCAGAGAAGTTTCTCTTTAGCCTCTGCACAGAGCTGGCAAGGGGACAGCCGAATGCAATGAGCTGTCTGGGATAGGAAATGTCCGACTGCAAGGATCAAAGTTCTTCTTCAAAGAGACAGAAAGTCAATGTTGTGTAATGTCTGAGTTCCTGGTGACCTCCTCAGCAGTGAAATGGGAAGAAGGATGAGCTTGTGATTATCAGGCTAGTCTGGTGACCTGGTTCAAGCCCCCTCTCTGCTGCACACTTCCTCTGTGAGTCTCAGCAAGTCCCTTACAGCCTGCTGGATTTTTGGACACCTATGCAGATGTGGGACTTTTCACAAATGTATGACAAATTTTGAAAATCTGACAAGGAATCATCTGCCTTCTTTAGCACCAAAATACTCTTCAACTGGTGGATATTTTCTTCTCCCAGTGCCTCCATTCCTTTCTGTAAAATACTGATTTCTTGCCATGTAGATGAGACAAAACCTCTATTGGTGGTGGAGCTGTGCAGACAGTGCTGCACTACATGGGTGCCATAAGGGGAGAGATATTCTGCTATATTTGGCTCTAGGGCATGGAGACACTCATGCATAGCTTATTTAAGGCCCAATCTCATGAGCCCCCTCTGAAATAAATAAATGGCCCTTGTATGTGAAAATCAGCATTATGTATATTTGTTTAAAAAGAAGGGATTCTTTTTTGGTGATGAGAAAAGAATATACATTAAAATACCCAGGCACAAACACTTTTTAATATTTTTTTTGGCACCAGTGGGCTCTTTTTCAGTTGATTTTGTCAGCCACATTTCCTTTCTGAACAGAGGTTACATACAACAATTGGATGAACAATTGTAGAAAACTCTCAGGGGGACATTCTTGAAGCCAAGCCCACATGAGATCATGTTATGAGTGTGGCTTGGCTGTGCTTTTATTCAGTAGGTGATCTCATTCATTTAAAGTACTAATAATTTTAACAGGGAATAACTGCAGCTATCCAAAAGTATAGCAAAAAAGTGATCTTGCAAAATTTCCTGTGAGTTTTGCACAGAAATATCCATTTCTGTGCTAGCTGATTGGACGCAAGCTGGATACTGCTAGTTAGACAAATGAATAAAATAAGTTTAATACAAGCAAATAAGATTATTCACTACAGTGAAGGCTTTACCAGGTTTATTGTTTTTGTCTAAATATGCATTTTATAGGCTGCTTTTAGATTGTTAGCTTTTGGGAAGGAGACCATGTAAACATCTGCATTTCTACCATTTCTGTCTCACTGGGGGTCTTGCTAGGGCCTCTGGATACTATCATGATATAAATATTAAATACAATCTAACAGATTAAATATCCTGGGACAGGTTAGCCTGTGATTACCCCTGAAATGCCTACAGAGCATTTCCTCCAGTGTTCCTCAATAATGAAGAAATCCCTGGCTGGACCAATTATTTGCAAGTTCAAGAGGCAGTGCAGGCTCCTGGCTAGAAAACTTACTTGGGCACAATCAACTGAAAACTTTGAACTGTCTCTCAGAGCAAAAAATAAAAATGTTTACAGCCAGAAATAACAAGGCTGGGAAGTTAAATTAGAAGCAGGGACCAAGAAAGGCTTTGCCTAATTCTGGTTTCAATCACTGACTGCAGCAGTCATCAGGAGCAGGCGCTGCTGTGGGTTTGAGAATAATGACTTTATTTTAAGTAGACAGAAGTTGTTGGCTTGACCCAATTGCTGACAACCAGCCTCCCCTAAACACCCCACATGAGGCCAGATCCTGAAGTCCTCCTGTGGTTTTTATCCAAGCCCGTTCTCACTGCAGTCAAAACTTGAGCAGACACAGCCTCAGCATTTGGCCTACACCTATCGCAGACTCTTTTGGTCTCTTAAAACCACCATAAAAAATAGATCCCAGTGCCCAGGTTTCATTTTCAAGTCTCAAACTCCTCTGCACTGTTGGCCTGTTTTTTCTGCAGTGAGTTGAGAGTGGGATATAAATTACAAGTCTCTCCACTGTTAGCTTCTTGCATCTCTCGGGCTCATGTTTCAACAAAATAATAGATTGCCAGCCTTGACCTCGTGCAGCAGGCACAGTGTATGGCACATAAGCTTGATCCTGCCAGGTGTGGAGCAGCTTGGGAATATACAAGGTCCCCTTCTCTGAAAGCAACGAAACTAGATGTTACTCAGCTTCTTGGAAGAAGAGACCATGTTAGCTTCCCTTGGGCAGTCTTCCCAGTCTGGCTTTCCCAGTGCTCATGACCACAGCCTCCAGACAAGCACCACAATATAAATGTTGAAATATATGCTTTTAAAAACCAACAGGGAGGTGAACAACTGGAAGGACAGCAGCCTCAGAGAAGAAAGGCTAACAAACGCATGCACACAGTCATTAGAGTACAACGGACAGAAAACCAATGCAAGAAAAGTTGAAACTGCTGCTCCCTGTCAAGAGGAGAGATTGTATGATCAGTGTGATTCAGCCTGAGACCATTAAGCCATAACATTGAGGAGAGTCGATATTGTGATTTGGGACACTAGACTGTAATTTTGGAAGGTTTGGGTTGATCGGCTTTTGTTTCCCCACTTTCTGTTTTTTTTTGTGGGCTATTAGGACACCTTATCTCAACGTGTCTCAAGTTCCCCTTTGTTTACATGCATCCGTAGGGAGGCTGTTTCTTACTAGAGGGGCTGGTGCTCCTAGATGCTAGTGAAACGTGAATAATCTCTGTCATGTGGTGCTTAATGTCTCCAAGTAACTCAGTGGAAATAATTGATTTTTTTTTTCTTAAATAATGACTTCTTAGCAAACACAGAATGAATCTGAATTTCCAATTCCCACCTGATTGCTCTATGTTATTTCAATAATTTGCATCTGAGCTTCATTAGGTATCTCAGTGTGATATCTGTCCTGAACAGCAGTCAAGAAAATCTGAGGTTTGTACAGGAACTACAAGAATTTTCAGAGCAACTTCAATTTGAAACAATTTGGTTTCTCTTTCCACTGGATTGAATTAGTTAATTTGGAGAAAGTACTAATGTGTTGTTATGTATAGGTTTATCCTAGCGAAACTTTCTTGCTGTTCTGAATGTGACCTTCCACAATGATAATGTGTCTGCCTGTCTAGATACAAGGAAAGCCTTTGTGCACTCTTATAAGTGAATTACAGTGTTAAAGCTGCTTTTCCTGAGCGCCCCCGCCCCCCCAGCCCCAGTTGATGTCTGCTGCATTTTGAGTTGTATGCCTCTAGAATACTCACATAAATTTAGGAGCCTGAGTGTAATGGCACTGTATTGGGCTGTAGCTAAAGCAGTTTAACAGGAAAATAAACTGAGCTGTTGGAACAAGTATTAGGGGATCTTTTAAAGGCAGAGCTATTACTGCTGGCATTATTCCAAATGATTCCAGCATGAGTTCCTAATGTGCTTTTTCAAAGGACCAATAATTAAAAGCTGGTTTTGTTTTTTTCCCCTCCACCCATCATTTTCTCATGGTAAATGCATAAGTTGTAGGGCAAATAATTTATTTGCTTGCCACCACAGTAGCCAGAACAGCTTTTTTGTTTTCACTCTCTTTGTACCAATCTAACCTACACCTGTGCCTGTGGTGGAAGTGGTTTGGCCCTATTTGGTAGAACTGGCTTTTAAGACCTCAGGCAGCACACGAATACGCTGTTCCGTGTGGCCTCTGACGAGGCGCCCTCCTCCCGCATCCCAGAGCTGTTGGCAGCTCTGGGGCTCCGCGGCTGGCACCACCACCTCCTCCTCAGCTTCCTCAGCGCCAGACCAGATGTCCTCAGGAGGAAGAGACTTGGGGTCCGGACTGCGCTGGCAACTGGCTAGGTCTGAAGTGCTGCTGCTCCATCACCGTGCAGCCACTGCTGCAAGTGCTGGGTGCCTCCAGAAAGCATCCCAAATAGGAGAGATCGAGAGGGAAGCCCTGCTAGGTTTAGCTTTCGCTTTGGAAGTGTGACCCTGAAAAATTTCTGTCACTGCTGGCCTCAGAGGATGGTGTGTAATCTTTGCACCTCTATACCACAAAATCAGTAGAGTTTGGAAATTGCATTTAAAATAGGTTGGCAAATCAAAGGAAATGGACAAATGTAATGAAGATATGCATGCTCTGAGTACTTCACAGTGGGTTCATGTAATTCCTCTGAATGCCTTCTAAAGTATTAGCACCAAAGAAGAATAATTAAGTAAACTATTAATAACTCAGGGACACTCCCTGTCTCAAATGTACTTTAATCTTATAAATGTAAGGTCAAACCTTAAGAACGAAATGACTTATTAAAAATGAATGCTACAGAGAACCCCTGTCCCTTGCCACTACTCCAGCTGTGTTTGAAAGGTAGTACTTATTTTCTTTAATAACAGAGCTTAAAAAGGAGCATAATTAAATAAAAAGCTATGGAAATACATAGAATATTGGGGTCTAACTTGAACAATTAGCATCACTTTCAGTGAGCTTTCCATCATGCCAGAGATGATTCTTGTGAAACAAACATTTGGATTATTTTAGAGAGAGAGGAAAATTATGATTCCACTAGTAGTATCTTATGTCATCCAGCCAACATAAAAAATTATTATTTTTGAACATCCAAGTATCTTTTTGAGGATGTCACACAAATCAGGGAAGCAAGGAAACAAGAACTGGTTTTCTCTACCCCTTATTTTAAATGTTTTAGCTTGAAGGTATGTTATCAATGATTTTTTTTTCAGCCTTTTAAAATATTAATTTTATTTATTCCTCTCTGTGGCTTTGAACTGACCTTTAGAGTCTAGAAAGCAAAACTGAGTGTATTACTGATTTGTTTTCATTATACTTTGCGTTCACAAGTCCCGCTATTCATCTTTCTGCTTAAAAAAAATTGGATTCAACTCACCTAACTCCAGGCATCTAATTAAGGTACCTAAGTTCAAAGTATGGTTGATCTACTTGCCTTTTACTGTCAATTGTCACAGATAGGCACTTTCTGAGGGTGATCTTAAGCCACTTAATACTTAAGTACCCTCTGGAGGTGTCCTGTCTCTGTCTTGACAACAGAGGATACCTAGGGTGACATTGTGCCTAGGCTGTGTGTCTCATTTATGCACCTAAAATTAGACAGAATTAATCTAGACCTAAGAGGCTTTATAGTTTAATTTGCTATTCCATAGTGTATTGGTTGCTGGCATGGAAGTATTTTCCTTTTTTTTTTGAAAAAAAGAGAGTGTATGAAATGTGTGTATGTGCTTATACATATAAAATATAACCGAAGGATATTTGCATGCAGAAATAGAATTGAAAGGACAGGTGTCCCCCTGAGCCTGCCTCAGCATAGCAGAATGACTAGAGGGTCTGCTGAGATCCCCCTTGACAGGGTAGCCTGCTGTCTTCTTCCTCTAATAACATCTTTTTGCCCTATAGCATCTTCTCACCTTCAGTCACTTGCATTTTCTTTGCAAAGGATAAAGCACTTGCCAGCTACACAAACTAATAAAAACCATTAGTTGTCACTTTTTTATTTCACTTTTCTAATACATAAATTACCCCAAATCCCATGAAAATCCTAGACTGGAGAAACAGGTTTTTTTTTAGTAGTAGCTTAAACTCCTGCAAGAGTTCATCTGCCATCCTTCACACTATGGTCTTAAATCACTTACCTAGAAAAAGTCAATATATTGACTAGCCTATGTTCATTTCCATGTAGAGAAAGTATGGATTAGCTAGTCTAGTCCATCTTTGCACTCTTAGTGATATTGGCACAGTTACTTAAAAGATGTTGCTATTAATGCATCCCAGTCCTAGGTAGATCACACCCCCTGTGTCCCAGCTTTGGGACATCATACTTGCTCTTGCCATGAGAAAGAAGGAGAAATGATGTCCCGTTGCCTTTCACCTTTGAAGAGGAAGGCTTCATCTACACCAAGAGGCTAGTACACTGTGACTGCTTGGAGTCCTGCCCCTCGCTTGTCCACACGGGATTTGGCTGGGGCAACCCATGTACCCTCTGCCTGTGTTATCTCTTGCAGCACCCAAATCATGGGTTGTTGGTGCGAACCCCAGACTCTCTGATAGCAGCACAGGGTAGACCCAGAAACAACTGGGTCTATGAGAGGTAATCAAAGAGAAAGAGGATGAATGATGCTAGTGTTAGCTAGCTTGTTAGCATGGACAGCTTATCTGGTCACTTAAACAGCAACAAGAATGTTCCCATAAGCCAAACAGCTTATTTCTCCTGAAATTTTCATAGGAGAAAAATATAGTTGTTTCTATATGGAAATGCTTGGAGAGCAGTGCACAACTTTAACGGCAAGAACTCTCCTAGCACCTGTGTTACTGGTTTTGGACTTTTTAGTTGTGAGGCATACATCTTCTGCATAGCAAATACAAAACTTCTGGAAATAGGCCTTCTTTTCATGGCTACTTTTTCTGAAGGCTTAGAAGTGTCCCCTCCAAAGGTAGAAAACTATTGGCCTAGGTACATGGAAAAATAAGTTCCTTAGAAGTTTACTTAGACCTTTCAATGTATTCTAATATGTTATTATTGGTATGAGAACAGAATAGAAATCTAGATAGATTACATTAGATAGCTAAGCACTTTTTGAACATAATAATTTGGTTTATTTGGTAATGAACAGCTAATAATTACTTCATACTGAACACAGAGGTTTCAAATGTGATTATACAGGTTATATTTCAAAATCATATATTTAGATTTATACTTGGTAATTAGGAGCCTAAATATAGTTTAAATATGATGGCATTTATTTCCTTCATGTCTGTGTCACTTTCCAAGCTGAATGCACTGTATATACCTTACTCCAGCTTGGATAATTATTATCCTCTGTTTTAATTATAGTGAGTCCAGCATTGGAATTTCAGATACCAAAGCTCTCAAGGACTGGGAAATTTCATATTCTGAAATGAAACAAACTGTGTAGCTCAGATTCATTTCCAGCAATGAAATGTAACATGCCAGTGTGTGATTTTTGTATATTTTCAGCATTGACCTTGCTCTGCTCCTGCTGGAGTGTAATCTTTTACTAGAGAAGCTTTCAGGAATCCCAGCCTCAGCTTATCTTACAGTGCATCCAACACACTGGGGAGGTGTAGAAAAGTGTGGAAGCGTTCTCCAAAGCAATATATTACACTCTGCTATGGCATGGTAGGGGAACCCTGACATGACACCTATCAGGTGTATGCACAGCTGGACAATTTTTGCAGTGCTGCTTTGTTGTCATGGTTCCAAGGGCACCGTCGGCGCTGACCATCCCTACCCACCCTCTGGGACTCCCCCCACCCTGCCCATGGCCCAGGATCCCATTTAAGCCCCCTGGGGCCATCAGCCCCTGCCCAAGTGATGCTGCAGCAGTGCTGGTTTTCAACTCCCTGCAGCCATGCCCTGCCCAGCCATGGGTCGCATCGATTCAGGCCCATCCATGGGCCAACATCCCAGCCCGTCCCCATCCCCAGGGAGGTGACTGGTGGTCTAGATGCTTGGCTGAACCTGGCTACAGTCTCTGGGTCTGTCCCGCTCCCTAGCTGGGGTACTGTGGGGCTGGGCCCTTGCAATCAGGTTGGGACAGCATTCAAATTCGCAACAAGCATTTAACTTTCTGCTCTTGGTACAGGCTCAGCACCGACATGCAATGCATCTCCTGGTGTTTGTCTTCTGTACTTATCATTTGTTTTTATCAAAATACTCATTGACCCAGGAAGGCTTAGTGTCTTTCATGATTCACCAGCTTGTTAAGGCTTAAGTTGTTTGGAGTAGGCTCTTTTCTGTTTATTATTCTCTTCTTGTGATATTTAGTGCAGCTCACAACATATTAGCCTATGGTGTTGGAAAAGCTAAATCACCAGTTAGACTAGAGTACATCTGAGGGACTGGATGAGTGGGATAAAAATAATCCCTGGTGGAATTTTGTTACCTTCTTTGGAGTAAGATTAAAATGGAATTTGACCCATAGAGACAATTTTCCTGCATTTGCAGTAGCAATATTATCCTTTTAGTGAATCAATAATGAAAACATATGCTACTTATGCATAAGTTATCTCCATGGAGGCATTTGCCACGTAAGTCTTTACATTTAGACGTCTTAGAAAAGTAGTCCATATCAATAATTTATTCTTCACCATGTGAGCCAGACCATCAGACCATTTTATTCCAATACACTATTACATTATCAACATACTCCACAGATGTTGTCCTTGTTGACAAATGAGACTGTTGCCTGGTCTCCTTGTTGTATCATTACTTATAATCATAACATTGCCAAGAAGTATAGTTTGATCCCAATGCAAATCAGGCCTTCATTTCAGACAGAAGTGCTCAGAAGGAATACTTAACGCGTGAAGTTTCTCTGTCAGACAAATTGATTAAATGTAGGAGTTAGTATGGGATAAATAAAGGCACATTTTGAATTTCAGGAATTAAGGAGATATTACCCAGTCTGTTTATTCATCCCTGAGAGATTAGTAGTTTATTCCACTGTTTATTATTGTAGAGAGTTTTTCCTGTGTATTCAGAACATCAACTAGCAAATTTTACACAGGTCTTCTGTTTGAATAGGAGATAACACCTCAGCATCTTGGTGTAAATGACTTGTTTCAGTGTCATTTCAAGTTTTTTCATTTGAAATAGTGAAGGGGTGTGAGGGTGGTGAGCATAGAACATGCCATAACCCATGTGTTTTTGAATTTTGTGTAAATCTTTAGCATCACAATGCCCATATGGTTCAGATTAATGGCTTAAGATGGTCAAACAAATAGAAATGTACTCACATTTTGCAACGCCACTAGGTCTGCTTCTCAAGCACCTCTTGATATGTTCTTATTTGATAAGTTTCATGAGGTTTCCCATGTTAGGTAGCAGTGTTTCAAAAATTAGGTATGGTCTCATCTCCACTTCTCTTTGTGGTCCCCAGCTAGAAATCCTCCAGTCAATTTCTCAACATTGGGAGTTAGCTTCTCTGTAGTTTTCTGAGGAGTGCTGTTGCACAACATGCATGATGCCAACTATTAGCCTGAGGGCGTAGAAACTACCAGCAGTATGCCTGCTGTAGCTCTGCAGTCAGGGTTCTTGTACAGTCCTATGAAAAGCAACTCCACTGGTGTTAACAGCTATGTATGCCTTTTGTTATCGATAGGTATCAAAATTAATAGGTATCAATATTGACAGGTACTCATACCTATAGATATTGAAATCAGAATTGAAACCAGTAAGTACGAATGCCTAACAATGCCTATTGATATGGATAGGTGTCAATACCTATTGATATCTATCCATATCATTACCAATTGATAGATCTCAAAATTGATAGGCATTGATTGTCTATCGATGACTATTGATATAAAAAGGTATTAATATCAGTAGGCATTGATGCTTATTGATATGAAAATCAATATCAAAACTGATTGGTATTAGACATTTGCTGATGCTTATCATTATAGGTAGGTATTGATGAAAATAGGTATCAATAATGATAGGTGTAGATGTCTATTAACAACAAGTATTGATATTCATAGGTACTGATAAGTATCCATACCTACTGATATTGCTACATATTGATAGATATCAAAATAGGTGGGTATTGGTACCTATCAATAGTTTACAATATCAGTAGGTATCAATGGATATCAATGTCTACTGATGTTTTTGATAAAACAGTAAGCATTGATTACCTACTGATGTTTATCAGTGCCTGTAGGCATCAATATATATCAACGCCTGTAAGTATTGATACCTATTGATGTCTATTGATATCAAAAGGTATTAATTCCTATTAAGTCTTCATACATTTCAATGCCTATCAATATCTATATGTATTGATACCTATAATAGGTACCTAAATCAATGTCTACCTGTAGATTCCTATCCTATTGATATGGAAAGGTATTGATGCCTATTAATATCAGTAGTTATTGATGCCTACCAATGCCTCTTGATGCCTATTGATATTAAAATTGGTATCAAAATTGAGAGGTTAATGCCTACTGCTAAGTATTAATATCCATATTGATAGGTATCACTACACAGGACAGATGTCAAAATTCATAGGTATTGATGGCTATCAACATCAAAAGTTATTGATAATTATCGACGCCTACCTGCATCAAAAATTGTATTAAAACCATTATATAAATAGGTAGGTAGACCTATCAATATGGATACATATCACTGCCCACTAGGTAATGATAAGAACTGATGTCTATTAATATTTATAATTTTTGATGCCTATGAACATTGAAAGGTATAAACACTAAGAGGTATCTATGCCTCTTGATTCCTATCAATATTGAAAAGTATTGTTATATATAACTGTAAATTCCTATTGATATCAATATTTATCTTTGCTTACTGATAACAATAGTTTTCATTATCAATAGGTATCAATGCCTATTGTTGGGTATCAATATAAATAGCTGCCAGTTTGTATCAATATTGATAGATATTGATGCCTGTCAATATAGGTTGGTATCAGTGCCAGTCAATATTGATAGATAACAATCCCCATTGATGCCTATCAATATCAACAGATATCCATACATAGTGACATTGATCAGTATTGCTATTGAAATGCTTTGATGTCTAAAATAGGTTTTGAAATAGATTTCGATAAGTATCAGTGCCTATCTATTGTAGGGCACCAATAAATATAGATACCTATCAACACACCTATTGACCCTTAATATTGTCAATAAGTATTGATGCCAACTCCTGTCAATAGACATCAATATCTATCAGTAGATATTCATACCCATAGGTAGTACTAGATATCAAGTCAGTAGGTATCAATGCCCATTGATATCGATATGCAGATCAAAAAGGATCAATGCCTATCAATATCTGTATCTCTCTGTATCAATAGAAATCAACGTCTATGGATATTGATTGATACTGATACCTATTGTGAGCTATTAATATATAGTTATTAATATATATATTTATATTTGTATGCATATATCTCTATCTATAAATATCGAAATACCCTGTTATCAATATAGATATCAATATTGATAGATATAGATTAATGTTTGTTTATATTTATATATAGATGTCTATGACTATATAGATACATTTAAGACAGAGCACACAGTACTTCCTGAGAACCCTTTTAGTTAGAGTTGATGCTGGAGAAAGAAGGAGGCAATTCTTTGCAATAACCAACATCTGAGTTGCATAAAAAAGCTGTGTGTGGCCTCCAAGCAACCATAAAAGATACTCCTTTGTATCAGCTTTTGTGGCATTGAATTCCTGATGGTATATCTTGTCCTTCATGTCTGTGGGAAAAATCATAAGCATTTATGTTTCTGAGAGCCATCTTGGACTGTGGGAAGGAAACACAAAATCCAGGACAAGAGACCAAACTTTCCTTTCTCCTTCCTCAAATGTGTAATACAATGGAGACGTCATTGTCAAGTGATAAATCACTCTATATGGACATATGTGAACTCAGTCAAGACCTTTCATGGTATCTAGGTTGTAGAAAATATTTTATTTTTGTAGTTGCAGGACAGAACAAGTGAGTTGGCCAGATATTCAAAATGGGCGATTTCTAATTTTACAAAATAAATGGATGTCTAAAGAGTACAGAATGGCTTGCACCCTGGTATCTCGTGGAAATCAAATAAATCTGCAAGCACATGACTCACAAATATGAACTTGAAAAATAGACCTGAGGGACTTGCTGTTTTGACCTGAGTCGGGGGCGGAGATGGGGGCAGGGAGAAGCGATCTAGATAATTGTGTACATATAAAAGGCCAAATTCTTAGGCCATAAACCAGGCACACACCCAATGATGTCAATGTGTTTGGCTTACAGGGGAAATAAAGCAACATTTTATTACATGCTAAGTGAGAATCTTTGCTTGTCCAGAACGAGGGAAAAGTGCAAACAGGTGCTGGCTCAGCAGGAATGGAAACTCAAGAATAATAGCGGCTTTTCCTTCGGCTCATACACATCCTGAAAGACTGAATTTCTGTCAGTGCCTTAATAAAGAATTATCTACTAGTCAATCCGCCTATGTCTGGGTTTGAGGCTATCTGCAGAAGCTTGTGACCGTGAGGCTGCTTGACATCATTTCTCCGTCTCTGCCTTTCACTCGTGCACAAGCCATTGCGAAAGCAACCCCCCTCAGTCGCGGAAGCAAGGGCCCCGCTCTCCTCCGGCTCGCGGGGGAAGAAAGGGGTCATTATTGACACATGCGAGTGATTTGAGAAGAGACTGTCCACCCCAATAGAAAAAGACTTAGTTGTCTAGTGAATCAGGAAATGTCAGACTTTCTGGAGGGTTAATGGGAGGCTTTAGAAACACATTAAATCTAATCTTACAGCACAAATGCTGATGACTTTATGCCAAGATCCTATAAATAAGCAAGAGCAAGAAAGAATACTTTAGGTGAAAGTAAGTTTTAACTGGGGAGCCAGGAGAGTGCTTTATTGCAACATATTGTTGAATTTCTCCTTCCATATAGAGCTGGCGATCTGCCTGGTACCATATGCTAAAATAGGACGTACCACAAGACCATTTGAACTGAAAGCAACGCTCGGGTTTTTTTATACTTACTGAACTTTAACTAAATGAATGACCTGGTCAAATCTGGAAGTGAAAGAAATTAATTCATTTCAGAGTTATCTACTTTAAATGGGCTGCGTAAAACTCCGGTCACTGCAGGGGCTGGCGGGGGATTGTATAACGCTGTTAACATAACCTTTCCACTTGAGTCAGAATCATCCATGCCTCTTCTGGTTTAGCTGAAGAATCATTAAAGATGGAATTCATAAACAAACACACTTTACATGCAACCTTTCCCCCTGCCATTTTACAATCTTATAGGCATTAACAGATGTAGAAGCACAGGACATATGGGAACAAGCAATAGAAGTTTAGTTAGTCGGGCTTAGTTGAATAATCGACACAGTTTTGTGCCATTTGCTTTTAAAGCAGTATCTTCTGATGTATCAGGTTTGAATTTTATTTTTAGGTCATTAGTATTTCACTTGTGACTTTTTTTTTCATTGCCTCGCTGCTTTGGGGAGATTTGCCTTTGCTAGTCGTTAGCAGGTTTTTACAATGTGGGCACAATTGGTTAATCCTATAATAGAAACCTGCTGTGTGGAGAGTGCTATTTTTACAGTACATACTGTAGCACAAGGCAGTTTTAGAAGGGGATACAGCTGCCATTAAATCTATACATCTCAAGAAGGGCCGTGAATAGCTTCTCCCTGCGTAAGGACGTGTCCTGCGGTTCTATTGTCCCGCTCAGGCTCTGAGTAACAGCGATCTTTAGCAAATCAATATCCTTACCTCTCCTTTTTGATTCTTTTTTCTTCCCTCACTTGATTCATTGTTCCTGAAAAGAAACGGAGCCGGTGTCCCCACTGACCTGTGGGTGTGCATTAGGCTGCACCAAACCGAGATGCGGGCGGGAGCATGGTGGGGCTCCCACCTCGCCTATGAGCCTCCATGTCTTTCCAGGGAAGCCAGGGTGCCAGTGGGAGAGGTAAGGCGTGGGGCAGTGGCCCTTGCTCCTGCAAAGCTGGTCTCTGACAACTTTCAGGTTAAAATTAGCCACTGTGGCTTAGGGGTTTTACCACTGTCAGAGTAAGCATCCAAACACCCTGGATGAGTCCACGTGTTCCTGCGGAGCCTCACGCTGCCTAGCTTGTCCCACAGGATGTCTGTGCCACAGCCTCCCTCCTCACAGCCCAGAGATGTGTCCTGATTCTCACCCGTCCCTTTTCCATAGCTCCTGGCATAAGGGGTCCATTGGAAACACGCTGTCTGCATGCGTGTGTGTGAAACGTGTGGGATGGGGGGTGGGGCAGGGAAACACGTGCTCATCAGGTTGCTCGTTTGGTGTAAAATCCATCCAGATAGCTCTGCCAAATGCAAGGGTTTCTATCTCGCATTTTCAGAGCCGCTCAGATCTTAGCCCCGCCTAGGTGCTGGGGTGTTGCTCCTACTGTTTTTCTCCCAAGACAATATAATTGCAATCAGATTAAACCAAACATGAGAAAATGTGCTTATGGACTAGATTTATAAATGTCTGGTCTGTTCCCACGTCAGTTTGACGAATGCTAGGCTTTAGTCCGTATGTTACTTTTAAGATTAAAAAGGGAAAAACATACAGCAGTGGTCTTGAGCAAGAGCTACATTTGTTAATACATCCTGAAAAATGCACATTTTTTACAGACTGGACATTTCTATCAAAGTTTAATCTCTCAGCAGCAAACATACAAGTATCATTCACGAAGAAAAAACTTGGTACATCTGTGCATTTATCAAGTCACAAAAGAATCCTTAAGGGGGCTGTCAAATTTTCCATGAATCATCCCAACCTGCATGCACCTCAACCTGAACCCTCTGGGAGAAGGCTAAGGCGACTACTGATGATTTACAGTGGCAGACAGCTTGGAGTCTCTGCCAGGGAGTAAGTAAATCGTGGTGGCTGTGTGACAAAAAGGATAAAGCACAGTCATTTTCAAATGCTCCCCTTCTAGGAGATCTGCAGAAAGTAATGAGGAGGTTTATATTCATTCCCACCGGCCTACACTTCCACTGGACAATGTTCTAAGGTCCCCAAGTATAAAAAGATTGAAAACCCATGCTGACGCATGGGGATGTACCCAGGCCTTCTCCGAGAGTCAGTGCCCCAGGGAAGACCAAAAGGCTCCTGTACACACACACACGCACACACTGATTTCACATCGTTGGGATTAAAAGCTAGAAACCTGGGCAATTTAAATGGACCAAACCCAAAACAAGTGGCAAAGGCTGAAACTTGATTACTTTTTTTGAAGACTTGTCCCCGATTGCATCAAAAGCTGGCCAGTTGCCTCAATTCAGTTGCCTCAATATAGGCATCTAATGTGGTCTGGGACACAGTAGGGTGTCTCAGGTGTGAGCAGAGGGCTGGCCGGCACAACACAAGAGCCTGCCTCTTGCAGAGGCAGCTGGAGATGGGCAAGATGCTCTCAAGTGGACCTTCACAAGGAGATTTAGGCAGCTGGGCTGACCCCTGGGTAAAGAGGGGTTTTGTCACCGCTTGCTTACATAGGGGTGAGTGTGGCATTATGGGGAGGGGCCTTTAGGACAGGAGGCCTGAGCGGATGCTCGCTTCTCAGTTTTGCAATGCCTCTAGTAACGCAACAGGTATGGAGAAGCACAAGAGTCGTACTGAAAAGCAAAAAAGCCCAGGTCTGTAAGAAAACAAGGCCACTATTCACTGATGCGTATCGAAAATACTAGAGCTGTGCTTTAGTCGTGAAGCTCACATTCCAAACCTTCCTAAAACTCAAAAGCTGTTTGGGACTATGTGTATCTCTTGATTTCAAGAAAGGTGCACATATTTGTGCCTCATTATGATGCATTTAATATAACATTTAACACATCATTAAAAATTATTATAAAATTAATACAAAATTACCATCCAGCAGTAGCCACTGAAGCCTCTAGAAATTCTGTTTCATGTCTTACTGACTCAATAGTTCACAGTTTTCTGTTATATATCAATATATGTTGTACAACATTCTCTGTATTAACAAAATTATTTCCTCTTTGAGTCAGGGTCATGAGATCGTGTTCAAAACCTGTCTGAAGAAGAGACTATAATTAAATTCACACATGTAATTGAATCCAATGTGTTGTATGTCCACTAGTTAATGCCACCCCCACAAGTATATGTATGTTTAAGTACACTTATGTATATACGTCTCATATGTCTCTCTAGATTTACGTGTACACGTGTGTTTGCTTGTGTATGTCGACTACTGTATACGTAGTAAACATTCTTTGGTATTTATAAGTTGGACTGCTGTATGACATCTATGATCTTAAAAGCTGGATTCAGTAGATAAAGTCACAAAACTCTTACAATAACAACAGCTTTCCAAAGATACAGCAGATGTCTGCGACACTAGAAAAGGAGATGAACGTGAACATTAAAATTCTCAATTATACTGAGGACTCCCTATGCCTAATTTAAAACCCATTATTTTACCATAAAATCATATTTTTGGCAAGGGGTCTTTTAAAATCTGATTCTTTAAAAACAATAATTATGCAATAAAAACTGAGGAGGTTTTCAACACTAGAATTATGTCTGCATTTTTTATATTGATGTATGTGGGGGTCTTCCCAGAGAGAAATGTGTTTGCCAGCTGAGTTCTCTCAAATCTCTCCATGTGTAATCTGTGGCCACGGAATATTTTTTCAAGCAGTTGGAGGATAATGAATATAATTATTTGAAAATATAAAAGAAGTCAGTTAGCAAGCGGACCTGGGTCTGTTCGTGTACTCTGAGCTAAGCCACTCTTACTGTACTTTTTTCTCCCTTCATTGCACCTCCTGTTTCTGAACTTAGTTTTATTATTTACATGTTAAAGCCTGGTTTAGACAGTATCCCTACTCAGAGAGTTTTTTCACTGCTGTTAAGAAAAATGGGGTGACAATGTTTCACACTAGCTCAGATTGGTTTTTTGATGTCATCGATGGATTTTGGTTTAGCCTCCCCTAACGTTTCAACAAAGCTTTTTATCTTTTGGGTTTTTTGGGTTGTGGCGAAATGCTAAGGCAGGGAGGGTGAGCACATTCTCCCTCCCCCTTTTTTTCTGTTATTATTTTCCAGTATCTCCTGCCTGCACAATATTCCTTGAAAGCAAATGCTTTATGCAAAGCAGCTGTCTAAGGAAGTTACTTTTACTTTTCTTTGCAGGGTGGCCTATTGAAAATGATTAACTTGACTGTGATGGGAAGAGAAAAATAATCTGGAAACATCTGGCAAATTGCAAATCAATGCCTAACATTTTCTTCCCTGTAGGATTTAGCTCAGAAACATTATACTTAATGGGTGCCTGTTTACTTAAAGCACTAAAGGTTTTGATGAGGAGGTTTTGGGGGTTTTGGTTTGTTTTTCTTTTCTCTCTGAGTTGTAGCTCTGTAATATTTTATCTCATACACCCGAATCCATAGGAAAAGATGTGTGAGTACAAGGTGGGTACAGTGCTGTGTTGAAAAGGTGTTTATTGTCCCAGGATGGCTTGTCATGTTTTGTATGCACATATTGAGACTTGAAATACGTGGAATTCATTTCCTGTGTTCCACGTGGCTAAAACGACAGCTGAAAAGTAATTTAGGGACAAAAACAAATAGAAGTTGCCAAATTAATCTTAAGAAGTTAAAGAAACTTTAGGGTATTTTTTAGAGGATTTCATTCAGTTCATTGCTTAAGAAATTAAAATATTTTTGTGAAATTTTGTGTGTGAAAAGTGAGTCTTACTTTACAGTATTTTAAAATACAAGCAAAAAGCATTGTGTCCCTTTTATACGCGTATTTTTTATTCAGACATTTTGTCACGTAATTTGTGGAGAGAATTTACTCTACAAAAATTACATATTTCATATTCACTATTTCTTACATATAATTTCTCAAGTAAGTGGTATGATGGTATCATTGTGTGGGAACAGAACAGAGAAAATGGGAGCAATGTATTAAGAAAAACAACTGCAAACAGACTTTCTTTTGTTGTTAAGTTTCAGCATTGTCTCCTGATGCTTTTATATTTTAGACACACAGCTTTACTAGAAGCCTTCTACAAATGTACCTTTGCATATCTACCTGTCTTCTCACAGGGGCTTCATTTGCATTCTTCCGATTGCCTTGGAGGACTAAAGGGTGTGTGATCACTTCCTCAACAACAGGTACCGTAACTCCAATTTGCAGTGCTCTGAGCTGTTTGAAGGGAGTGGAAGTTCATTTTAACTCTCCCCCTCACCATTTTCAGGCATTGCATGATTACAGGGATATGATCTACAGCTGCAGTCTTTGGTTGCTCATGCTCTGTACGGTACAGAAGCAAGAATATCAGCAGCATGAAATGTTGGTGAATTTGTGTCAACTTCTGATAAGGCACCAGGCAGATGTGAAGGTTGAACTGACAGTGCAGAGTCACTTCCATAGTCTAGCCTGAAGCGGCTGAATGACTCTTCCTCATCCTCTAGACCAACAAAACAGTTGATTTCAAACAACATTTTTTGCTTTCTGACCTCAGTTTTCATCTTGATTGAAGTAACAAGTAGGCATTCCCAGATCAATGGTCCCAATTGTAACGTTCCTTGCCTGAGGATATCTATAAGAATGATTTTATGGTTGCATTGACGGAGAGGTCTTTCAGTCCACATGTGTAACTTTTACGTTTTTAACCCTTTCTTAGCGGCCTTTTTCTTAGTTTTGCTTAGGATTTTTGCTTGCTAATATCCCAGTTTCATTAGTTGATTTGTGCTTTGCTCTATTGTGTAAAGAATCCAAACATTTTTAAAGGCAGATCATTTTTGGAGTATTTACATGTATATCAGTAAGTTGACGAAATATACACTCTTGAGGTGTCTGAGTTGTACCTGTCCTTCAAAGTATAAACTGCTCATCACCTTTGTGGAGATAAAAATGTGGCCCTTTTTGTCAAATTGTGTCCATCATTAAATTAAGTGGTTATAGGTAACTAGGCAAAGAAAACATGGAATCTGTGAAACATGTAATAGGTGAATTACGTTTGAGAAAGGCCATATTAAGAATTTCTGAGAGGATGCATTAGACAACAGTCCATTTTGAAGTATTCGAGTGAAGTGACTGATGAGTGTTAGGGATGTAGTTGGAAGGGAAGCATTTTAAGCCATAGTTTCTCTGCTATTTAAGTGCTGACATCTAGCTTGGTGCTGCAGAGAAGGTCATAGCCTCAAGCAACAGATATCCTTGGATTAGGCCAACAGGGTCCTCACACTTCATATCAAATCACTAAGGCTCTCTCAAAGTATAGCTCACACATTATTTTTACATATAGCCAGCCGCTTATATGTTTGTCTAATGTAAGAAAATGGAAACCCCAGCTAGCAGCCAGCAGTGGCCATTAGAATACAGATATGGTAAAAGTGTTCGCAAAGTAGTACATCTGGCCTGGATGAGTTTCATTCACCGTTTAGGAAGGGGAAAAATTTAGTCCAATGCCTGTGTCACTATTGCACTAGGGGTAGAGAGGGTGTTGTGCAGTATCACTGTAACAGAATCACACTAACTATAGCAGCATTTTCTAGATTTCCTAGAGGCATAACCCAGCTGTAGGAAGAAACCTTTGCCTTCCCAATTTTGGGATGTAACTACACCAGATTTCATCTTTCCTTGCGCGAACTGGGTATGTAGTGCTGGGTATGCTCAGTTTTGGTCTAGAGCTATATAAACCAACATAAAAGAAATTTTGGTTGGGTGAATCACAGCAGTTTTAAGAATAAAAAAAAATCTTCATGGCACTGACCTGATAGCCTTTTTTAATCCTCTGCTTATTTGTAATCTTTATTGGTGCGCAAAGGGTAAGCAACATTTCTTTCCCAATGTTTTCCCTGTCTCAAATGGCACTGCAATTTGGACAATAACATGCATAGCACATGATTAATGAAGCTGTGCACTGAGGACAGGACATCTGTGGGATCACAAAGAGCTGCTTTGTGTGCATGTTACTGCATGTTCAAGAAACTCCACAAATTGATAATTTGTTAAATTAATTGAGTTTCTCTGTGTAATGTTAATGTAACCTTCAGTTTGAAAAGTGCACAGATTTTTACCAAAGAAAAAAGGCAAGTAGTCAAATCCCCAGAGGGTGACTTAGGTCTGCAACTCACTACTTTGTCCTTTACTAAGGACATTAATATTACTCATGAGTTCTTAAAATGTAACTCATCTCAAAAAAAAAAAAAAGGTAAGTGTACTTTCAAATTTTTAGGTCATTTACGACCAAACATAATGCATAAAAATGTGCAACATCATAGGTGTCACAGCAATAATGAAGTCTGGTTTTTAAGGAGATAATTGTAAGTTGGGAATGGTCTAGACAAGAGTGCATACTTTGATCCAGCCTGTTGAAAGGCACAGAAAAAAAAAAAAAAAGAATTGCTAACTCAGTGCTTCCTCTAGAAAATTCAAATCTGGATCTTTATCTTGGCTATTATCTCTGAGCCATTGAACTAGGAGTAGAAAAGTCATAATAGGCTTGAGCGTAACTGGCTGGTTTTTGACCTTTAGCACTAACTACAAAGGGAGTGGAGAACCCGTCCTAAAATAATGACAAAGAACTTTTTACATACAAGATATAGCAAGTGAGGTAAGGCTGACAAGTTGCCATGGCTGCAGGGGTACTACCCTTTCCACACCAGAGGGAAGCACAGTACTTTGCAGGCTGAGAAGTGAGAGAAAGAGGTGGCTCTCTCTAATGGAGAAAAACAGGGAAAATATTACAAAGAGAGCCATAAGGGAAGGTAGTGCAACCTGACGTTGTCCTCTCTTCCAAAACTCTGCAGGGTCAGTGCTCTTATCTTATTGGTACAGCATCTAAACAGGAGCTTTAAGTTAGTGCATACACAGTGGCCTAAAGCCACATGAAATAGGAAAATATGTTCTTGTATTTGAATCAGAGGCTGAAATTATGGCATTCAGCAGTTCTATTGACTGCTCATGTTTGATAACTGAGACCCCAATGTCATATATATCTACTTAAATTCAAACAAGAGTGCATTTTTAATAAAGTCATGGAAAGAAGAAAGTAGCAGAGTGGTGGTTTAATGTATACTGCATGAATTTTCAGACTTTCTTTGCTTGGGGCTTGCGGATGGAGTCAGAAATACGGCACTGGGACTCATAACAGAATCATTTGGCTCTAAACACCTTAGGGCATTTCTGTTATGGCAGACTGACAGCTACCTAACTCTCTTTTTCACACATTTGGTCAGGGAGATACATAAGTGCACTTTAAGTGTTTTAGTTACCATAGCTAATTAATGTAACAGTAGAATTTAGGAGAACAGGGATTAGTATCAGTTGCTTTTAAAGGATGATACATGCTAGTTACTCGCTGGGGGAAGAATCAATGAAAAGCAATTTTCCTTGCAGTAGATGCAGTCCTGTTCTGTTCTTGCATGTACTCAAAGACATGTGCCTTAGGAAGGTAAATATCTCAGTGGTGAGCTGTAAAACCTCCAAAGATTAACCCCCACGCCGATCCTTCAGTGCCACGGGCACACTGTTAGCCCGTGATGTGATACCAGTTACCGTCTGTACAGGTGCAGCGGTATGGGCATAGTCCTGTTTAAAACGGTGAGTTGCAAACGTGCTGCCATGTTGGAGGCCCTGTAAATAGCACATATAACTAGATATACAGTGACTCTGAAAATTCCCAATGGGTAGAATCTAGTAATTGTGCATTGGCCTATTAAAAAGAATCAAATAGAAGTGTAGCAGCTTGTGTTTTACAGCCCTGGCTGGGGCGGGGAGCGTGTGTGTGTGTCTTTAACGGGTGACCAAATCTGAGTTTTGATGGATGGCATCAACACACTTGATCTTTTCAAAGATGGTAGATGCATAAAAATGTTAGCAGTCTTGGGGAACTGATGAAAAACATTCAGCTGATCAACGCTCATTCCATTTTAGCAAGGCACAACTTCAGGGCACGTAATTAGTATTATGCCTGACCTTGTTGTCTCAGCAACCATTGCAGGCCCACAGCTCAAGATCACATACACAGCCATACAAAGCCATCAGAAAATACATCTGGTTTCCATAAGAATCTCAATATTTAGTTAGCTCTTACACTTTGTACTGAAACATATGTATGATATAATAAAATCTGGAAACTGCTGCAGTGGAAGAATCATGAGGCAAAACCGATACACTATACATTGGAAAAAAAAGTATGTTACCTAATGAAAATGTGCACTTCGCATAAAAAGCAGCAGAACATACTGAAATATTTATGTAGCCACCACATATTTAGTGTATTGTATTCTGCAAGCCACTGTGTACCCGATTATGAAATGTCTTTGTCAAAATAGTTCAATATACAAGTAATACGATGCAATATAGCTGGCTTCCTTTACTGTGTAATGAAGCTTGTATGTGGTGGTGCAATAACACTTAGCGGTCAATTTTTGTTCCAAATCTGTCTTCCTCCTTGCCTCTTGTGCTGAGAGACAGTGCAGGTTACTTGACAACTTTTCAGGGTATTGCTGTTTTTCATCTCAGACTATTGGTAATACTTTAAGAATTAAAAATTACTGTAAATAAGAACAAGTTGGAGGTAATTATTTGTTACTGTTGCATAAACAGCTTACCAAGACATTCCCTTCGCCTCTGAAAGAGTTTCATAGGTTTTAAGATGCCCAAGACAAAGACGGGTCTTTTTGCTTCATTCTATAAACACAGACAGGCAGATGAAACTAAAGAAATAATAATACCGGAAGGTCAGCAGTTTTAAAATTAACTGGGGTAATTAGGCAACTAAACTCAGTTATAAAGAGGACTGCTGGTTAGATTGTGTTCAAATTAGATCCTACTAAATTGCCTCCTGATGAGTAGCTAGGGTCAATAACCACTTCTGAACGTCTTGGTCAAACATCTTGTGGGCACATCAGAAAACACCAGGACAAAACTGTAATTGTCCATGACTCAACTAACGTAATGAGAAACGACTGAAGTGAATACATTTTACTGGTGTTGAAACAGTGTCCCAAATTGTTTTGGAAAGAGAATAAACCTATTTTTCAAAGTGATTTAATAACAACTTCTGCATTAGCAATGTAATGACAGCAATTTCAGGAAAAAAAAGAGGAACTTCCCTGAAAAATAAACACTCATTGAAAATCTATCATGGCATCAACTCATGGAGACCTACTTCATCGCCAACAAAATAATTCAAACGGAATGTGTATGTTTGGATATTATATGATAGAATTCTAGGGTCCCTGCATCATTTTTCTATCTTTCTCCCGTAAAAAAGACTTAATTTTATAGTGATTTTTAGATATGCAGGAGCTCTCTCTTTTCTCACTTAAAAAAGGAGTTTTGCATACAAAAAACCCACTTCTCTTTTCATTCAGTGAGATAACAAAGCATTTTTTGCATAAATTAGAAAGAGCTTTATGGTCATTTAGCCATAATGTAGTGGCTAAGAGGTATTTAAACATTTTATCTTGGTTTTATATGCTTTCATTGTTAACTAATACAACGTGTGTGTGTGTGTGTGTGTGTGTGAACTGAATGAAAGAGAAAAGGAAAATCTTCATCGCTTGTCAGGAAACTCAAACAGCAAGCATTATTGTCAGAAGAAAAAGCACTTTTGGCAAAATTTGTTCCTGTATGGTGGGAAAAGTAGGTTTCAGAGACAGGCACAGGACGAACCTTGTATTTGGGCAACTGGGGAAGGTGCAGAACACCTGGAATGGGCTGAAATTAGAATGACAGTCCATGAATGGTGTGAGTAAGCTGAGTGATACAGCGCATTTTGGTGGAAGCTGGTAAAGCTCACGATGTAATGAGTGCATTTAAATATGTCATATTCTGCAGAACACAATGTAGAGAGTTCAGGGAAATGTTATTAATATTTCAGTGTGCATCTTTTTATATGAAATATACATCTTGTGTATGCAAAGTACAGTTTCAGGAGCTCGCTGAATTCTGGGGCTCAGATATAAGTGCCTCAGCATTGAGTCTGAATATTTCATTACATCATAAATATCATATGTTTCAGTATATAATGGAAGACAGATAACTAAATATTTGATTTTATGCCAGCCATAATGACCCTTCATATGAAGAACTGTTTTCATCATCATGACCCAATTACAAATGCACTGAAAAATTTGACAATAATTTCAGGAACTGGTAAAATGGGTCTATATTAATGCTGGATGTTGTAGCAATGTGGCAATGGCTCTGTAGTAGTTTATGCCCAGCCTTTATTATCATCAAAAAGCCCTGCTGCTTCCAAAGTAAGAGATAGTGGTTCTCTGACAGCTTTCCAGGTTGAGGTTTACTTAGTACGTGAGGTCCCCGTCCACCTCAGGCTACCGAACCGGCTGTTCTGTGCACAGCTAGATCTCAGTTTCACTCATTCCCTTTCTTTAATTGGAAAATACCATGTCTTCCCCTAGCAATCAGCTACATAAGTCACTAAATATCTTAAGACCACTTAGTATTCATAGGCTAGTGCTCATTCCCGCTCAAAACCTTTATATTTATGGCACTCCAGCAAATGCAGCCTTTATAATAAGAAGAAGCTTCAGACTGCAAAGTTCACATGGCTACTGATGTTGTGTTAAGGTGTAGAGGTATTTACGTCCAAGGCATTAGTCAAGCTATAGTAGAAATAAAGACAATGGTTTGGGTTTGGTTTGGTTTATTTACCCTATATGTCTACAGTGCTTACATCGGTGCTGTGTTATTTGACTCTGTCCCCTCCTTGTTCTTTTCTTACAGTGCGAGCTTAGACCAGTGAAACTATTTCACACATTTTGTCTGTGGGACAGCCTGTTCTGCATCTGCGGCAAGGCTCAGAACAACGCTACTGCAGGGGAAGCGAGAGACTGAAGATTTCTACCTAAATCCCTGAGGAACGGGTAATGATGCTCTGGTGATGCAAAATAGCATCATGATGAATATAATGATGAATAGCCACAGCTATTTTGTGACGTGTCTTTAGAGATTGTATTGCAGAGAAAAACTAGGGGAAAACCAATGCAAATCATAAGATTGAACCCGAAGGATGTTAGACACAATGAATGGAGTAAAATAACGGCTTGCCTGCTGTTAGGTCTTCACCATGGTATACATTATTAAAGGAGGACTGACAGAGAACGATCTTTTTTTCAGGAACTTGGGCTTAGGGGATATTGTTCTGCCTAATGTCTTATGCCCCACTTGCAAGCAAACTGAGCTTCAGTATTTGTAATGTCACTGGTTCCCTTTCTCCTCCTTCTCTCCCCCTTTCTTTATCCCTTCTTCCTTTCTCCTTGATTACACACATCCTTCCCTGGTTGCTGTGACATCTGTCACCACCACCTTTCTTTTCCAGCCCCTTACAGCTCTGAAGGAAGGAAGCACACTTCAAGCCATAACACCCTGGTTTGTCAAGGCACTAGAGCGGCCCTAACCCTAGTGCAGGAGCGGATCTCCGATTTTGCAGACCAACACATGCTTCACCCCAGGCCTTGCTGAAGCAGGTCCCATGGGAAAGCCCGATCCCGCAGTAGGAAACTGCTGCGCTGGAGTTGCAGGTCTTGGTTGCACTTGCAAGGTCAGGAAGCACTTGCAAGTTCTTTGTGAAATCTGGTGTTAGGAGGAAATGTCAAACTGCTGGATTATGCCAAATGGGTACAGCTAAAAGCAAACAGCAGCAAAACCACCAAATTGCAGAACATATGCTTCATGCAAGTCCAGAGGATGCCTGGATAGGACTAATTCTCTTGGCTCAACAGCACAAGATTATTACAAACCCAGTCTCATAAATTAGGCTGTATTAATTGTTCTTCAAGCTAGAAGTGGTATGTGAAAAGAGCTTCTGTGGGTCAGGATTTCCTCTTGTGTGCTCGTTTTCACATCTGCGAGGGCCAGAGACGAGAAAGCGTGTTTAAATTTGCGAGGAGTTTTAGGCATCCTTCCTGAATGAGAGCAGCTTTCCTGAATAGGGAGGCACAGTCAAGGAAATTAATGTGCCTGCATACCTACACGTTGTGAGTCTGATCTGATGAGTGTTTATGGAGTGCGGTTGCACTTCCTCTACATCAGCGCAAAGCTAAATTATTTGCAGTATGTTTCAGAGGCATTAAGTTCAATCCTCACTCCGGAAAGTTAGTTAGTTTAGTAGAAGTTTTGCTGGAGAAGATACTACAGTGTATGAGTCCGTCTCCTCCAAAGTTGCACCTCAGGTGATATCGTGCTCTGCGCACACTTCAGTGAGAACACCTCTCATCTGCGCTGCCCTGCTGTCCTCCATGAAGCTATTAACCTGGGGAAAACTAGAGATGGGTTTAGGTAGATCCAGGTATTTTTGTCTAGCTACATTAATTCCCCTGATAATTTAAAGCTGAAAAGCATGAGCCAGTAAATACAACACGACATAAAACACAGGAAAACAATAGCACAAGAAAGTGTGCAAAGAATAATTAAACATCAGTTCAGAAAGGAAAAAAAAAAAAGGCCACAGAGAATGCAGGCCTGCCTTAAAGGGATAGGAAAGTATTTCAAGGAGGTGCAAGCACTTGTCTCGTCTGCCACTGTGCGTGGGGATGAAAGGAAGGCAAGAGTCTTCACACCAACCCCCAGAAATCCCACATTTAAAGGGAGCAAATACTGAGCATTGACTGTAGCTTATGCCTTTCTTAGACAAGAAGCAAACAAAGAAATGAGGGGTAGCTGCCGCCAAGTAACTTCTTAAAATAAATTGTGCTCTGTTCACAAGGGTTTGAAAGCACAGCCATGTCCCTTGACATTTTGGGCATGGTTGTTTCAGTAGGATTAGCAGAATGTAATTTTGCGGTAAGTGGTCTTGCTTCAATTGGACTTGCTGTTACTTTGGTCTTTCAGTACCAGCTACATATGCCGATTACAAAACTCGCTGTCGCTCCCAGCAATGGGTTGTAGACAATTAAAACACTAAGCAGAGATTTGTGGGTTTGTAATTTTCCTGTGGAAGCTGCTGTTAAAGGAAATGTAGCCAGACAGAAGTTCGACACCATGGCAGGCTGGAGTATTTAACCTTTATCCATGAACAGATCCAGGGGCTCGGGCCTGGACTGGCACTTCACTCCTCTGCAGGGAGAGAGAAACATGGACCCTGCTCCCTGGGACATGGGTCAACATTGTCACAAAGAAGGATGAGCACGAGATTCTCTCTCATCCACATTTGGACAGCTGAGTATGGCCTGAAATGATGAGGTCAGGTTAAAAAAACCAACAAGACAGAGCTAGCAGAGGCTTAGCACAATTTCCCAAAGCACTATATATTTATTTGTGTGTGAGTATGAATACAGAAGGCTAATTTTAGTTCCTGTTTTTGAAAATGTTGGCCCTAATCTACACAGACCATCATTTATTCCCTGCCCTGCCCCCTCCACTCCCTCCCATTTTTTAACAGATGGAAATATCATTTTCCAGAGCTAATTTTTTCCAGGTGGAAGGCCTCCAAACTATAAAAGTGAATTTCTCACAATCATCTACAGACAGAATTAATACCAGAACTTTAAATGAATTGGAATTTACTGTCAGAAAGTTCCAGTTAGGTAAGTAGCAGGCAGTAGCAAGCCTGAAAGGCAGTAGGTTTGGCTTTGGCTTTTTAGTTTTCTCTTTTGTTTTTGTTATTGTGAAAACTCAGTGAAAAACTGGAGGAACAGTGGCACCACTCCAGCTTTGCCCCTTCTGTGGATGGAGTTAGGCAATAATTATAGCACAGGGCAGAGGCCACAGCTCCAAAAGTTCAGCTACCCATTTTAATCATTTTCAAGCCAAAATCACGTCCAGAAGCAAAGTTGTTTAAGCACAGCTCTGCAATTCATTCTGCCAGCTACAGACACCTGCAGAGTCACCAGAAGATTACTCCTAATGCAAATAATCCATCCCATGGCATGGAGTACATCACAGAGATTTAGTTACTACCGTCGGTGAGGAAACCAGAGATCTGTGGCCAGAAATATCACACAGATGGGCCTGTTTGAAAATCCGCTGCATCCTGGGCTTTCAAACCTTAAAAACAGATGAAGTGATTCCAGCGTGACCCCTGCTGTGATATAATGGATGCTGTCTGTGTGTGCAGTGTTTGTCGTGATTTACCTCTTGCAATTCCTGGCTTGTGTAACAGACGGCAATTCTGAAAATGAATTACTATTGATTAGACATCCTGCGCTATTGAGTTCTAGGCAATTTTATGAATTTATTTATTTGAATAAAAGCTTTTAATGACCCCACTAATTTCAAATGGCTCTAGCAAAACAGCAATTCTTCTTTCCTTTTTTCCTGTTTGTGAACAGCCAGATACATACTTCTGGGCCCTGTTTATGCCAGCCATGACTTGTTGTCACCCTTGAATGGACGGAGCTACCCGATTAAAATTACAGCGTGGGTTTGGGGCGGAGGAGAAGAGACCCTCTCTGGGGGATTCAGTCTGCACTCAGAGTGCAGGGGGAGCTCTTGCCCTTCTGCGGTGGGTGGAAGGGGTCGAGCCCAGGCCCCAGAGCATCGCTGGGGCAGAGCATCCCTCCGGCAGAGCATCCCTCCTTCCGCTGAGCGCAGGAGCAGCAGGCTGCAAATAAAGGACTACTGACAATACACCCGGGGGCCAGGCCCCTTAATTACCCCTCAAGCCCCCCTGCCAAAAAGAACATTGTGCTGAGAAAGGAGAGGATTAGGTCCTGCTCTACTAAAGACAGGATTGTACGGAAACAAGCGAAGGTCCTAAACAGGCAGCCTAGGGTTTGGAACGGGCTGCGTTTTAAAGTCTAAATCTTGCAAGTCTAAATCTTAGACATATCTGCTTACTGTAGAAATAAACACTGAGGCAAAATGTAATCTGGCACTGAGTTGTGCTCCCACAGAAGTGCTCACTGGAGTCAGGCTCTGTGTCCTCTCTTTAAAAGCCTAGGAGACGTCTGCAAAGGTGTTTCCAGTGCATGTATGTTAATGGTCTTTTAATAGGAATTTTTACTGAATAACCTAATGCGTGAGAATAGCACGCACATTTCAAAAATCATCAACCCACTTCCCCTGTCAAAGGAAATGGATTAAGCAGCATTCTCAGTAGCACAATGGACTTGAACGAAGGAATAACATGGCTTTTGATATATGATAGTTTCAGGAGACTGACACAAAAATAGGATTAAGAAACTCCTCAAAGGCACCTATAAGGAACTTTTTCAAGGCCTGGAAATAGCTTGTATACAGAACATCCTCCTTTCATTTGGCCAAAAAGAATGTGCTTACACGGCAAAAAGGACAGGGGGTGGGAGCTATGTGTGGCTTCCTGCGATTATTTGCAACCATAATCAATGCAGTACTAATGTACCAAGGTATCAGTTCTGTAAACAGCCTTGAGTAGGCTGACTACGGAATAATACGATTTTTAAAAGAGGGAGAGAGAGTGAGAGAGGCAGAGAAGGAGGAAGAGAAGGAGCTCAAGAGGGGCTGCTGTATTGCAAGCAGAAAAACAGGTTCCTGAAAGATGGATCTGGGCTCAGGCAGGCACTTGAAGCCTTTAAACAAGCCCTGCAGGGAATTAAACTCTCTACCTTACTGTAAAAATATGCAGCGATAAAATGGGCTGTTTATGACACAGACTATCTACAGATTTAATTGAAATTTGTCAGAAACAAATACCTCCATGAATGGATGCTGAATTTAAGTGCTTCAAGTGCAAAAAAGAAAGCAAGAGGGTACATCACAGTCAGTCTTTCAGAAGTCTATGAAAATGTAGGCTTTTTCATTTACTTATTAGCTGAGTATTTAATACTAAAGGCAGATTATTTCCACAAGAATCAGAGTAAGTTTTGACTGTAAGGATGGATTTGAATGTGGGCTTCTGCAGTGGCTTCCTTAATCCCTGAATGAGCGTAAACAAGGCAAGTGAGAAACCAATGGCTGTTCTGGTACCTTAACACACTGTTTTTCTCTCTCTGATGGTGGGTGCTGCCACCACCACAAGGTGACGGTCCAGTCCCTCCTACTTCCTTCCCTCCTCTCCCCGCTCCCATTCCTCCCCTCTTTCCCCAGCATTCAGAGTCTGGCATTCAAATCAAAGGTTTGCTTTGAAGTTATAACCTAAAATGGGAAGTTGATAACTATTTTCCTCCTAGTGCTTTAGTGATGATGAATTGCTGATCATGAAAAGGAAATGACTTCTTTTTTTTTTTTTTCCCCCTTTTTTCATTTACATGCAAGCAGTAAAAGTCAAAGCTCCACACTGCAAATATGTGCAAATTCATCCACTGGCTGTGTGCTACAGCAAATCCTATGCAGATAAGGAGCTAAAGCAGCAGGGGTGCAGCAACATAAGCTCCAAAGCTAGACATGCAATTTAATAGGCAACAAACTTAACAAAGGGTAAAGGGATATTTAACAGGGAGGTGAAATATTCCAGCCATTAAAAACCAGCAAATTGCTGTGATGGCCAGAGGTTTAGTGCTGCACCTCAATATAGAATGTATCTGTGTGAAGAAATACAAATGTTTGCCCAGGAATTAGTTTAGCTAATAATTATTTTTTTCAAGCAAAGAGATGTTCTGAGGGATGGGGATTGTTGCTGTTGCTATGAACAGAACTAAGTAAAATAATATTGGGGGGGTCGGGGGGAGGAAAGGAGGGGAGGGCTTAGTAATTGGTGCTGAATGGTCAAGGTAATCATCCTGTTCATCATAAGTGATGGTGTTTAACCATAAGCAAATTAGACCATGTCAATCTTTTAGGAGGCAATTAAAGCAATAGATTCTCTGTGGCCTGTTTTCACACGCATGGGGCCTGATTCGACTCCCACCTACCTCCCTTGGGCACAAGCGTACCTCTTGTCTTCAGCACAGCTGCAGCTGACTTTTACCACTATCATGGTAACTGGGTCAAGCCCATAATACAGGGCCTAAATGTTCTTCAAAAGGAAAAAAATAATTCTCTTCTAAACATATATCAGTCCTTATTAAAATAACAGTGCCGGTAAAGAACTGATTCTGATCCAGATTCCTAACACTTAATGATGGAGAGACTGGAAGGTATTTAGGTTTGCTGAGCACTTGTAGTAATAGCAGTTGACTGGCCTTTTTTCCCCAGCCACCTGGCTCTTCAGTTAGACATATTAAGAAGCTGCACCTACATTGCAAACTGGCCTTTTTCTTTCATTTTTTTGCAGTTCATTTGTAGCCAGTCAGGTTACATCAGGATTCATTGCATTTAATGGGAAATGCACTCTTCTGGATCAGATGCCTGTTTTCAATTTGGAGAGTATCTGATTCCAATGGCAGAGGTGACAGGAATAAAGAGGAAAGGAGAAGCAAGTGCCTATCATATAGATTTCTGCCACACTAACAAAGCTGCCAGTTTCTGAATCACTGGGACCTTAGAATTTACTTATATTTTCCAAATTAGGGTGCTGAAAGAAGTGAAAAATTAACTATGTCTTTATTTGAGCTTGTTTGAAAAAATAGCTATTGTCTTTCTCTAGGAATGATATCTGTTTTTTGACATTAAAGTGCCCTTACTACAGTGTCTCCCAGAGACACAGCTTTCTAAGGAGCCCACTATTCTGTGATGAGGGTCTGCAGAAATATTCCTGACATACAGCCTAAGTCAGCATCAGGCTCACTACTGGTTAGAGTGGGATCAAGTTCAACGTCAGGATCACCTACCATACATTTCAAGAAGGAGGGATGATGGACAGTGTTGCTGTGCCTCAGAAAACGTATTTGTTTTTTCAAAATCCTGTCATGGAGACAGCATGTTTTCTGTACAAAGCTTTGATGTAATTTGTATTAGGAAGAACACCTGTGCAGATTTATCTGTGGCAGAAATGTCAGCGTACCATTTTCCTAACAAGCAGAAAGAAAAATTGTATAGTATCACAGCATTAGTACTGTAGACCTCTGCTTCAGCTCAAAAACAGTCTGCCCATATTTAGTTGATCTATTTGAATTATGGAGAAGTTAGACCTATGCAGATTACCATTTTCAACTTGCTTACAGGCATTTGAAAGCCTGCAAGGTAAACTGAGGCCAACCACTTCCCATGCATCAGGAATGGTGGCACCGCTGTCACCTGTGATTATGTAGAAGTAAAATGATAACGAAAATTTGGGATCAGCTTTGCCTCCCTTGTATCTCATCATTACACACATCTGACACGCTTACCTTAAAGGTCTGACAGAAGTCACATTTGGAGAAGGGAACCAGGAGGGCAGCAAGGAATGTAGTAATGTGAATGTGAAAGAGTAGGCCAGGAGAGGCTTCCTGTCAGCCTCTAAAGAAACTACTGAATCCTGCCCCAGATTGCTGTACACCCTGACAAAACACTTCATCAGACTTGGATGACCGTGGCACATAACGAAGCTGAATGCTAGACAAACCACCAAGGGGCCACTTCTACTTTGCCAACAAGATCATGCATATTCAGGGAACTTTCCAAGTGCTCCTGACCTGCTTTTCCGGACCTGCTCCTTCCCACTCACCAACAAACAGCCCACCTATATTCACTGAATTCAGCACTTTAATTCATCTCATCTGTCAGTCCAGTGCTGAGGAAATCTACCTTGTAGACCTCATTCTTGGCCAGCTGGCACCCACTCTCGTAGCTCTGAGTTTACCCAGAGACAGCAAAAGCCACCTTCAGGGCTGCCGGAGGTAGCACCATAGAAGTGGTCCAGTCAAGACAGAGACGGATGGACATTTTTAAAATAAAGCTATATTTCATTAGAAAGCACCCTATAACTAAACCTGAGATGTTCTATGAAAATAGACCAAGTTTGGCCAAAATTTGGGTGAGTAGTCAGTGGGCTTGCAAGTAACTACAGTTGGTGGGTTGCACTAGATGCTAAAGAGGCCACACTTCCAGGTCTATATAAATATGTTTCCTAAACTCTGCCATCTAAAAGCCAGAGGAGTTACCTGGAGCCCAACAGCTCCAGGATCTGGATCCCTCGGTTTCCCTGAGTGAGCCTGTAATCCCTAAAAGTCTGTGGCTGCTGCTGAGTTTCATGGACCTGCAGCCCTGCGTCCCTCACAGGTGACAGCGGTGCCACCATTCCTGATGCATGGGAAGTGGTTGGCCTCAGTTTACCTTGCAGGCAAAGGCTGGAGCCAGGGTGGCTGGGAGAAAGGGAAACCTGGCCATTGCCCGGGGCGGCAAGTTTCTACCAGCAGCAAAGTGCCGGGGGCTGGGCTGCCTGCTCTGCCTGTGCCAGACCCGCAGGAAGCCAAAGTTGCTGCCAGAGGGCAAGGCCAAAACCAGCGGCGGTTGCTCCCTGCCCACCTGGCAGCGGCAGGAGGACACGTGCCAGCCCTCTGTGCCCTCCCGTGGCTCCGCTTCCCAGCTTTGCTCTCCTCGCCTTCCTTTCCCATGGCCCGAGCATCCCAGCTCCGACACCGCCGCTCCTAGAAAGCAACGTGCAATTTTGCGTGCGCTGCCATGAAGGCTTGAGTCAGCCCTGCCCGCAACAAACTCCTCAGGAGAGCAGAGACTGTCACAACCTCACCGCCACGGCGGGCAGCGCGAGGTGCACTTTCACATTCCCCTGCCTCCTCGAACGCAGACGCCTGGCAGCAGATGTGTTAGCAGAAATCACACCGAAACAACGCTCCTTCCCTGGGGAGACAGCGAAGATGCAAACAGCCTGTGACAGATGTTAGCTATGTTGCTGAAGGCTTTACTGAATGGCACTCGCAAAGCAGGGGGATTGTCGTTGTACAAAAATGTACGTAAAAGAGCAGAAATAACCGTTTCACCAGAAAATGCAAACAAAAAAAATGAAGTAAACAGAATTATGGTCTCGACATGACCAGTTCAGCAGCATTTGTGAGCTGACATAGCTGAGAGAAGTGAGGAAGAAAGGTCTTTTTGTTAAGGCACTGGAATGAGAGACTAAGGAGATCTAGATCTGAAGCACAGCTTAAATGGACCTTCCTGACTCTGCCTCAAGTTTCGTACATTTCCTTAGGCAAAGCATTTAATCTCTCTCTACTGGAATTCCTCATTTGTAAAATAAGGGTAATACTTCCTTCCTCTGTCTTGTCTAATTAGTCAACCAGAGCCAAAGTCATAATAGAATCTAGCTACCTAAAGTGAAATTTAAGTGACTGAATTAAAATGTGCTGAGGACCCCTCAGCATGTTCTTGCAGCTGCTGCCTAGAGCTGGAGATGTCTGAAATCCGTATACATATACATTAAGAAATGGCACGTACCTCCATGTTCTCACCTAGGCACTTGAATATTGAACCTTTGGGGCACCTGAATTCCCTTGCAAATTTAGCCTTCGTGTCTTTGAGGTTATCATTTGGGGATTTCTTCTAGTGACCATCATAACAGTTATCCTTTAAGAGACAGTAATATCCAACTACCAGGAAACATATAGTTGGGTTACAGACTTTTTGTTGAGGAGCAAGCAGTTCGTCTGATAAGAAGAGATGTCGAAGTGAGAGGGTTTAAGTATAATTTAGTGCTGAATGAAAGATGCTGTATAACAAGGACTGTGTGATCACAAAGGCTTTGAAAGAGTAGGAGCATGCTTATCCTGTTTGACAGCATCACCCACAATGTGTCATTATAGATATTGATGATTATATAGCCATAATTAAAGTGTTGTGCTTAAATAGCTAAATGAAGAAAGAAGTGTCAGATCATTAACACAACTTTAAGTTAAATCATCTACTTTATGTCTGGTTATGCAGCCCGCACATAAGAGCCGAGGCAAATATTTGAGGTTCCTTGCTTAAAAGAAGAGCTACTATGTCTAATCATCAAAGCAGAGCTGCTTGCCAAGAGCATGAAAAACTAATGGGTTTTGCAAGAAAATTATGTCACCTTCAAATCAATGTTGATAATACAGGTGGCATTTATAAAAGGTAAAGTCATTCATATTAACAGAGTCTGTCTCCAGCAACTGTCAAAAGACATTATGAACCCACTGTCCAGAAAGGCATTTTTCCAAAGCAGGGTTTTGTTAGAATAAGACAGGATGACAGATCAGAGTGACTATATTTTTTTCCTGATGATTTCTTTATTTGGACTTAAACAGTGGCATATGGATGTCTTGTTTTGTGCAAACAGTCAGGATCATTCAGGCATCTATTGGTGATATTCACGTGCTTTTTCTTGTGATGCTCACAGGACCAGCGTTGACTCCATGCGTGAATGCAGGAATGGACTTCATAAAACTTGCAGGGAAAAAGTAGGTTTTCAACATAACATTTGCTATGAAAGATGAAAGAAAAATTCTAGGAAAACGTCATTCTCAACAAGTCTGCAAGTCCGGGTGACAGTATGGCTTAGCATAATAATAAAATTACCCAATAACTTTACTATATAAAGGTCAACTACTTTGAAAACAACAGGGGATGGGAGAAGGTACAAAAATCTTGAGCAGAAAGGTACATGTAACACTCATTTTAAAAAAAATTAACAGTATTTTACAAATGCTTCACATTTGTAAAAAAAAAAAAAAGAAAAATCAGTTTAACTAAAGAAGTTTCATTGCTTTATTTGGATAGACATGCATTTGTTTAAATGCTCCATAATGCATTTCCTGAAATCTTTTTCTAAACCCTAAATAAGATATTCTTACGCAGAAAAGTGTAATGTATATCAACAGTTGTAAAAGACAATAGGTAAAGAATAATGATGAATAATGAAGTAGCGAATTGTTAACATCCTAGCTATGAAAATTATGTGGGACTATTGTGATTTACAAATATGAATTATTTCATACTGGAGAATTAAGTACAAAAACCAGCCTGAATTTTGATTTGTTAGAAACATAAACATACATAATAAAATGAGACTGAATTGTGAAATATATGATCTAATGGACAGTAGGAAATATAATTCCAGACACAGAAGGACTGGGGACTGGTGCAGACTCACTGGTGAGCACGGGCCATGAAATCAGTCGTGCGCTTCAAGTACGAGCTGACATGAGAGAAATAACACCACCTTCAACAGTCACTGTGTTGTAGAGGCTGGGGAAATATTTTATGCATCAAGGTTGTATGAGAACCATCCTCTGGAATATTGCATTGTTACAGCAGATACACTGTGTGTGGGAAAGGTGCCCAGAGGGGATCAACGTATTTAAGAAAGGGCCTGAACTAAAAAAAAAAAAAAAAAAAAAAAAAATTAACGCTAAAATTCAGTCTGGCAAAACAATGACAAAGACAGGATATTGTGACATTCTACCAACATTTGGGGAACAGAGATGAATTTTTTAGTATAACTAATAATCGACGTTTATCATAGCATAACACACAGAACTGAGTAAATGGAAGAAAATTAGGAGTGAAATTTTAAGAGGAATTTCAAGAAAAACTTCTTGACAGTGAAATATATTAGACTGTGGAGTAGTCTCCCCAGGGAAATAATGAAAGCACTGTCACTTGGGACTTTTAAAATTACACTGAAAAAAACCCACAATAGAGTAGTAGAGAGAACAGTCTTTGAATTGGCCTCAGGGAGTCAAACTGAATGACTTAATTGGTCTTCCCAGTCTCTAATTTCTGCAGGACAGACCATGCCCTGTGTGCTTTCCACACAAGGGGAAAAAACAAGCCGAGGCAGTCTCCAGTCCTTGAGGTATTGAGTTTCCCATTGCCCGTGCTGAGGAGGGAAGGGGGCTGAGCTCCCCAGCCCGGCCCTGGCTGCTCCATCCTGCCATGCGCCCACTAACCCCCCCTTACTTCCCCGTCACTCCCCATAGCTCGGTGAAGAGCAGCCTTGGGCCTTGGATTAATTTATTTCAGTGGATTGCAGCCTCTCGTCTGGGGGGATTGGTGGCAGGAATTTTTTATTTTTTTTTTTTTTCCAAGAGACACTTCTGCCCCATTCTCTTAAATTTAGAGGATTCTTCTGTATCCAGACATTTGCTCTGGAGAAGTAATAAACAAATGTGGCTGTGACTCTTGGGTCCTACCTCTCTGTATAATTGATTAGAAGATCCTTCTCTTTGTCTGAGCCCAGCGTCTGATTTTCCTCATGCTGTCTCTTGGCGTGACTTTTCTCATCGTTTGATCATCTAGAGAAAGGTTCAGCTCATGTTTCAAGTTTCTACATCTGTTTTTTTTCTAAACAGAAACAGCAAAAAGAAAAAAGGAAATAAGGAAAATGCTGTCACTTATACTAATAAAGCTATAACGGTAGAAAAGTTTTTGTAGTGTAAAACCAGTAACCTCAATTCCCTGGTATAACACCACGGTTTTATATGATGAACCAGCATGGTAAGGGAGGTTCTGCATGTGATTTGGGATTTGATGCAGGAGAAGAGGAAGTGTGACTGGAGCACAAAATGCTCTTGATACTATACGTGTATATAATGCTTTGTTAAATTCAATCAATCTTAAGTTCATAGGCATAAATTCAAGCAGTCTTAAGTGGCACTGGATTTGTACTAAGGCCACAGACAGGGACGTGGGATGACAGCCAGAAGCAACTTTTGCCTCAGTTCATTTTGTATGCAATGGCACTTCAGCAAACTAGTAACAGATAGCAAATTTTAAGCACATGAGCATTCCTATCGAAACAATTCTGCCTCAGCGAGTGCTTCATTAGTCTTTCTTTATGGAATGGAGACCAGCAGATCAACGTAATCTGGCCATTATGAAAAGTATGAGCAGTTCTTTTAAATGAGAAAGGCTGTCTGCTACTCAGAGGAATCTGCTTTTTTCTGACTGAGGACCATCAGATGAAACCAGCTAGCAGATGCATGGCAACCCTGCTGCCCACCTGAGCTCCCCCATTTTACGCAACAGGAGCTGCATCTTCTAACAAGACCCCCCCAGCTGCAAGCCAGCTTCTCCTGCTCAGTGTTCTTTGTGCCCTTTTTGCTGTCTCTTTTAGGTTTCTTCCTCACTCTTATTGTGAGTCATCTCACTTTCTCCTTTAACTGTGACACTGAAGTGCTTAGCACCTAGGTCTGGATGCCACAGGAGGAACAAGGTACTGAGGTGCTGCAGGAGTACCCATTAAGCTCTCAAGTCTGAACTTTGGGGATCTACTTCAAATTGTTATTGTAAGGGAATTATTATTATTATTATTATTATTATTATTATTATTATTATTATTATTATTATTATTATTATTATTATTATTGTAAGGGAATGGACCCATTTGGCCCTGATTGCGCCTGGGTTGGAAATGGCCTCTGACTTTGTGCATCTGATAGAAGGCATTTATCTACTGCATACCAACTATTGGTTATCTTAGTGGAACAGGCTCTGCTGGTCTTCTCTAATGGTGTTTGAAACCAACGGGAGCCCTATCCACAGTTTGAATTGTCTCCCGAGGAAGTCCTATGTTAACAAAAATTCTGAAAATGAAGGGATCAAAGTATTGTGTTCAGTCAGGACAGCTGGTTCAAATTTTATTTTATTTTCTTCATTTCAAATACATTTTAAATTGCTCATTTTTGCCCAGTTCACTTTTTTCCCTTTCCTGCCCTTTTCTCATGCTGAAGGACATTGATGCAGTAAAGTGCAGCTACTGCTGAGTTTATGGACGCAGTAATGTCACCTGGCTTTTATGGGGTTTTTATTTTAGGTGCACAGCACTGTCCAAAGGAGGCAAGTGCTCCTTGCCCTATTTTACAGGTGGGGAACTGCGGTACTTGCACTGTGGAATGATCGAGCTGGGAAGAGAACCAAGGCCCCGGGCAGGTATATTGCATTTCCAGTGATTTCGGTGAGCATATTCATGTGCTTATAGTTAAGCAAAAGCTTTACCACTTCCCTTGATCTGAAGTAGTTTCCCTTCCTCCTTCCCTCCCTCCTAAAGCCCAAATTAGAAATGCTCCCCCCCAGATCGTTTGCTGGAACTGGACTGGGAAAAAAAAAAATAATAATAAAAAGAGGCATGAATGAGCATGTGAAAGGTGCTGTGGAGTATTAGCAGAGCCCGTCTTTGTGGGCCTGAAAAGCCCATGATAATGAGCTCCTCCATCGGGGGTGGAGGGAGGCACACATGCAAAGGAGGGTCTTGGGCTTCGCGTTTCATTAAAGAAAGGTTTCAGCCTTTTTCCTTGGAAAAAAACAGCTTTGAAAATGGAAAGCAACACAAACTGATCATTACGGTTGAAAGCGCCATCATTGAAAAAATCTCTCGTCATTCACAGGCTCCTGGCAGCTGGGACCTGAATAAACTCAGCCAGCGCCGCGTGGATTTTGGGGAAGACGCTCCATGTTTCCCTAGCTGTGGGGGGGCTGTGCCTCTGGGGCCACCTTGGGCCCCCTAGGCTACCTTCCAGCTGGCCACCCCCGCGGGAAGCAGCCCGTGCCCCCCGCCACCAGCGGGACCCCCGCCCGGGGACAATGCCCTATTGAGGGGTTTAGGATGCCGTGAATACCCACCCGCCCGCTTTGTCCCGCTTCCCCTTCTCCGCCTCCTTCTCCCCTCTCTGCCCTCTCCCAACCTCTCCCTTTTCTCTGACGGAGTATTTCCCAATCCAAAAGTCTTTTGCCGCCATCGGTCCTCTTGTCCTGCCATCACGCCTGGCTGAGCCCGCCCTCCCGGCAGCGGCTTCACCCCATGGAGACCGAGGGGAGATGCTGAGCTTTATTCAGTGCAGCACAAAATAAGCCTGGTGGCTTCCCAGCCGCACAGGCAATAGCAACTCCCAAATGCTTAACAGGGTCTTAAAACCAGAACGGAGGCCCATCTCCTGTAACCCACCTGTTTCTGGGGTAGGTTTCTGGGCAGGGCCACCTATGTTTCCTTTCTGTGTGCTGCTGGCTTGTCTCCAAAACAATTTTAACTCTCCCATCAGCTACGTAACCCTATCTATTCCCTGCCGAGCCAGACTGCGTGTCACTGTTATTCCAAGGCGTCTGCAGACACTGAAATTGCCAACAAAGTAAATATTGCAAATGTTTCACAGAGAAAAAGGGGAAGGGAAAGAGAAAGAGGAGAGGGAGTGAAAATGGAATGGAAATCAGCATTGGGCTGGTTTTCCTTGAACGTTGCTTGCTAGTGAGCAGGGAGGCTGGGAGTCAGGAAGGGGAGGGAGAAGGGAGGAAACGGGGAAAACGAAGGGGAGAGGAAGCCAGTCCTATAGGCAGCACCGAAGGGAGCCCATAAACAAACATCTGCTTTGAGACCTCTAAGGAGAAATTGAGGCTTTGTGCAGTTTGGAAAAAAAGAGGCTGTCTTATATGTATTTAATGTTTGGGTCTGAGAAAAGTTACTGAGCATTTAATGGTTTATGGAAACAGCTAAAGACAGGAGTTGTAACTGCTGAGCTTTTGCATCCTTAAAAAAAAAAAAAAGACAAAAGCCCTCGGTTTCTCTTTAATTTGTTTTTTTTTTTCCAAATAAATGTTTGCAATCATTCAGGAGTACATGCATACTTCCCAGGGTAAAAAATAGATTTTTCTGGAAATTTCTACGTGGCAAGAGTCACTATCCAGTGGGTTTACTGCTACTGTGAAAGGACTGTCAAGATGACACATCAGTGACACTAACGTGACACCCTTAGCATGCAGAATAGAAACAGAGAGGCAAGTTTAGACAGCAAGGTTACAACAACCCCTACCTCCTATTAAAAGACTGTCGATTATTGCAAGTTTGAAACACGGGAAACCGAGGCCAGGTGCTGGGCACAAGCTGCTCCGCAAATTCTGTTCTCACGCTACTTTCCTGCCTTATAAAATTACAGCCTCTCTTAAATGCTTCCTCTTTTCTTTTTCTTCTTCTTCCTTAATAATTGTACGGAGGTTGGTGATTTGGAGTTGTTCTGGTTAATATTCATACTACAACATTAAATCGGACTTCCTCACAGCGCGTTCTTAATTTTAAAAGTTCCTTCCCATTTAGAATATTTCTTTTGATCTGAGAGAGATGAATTGTGATTAAAATGAAATATTTCATTATTTATTTAGCATTTTATAACGGCAGGAGCATGATTGCTGTTCTCAGTGTCACCCTGAGTTTCTTTCACGGCAGCAGGCTCTGAGCTAACCCACAATACTTTTCAATCTTCATCATGGGTGGAAGGATGGAAGAAAGGAGATGGAGACCGAGAGAGGTGGAGGAATGTGCGCAGGATGGGTTGTAGGTGACCAGCTGTGCTGAGATGAGAATCTGGAGGTGAGATCTTGGATTCCTGAGATAAAGGGACTTTTGCTGATGGCATCAGTGAACCTTACTTGGGACCACTGCCTCCTACACCCAAGCCAGCTAATATCTGATCCATGCAAGCGCACTCCTCCTCAGACCAGGGCATTTCTCAGGAGAGTCATTATTCTACAATGGGAAAGAAGTTGCCCTTTATTTTGAACATTAAAAAAGCGTTAACTTATTTTCAAGGATTTACACTGATTGTTTATTTTCTGTATTTAAAAATAAATCCACATTTCTCTTGGAATAATAAACTGCAGAAAAATACTTTGATTTTTCCTAGATTCTGCAGAAACTTGTTTTCTAAAACTTCAATTTGCAGGCTAAGTCTGACTCATCAGAACCCATTTACAATAGCATACACCTCAAGTCACAACATAGTGCTGGAATTAAGTTTAAACAATCAGTTCTAAATATAAATGTTGGCCAATGAATCAAATTCATTACTAAATTTATGCATGACAGTTCTGCGCAATAGGTCTGGGGATCACCTCAGCAATTTCCAGTAAGGAAAGGAAGAATCACTTGTGATAATGTTAAGTTGTATTTTCCTACAAGCTCGGTGTTTTTTACCTCTCAGGACTTGCTCACGCTGCAGTTTCATGTAAGTAACCATAACTGCTGGCACTGTAGAACCGTCGTGTAACTTGTATTTGCAGAGTCAGTAACATATACAGAGACAAGGCGAGTCCTCTCATTCTGCCCAGAAGCAATGTGGGCAGAGCAAAAAAGCACGCAGCAGAGGAAAAAAAGATCAGCACCTGCAAAACGAGGACCATATGTTACAACGTACAACGAGAACCGGATTTAAGAAAAATGAGAACAGTCCCCTTTTAAAAAATCCCCAAACTCACTGGTTTTGCAGTCACACAACAAGCCATGGACACATTTTGCTTTTTGGTAGCAGATTAGAAAGTTTTGGGGCCATGGGATCAGTATCCGCTGATACATAAGATGTATAGCCCTAAAAAGTGATGTCAGAAAAGTATATAACTAAAGCATCACCAGAGGCACCCAACAGGGTGAGATTTCTAGCTACTGATAAATCACCTTGTCTGCTCTTAACATAACGACATGAGCACATCCCCTGTGAAAATACTTCCAAATTTTCCCTCAGTAGAAACCGATTTATAACCAACTATAACCGGTTCTCCAGTTACTCTGCCAGAAGTGCTCTACGACTGCTTCATCTTGTTCCCTTTTACTTGCCCATGGGTAATAACCAAGGTGTAGCTTTCCTCTCTTTTGCCACGAGTTTCCCAATTTTTCTGGAAATCACGGAGGAACTCAAACTCCTTCTCGAGTCAGCACTTATTTCTCAGTACTCTTACTGCTACTAACAAGCAAGTAATGTAACAGCTTTAGAGAGGGCCTGCCAAAGCCAATTAGAAACTACTGACGGAGCTGACTTAACTCTCAGATGCCATGTAAAACCCAGCCTCTTCATCAACGGTGGTGACGCTTCCCCTGAGAATGCAGAACTTCTGATTGGTGAATGTTTTTATGGCCTTGACGGTAAAGATGACGCGGAGTAACGTTTGCAGTTGAAGCCATCCTAAGAGCCTGGTGTAACACGTGAATGGCTACTACTGACTCTTTTTCCTGATCCCACAGTATCACTCGGGTGAAGTGCAGCAGCTTTTCGCCAGCTTCGCATTGCTCGTGCCCGTCCCACTACTGCGTGAGGAGACCAGACTTCTCCTGTGGGTACATGGCTCATCAGCTTCCCCGAGCCGAGTTTCTCTTCACGCTGGATTTCACCCTGGCTGCAGCACACGTCGTGCACCCACCTTAAAAATGGGAGGGGGGTCTGCCACTCAAGCAGAAGGAGGAAGGGGAAATTAAAACTTCATGTGATCTGCTGACTCCTGGGGGCTGCTTCGCTGCTGCCTGCCAGGAGAAGCCCTGCGCTCAGAGACTTGGAGCTGCGTGGGGGGGATGGTTGGCAGGGCCTCCATGGTGCTGCTCTTCCAGCTGCCAGCATCTCCGGAAGAGCAGAATCCTTTCTCAAAGACTTTTCCTGCTGCTGACCTCTGATAAAACACTTGCAGCCTGGCAAGAATATCGCATCATTAAAGTGTCATTGCTAGGGGCTTTCTGCAAGGGAGGGAGCACAGAGGTTTGCTCTCTTCAGCCAGCCCGCAGAAGTTTGCTGGTGCCATCGTCTCGGTCACGGGGCAGAGATAAGAGCAGCCACTGCTTGATCTGCGCTCACCTGCTCCAGTCTGCACAGCTTAGCGCTCAAGGGAAATGTTTTCTGAGGCACAGCATTCACAGAGAGGAGACATGAGCCTCCAAAGACGTAAAAATAAAACGAAGTCCCTAGGTGCCTGGGAATTCAGTCCCTCTCACAAAAAAAAAAAGAAACCAAAAAAAACCCCAAAAATCTTGTCATAATTTCAACTGGGCCTCATGGGGAAAAAAAAAAAAAAGAACACAAAACCCCCCAAACAAACAAGCAAAGAAAAACCCCCAAAACAAGGTGAAAAGGCAAAAAGAATGCCTCAGTGGCAAACAGCCAATTTGCGACTACAACAAAGTTGCTAATTTTGGACGCACTGCCCTTTGCTGCTGTTGTACAACAATTATTCATGCAGGCCTGGGGCTTGCCTTAGCTCATGACACATCTGTGTTTAATTATACCTAAGGTGGAGATGGGGGTTAATTTGGTAGACACAAACAAAGTAATTTTTGTTTCAGCTCTGCAGGCCTGTGAGAACACGTGTGAGTGTGATGGATGTCAGTGGGAGTGCACGCATGCACGTCCCGGCTGTCTGAAGATGGGGCTGTGGAAGTCGGTCCTTTCTGCCAGGTCCTGCCCATTTCTGTGATAACTGCGTGCAAGCTCTGCAGCTGGTTAATGTAGCAGAAGCACTGCTTGTCGCACCCCGGAGCATCTGCAGGAGGGGGTGCTGGCGGCGCCTGAGCACCCTGACGAGGCATCTAAACCCGCTCGGGACATCGCGCTGAAGGCAGGGTGGTAAAAATGCCAGCCAGTGACCACCAGTGTCCAGCCAACACCAGGCCATCTCTTGTTTCTGCCAGGAGTGAAGCTAAATTGGTGAGCTTTAGCTCCTGCGTTCGTAAGGAGGAGGCGGTATGAGAAGTACCATGAAGCTTAGTGCATGCTTGTAAAGCGCTTCACAGCATAGAGAAAAACCCTCCTATCTAAAACTCACTTGTCAAATGTCATTCAGTGTCAGTCAAGCGTGTGCCACCTTTCTTCCGATACTCAGCCGCATTACGGCCTCCTGTGCATTCGCTGACAGTGACATGACATTTCTCTGACTTCAGGTACAGCCTGGTGCACGGGCAGCAAGGGAAGAAGCAGCCCTGATGCTGAATGGCACATGGTATACATAAACTGGCTCACCTCGGGATGCATCCTTCATGAAACGCTCTGTGTTTCCCCCCCAAAATAAATCGGTCACTTCCCATACAGAGTGCCAGACTTCCCCATTACATCCCCTGAAACACTCAGGTTAACTGAGAGGTTGCTAATCACCAACACAACTGCCTTGCCATGCAGCTAGGAGGCATAGTAGAGCTTCAAATCCTTACTGTGGTATGGAGGCAGCTCCAGGGGGAAGTTACCTGCTCCATCACTGGCTCTTACTGAAGTGGCAGAGAAGCCTCTCAGTGGGACCTCTGTGAAAGTAGTCCCAAAAACAGCTTTCAAGTGCCAGTCACACTACCAGAGGAGTGTGGAGGCAGCACTATCTTGCCCCTAGGACAGTCACCTGGCACATACCTCTTCCATGCAGGCCATGTGGAAGAAGTTCTCAACGCAAGTAATTTGGAGGGTGTGTGATATGTAGGGGCTGCGGCTGACCAGAGACTGCACTAGTATCACTTTCCAGAGAATTCTGTAGCATCTTAGGCCATCTAGTACATCCCTGCCCTAAGCAAGGATTGATGGTATCTGTTTTTATTCTTGATCAATGTTTGTCTAATGTATCCTCAAAATTCTCCAATGTTGGCAACCCGCTGAGGGCAATCTAGCCCAGTGGCACCCTGTTGCTGCTGCTAGAAAATAGTTTTAACTTCTTTGCTGATTTTTTGCTGGTATCATTTAAGACTCTGAATTATTGTCCTCCTCCCTCTCCTATCCTATCCTTCTTTGCTGCAGCATTTCACCTGTCTGGAGGCTGTTTTCATCATATCCTTCCAATTTCTCTTTAGACTGAATAGCTCCAACTTGCTCAATTTTTATTCACAGGTCATGTTTTCCAGAGTACTGAATAATTTGGGTTCTGCTCAATTGACCCACATCTTCCTTGGAGGAGCAGAGATCTCAGCTGAGGCTGTAGGAGAGCTGAGCAGAGTAAGAACGATTGCTTCATGTGCTCTGCAGGCAAGACTTCACTACTTGCCTTATCATGACTTTTTCCTCTTTCCCAACAACATCTCAGCACAATCTGGTTAGAGACATGACAACTCCAGATGCCTTCTGCAGAACAGCTACCCAGCCAGCTGCTCCTCGCCCTGTGCTTGTGTAGCTGGCTATTCCTGTCTGAGGGTGGGATCCTCAACGCAGGAAATCACAGCCCAGGACACTTGCCAAAGCAAAGCTGGATGCACGCTATACTCATTTGTATATCATTATCTAGAATGGGTTGTTTCACAGACACATTTAATTCTGAGCTCTGGGAATGATCCAAAGGCTTGGCTGGCTTTGGCTTGTGTGTCAAAGTGATCTTTTTCATCTGTGTTCTAGCAGGAACTACCTTGAACGGTGCTTTTGAGAGGGCTGGTTCTCTGTAAAGTTATACTGAAAATTATGCACTTCTTTTGTACTTGGATGTGTTAATGAGACAACATAGATTTTACCAGTGGGATCAAAGAAAATAAAAGAGTCTGTAGATTCTGTCAAGAAGAAATAGTCAGCCAGAAAGTCAGCATTTTCTTGCAGTAAAATAAAGAAAATAAAATATCAGTTCCCTGAAACCTCTGGCAGTAAGTTTTCTTTAATTAAAAAAAAAACCAACCTGCTGTGAATATGCTGAATAACAGATTCCTGCTCCTCTGAGCAGGCACAGGAAAGTGCACAAGATCCCTTTCCATAGCACCCTCCAGTTGTTAATATTTCTGGGTTTGGTGACTAAAGAGAGACAAAGAGATGATTTTTGGGAGGTTCCATTGCAATGGCTCCATTCACCATTTATATCTTTTGGTTTCAATAAGAAAATTGATTGCCTCAGGAGAGTAGAAAGGATGCCAGTATAAAGGTTACTACAGCAGAAAAAATAGAAAATAAAAGAATGAGAGAGATCTACTTTTTTTTTTTCTCTCTTTTTGTTGCCTGGAGCTGCTCTATTTTATCAGTAGGGGAAAAAAACAGGTATCAGTAGCTTTTCATTCAGATATTTTCTTACCCTGGCTTTGATAACACTGGAACAGGATAATGGGAAACTCTGACCTTTGACTGAGAGCAGGATTGTCATAAAAAGCATGAAAAAACAATATTCATATGACATATTGTCTCAACCTTTCAGCCCCGAGACAGGTTTCCTCTCCTCCCTTCTCTCCCTGTTCCAAAGCCCATTTCCCAGAGCATCAAATGCAGCACGAAAGGCAGCAATGACACCTTTGCCCCAGAGGAAAGAAGACCCAGTTGATACAGACCATAATGAAGCACTTTGTGTAACATCACTCTCTGCTTCGTCTCAGGGTGGTCAAAGACTGCTAAGGACAGGGGGGACCTGGGGGTAACCACATGCTGCTCATTCTTATTTGGGCAGGTGGAAAGAGGTAGCGATCTTCTTGCTTTTGGGACGTGTCTCTGCAGCAGGCACATCCCATTGCAGCTGCGTTAGGCTTTCCACTCGCTCGACAAGCAGCGAGCGCGTTGTTCTGAGAGAAGTCCTTTTCTTTCTCACAGACAGAGGGGGTGGGGAGAGAGGAGACATTACATCCTTCCTGTTCTTCCCATGTGGATACTTTTTTTTTTTTTCGGTTCCACGGGTTGTACTAAATTTGTAGTTATTTCCCACGTGAGTAATACCTGGATAAGTTATGGCTTACATGGGCTCGACACTTGAAATGAAAAGCAGATTGCCGTGCAGATTTGAATTATCCTCCAATATTTCATGATATATATTCCATCTTCATGGGTTAGTATTGTTATATATTTCATAGTTATGATTTCCACGGTATCAAACTTCTTGTTATCTGCCAGTGCTCTCCAGCTATAAATGCCAAAGCTCTCCAACAGCCGGTGTGTCCTTTTTCAGACTTATAGTCCTGTGTTCTGTGGATATGCAGCATTTAATGGTGCTGAATAAAACAGAACTGCCGTCATGCTCTCGCAGAAACCCCAGCTAGGCTATTGACAGTGTAAGTTTCATTTAATTCCTTGATTCAACAGCCATTTCTAGATGTTTCCTGAGCAATGCAATAAACACAAAATGCAGTGCTCAAATTGAATATTTAAAAGTCAATCAGGCTTGAAATTTAATTTTATCTAATTGGTTTGCAACATTCACAGACAACTGAGTGACATTTAGAAAAACCCAACCATCCTATATAATTTCATGTTTACTCCAATCACAAGATGGATTTTTTTCTTATCTTCTTTTAATCTCATTTTAATGCTTTAGCGAATTGACTTCCCCCTCTTCCGCAGGTTTAATATAGTGTTTTGGAATCCATTTTTGTTCTACTGATAGCTTCTAGTGCTGGATGCCTAAAGAAAAATAATATATTCTTTTGTGGATCACATTTTGCAAGGTGGGGAAGTGGGTTGGTAATTATGTGTCATTTACGGATAAGTGTTGAGTAAGGAATTACACACAAGACAATGCTAAATTTATTGATCCTATAGAAAACCAAGGGCTGCTACTTCATGTTCTTTAATTTCCTTTACAGTTTTCATGTTAATTAATTATATACACACACTGAGAGACACATAAGTCTCATTTATAGCCAGTGGATAGCTTTATTGCATATTTCCAAGATTCTCCTCTGAAAAGGGAGTTATGCCACAAGTTAAGTCAGTGATGCCGCCTTGTGCAGAATAATGGGTACAGTGCTTGTCACCTCAACACAAAATCTTTTTTCTGAAAAAAACAAGGAAAATGATAAAGGAGTGGCAGATAACATATAGGGTAAGTTTGCAAAGAAAATTCTCTTGACCATAAGAAATAGACCACTGTGATACACAAGTTTAAAAATAAATGCACAATTGAATGACATAGACGAAAAATTCCCATTACGTCTCTCATAACACCCAATTCCAGAGGACCTTCAGGGATGGGAACCTGAAATCCAAGCAAGATGCTGTGGGACTCTCTGCCGCAGGAGCCTTACCAACAAGGCACACTGCAGGGCCACAGGGGACCAGCTCCGTGAGAGTGCGTGCACCCTGGGGAGGTCAGAGTGGTCGGACATAGTGCTTTGCTCTCCTCATCACGGCCCATTTGGAGCTACCAGGGTGCTCTGCACAACGCCACTGTGTTCTGCACAGCCACAGCCAAGGTTGACCAACATCATGGTGTCTTTTAATAAGGAGTAATGCACTCCTATAGATAATAAGACTATGCATAGCTACATTAGTTAAAGCTTTAAAAGGTGTATCAGAAGGTATATAAAAAGCCAGGGTGTTGGTGGCCTTCTCTAACTGCTGGAGAAGACACTTATAGGAAGACGTTTATTTGGAGAGGACATTTATAGGGGCGTAACTGCCCACTGGAAAAGGCTGAGCCAGGGGTTTCTTGCTTCTTCCCCATAACAACTGAGGTCAGTCATTTCTGCAAACAGGATAGTAGACAAAGCAAACTGCTGTTTGGATCCCATACATCATTTGTTCTATCCCTTAAAGCATTACAAATCTTTGTGGACATCTTACATTATATCACTCTGATTTCAGGCAAGATCCCACCTCAGCGAGTACCTGCTTTTCATTTCACGTAGGAGCCGGCAGCATGGAATGATTTTATTTTTATTTGAGCATTATTTTTCTTGGTTCCCCTTTCCTTCATGCTAACAGCTATACAAAAGAGATGAATCCCTGCTGAAAACATACCTAGGGCACAAACACTACCGAACATAAATATTATTTTTTGGCATATAACATCAGAGCAGATATTTAGTTTACCCTTAAACTTAGTCAGAGCTATTATCTCACCTTGATGTGTGATGCTTTATACATTTAACTCCCAATATAATGAGGTGAAAATATAGTCCTCTGTTCCTAGAAGCTTTGACAATTTGTCATATTATATGAAGATGGACAGTGCCTCTTTCTTTAAGAAATAACTTACAGATAGCAAAGTGATTGCAGAAGAATACAGCTATGTACAAACTACTTACAGAGTACCTGAAAACAGAGTGTGTTTACAAAATCTGTATATTTGTACTCAGAACTTTAAAATTCCCTTCAGTAGTGACTCACATGCCTGGGCAGCTTGTGATGAACTAGGACACAGTCAATCCAAACAGTACCTCAGGTTTTTCTTGTGTTGTCTTCACTTTCTGCCAAATGTATGCTTTCATTTTTCTAAAGTTGAAGGTTTTTAAACCATAAGAATGCCAAGACAACCCAATTGCCAAGAGAGGGAAGAGAGGCAGTGGTGTTCGACAGAGTCAGCAGGCGGTCAGGAGCAATACTTTCTGGAGAAGTGTGAACAACTTCATTTGTCTCAGAAGAGCATTGGCTCTGACACCTAATGATGACAATTTTAGTATCACCGTTAACTGTTCCAGGCCAAGTAATTTGAACAGAAGCACGCAACTTTGCCTTTAATCCAGTGTTGATGGTTATAATAAAGATTGGAGATGGCAAATACCTAGCACGTCATCTTTTCCATTTCCTGAAAGGCCAGCCTAGGTGGTTTCCTAATGCACTTACACCTCAAATGTTGCCATATCTAGTTTTAATTTAAAGCTGCCTTTTCCGCAGGTTCTCACACCAGCACAGCTCCTGCCAAAAAAAAAAAAAAAAAGGCAAAGGATTTCAAAGTTATTCCGGGACAGCGGCAGCGCTTTGAGTTTGGCAGGTGCAGGCTGCACCTCCTCACTTTGGGACAGATCCAGCCCACCCAGGATGAGGCTTTGGGACTGGAGAGGCTGTGGTTAAGGAAAAGAAGAGGAGCAGTGTGACCCTAAACACAGATGGCTCTTGTCTGGGTGCTTTGCGTGATTACCCTAAGCATACGGAGCGTGGAGGAAAAGACCGTCCAGACCCCCAAGGCAGCGATGTGCAGGGAGCATGTCCCCCACCTCCCCTGGCTGCCGTAACCCAGCCCTGCCTCTCTGCGGCATGGTGCCTATCAAATATCCAGTGGAGGTACAGCAGCATTTGATGTACTTTGAAATGCAGTCCAGAGTCAGTCTCTCAGAAACCTGATATGCTTTTAAGCTCCTCGGGTCTCCCATTAGTAAACTCAAGAGATATAAGTAATGACTTTCCTTGATCAATTAGCTTGTCTGGAGAATGTTTAAGTCTACACCTGCACTGTGTGTTGAACCCATGATCCACTGGCTTGTTTAAAACTGCCTTTTAGTTGTTTAAAAAAAAATGCTTTTGGTGTGTTCGACTGCCAGAACCTGGGGGTAAAATGTTTTTCTTGACACCGCTTCTGTGTTGTCTCACATCTGCTCATCTGGCTCTCTCACACCTAATAAAGTAAAAACCTTGCCTCCGTTTCTCATGTGTAATTCCAAATGTCAGCTGATTACGGCTCTGGCTGTTTGAGCATCTGCACTTGGGTGGATATTGCTCTTTGGCTTATTGACTCCATACCTTGATTCTAGCCTGAAAGAAGAGAAGCACAGTTTTCAGACAGCGAAATATTCTACAGCATCTGAGGAATAAGGTCCCACATTTGATTTGGACATGGGTAATTTAGAAGGAAAGGTAATCCTGGGAAAGTGTAGTAGCCGCTTATACTTTCAGTAAAACTCCCCTAGGGCATGCCATGCATTTATGAGTATTTTTCCACTGAAGCTTGTCAGTAAAAAGTCCAGAATCTGAAGTAATTGCCATGAGAGAAATTAATATGAATGTGTTCATTAGACTAGGAGCTTCTTCTAAGATTTTTTGTGGGTCCTGTGTCCATTTTCTCAGAGGGAATCGACAACACAGCCTTCCATGGAGAGCCACCTCTCCTTTTCCCTTTTGAAAGAGCTGTGATCTGCAGCCATTCTTGGCCGACCTGGCAACGTTAATGATGTTCAGTCGCAGAAATCTCCACTGTGGTCTTAGGCTGAAAAGGGTGTTCCCAAGGCAGCACAAACGGGGAGCCATTGCACTGAAAGCAAGGAGCGCGCTAAGGGAAAGCAACCCGCATCTCCTGATGCTGTCAACACAATGGGGGACCACATGCAGCTGCTTCTTTTGGAAAAAGCAATGTCGAAAAGCAGCCTGACCATTCTGCCGCGTGACACAAGGCACCACATGGATTGCAAACCTCCAGCATACGGTTTGAGGAAATTAGCTACATCTCTTACACATGCTAAGAAATGAAGCAGAAGCTCAAACTCTTTATTACCTTTTCTCCTATGTTGTAAGGGTGAAAATCTTTACTTCTAATTTCTTTAATTTACACTAGTATGTCTGTCTATAGGGAAAGATAGTAATGAGGAATGATACCTTTAGCAGTGGGATTAAACACAGCTATCATTCATTCAGCTATCATTGGATTAATTTGGGCTAATTTTGTTTAAGAATGTCTAGATAAAGCACTGATAAATAAAAGGGAGGACTGATTTAATCATCAGGAATGACTGAGAAAAATAAGAATAAACTAAGGACATATAATAAGAGATCAGAAGATACAGGGGTTAAAATGGAAGGTGCTGTGAGCCCTTACATTGCTATACCTTTTCTCTGATTAGTCAGAAAACATACATTATTTGCTTGAGTGATTTAATCTGTCTAGGCCTAGGATGAGAATGGACATTTAGATCCTATGAGCATTTCCATCATACAGATACAAATGCCCTTCATCAGAGAGATCAATCAACTGTAATCATGACTCTGCGGTGCTGGAGAGTCTTCCTTCTCTGTTTTCTAGACTTCTATTATATTCATCCTGTATAAAGTGAAAGCACAATTATTCCTCCTAGAGGTAACCTCTTAATTGGGCCTTATTACCTGTTGTATTAATTTGACAATAGATCCTGTTTGTTCAAAGATTTATTTTCAGATATGACCTCAAGTTGGTAAAATAATGATGCAATCAGCAATGTATTTGCTATGTATATATCGCCCAGCTTACTCTTTTTAATAAAATCCATTAAAAGTACATAGAATAGGTTTATTCCATTAAGCAGCAGCATGGCTCATGAACTTTGAAGGTACAAATATCCTGCAGTTAGAAATCTCCAAGGTATTGGATTCTGCTTCCAAATTAATATCAATGTCCTTCACAGAATGTTAAAGGCATTCATGACACAGCTATGACTTAGCCACTTGATGGGTTATGGATATGGGAAATTAATTTAGTGCTTTGCGACAGAATCCTCAAAGTTGAATATGATTATTTTTTTTTCTTCCTTAACACAAACAAATCAGAAGCACTCAGATTCCCTTAATTTTGATATACAAGTAATCTGGGTAAAAGTATTGGGAACAAAAAAAAAGGCATATGAGAAAAAATCATGGGTCTGAGTTTAAAATGATAGCAGCCCTCAAAGACCAAGCTATTAGTAAATTTATTTCTCCCTACTGAAAGGGAGAAGAAGGAAGAGTCAAGACATTTGAAACCCATCAAAACCAAAATACCATTTTGTTATAAAAAAGAATGAAGAAAATCCATCCACATAATGTAACTGTTGGCATACCATCTGGGGTGTCCCAAGAGCCATTTGGAATAAAAATAGCAATATTTCAGGTGCAGCTGAGATTTACAGTGAACTCAAGGATGCACTCCCGAGTGACCTGTACTGCGTGTTGCTCACATTCGTCAAGTCACAAATCTGCCAACATGTTTCTCACAATTGTGGTAGGGCCCTCGCTGTTACCCTCCCAACACGTGCGCACTGGAATGAAAATGCTCCAGTAACAGAGATCTTGTGATCTCCACAGTGAATGCTGGATGGGTCGATAGCAACGGTGAAGATGCTGTACATCCTGAATGCTGCTGTGATACCCCTGTAGCTTACTTGCAGTATGGTCTTCACCAGGAAAACAGTGAGCTTGTGCAATCTGCTGAGCAATTTCCCCGTGGGTTTCTGGCATGAAAACTTTCTGAAGTCTGATGGATTTCTAAGGAATAACTATGCAGGTGATGTCTGAGAGCACAGAACTTTCACACAGTTTTGAGAGGGCCAATTTCAGAAGGGTGAGGTAGGTATTTAGGGCTGGAACAAGAATGACACTGCCAGTGTTTCGTTAGGAGGTTTTGTTAGACAAGGGGCCTGCCCTCTGGAGCTTCCCAACAGCTAGGATCCTCCTGTGGTGTATCACAAGATGGTTCTTACTGTTAGTCCATAAGAAGATGGTATTTTAGAGTTACAGAATGAGGAGGAAGGTCAAAATTGAAGAGGCACCTTAAGAAACCAGTTTATCCAGATCCCTGCTTAGTTCCTTCTTAGGTTGCTCTTTGCTCTTCCAGATTTGAGCAATGGTTTGGAGGAAGGTGGGAGTGGTGAGGGATAAAGGGGTTGACAATAGAAGTGCAGTGTAAAGGAGATGATTGATGAGAGCAAAAACAAGAGGAGATACCAGAAATTTCAGATACGGTTTGAATTTTGGCATTAATTATATTGAAGCACTGAATTATTTCCTTCATACTGTATTGAAATCCTAGTATGTTACCTGATCTTCCCCATCTTTCTCCGCTTCACCCTCATATTATTGCACCTTTTTGATCTACTTTGATCTGTAGTATAAACTACTAGCTTCATGAACTACCATTCACGTAATTTCATGACGCAGGTTGTGACTGGGGGTCACTTAGTAAATTGCAAGATATCTGCTTTATTCTAACTCCAGATCAAGCAGCGGGTCGTTAACAACACAGAGGAGCTTCACAGCTTTCTACCCAGTCTTTGCATCTCAGAAGTTCAACCTCTACTGATTCAATCCTCTATAATATATTATAATATACTATAATAGTGCAATAGAGAACTGATAATTATGGATGATAGTAATAAGCTCCTGCAGTGAATATTTAAAGTACCAGCTTTACTGCAATTCCATTTTGGCTCAAGTAAGTCTGAGTGCTGTAGGAGAAGGTAGTCCTTAACAGGTAGAAAAAAATGAAGAGGTGATGTAGCTCCTCTATCTGTGTGAATGACTTGAGATTCAAACAGTAGATCGTCATATCCCCAGGACAAGCTCCATAATGCTTCCACCCCTTACACCTAGTCCTTCATTTTCATCGTTGCACCCTAGACATTCAGAGGCACCGTGTTCATAAGGATAGTTAAGAACAGAAACAGGATCAAAAGACAGCTTCAGCAATCAGAAAAGGTAAGAACAGTATCCGCAACTGCAATACAAACCTATCTGGAAGAATGTGTTCCATTTTTTCCTCTATCTGCAATAATCCAAAAGGATGATAATGCAGGAAGGGAGGTTCAGTATTTGATACGACAAAGCTTATGAAGCCAGCTGTGGGTGTTGTGGCTCAGTAGTTTGTGTCCCAGTCCACTCCTCCATGAAGACATTACTCCCAATTAAGTCACTGATACAGATTCACTCCTTCGACTGGGCACACTTCAAAGCGCTCTTGTGCTCTCATGTGCAGACACTTGGTTTGCATGATCAATGGCTTTTTTGCATGTCTGATGTTGTCGCATTGATTCATCTTTTGGCTCACATGCATATTGTATCACACTGGCTCATCATGCTGTGCAGTGAATAATGGTGGGAAGCGACATAACAGATGTAACACAATGCAATAACCAAAAAAAGACAAGTAATTTTCTGATCAATAAGCCAATTCCTTTGGTGAGATGGAAGGGATCCGTTTGGAGACATGATTTATTTTTCCTTTAGGCAACGCTTGAAGGCCCTTACAACTATGAGTCTCATGTGTCTGACTTACCAGAAATCTCCTGTGTAAGTGCGTGCGTGTAGGTCATGTAGTACAGCTGATTGATGGCTGACGGTTTTCCACAGTGCTCTCTGTGGGCATGCTCTGCAGAACATAAGGGGTCTGCACACACAGTAGTTTCCCAGATGCTAGAAGTGTCCCTTTTTTCTCTTTTTACTACAGAGGTTAGCTTTCCAACTGCAGACGACCTGGCCCAGTCAGTGTGATCCTGCCTATTTGAGACCACCCTGTGCTTAGGGAGTCCTGGACCGTGAGATGGAGCCAGCACATTAGATATTTCTCACTAACACAACTTCTGCCCAAAAGTCAAATAAATCTGGGCGGTCTAATGTACAGGCAGTAGTGAGAGCTACTCAACTAAAATCTAGTGGTTCCATTCAAAACATTATACTCAAAAGAACCAAAAAAGCTCTGCTCACCTTAACGTCCTTTCCTCTTCCCTTTTAATGGGGACAGTCCCTCTCACCATCTGCATGCATAGCGTTTTCTCTGAGGGACAGCACTATCGGTCAGCCTGCACAGCCGGAGGACCTCACCTCTGCCTGGAGTTCAAGGTGCTTCTCCATACAATACCTGGGATGGTCCTTGGGTGTCCTTGATAATATCACCAGTCCCCATACACTCACGAGCACATCCAGGGCACTCCCATGCTGGAGAATTGGTTATACTGGGGGCAGGTAAATAGTTTTCAATATATATCAAGGGACTGTAGCTCATTGCAGGTGTCAATGACACTTGTTGTGCTTACTTTCTGCAGTGAGTGAAGGGGTGTGTATAGTAGGAGAAAGCCTCCTTCCCCCTCTCTCTTTACTCTCCAGGAGTCTGAATGCATCCTGTCTCTTCCTCCAAAGATTTATTGGCATTCGTTACATTAAAAAGGGGTGGGTTCTCTAAAGTGTTTTTAATGAACTTCTGAGATTATACCTGATGGGAGAAGAGATCAACACCAGAGATGGAGAATTCACCCCAAATTTTCACTCATGTTTGCTGGCAGAGTATTACTGGGAGCTCTGAGGATCCCCTGTTAGCATATCACTGGTTTTACAGCTGTCAGGTGGGAATACTCGTCTGATTATTTGTCTGGGAGAATTTCAATTCCTCATTCCAAGTTTCAAAAGGGTGGGCAGCAATTTGTTTCAGCACCTTTGTTCTTTCTTCTTCACAGCTGCATGCTAAAACTGGAATGTTTTACTATCAGCTATTAGTACTTGGCATAAGATTCTTCAACCTGCCTTTTCCTCTTCTGCTCTCTTTTGCTTTGTCTGAGATTGTAGAGCTGACATAAACCAAGATAATTCAGTGGCTCAAAGAAAAGTTATATGTCACTGTCATAAGACACAGCTTGACTGCATATTAGCAAATACTTAGGCAGTTTGCAAATCTCCTAAGTCTGATCTCTTTATGTTTTCTGATGGTTTAACAAGTCAAGATTTAAAGAGAGAAATGAGCAATTAAAAAAAGGAGAGAACAAAAGCTACCATCATAAAAATCTGGTAATGGCTTATCCTGAGGGCTGGATGCTAACTATTGCTTTTAGGATCCTACACACAAACTTTCATCTCTTCTCTCCTATAAATTGCTGTGACCTTTCCCGGTATCCAGATATTACCTCTTCTTTCTTCACCAGCTCATCACTTTCTGAGGCATTCCCCTTTCAAGAAGCATTTTTTCAGTGTTGGTCCCTGCCTGCAGCTGATTTTTTTTTTTTTGCTATGTTGTTAAAAAAAATCATTAAAAAGTATAGTTAAGAAAAATGTATGCTTCCTATTGAGAAAAAAAGAAATCCAGGTTAAATTTTAATCATTACAGAATTCTAAGGGGGAAAGGTGCTATTGAATCTTCTGTTGAAAAGTCTCAATGAGTAGTGCATTTACCAAAAATAGTGATAAGTGTGTGAACAATTATGGATATACAGTTAATGCATTTGTGAAAGGTATGATTTAACATGAGATGGACAAGACAAGAGCTGTAAAGGTGACTGACCTTTGTTGTTTCACTGTATTATTGGTAAAGTCAAAGCTCCCCTAATTCCCCTGTAGGCTTAGAGTTTGCAAGGCAGGGACTTTTTTTTCTGTGCAACCTTTGTTAGCTGACACATAGCAATGATTACCAGCTGGTTTAGAGGAATAATCTTTCCATCACTGTCTCCTCTTCTCACCTGCACACACACTCTTGCCCCAAGCTTCCCACCCCTCTTCCTCTTTGGCAACCCACAACCGCAGCATCTCTTGCTCTGCATACTTCTGGATGCCTCCTCGCTCGCTTGGGCTTTGGCTGTCTGCCTACCCATTCCCTTCCCTCCAAGTCCTCCCCAAATGAAGATGTTTCCACTGGTGTTCCCTTCTTGGGCATGCCTAGTTATCCCCACGTCTTGGAGAGTAAGGGAGAAAAAAATCAATCGATGTTTTGGGTTCCTGTACCTTGCCCCAAACGTTGAACTCTCATAGATGTGAATGTCACCAATTGGGAGTCCCAGGGAATACTGCACTTGGGAGGTGTCTCCTCAAAGGGAAGGAAAAATGCCATATAGAGGAGCTACTGTTGTTATTTCCAGTATTAGGAAATTGCATTAAAAAAAAAAAATTGCTGAAGTTATGAGTCAGAATCTCTAAAAGTCAGGTAGTTAGAAAACTTTACTTGAACATCCAGCCATATCCCCTTCCCTTGCATGGACACATTTTACTTTAATGTTTGTCATATCCCTGTTTACAAATAACGCTGTCTCATACACTTTTGAGCAAGCTCGTTTTGATTAATAGACAGCTAGGTGATAGATAGGCAGACAGATAGACAGACAGACACAGATATAACAACCAAAGAGCAAGATTTAGCTCTTCTTCTGGCAGGGCATGTTGCTTATTAAAAACAAAGAACAATAAGGTCAGGTTGCTCTCTAAGACTGGCCTGGTCTGTTCATGCTTCAGGCTAAGTTTTATGTTAAGGTAAATCCTGACCATTAGAAATTCCTTGTTTACACACCCCTATTAATGTCTGTAACGCTGGAGGGGTCACTGCCCAACTTTGGATCCATCTGGCAAGTATAGCACTATCTCAATATTAGACCTACAGAAGTCTTTATAGTTAATTTAGTATTAATGGCTGCTTTAAATTTGAAGTTTAGAACTAGTGAGTGCTGGCAACAGTCGCATAAAGTCTGTTTTCTCAGAGAAAATATCTTCCCACACAAAAGACTCAAAATAAAGACAATGGCTGATGAGGGCAATAAAACATTTACAGCTACTACAGAAGAAAATAATTACACAACACATTGTTACATATATTTTTAAAAAGAGTTAGTGATAGCTTGGGATATTCCTGCTATTTATTCCATGATTTCTGCTTTAGCAATAAAATATTTTAGCATAGAAAAGTTGCATGACTTCACAATCTTTATATCAATCTTTATATTGATAATATGTAACTGCATATAACCATCACTACCCATGTGTAGAAGACAGAGAGCAAACTCTAAAGGACTGGAATATTTTTGCAACAAGGCCCTTTAGAGTGAAACGTGCAGGTCAGGTAGAGTTTTCAGCTCCAGATTCTGATGGTGCTTGGTCGCGTTACTCAGTGTTGCTGTCATTTGGGTCCCACATTGAACGGTAATCCCTCGACTGAGCACCTTGAATCAGAACTGCTTGTTAGACTGAGAGGAGAAGTCAATTTTGATAGCAGCCATCATTCATAGGGAAAAACAAAAAACACACAAAGTGTGGCAAATGTGTCAGGTTGTGTTTCTTGCAGGTGTATTTGTAGAGGGGACAGAAGCATCAATAGTTGTGTGTCATTTTACATTCCCTACATCTCCACCATCTTCCTCTTTGAAGAACTTATCACTGTTTTTACTGGGGCTTTTAACAAGGTGCTGTTAAAAGTACAACAGCTCCCACGGTTTTGCCTCCTTTGTGGGAAACCGGAGTACAAGGGCATAGCCAAGATGCATGTTGTGGCAGTGAGCTAGCTATAGCCAGAAATCCCTCGCAATCCATAACCTTCACTTTTGGGCTTTCAACATGGACATCAGATGGTGGTTAGAGCAATTGATTATCTGGCTCGCCCTCCAACTCGTTACCTGTTTTTACAAGGATGGCTTGGAAAATAGCTCAGGTCCCATAAACATTTTAATGGAAATATACCACATCACTGTAACCTCTTATTTCTTCAGGTGTTCCTGGTTGTTGCCCTGTCTGTTCCCCCTGCCCTATTCCCTCAGCATCAGTAAATAGAAGAGGGCTTTTCTTCACAAAAGCCACACGTATGGGCACTTCAGACTGTTTGCAGGACAGAAGTCTGTGAAACGAGGATAATCTGTTTTAAGGAGCCAGAACTCTGCTTAGATGAGGCTTGTTCTGCACCTTGATATATGGTTAAGTGCTATGCGTTACCTGGGGCCCTTTGCGAAAGCATGAAGTGTATGAAGGAAGCCATTTATAGCACATAAGGATCACAAGTGCAATAATCCTACATTAACAATGTAGGATAGCTAGTCTCTCCTGGGACACATGCTCTTTAACTCTTTACAGAGCACACATAAAAAGCAGTTCGCACTCATTTTCTTCTTGCTGGAGAGGTGCAAGGCACAATCGCCTTGTCCGTGGAGCAAGAAACCTACACAGGCCACGATGCATTCAGGCTCGTGTGAGGCGTGCGGCAGACCTTGCTGAGGCGGGGGATGAAATGGTCCTGTTCAAAGGAGTTGGTGTTTTAGGAGCAAGCAAGACCCATGGAGAAAGGAGAGGGAAGAGAGGAAGGATATGCAGCCATACTGCTGAGGTTACGGTATGGTAACCAGTGGCTGGATCACACAAGTACGCTGAAAGGAGCTGAATACCAGAGGGAGGGCATGGATGGGAAATCCATATCACAATCCAGTGTGATCATCTGGGGCAGATACACCTAACCAGTCAAAATGGCATGGAATAAAACAGAGAGCAGAAATACTTTCCATAGAGGAGGTTAGCAGCCCTGCCACCCTTCTCCTTGCTGGCACTTCCAGTGTGGGTAAGTGCATATTATGTGACAGTGGGGCTGCTTAGTCCAATTTTAAATGAATGCTGTAAAGGGGACTTTTGACAACTTATTAAAAATTTAAGTATAATTGCAAACCCTCAGGTTATTTGGTTTTATAGTTAACATTTCTCTGTTGGAATAGCAACACATGATGTCTGTCAGCAAGGCAGCCACAATAGCCCGAGGCTGATTTTCCAAAAATAAAATAGGAGTCTATATCTGTCAGGACTGTGCTGGTGCCATGTTCTACACGGGCACTTCTTTAACCTGATAATTCACACAGCTGAAACACATCTAGGAGTTGACTGAAGTGTTCTTGCAATGTGAAAGAAACTCTGTTCTCTTCCCCAGCGTGGCATAACTGGAGCAGCTAACCTGGCAAGAAAGCAGCTAGCCAGGCAAGAAAGCAGCTAGCCAGAAAGCCTGGCAACAGACTTTCAAAACAGTCCACAGGTTATGTCAGAAAAGCACTGAAAAGTCACAGCTTACCAAAGTTAGACAGGTACATTAGAAAAAAAAATAGAGGGAGGTTGGTCCATTTTAAAATGAATATATGGTTATAGTAATTTTTTTTAAGGGAAGTAAGATCAAGGAAACAATGTGTCTCAACAGATCACTGACTCTGATTGCAACAGACACCTAAAATTGACCAAGTTCATGAATGATTTGGTATTGGACAGCTGGCACACATGTACCCTGACTGGGTTTGGTTTCTCCATTTATAAAAAAGGTAGTAATGTCACAACTGCGGGTTTTGTTTGCAATTGCAGTTGTGTGTGTACAAGCACCCACACAACACCTGCAGAAAATGCAAATATGCTTACTGAAAATTAAGGAGGTTAGTTTTTAGTTTTGCTTTAATATAGACCAAAATCAATTGTGCTGAAGTATTTTAATGAAAAAGGCACACTGCTGTTGAGAACCTAACAGATTTGGAGGCTACCAAGGGACCCACATGCAAGCGCCTGTGTTTGACTTGCAGGGACAACTTGTGCCTTCCTCTTCCTAAACTGTTGTCTTAACCAAATGGATAGGGAGTCAAGCTCTCTTTGGAAACTAGTTTTTACAAGAGGAGATAACTTTATCTGGTAAGATTGGCAACTGGAGGAAGAGAAGAAGCAAGAGTTCAGATGCAGATAAAGATGGGCTTAACGTGGGCCCCAGGTGCATACCGAAGTGACTGACTGTCCTGCAGCAGCAGAGCATGCAATACTTCCCTCAGTAATAAGTGCTACCCTGACCATAAGAAATGTTTGCAAAAGCAACTTTGCTGACTCCAGCATTTACTCCGTATAATTTTGTTATTTGGGTGAGCTTTCATTTTCTGTCCCTCCCTCCCAGATAAAACTTGCCCAACTCATTCGTATGTGTGTGCAGTATTTGAGCATTTAATAATGTACATATCTCTCTGTACACATTTCAGCACACACACGCGACTTCCAGTTATAGTAGGACTGATAGCTGGACTGGGGGTTCTTCTTTGGAAAAGAGAAAAAGCAGAACTAAGTAGCATTTACTTTGCAAGTGCTTCTAGTTTTATCAATTTGGAGGCCTTTTTAATCACTAGTGTTGTATGTTTATAGTACTTATATTTGTGAGTATCAGGAGAGCATCACAGGGAAGGATTAAATTATAGTTTCTTTTTTCTATTTACAACAGTAATGAATTGTGGCAAAGTTACAGAGCTGTTGTAGTTTGAACATGGGAAATGACATGGAATATTCCCATTTCACTCCAAAAGTGATTGTTTAATACAAATCAAAATTTTCCTTACAGAAAGGAGATTCATAAGGATGCCACTGTCTTCATTTCAACTAAACGAACATATGAAAAACCAAAACATGAGGCCATGGAATACAGCCCCTTTTTAGAGATGGTGAAGTGACAGTTCAGTTTGTCATTGCAGTGAACGCAGCTGAACACTAAGGAAAATGGATCCTCTGTCTACAGTGGTCACGTTCTAACATGAATCCTTTCACTGTATCACACTGTTAATAAAAGTTATCCATTTTGTGAAAAGCAAGGCATTCCCATCAAAACTGACCAAATTTAATGTAATACGAGTTACAATTTTTGCCCACATCTGTGGTAATAAGATTCTGCTCTAGAACTTCATTTCTTGGATGGGAATTTTGTTTTCAGTTTCAACTCCAAATTCATTCATAAGCAGTCTTTATTTATTTTTGTGCCGCCACTACATGTCTTCACTTAGCTGCCATTTTGCTAGGCCAAAACAAGCCAAGCAGTTTAGGCTTTCTAACTATTGCTCTATTCATTCTGTCAGCTCTTTTTCTGCCTCTATTCCTCTTTTATTTCAGTACATCTTTCCTCACCATGGAGCATCAAAATTGCACACAGTGACTCATCTGGAGTCTTCCCATATTAGCTAGAAAGCCAGTAGCAGTACTCTGGGAAATAGTCTCAATTCAACACTACTTGATTTTCTAAGGAAAAGTTGTTTTTCTTCTCAACAGCCCTTTATCTTACTGAGCCTAATGTGCTGGGCCTTTGTTGCCTCTCCCTTAGCTCAGGTCTGAGAGTCAACAAAACTATTATTACTGCACAACAATACAGATTACTATAATTGCAAATGGATTTATTGGATGAAAAAAAGAGGTACAAAACTATATCTACAAGACAGGACAGAAGCAAAAATTAAAAAAAAAAAAGGAGGCATCAAATGTTTCTTACCATTTTTAGGGAAGTGCTGAGTATTGTGCTTATTGCTACATCACACAGAAGTCATATATGTCATTGCTCAGTTTATGAGTGTAACTATCGTATCTGTTGTGGCCATTATCCATCTTGCATTCCCTCAGAAAGAGCGGCTTTAGGTTCAGTCCAATCTTCCATAGTCTGTGTCTGCGCTACTGAAGAGGATTGTGATGCTGCTCACTGGTGTAAGCTGGAGGCACTCTACAACCAGCTTCAAAAGTTATTAAATATACGGGAGCATGGGCAAATATTTCAATTGCATGGAATGGACAGAAAACATTTTTTCCTCCCTTCCCTTCTCCCTCACTACTGAATTAAGCAATGGTGCTTGTCTTTATGTCATCGGCTCCATTGTGGAAAGGTCATGATTTGTTCATACGCTTAAGTCATTTTAAGTACAAGCATAGCAACCTATACTGAGAAAATTTAACCCCCTTTCCTACCTTGCACCCTGTTCTTGAAAGTCCATGCTGAGAAGCAAGGGGTGAGGGTATTATAGAAATGAAAAAAAAATACATTAAGAGAGGTAGTCTTAAATTTTGTACTTCACTGTGCAATGCTGTATAATATCATAAATTTTATACTTACTTTGGCATCTATAGATAAGAACGGTTTGAGGAATTGGATAGCATGACTTGCTCCTCCAGAGTGTTTTACTCTTCTTTGTCCCGTTCATCACTAATGTGCATAACACAGGAATAAAGGACTAGGAGGGACTTCCTGGTCACAAAGCTGAATGCCAAAATATCTCAGCATCCCTGTAAAAATCTCTTTCATCTGCTGCCCACGAACAGGTTTCTTCAGACAGAAGTCCTGTTTTAAATATTGGCTGGGCTACTCTGCCTTCACTGAAGTCGTACTTTGCAGTATCACACCGTCACTGATAGGAAAATGCCATCTAGCTACAGCAATAATAATGAGATGAAACTGCCAAGATATTTTTTTTTTGTATAAAATACTGATTCTCTGCAGATTGACTAACATTTCCAGGCACTTCGTACTTCATTCCCAGTGAAAATTTCCCTAGAGACACTAGACTTAGAGAGATTTTATACAAGGACATATCTATAGATCAGGAATATATTTGTGTGAAGTTTAAAATGCATTTGTTTCTTCTCTCCAATAACATTCTGTCATTTGACTTAAGTTATTTAATTTTCAATAAAATCCTTCTATCTCACAAATCCAGGCCTTTGCTCTTTTGCAGCAATGTTATATAATTCTTTCTTTCTCTCAAATCTCTCAAGACATACTACAAAATAACAACATTGAAATTTCACTGAAGGATTTGAGTTTTTTTATATTTATAGATTTTTCCACAGAGAATATCACCTGAGCATTTGTTTGAGTTGAACAGATGTTCAAGAATGGCACAAAGAAAGAAACCTTCATTAAATGTGAATGTCTTCAATAATTGCTCATTGGGAGGGTGACGTTGATGGCACTGTGGGTAATGGGAGAACCAGGCTACGCATCTCACCAAAGAAATTCAGAAGGCCACATCTTTTGTAATGTACACCTTTTCACGTGTGTGCAGGAGCACAAGTCCACGTTGTTTCCAAAGCCCTCAAATTGGTACGGGACAGTTCTCAGGCTATATTCAGAGGTTTGCAATGCATTCAAGAAAATCTGCCACTGCGCAGCAAGGCTGTCAGGCACTTGCTGGTGACAGCTCATATGATGAGTTAAAAATGGAAAGGTAGATAGGATACCAAGTCTCTTCTGGGACAAATTAGGAAAGAAAAGAAAGAGAAACAATCACATTTGTAAAGCGAGCATTAGTTGAATCATGTCATGGATTTACCTTGGGACTATACTGAACTCCCAGTATGACCAGTCATATCTCTGGGCACAGAGAGAAGAACAGTCTGATACAGAAAACAGAGAGAAAAGCCAAGTAAGCAGAATAGGAAAAAGAGAAAGACAGAAGTTCTTACAGTATTCAGACTCAAAATTCCTCCGGCTTTTCATCTGCACCTTTTTCCCTCATTTAAGCTGATAATTGCCCAGAATGGCAAGGAAACCCTAGAAGTGCTACACTGGTTCCAGCTGATTCCAGATTTCAACAGGAACTATGACTATGTATATTGTTTCCAGGGAGAAAGTACCCTGACATTCAGTCATATATCCTCCTCTTTAGCAGGCAGGCATGATTTATCAGTGTTCTGGCAGAGCTCTCACTTTGAAGTATTTGTCTTGCACATTCATGTCGAGTGCACTATGTCATATGCACATGCCTCTTATCTTATCTGCCAGAAATATCCTTTGGAAATATCACAAGAGAGCCAAATGAGAACTAACTGATTTTCTGGTCTACAGTGGACAGTTGAAGCTGCAAATGATCCAGCACATCTCAAGCAATTTAGCTATTCAGGACTTGAATGAGCATGTTTTAAAGCTGCTTAGCTCATCCGGTAACAGCACACAAGTCTACTGGGTTCTGTCTGGTAACGGTAATACAGGAATCATAGTGCACTAATTATGTGCTGACACCGTTGGCTTCTTGAAAATGTCTTTTTAATTGGAAAATGTGGAAAAAGTCCAAAGCACCTAGGTTAAACTACAAGAGCAAACACGTGAGGTATTGATACAGATGATTTGGTTAAGGGTTAGATGAAATAACACAACTGTCATCGACAATGAATGCCTTCAGTCTCTCAAATGTTGTGCAAGGAATATTGTATATTCACTTGCACTTCCCTTTACTGAGTTGCTTCACCTCTCTGCTGTCATTCTTCAAGTGAGGAGAAGCATTAGTGTGACAACACAAGACATATCAACAATGATGTTGAAAGGTTTCAGAGGCTTTTGCTATTTTTCTAGAGATGGTAAAAATATGCATTTACCTTCAGGACAGAGCAACCTTCAGATCCAACACTTGAAAATGCACTGGGACTGCCATGATAACTCACACAAATGAGTTTGGGATGTAGATAGCCAAAGATGCTGACATCAAGGAATGAAATCTTGTCCTCACTGGAGTTAGCACACACTCAGGCATTGATCTCAGCGTAACTATGATTTTAACAGTGTTTTTGGAAAATGTCAGGCATCGCTCATGAGCCTAATTGATGGAAACATTTTCATGAATGTCAAATTTAAAAATGCCATTTTTACCTCAAGCACATGGCTTGCTTCTACACTGATCCCAGGTGCAGGTCCTATACAACACAGTATAGGACATACTACACTTTGATTTTGCACACGCAGCTCTGATAGTGGGATCCTCGAGAGCTGGAGCTATTGCTAGGATGTGGAACACCACCAAGGAGCTCCAGCTTTGTGGCTGCATAGCTGTATTATTGACAATATTGAGCTGTGCAAGAGTAATTTCAAATAGTTAACTGGGAAAACAAAACCCCCTTTTATCTGGTAAAAACTTCTGCTTGAGTACCCAGCATTTCTGCAGTGCATTTAAAGCAGCTTAGGGAAACCAAACTAAAATCAGCTCTTCTACTGCATCTACATTTCCTTCCCATAGAGGTCCCACAAAAACAGCTGCAAGTCAAGTACTCAGATTGGAGAGCAATGTAAATTCTTCTTCTTCCTCTAGTCTCCATCGTGTGCTTTGCTATGAAAAAATGCCAAAGCTGGAATATAAATGAGGCTAGAAAATATCTATATAAAATATACATATATACGTATACACATGCTGTATACATTAGGCCAGGTGCATATAGCATACTAAACATCTCTCTCAGCACAGGCTTCACAGGAACAGAGACCCTGTTATGAACTATTCCCCTCCATTTTTTCCCCCCGTACACTCGGGTTATTGTAACATCTTCTACCCCAGCAATGCTTCCTTTCTCTTGACCTTTTACCCTCTCTGCTTCAGTCCTTCCATGAATGGCAGTGAAACAAAAAGGGAGAAAAATCATGAGAAGCGTAATTAACAAGATGACGACTGTTCCAGCTCCTCAGAGGTATCCTTACAGAGCGACCCTCTGAGATCATCAGTGCAACAGAAGATACCGGTGTCAGGGATTAACAGGAATGGGCAGAACTGTGAAAAAAACAGATAAGCTAGAGGCTGCCCCAGTTATTTTTGAGCCCCATTTTATTAGAAGAAATTAAGAGATTATGCAATGGAGGCTGGCATTATGGTTTTAAACTATAGCTGTTCAAGTGGACTGCATGAAACCTTATGTCATGTGTGTTTGGACAGTATCAAAAGAGTAACGTTGGGAGAAAAGTCTGTTAATACTCAGTTATTCAGTGCAGTATTGCCAAATTACTTGGAGAGATGCTGTAGACATGTAGACTGTTGAACGTTAAACAGCTACCAAGCCTTATCTATTTCATCTAGCTCTACCTTGAGTAATAAAAGAACTAATACAGATTGGGGAATTTCAAATGTGTGCCCCTAGCATGCACATATATTACAGCAGTAAAACCCAATGGTGAACCTGTTCCTTAGACATTATTAATAGGATTTGGATAATCACAGGAAAAGCCCTTGGTGCTGAAATGATATTCTTGTTGTTGACAACAAGATAACTAATGGGACTGTGTGAAGATGAAAAGAAAACACACTGATTGACGTGCCTATTACAGTAGAAAAAACCGACAACTTCAGTAAGGCCTCCCTGCAAGTTAATAATTTTTTTTACTTTATTTCCCCCTTGCTCGTCTCAAGGAATATTTTTAAATGAAAATCACATGCTCGTGCCTTCTACTTGGAGTTAAGTACTAAGATAGCAGGTCTTAAAATGTCTGTTGTGGGGATTAGAAGACCTCCTACCAGAAAGCCATGCCCGGTACACATTTCACATGGGGCCCACGGGGAGGCCCTGCTCTGAGGACGCTTCTTAGTCATTTTCTTCATCACAAAATCCATCAGTGACATTTCACATGTCCTTTGCCATTAGACACTACAAACTTTTATTTCCCTGCTTGCTGTTCACATGCACCAAAAGTCCCTGCCAACCACAGAAGGCAGGTGCCTGCTGCTGGTACATGATGAAAGGAAAAAAGGAGGTTACAAGACTCCTTGGGCTATTATATGGACATTTTCCTAAGCAATCTTTGGCTTCTGGAGCTCTGTACCCTATCATACCGAGTGTCACATGATGGGGATAGAGGCGGGGGGTTGATTCCTTATTTCTATGATTTGTAAAAAGGTAAATGTTTATCTCGGTTTTGGCACTGAGAGGAAGAGCAGGGAGGGTTTTAAAGGCACTTTGCATGTAAGTACTTGTGAAACAATACTGTTATTCTCACGCAGCAGGCGGTAAGCAGCAGAAACAGAGACATAACAACTTAGCAATGCAAAAGGAGCTCCAGGCACCTGGTAATTGAATGTTTTTTTCCTTTTGAAACCCTTCAAAACACTGAATTGCATGGGGTCAATCTGACCTGTTCTTGATGGTGTTCACAGTGGTAGGAAATCTTTGTGACTCACATTTTCAATCAGAAGAACATTTTAGATTATTTAGGTATGAAGGGAAAAAAACCACAACAACAAACTGCTTATTTGCACCTGTTTTTTGACCCCAAAGGGCTCTGGTTTTCATGATGTGCATTGAAGTTAGGGAGTTTTAAAAGTATTTATTCAAAAGTTGTTTTCATCATATAGCGCCCAAAACAAATTTATTTAGTTCCATTTTATGTGACCTATCTTTCTACCCGTCTTTCAAGACATGTAATATCAGGGATCTGTGGAAGCATGCAATTCAGAGATTCAAAGAAGCATCACAACACGCCACATGTTTGAAATTCAAAGATACTGGCAGTTCCCCGGGGCAGGTACTTCAGCATCATGACAGCCAGAACCCTCTGTAATGAAAGCAGTTGGCTCTGGATGGCTCAGACTCATCTTCTCAGAGTTTTTGTCAACTGGTTCCTCATGCAGCATCTAAAAGGCTGTGCTCCATACCTGGTACTCCTGTGGAAAGGGTGGAGAGAGACAGGTACTTCTAAAACCAAGCATGCAGGCAACGGGAATAGGCATCCTTCCTGGCTCTCCCAGAGGCAAATATATCCAAGCACCTGCAGAAATGAGCCACGCGTCCACCACCAGGAAGGCGAGTGGTGAGATTGGCCTTCAGGTGCTCCTCTGCTCCATCAACACCGGGTCCCAGGTGGTGCAACAAGGAGACGGGTCCTGTGCATGCCTGCCTCTAATGCCTGGAGATTGGCATTAGCCAGGAAGCCCTGTGCTAGCACAGCCCCTAAGTGATGCACCTCTGTGATGGGAGCAACACTGCAAGGGCTTGAGAGCCACAGGCGGCCAGAGCCACAGGCTGACCATTCCTGTCTCATGGCTAATCTCAGCATGGCACTTCACCCTAACAGGCACATCCTGGGAAAAGGCTTATTAGCCATGCACCATCCTGATGGCTGCATGGCTTCCTGGTCAGAGCTGGGCAGTGACCGCCAGCTGGGGGCATCAACAAAGCAGTCCTGGTCCCCAGCAGGTCTGCTCTCGCCATCTGTCATCTTTGGGAATTTGATGTACGTAGTGATTTAGTCCAAATCAGAGATCTGAATCTCGTACCCTTCCTCAAGTTGAGTAATAGGTATTCTTTGTTCACGTGACTTAAGTGTGCAGGTCCCATGCAGTAAGTAAATGCCTTAGGATTCAGCCAAAAAAGTTTTGATAACAAGCGGATGTAAAATAAGTGCCAGGTGTCTATAGAAAAATTTTATCTGTCTATAAACTGCCTCGTAGTTAACAATTCAAACAATATTTAAAAAAAAAAGTTTAGATCTCACCACTAGTTCTACTGCTTGCAATTAAGTGTAATCCATAAATACCAAGGGATTGTCCCTTTCAACCATATTATATGTTTCAATTGTTAGAACAAGACAAAGTATTACTTTTCTTCCATGCATTAAATTTAATAATAGTTACCATGTTGGAAAGAATAATGGGAAAAACCTTTCCTTGGGTTATCAGAGGGAGAGAGCTAATATCTGCCAGCAAATCCCATTATGATTATTATATATGACTCTAGGTTGGATTCATTCATAGATTGCACAGATATTACTAAATAAGACTGCAGGCAACCATACATGAATTTTTGTAAATTGTGATCAGGCCTCAGAGCAGTGGCCACCAGGTAATGGATTAACGAGCTGTCAGTATTAAATTCATTCATTTATCCTTATCATTTAGAGAGCAGGTGGCCTCTAACTCTACCAGTCTGCACACACAGCTCTGAAAGACTCGTAGCTTTTTGCAGAGAAATGGAAGGAGCAGCAGCAGATTTCATTTATCAGGAATAACATTCTGCTCATGACCTTTCATCTCCAGCACTTAGGCAGACTCAATCTGCTGGTGCTGTTGACCCTGCACAGTTTGTGCAGACTGGGGTAGAATCATGATAAATACACTGAAATAGGATAGACTTGCTGTAACTTGAAATTAAGCGAGGCCTTGAAAGAAAAAAACATTCAAAGGATTAAAAATGTGTGCATGCATGCATGTATTTGTTCAAAGAAAGCATGTAGTGATTGACTGGGCTGTATTCTGCAGATATGCACATATATTGGTTTCAGTGGAATTGTAAGGTGTGTAAATCAGTGCAAAATTTGTCTTAACCTTCTCCAAAGTCAAGTCAGTCCTGTCTGCCTCTGTCACACAAACAGTGTAAATTCAGATACAATTAAAATATGTGAATCTGACTGATTTTTAAAAAAAATAGTAAAACTAAAAATGCTGGAAGGGTTTCAGAGTTATTTAAAAATAAGAGGGATAACTCTTAGTCTAGTCAAGATATATTGTCCCTTTTATTTCCTCTCTTTTCACTGTACTAGAGCAAATAAAATATTTAGCTTGGAAAAATGAAAAAGGGTGGGAAAGAGTTCCATTTTTACCTTTAACTCAACAGCTTGTCTGATTGAATCTCCATACACCAAAAAAATGAAGGCGAGCGAGCGAGCAGGAGAGTTTCCTTTCACTAGGCAGGACCTCGGTGGGGCCACATTTCCTATCATCTCGCTTGTTTACACAGCGTGTTTATAAAAATTACTGCAGCTCCCCATCTATTACTGCGGTATTCTGATTACACACTAAAAAGGGTACTGAGGACTCACTTGAGGAGGAACAGTGATCACAAAACGAAATGAAATGTCCATCCGCTCCATACCAGCTTTTCTGCAGGTGAAGAGGAATAGCACAAGATTTGTTGAAAGGGTTTTGTAACGCTTCTAACCTTGCCTTACTATGGTGGTGTTGTCAACGAGCGCTTTCACCAAGAAGTTGAATTACAGTCATCATGAAGAACGAGGCCGTGACATTGTCAGCAAGATTACTGATGGCATAATAAAATGCCGCGCGTAATGAAAATTTGAAAGACAGGATGCATCTGCCGTCAAAGGAAGCTTTTTCTTACCTGGACAGGGTTTTTCCCATTGCTTTTTATAAGAAGGCTTTTTAACGTAAAACAAACAAACAAACAAACAAACCACAACAGGTAAAGGAATTCTATATGTAGCCCAAAATAAAAATCAACCTGAAAACACTTATCATCTTTTGCGGGGTTAATTTGAAAGTATGAATTAGGGTGGGTATCTCCCAAAAAAATAGCAGCCAAATCCTTTCTCAAGGAACTGTGTATGCTTCCATTTCTGAGCCCTAGACGTGTGCTAAAAACACCTCTATTTTCATTCCCGAAGCACTACCACTCTGAACGGTACTCGGCAAGAATTCAGAAATGCTGTAATGGAGCAGTGTGGCATTTAGAAGACAGGTATAATGTAAAACTGTTTCATTAAAAGCAGGTCACATGAGGACCTAAACAGAAAGACAGTTTATCCTGGAATGACCGAAAATGACCTGTTTTGCCATCCTTCTTTGCTTCTCCAAAGAATGGGGCCCAACTAGACCTTAAAATTGTGCCCCAAAAAGGGTTTTCAGGCACCCACGTTGCTCAGATAAGTATGAAGTCAGCTGATGTCCATTCCTAATTCTCAGGCAGTGACACGACAGAGAAGTCCACCTTTACAATCTTTTTGAACAGAAACAATGTCTTCTTCTAAACCTCCATGTGGATGAACATACTCACATAGATCCTCACCTCACTCCATTTATATAAAATTGAAATTATATGTAAGTTCAAATGCCATTAAAAATAAAAAGAACAGCTACTGGTTTTAGAAAGTTACTTACTGTAGACAATAAACCCCTTTTCAGCCTTTTAGTATACACATTGTTTCTTCTTGAAAATATGAAAATTATGCTTCCATAGGACAAATCACCCAATTGTTTCCCTGATGAATCAGGAAGTAGATGTTTCTCTTAAGCAGAAAAAAAAAATGGCTCACATTCAGACATAATTGTTTCCTTTTGCCTTTTTCCCTCTCTTCTCAATATGATTATTCCACCAGGGTAATGTTTTCTGCATGAAATTTTGAAGAAGTTGAAAAAAGAAACTAGTGAGATTATCCTGTCTTTATCTGACTTGCAACCTATTGTGTATAATACTTTATGCATAAATAATTATATATATAACATATATTTTTTAAACATGCTTTTCCCATCAGTTTTTTTTTATTTCCATGGGCAGCACTGACCTTCGTCCCCTGCTTCTAAAAGAAATGTTTGCTCCAAAAATATGCTAACCATCCAGTGTTTTGTTTGCACTCTATTCAGGAGCTTGCATAAATATTCAAGATATACAGAGAAAGAAGGGAGCAAAATGCCTGATATTCTACTTTACGTTATTGGGATTCCTTGTGGGACTGAAACAAACACTTAGCCACGCTTGTTTCACACACTTTTACGGACAACTCTTGGCAAGCCGTGTGAATCCTGGAGGCTGGACCATTTTTCCTTTCATCTGCCCTCTATCAGTATATGGGTTTTCCTCATTGTATACCACCTACCTATGCAGTGCTCTGCTTTTCACTGCTTACACTGCTGGTGGCACGCCAGCCTGCTCTCATCCGGGTTCCTCCCTCGCACCGCGCCTCTTTGCCACCCCCCAGCCTGCCTGCAGCATCCACCTGCTCCCCTGCTCCTAGGAGCTCTCTGACTCTTTCCTGTTACTGGCCTGTTAAAACTCCCCAACCAACTAGTCTTTCCCAATCCTTATATATGAAAGGGTAATGTACGTAAAATGCTTTCAGTTTGCCAGCTCAAGGGTGTTATGCAAGTGCGAACACTTATTCCATTGCTTATCAGATTAATGAATATTTAGATAAATAAGACTTTCTCCAGGTGGCCAGCTTCGGTGTGTGCAGGAATGTGGATTGCAAGGAAAGGGAGATAAAGACTCAGTACTTTGAGCAACCAAGCAGGTCCTGCGGAGTGAAGCCAACCTCTTTGAGCTGATGACCTTCTCATCTCACTGCTGATGGAGACCCAGCACATAACAGTCACAGCACATAACAAATTACCTACATTTTGGAACTGCTGACATCAGTCAATACACTCAAGTTCTCTCTTGGTTTCCTAAGGAAACAAAGCCTACACAGTCACAATCTCTCTGTTTCTACTCACAAGCATCTAAACAACTGCTTTGGCATGGGTTTTTGATAATGGACTGTCCCCTTTCACGTGCTACCAGATATCATCCAGGACTCAGGCCAACAGTCCCGCGAAATGGGGATAGCACAGAGGTTTAAATTCACATAATATAACGCATTCCCTGGCACTGAGTGTGGAAACAGAAGACACTCTGTACATGTCAGGGAAGAAACGCACTGAAGTTTGCGGGAGTCTCTTTGTTATCTTTACAAGCCGTTTGTATCAGTCCTGTGAGAAGTTCTTCTACCACAAGCCTCTCTCTGTTCTCCGGTTTGTAACATGTCCTTGTCCAAAAGAGTATGAAAGCTGAGATTTTCAAAGGACACAAAGTGATTTAGGAACATTAATGTCCCTGAAGGTTGATGCCACTTTCCTAATGCTCTCAAGCTACTTCTAAAAATGCCTGTTCAACAGCTCTGAGAGTTGTGTTTTTTAACTGTACGCCTTTGCTTCTGCTTCCCTTTTGGACTGTGAATCAAAAGGAGCCAATTTCCTACTCATATAGCAGCTTGCATAAAACTTATTCAGCCTAAACTATATCCAAAATTTAGCCACAATTCAGCATGGAATTTAAATACTATTATCAAAATAATAGGGAGCAATAGTCTACCACTAACATTTAAAAGCATTAGCTTTATCACACTTTGAATATAGAAAATCTTCCAGGGTAATTTAATACCAGTACATTTTTCTTACACTCAGACAGAAGTACCTGATCTCCTCTCTAGACACTTTTTCTCAGAAAGCAATCGACAATTTGTAGTACTTACTGAATTTAAAAAGTTAATTGCTATCTAACTGAAGTAGCTTATTATACAAGTACTGGGACCATGCCTGTCTGCCAGTCGAATACACTAAAGCATTCAATTTAAGCAATTTAAATTAAAATATCATTTTATAAAGTTGTTTTGATTGTGATTGCATATTGAGATTTTAAATAATCTTGACTTAATTTCAAGGGAGATGGATTCATTTTGTATATTATCAAATTGTAATCATTTTTGTGTGATTAACATTTAATTTATGTCTACACTCTTAGCACTTTCCTTCCCTATAGCCGTAGTTGTATTATACTTTTTTAAAAAGCGGAGTTTCTGTGCACTGCACTGTGGAGATGAAGCAGCAAAAAGCGTGGTGAAAAAACCGTACATCTGGAGCTCTACAAGCAACTGCCACAGTAGAATGCCACTATCACGCTTCATCATACAGCCAAAAAGACAGCTTTATAATAGAAAGAAGCCTTCATAATAGAGACCATTAAAGGTAACAGTGTGTATTCTATAGCGTAATATACTTACTTGCTAACCAAAACCAAGAGCAGCAGAAGACAGCTCTAGATTGGCCCGGACTTTTTATATTTGGGAGACAGTAATACAGACATAATGGATGTAGCCACTATACTCTCTGCAGCGCAGATGGGTGCTTTCTCCTCTGTCCTTCTTCAGTGACTGCTTCAGGACTCACACAGCCATTGAGGACTGGTTAAGGGATCAGGAGCACAAGTAATGTTCTCTGTCCTTCCAGTTGGAGGGAATGATGAGGGAAGAAACAGGAAGAGCAAGCAGATCAACACCTGGCTCCGAGCCTGGTGTCACTGGCAGAATTTTGGTTTTTTTCATCGAAGGTCAGTTTACACGACACCAAGCCTGCTGGCAGCAGATGGGGTACGCCTGTCTAAAAGGGGGAAAAGGATCTTTACGCAGGTGTCAGCAGGGCTCATTGAAAGAGTTTTAAACTGGATTTGAAGGGACAAAGGAATAAAACCAGGCTTGCTAGAGACAAGCCTGAGGGCAGTACACCAATATTTGTGGGTCATGATGCTAGCAAAGTCCTTCAGTCTGCCGTCTCAGTGAAGGTAGGGAATAGAGACCCATGCAACAGCAAAGACACAAGGTTTATTGATGTATTAGAAACCACAGAAGTCCCTGAGAATGGTCATCATTAGGGTTTCTCCCCCCAGAAAAGTGGCGGGACCAATAGCCCAACTGAAGCGCATCTACACCAATGCACGCAGCATGGACAACAAACAGGAGGAGCTGGAAGCCATTGGGCAGCAGGAAAACTACAGTATAGTTGCCATCGCAGAAACACAGTGGGTTGACTCACGCAACTGGAGTGTTGCAATGGACGGCAATAAAGTCTTCAGAAGGGACAGGCAAGAAAGGAGAGGCAGTGGGGCAGCCCTGTATGTTAGAGAGTGTTTTGATTGTCTAGAGCTTAATGACAGTGATAAAAGGTTTGAGTGTTTATGGGTAAGAATCAGGGGGAAGGCCAACAAGGCAGATATCATGGTGGGAGTCTGTTACAGACTAACCAACCAGGATGAAGAGGTTGATGAAATATTCTATAAGCAGTTGGGAGAAATCTCACAATCACTAGCCCTTGTTCTTGTGGGGGACTTCAACTTACCAGATGTCTGCTGGAAATACAAAACTGGTCTTAGGGACAGTTCTGTTTAATATCTTCGTCAATGGTCTGGATGATCAAGTGCACCCTCAGTAAGTTTGCAGATGACACCAAGTTGTGCGGGAGTGTTGATCTGCTTGAGGGTAGGAAGGCTCTACAGAGGGATCTGGACAGGCTGGATCAATAGACCAAAGCCAATTGCGTGACGTTCAACAAGGCCAAATGCCAGATCCTGCACTTGGGTCACTACAATCCCCATGCAACGCTACAGGCTTGGGAAGAGTGGCTGGAAAACTGCCTGGCAGAAAAAGATCTGGGGGTATTGGTTGACAGACAGATGAATATGAGCCAGCAGTGTGCCCAGGTGGCCAAGAAGGCCAATTGCATCCTGGCCTGTATCAGAAATAGTGTGGCCAGCAGGACTAGGGAAGCAATTATCCCCCTGTACTCAGCACTAGTGAGGTCGCACCTCAAATACTGTGTTGAGTTTTGGGCCCCTCACTACAAGAAAGACATTGAGGTGCTGGAGTGTGTCCAAAGAAGGGCAACAAAGCTGTTGAAGGGTCTCGAGACCAAGTCTTATGGGGAGCAGCTAAGGGAACTGGAGTTGTTTAGCCTGGAGAAAAGGAGGCTGAGGGGAGACCTTATCGCTCTCTACAACTGCCTGAAAGGAGGCTGTAGCAAGGTCAGTTTCTTCTCCCAAGTAACAAGCAATAGGATAAGAGGAAATGTCCTCAAGTTGCACCAGGTGAGGTTTAGATTGGATATTTGGAATAACTTCTTCACCAAAAGGTTTATCAAGCATTGGAACAGGCTGCCCAAGGAAGTGGCTGAGTCACCATCCCTGAAGGTATTTCAGAGATGTGTAGGTGTGGGACATGGTTTAGTAATGGACTTAGCAGTGTTAGGTTTATGGTTGGACTTGGTGGTCTTAAAGGTCTTTTCCAACCAAAACAATTCTATGATTCTATGATTTTTGAGAAATGATGAGGCAGTACACGCTCCACTGCAAATGTATTATCCATGAGTGGAGGTGGGCATTTCTTTTCCATTTTGGTAGCTGGTATCTTTAGGGGGGTGTGCAAAATAGTTGAATTATCAAAAAAGTGAATGCTGTAGGCTGACTTGGTGAATGGCTCTAGCCAAATTTGATAAAGCAGGAAAAATAAATGTCAGGAGCAGAAAGACGAAACATTCTGACATTTTTTAAATTAAATTAAGTTCACTGGGGGACAGATTTTCTAGTCCTTAAGCAGCATTTGAGGTGAATTACCTGGAAATAGTCCAGTTCAAATAACTTTGCTTAAGGAAAGATGTGAGAAAATATATGTCTCTAAATATGCTTTCAAAGTTAAAGGACTACTTTAAATTCCCTGAGCTGCTAGCAAATTGGTGAAGAACAAGTGTGGACTAAGAATTTTGCTTTTGACTTACGTTGAATTTCATCCAGGCAAATATTTCGTAATGTACACAGTTACAGTTGTGGTCAGTACCACTTTAAACTGAAGTGTCCTAGGTAATTGCACAACTCCCCATATCTTTTCTGAAGGAAATGCCTTTAGCAGGAATCTGATTGAACTCATCAGAAACAAGTACCAAGCAGGAATTTACATCCTGTCTTTGTCTCAGGACTTGATCATGAGTTTACAGATTTGTTTTCCCTGCTAAGGTTTATAAATGAATCCATGGATGGTTTGTCAATGCACATTGTGTATTATTTTTTCCCGTTGTCAGCTCTCTGCTTTCGAAGGCTGATGTGAAATATTCCTATTGCTAGTTCTTTTGACTCTTCAGATAATATGCTTACAAAATAGAAAAAAAAAATAATGTGTAAGGTAACAGCACCAGTGCAGCAGCTGAAGATATTTACAAAATTACAGTCTTTGTAAAGATGCAGTAAAAGTAGGAACAACACAATCCAAAGGGCAGTTTGTCTTTAAAAAAATGCACATGCAAGCTACAGAAACCATGTTTAAAGTATATTAATTCACAAAACTACAATGGGACAGGGGGCTTGTGTGCGGTTTGTTTTGTTTTGTTTTGTTTTTTAATGAAGGAAATTATGTCATCAAGAAGCAAGGTATAGAAGAGCTAGCTTTAAAGATATTATTTGAGAAGAAGATTTTTAAATTTTGATATCAAAGTAAGAAATATCCTGGTAAGCTTACCAAGAACAAAACGAGATTGGCTTGCTGTGAAATTAGATACTTTATCTAAGCCTCTCTCAACTGCACAAGGTTAAACTGCCACTTATATCGTTTTGAGCAGATTTTTCTCTCCCTGAGAAAGGATAGAGAGTGTAGGCAGTCATGGGTCCCCTCCTAGTCAAGGTGGGAAACACTCCAGGAACAGACTGCAAAAGCCACTGCTGGAGGTTCTACTGAAGGTGGCCCATTAGACAACTTCACATCAACTTCTCCGCTGTTTAATTACCTGATCACCTGATGGACCTCTGTAACTTTGATCCCAGCAGAGGCACAGTATTTCCACTCAGGGCACAGAAAGAGCTAAAGAGGAGCTAAGATTGGTAGAGAAGCCATCCTCTCGCTTAACTGTTCATGGATAGCGTCATGTTATATTGCATGTTTGTCTAAGTTTTTTTTATTATTTTGTTACAATTATATTTTCTTATTATTTCCATAGTAAAAGTGTAGCAGAATGCCTGAATATACAGAGTTGAAAATATCTAGATTTTTTTTCTTCTTCCAGTGTATAGGATGTACCAGACAAGCTCACCTATCTTTTTGTTACTAATTTTTAAATTGAGAAGCACTGAAACTGGAAACTTGCATCTGAACCTTTTAAAATCTTGTAGAGAAAGATCACCTTTAGATATATGCCTTCTCCACCAGTTTTTTGCAGATCTACATCTACCAAATCTGCCAGATCTTCATCAGATCTACATTTACACCCTATCCCCTTCTCTGTTATAAGGTCAGCTTCTTCAGACGTTTCTTTATCAAAATATAAGAATAAAATTTCCTTCAGAAAGTTGTGCAATTTCTATCAAAGAAGAAGGAAAGAACAACTGCAGAACTCCATTACAAAAGCAGGCCATCTTCTTCCCTAAGTCTGGGCTGCAAAACCTCATATAAAAAAATAGCAGGAAAGGAGGAGAAATCTATTTCAAGGTTAGTAGGTATCTTTAAACACAGTCTACCTCACCAATTTCAAGCTTTGATTTGCACCTAAAAAGACAAATCCCAAGGATTAGACTCTCAGCCTTCTCTACCTTTGAACAAATTTTACTTTAAAAAGCCTGTCTAGTGATCCTAACCTGTTAACAATGTTCACCATCTTTTTAATTCAAATTGGGACACTTTCAAACAAAATTCCAATTGCTTAACTGGCTGTGCATTGGAAACAAAAGATTTGTTTAACTTACTTCAGTAAACAAGCCTCACCTGAGACTTTTGAGTTTGTCTAAATGTAGACACTTCAATCAATGTGGGCTGGGAGAAGGAAAGTACACTACTGGAAAATGAAGCTAATGACCTTCACGCTGCACAAAAAAGAAAAAAGAACAAAAAGAAGTGGTTGCCAAATCCTGAGGGACTTTACGTTGCTAAATTGGCTGAAGATGCTGGCTCTCAGCAGCTCTGAGAATTTGCATCTAACAGAAAATCTACCTGTTCTCATGTTGCATTTAACCACATGAAATACTGTCAGATTCCTTGCTTCTGTGCTCCGTGGTTTTTCTGTCCCTGCTACAATAAGGCTGTTAGTCCAACTGTAGGTGTTCTATATGGCTCCAGATTGAAAATGGACAGGAGAACCTACAGAGTATTTGGTTTTTTGTATAGCATCAAGCATTTGTTGTGTCTGCAGAAATTACGTCCCTGAGACTTCTTAATAAATAACAAATTAAAAAAAAAAACAAACCCTGAACTAATTATCTTCATCTCTCCATCACTTTTGCATTAACACATGAAGTACTGTAGAGCTCCACACAAAGCTGTAACACTTAAGCTTTGCAACCTACAAGGCTGTTATGCATAACAGGGTGTAGTGTTTGACATGACAAGCCTTTGCCTTGATTTCCAAGTCCTTTATAAGGCTGAATTACTCAACAGACAGGACACCTGAAGGCATGGTACATACGTAGGAGGTCGTCCTTATCATTCACTTTAGGGTCCACCTAAAGGTCTCTGAAGAACTTTGAGTTAGATGGACTCTCAGAAAAGAGCTTTGACTACAAATATCTGGGCGAATACAGCAAGAAATTAAGCAGAAAATGTTCCACATCTTCTTCCATTAAAGACAATAGAAAAATCCTACAGCCCTACTCCATGCAGGTTTTTTCAATTCCTGAACAATGATGTTCAGCACATAGCTGTGTATTAATCTTACAACTCAACCGCTTTCATCTCTGCCGTTTATTCTTTTATTTACTAAGGCACTGCACTATCCCCCACTTTTGTATAGTCACAGAGATTAAAGCCTTATGTAAAGAATTGGGTCAAAATGAATGCTTTCTTCCTATCTTTGCCTTTTCTTGACCTACTGTGAGGAGAGCTGCTTGAAGGACTTACCCTCCAAATAAAATATTTTTACAATCCCAACCCCAAAAGCTTTTGAAGTTACTATATACTTTTATTCCTCTAGTTACACATGCTAAGTTTTCCAGAAATCCCTTTAATACAAATGTGTTGGTATGTGTGTATACATGCACACCGTTTAGTATCTTGGCAAGGAAGCAAGGACAATGAAGACTTAGTAGCAAATTATTTGGATAAGAGCTAAAAATCCATAAAAGTCTGAAAAGCTATCTTGCTGTTGTGTTCTTTTCTCCTCCTTAAAACATTGCTATTCCAGAGGAGTACAAGAAGAGCAGCTTTGGGAAATGAAGCCCTTCCTACAGCCTCAGAACAGGATCAGAATGGGTTATCAGTGTCATCAACATACATCTCCATCCTGCCCTTTCATCCTTGTGTGAGTCCAGTCCCCTGGTGCCTTCCCTAACCCACTGCCAGCTAGGTTAGCCAAAGCAGTAACAATTAACATAACACACCCATCTGTCCCTTAGAAATGAGGATGAAATGCAAACATGCCTGTTTCAGGTAGGCCAAAGAGCAGCTATCAGATTATCATCACCTTCAACCTCTGCAGACTGGGCTCAGGAGCAGTGGAAGGTCTCCTGTTGACAAGCTCCCTCACACAACCACTGCTGCAAAAAGCAGCAAACAAGCTGACGTCTAATAAACTGACTGTAATTAACTGCATTATGTGAAAGGTTTGAGGATTGGAGGGGGAGCAGGAGAAGAAATGAAGTAAGACGTCTGTCTTCTGAGTGAAGGTGCCCAAATGTCAGCATGCCAGGATCTACCTGGTGGTAGATGCACACACGCAGCCTCTGGAAGGAGACCAGCTCGGAGACCCTGCCCTGTGGTTGGCTTACTGCCCAGGGAGTCTGCAAGACTTTCTGTCCGAGTATCTCCTAAAGGTACCTTTCAGGGTATGCCCCATCTGGCGAGCCTGTAATTATAGTAAGGGCTAATGACCGTGGTGGTGGCCCCAAGCTGGCAGACGTGGGTGACTGGGCTGGGCAGAGGGCCTGTTCCTCCAACAGCAGCCAAGGTCAGACTCCAAGGCAGTGAGGAAGAACGCAGGTGCAAGGAAAAACGTCGGGTCTCTAGGTGAGGCAGCCACGCGCGCTCGCCCCTGCCCTCCCCACCTCCGGATATGCCACCTGCACCAGCATTGCCCAGCTTCGCCCCCGCTTCCCCACAGGGGGAAAAAAGAAATATCGAGTTTCCCAATTTTCAAAACAGTGTTATAACAATGAGCTGTTGCTGCACCTGCTTCCTTAGCACTGAGCGAGCGGCCGCAGCTCACCTCCGGCTGCAAAGGCGAGCCTGGCCTGTGATGATTAACTCCAGGAGAACACAATGGTCAACATCTGAACTGCCTGTGTGCCAAGGAGTGTGTTTTCCTTGTTTATCTTGCACAGCAAGTTTTTAGCACCACTTTTTTACAAAGGCCATGCCTACTCCAAATTCCCAGACGGTGAGTCAGCCACGGTCCCAAGTGAACCTGAGCCACGTGACCAAGAGTGAGGAAACTTCACCCCGTGGAGGGGTCAGGCAGGCTTTATTTTAAAAAACGAACCTGTTTCCTACTGCCATGCTCTAGCCTCAGCCAGCAAGTAAACAAGTCATGCGGAGGCTGGTGTTCGGTGCTAGCCGTGCTTCTCCTGCTCCCTGCCTATCTATCCAGCCTGAGGGCTGCAGCAGCAAAGCGTCTGCTTTTCACCAACGCTTGGCATTTTATCCTCGTGGTATAGAAGGATGATTACCCTAGTTTTTATCAAGGCTGAGTAATCTATGTACATTACAGGGCTGTCATCTTAATTCCTAAGCCACCCAAGGTCTCAGTCTAAAGTACGGGGTGTGGATGTGCTGTCTCTAACAAAACCCAACAACAAGAACAGGCCTTTGAGGTCATGAGCAGCGAGTTGGAAATCAGAGCAGCCCTGAGGCTAAGGAAATTCAGATGCAGTAGAAGGTTTCAGCTAAGCATGAAAAAAGTCCAGCCTGCAGAGGCTACAAGGTCGTTCATGTCCCACAGCATTCACCATCTCAGTAAGTGGCTAGTTAGAAGTGAAAAGTATGAAGGTGATGATATTTTGCACCACCTTCCCACTTTCGTAGCATATAGCAATGACATCTGCAATCCGTTTTTGTTAGAACATTATGGATAATACTCTGTGAGGGTATCACATCGTGCTATGAAGTGGGGAGCTGTTGTCATGAAAAGCGAATTTATCATCACTGTTAAAGATGGCCCCAAAGTGCCTAGAATAACCTTTGTAACATGCAAGGTAGATCAGAAAGTGTGTTTGCTTTTCTGCTTATGCTGTAGAGGACTTTTTGCTCTATCCTTCAGCCTGGGTATGTGTTATCTTCATACCACTACTGTGTTATAAATCCAACTGTAGGCAATACCAAGTGAGGCCAAACCTGAATACCAGTGCTGTCTCAGTGTCTGTGATGCTACTGTAGTGCCACCCTGTGAAATCCAGCCCAGGTGTGCTCAGTGTTACTTGGCCTCAATGTCCTACCTTTGTTCTCTGACACCTTGTTCATCTTTTCACAGCTTGCCCTGTGTTATGAGTTGGGGAATGAGGGGAGTAGTGGTGGTGATGTGGTGTGAATAGGTCCCAGGATAGGGGTATGAAAGGCTAGAAGTCCTGGGAAAAGGGCAGCGAAAAGCGTTCAGCCTCCTCAGGCCATCCATGTACTGCGTACTTCCACCATTCATATTGTTTGACCTCCTTCCCCAAGCTAGCCAAACTTTGTGATGGCCTCCACACCAGGACAACCTTGGTTGCTTTGTGGGTCTGTCCTACGAAGGATTTTCCCCCTTGATTTCAGTGAAATCAAGGGAGCAGAAGGAGAAGTGTTCCTCCCTTAACTCCTATGGACCCTGAAGTATATACAATTTAGAGGAGAGCTGTGAGGACTAAGCTAGTGTACCATTTAAATTACTGTTTGTTGATTTACCCTCCATGTAATTCTGCATCGATTTTATTATTACTATTTATTAAAGAACTAATATAATGAAAGTTTTGTCTTTAAGCTGACTGATATTTTGTTGGTTCCTTTACGATAAAGCACCACTTTCCACCATCTCCTCTCACAGGCAGGACCTTGGTGAAAGGTGTGAGCTTTAGGCTGGGAATGCCAGAGGTTTTCCACACAATGCCCACAAAGTTTCTGAGACTGATTATGTCGTAGTTTGTTTATAACAAATGTCAAAATGGCAAAAATCAAGCTGTCAGTCCACATACTGAGCCCTTCTTTGCAAAACAGAGGACCTTTATGAGGAAGCCAGCATTCATGGCACAGTACCATAGGTGTCCAGCGACTTGTATGATGGTTGTATAGATTACGCCAAGGTTTGCCCTAGAGAAAATCATGCTGGAAACCATGATTTCCATCTCCAAGGCTCATTCAACCCAGAAGTTTTTTATTTTATAAATGAACATATGGTTTAATTTGAAGTTGTGGTATGGAGCCTAGCTTGTAGAATGGCCATTTTTAGAAAGCATTGGTAACATATGTGGGATAGTGGAGTTTTGTTTTGGTTAGAGGTTTTATGGAGTTTTTTGTTTTTTTTCTTGACAAGCACAGCAACACAAGCTGGATGGATTAGAGCACCTCAGTCATGTCATCGTTTATATTGTCGTGGACTGTCACAGTGATTGGTGTTCAGAAAGGATGCGATGAAATGTTTATGTGGAAAACTAATCACTGTTTTGTATTTTTTATTGACGCTTTGCATGGTATATCCTACACTGCTTTTGTGGGGGAAGGAGGGTGGCTTATTTTGCTTTTAGCTGTCTGGCTCTTAAAGTTGGTCTGATCCTGCTCCTGCTGAAACCTTTGGGCATTTTATCACCCTTGTGAGCAGGCCTGGAGCCAATATGTCTACGAATGCAATAACAGAAGCCCCAAGTCTACGATGAGCTCTGAGAAGGAGGAATTCCATATCCATATATGAGACCTTGCACAGCTGCAAAACATGTCAGCATTAAGCCAGATTTTGTGCAGAGCAGCTAAATAAGAGCAAAGCTTCTTTAATTTCAAGGTACTGCTTTAATTCTACAATGTCAGCTGCTGTTTTTCAGAGTCTGGGAAGCACATCTGGACTGTTGGTACAGTTCGCCTTGCTAAAAAGTGGCATTAAGCCCTACCTCCGATTTCTTTCCTTGGAGAAAACAAGTTTCCACACTCTCCTCTGTGGATGTAAGGGTTAAGGGCCAGCAGACCTTTGGGCCTATACTGAACTTGAAGAAAATATAAAGCATATATACTTATTTATAATTAAAACTGTAACTGCATTTTTTTCCCACATGCCAATCTGATTCGAAATTGGATATGCTCCATTTTAAAGAAAGGCAAGGGAGTATTTTGAAAGTAGCTAGAGTAATGACATTCACCCCAGACAGAAAGCTCTCATCCCAGATCTGGCATCCCACAAAAAGCTGAACTATTTTCCCAGTGTTGATCCTTCACTCATCTCACCTGCTTAACCATGCCAGCTAATCCACTCATCAGAGGATGTGGGAGCAGCCTCTCAGCCTTTGGAGGGTGGTTTTCCTTTACAGCATTGGGCTGGAGGGGGTGATCCTTGCTCTAAAGGCTCTTTTCCACAGAAGGTGGTTAAGGCAGTCCCTGCGGTGTGAGAAAGTGGGAGGTGTAACTCAAGACCAGAGGAACAATAACAACTGTGCACAGCTTCTGCCTTCTTTCACAGGGAGAAAAAAAAAAATCGTGCTTGACTTTCACATACCTTCTACCTGCTGGCTTTCCCTCAGCAGTTCCCCAGCCAGTGGAGAAAGCTGAATTTAAAATGGAGGTTAAGAGGTACCCTGGAGCATATTTAAGCCTGGTTACTTGTCCCTGTGAAGGCCTGTACTTTGTGACATGTAAGAGGCTGTGGACATCCTATTGGCCTCTCTCTTCCTGTGTGACCTGACATTAAGGGGATACAGATTCAGAACCATGTAATTTTATACCTGGAAAAGAAGAAATAGGGGTTGAAATTATGCCTTCATCAAGCACAGAGAGGTCAGTCTAGACAGAGAGTTAATGTCCAGGATTCTGGAGACATTCAAAACCCTCCTGGATGCATTCCTGTGCAACCTGCTCTAGTTGAACCTGCTTTGGAAGGGGGGTTGGACTAGTTGATCTCCAGAGGTCCTTTCCAACCCCTATCATTCTGTGATTCTGGGGGATAAGGGGGCTGGAGCCCAGGGTTCATGAGGGGAACTGGAGCGTGGTCCCTGTCTCCGAGGGGCAGCCTTTCTCCTGGGCAAGCATCATTGGACACCGGAGTGAACCCCAGGAAAGGGGCCCTCAGCCCCACGGACCCCTATCCTTCTCCCAACATTTGGGCACGTTTCAGGCCATAGGCACCCCATGCCCAAACCTGCCCTATTTGGCCACACGCATCAGCCACAGTCACAATCGACATCACAGTGGCCTCTTCATGTCACCAGCCACCTCCCTGCCTATAAAAGCAGGGGCCTATGCAGCTGGCCCACAGTTTGCCAAGCTTCCTGGCCCTCCGATGCCAAGCATGGCTGGAAGGAAGAGGAGCAAGGCGGATGGCTGCCCACCTTGGTGTGGGATGCCCCAGAGCTGCGCCCTGCAACTGCGGAGGAGGAAGGCACCTCCCAGGAGCCGGAAGCGCAATCAGCGCAGGAGGAGGGGGAGGAGGAGGAACAGGAGCACCCCTCATGGCATGAGCCCCATCATCCTGGCTTCTGCCATCCACGGCATGCAGTGCCTGGCTTTAGGCCCAGCAGGTAACAGGGTGCAGCCCAAGCGCGTCTGCCTGCCAGGGAATGGTGGGAGACCCAGGCGTGGGCATCACCTGGCAGCATTGAAGAACAATGCGCAGGCCACGCCTGTCAATCCACCAAGGCGTGGCGTGTGGCTAACGTCTGCCAATACAGCAGGGAGCAGCGTGGTGCCCATGGCAGTGGCTCGACCTCAAGATCAAGAAGAACCCATGGAAGTGGACTAACCTCAAGACGTGGAGGAACCCATGGAAGTGGATGCACCTGCACAGGGATGATCTAGCACAACACCAGCGCACCCTGGATCCTTCCATGAGATGGCACCAATGACCTCACAGGAGCCACCGGGCCAGCTCCCTATGGGCAGCTGAGCCTCTGCACCCAACATTAGCTGGGAGAAGAAAAACTCTACGGACATCCTGCAGGCTCACCTGCAACATCTCCCACCAATAAACACTTCTCTTGTTGATTGTCAAGGGTTGCATGGGCTCTTCTTTCCCATGCCCCCACCACTGGCCCTCGGGAAGAGGTGCCACCTCTTCTGCCTCAAGCCCCAGAGGAGAGGAGAGCAGAATGCCTGGCATCCATCGAGCTGCTGCCTTCCCAGATGGCAAGGGACACCCAAAATCTTGCGGAAGGTGGCCTGTCCCACTACCACGCAGGCTCTTAATTCAGGCCAGCATCAGCATCAACGTCAGCCCCACCACTGATCTCAGGCACACCACTATGAGCAGCTGCCCCGCGGGTGGGATTTGTCCTGCTAAGCACCAGGCAGTGGTCCTCCCACCATGTAGTCCCCTGCTCCTGTCCACGCCTCACCCATCTGAATACTGTGCGAGGCTGTGTCATGTGCCTCACTGAAGTCAGAGTAAAAGGCAGTGGCTGCTCTGCCCTTGTCCTGCTAGGACAGTCACTTCCTCAAAGCAAGGCTCATGTTGGTCCGGGCACAACTTGGCCTAGGTGAAGCTGTCCTGGGTGTTCCCTGATGTCACCTTGTCCTTCATGTGCCTCCAAGTGATCTGCTGTCATTCACTGCTCTGCCCTTGTACCACCAGTAGGCTAGCCAAGCAAGATCTTGGGTCAGGCATGACATCACTTGTCCTTGGAGAATCCCTGCTGGTTCCCACCACCTGATAAGGACTGCTGGCATTTTGCCTCCCTTCTGTCCCAGGCAAACAGATTTCCTGTCAAAGGCCAGGAGGGCATTTCATCCCATGACTTGTAGCAGGTAACTCTTGGATTCCCTTCAGTTTCTTTAAAACTCCTGCAGGGTCACCACAGCTTTGTTTCCTCCCACTACTCAACTGCAAACGTAACATCGGTGGTATTGGGACAGAAAGAGTCCCAGACAACAGGATCCAACTGGGGCTGCTCTGAGCAGAAGCTTGGACTGGAGACCTCCACACGTCTCTACCAGCCTCTGTGCTTCTGTGGTTCTTTGAACACGAGCTGTCGTGCCTTCTCCAGATGGGAAGGAACAGCCACAGTCCCGTGGAAGGTGGCCTGTCCCACTACCACCCAGGCCCTTACTTCAGACAAACAGCCACTACCGAGTGTGGGGGGCTGTGCCACTTCACAGGGTGCCAGGTCGGTGAGGGATCACTGAGGACCCCCAACCCGCCTGGAATACTATTGCTACCATCTTGTTGAGAGGACCCCAGAGGCATGTGAGTCCCAGGCTTTAGGAGTCCCAGACCTTAGAGGTAACAGGGAAAGTCTGGACAAAGGAAGTCTTCCCCTTGGTTGAGGAGGATCAAGTTAGAGATGAATTAAGTAAAGTGGATATCCACAAGTCCATGGGTCCCGATGGAATGCAGCCAAGAGTGCTGAGGGAGCTGGCGGGAGTCATTGCTGGGCTGCTCTCCATCATCTTTGACAGGTCCTGGAGAACAGTTGAGGTGCCTGAGGCCTGGAGGAAAGCCAGTGTCACTCCAGTCTTGAAAAAGGGCAAGAAGGAGGACCCAGGAAACTACAGGCCTGTCAGCCTCACCTCCATTCCTGGAAAGATGATGGAAGAGCTTGTTCTGGGCGTCCTCTCAAAGCATGTGGAGGAAAAGAAAGCTATGGGAAGTAGTCAACATGCATTCACCAAGGGGAAATCATGTCTGACTAATCTAGTAGCCTTCTCTGATGGCATGAGTGGATGGATAGATGAGGGGATGGCAGTGGATTTTGTCTGCCTTGACTTCAGCAAGGCTTTCGACAGGCTCTGCCACAGCATCCTCCTAAGAAAACATAGGAAGTGTGGGTGAGATGAATGGAGAGTGGGGTGGATTGAAAACTGGTTGAAAGATAGAGCTCGGAGGGTCACGAAATTCAGCATCCATGAAACAGGAAAAAGTTCCAGCTACAGCCTGTCCTCTGCCCCACCTCTTCAATGATACCACTCACATGGTGAAAACTTTCGCTCCACATAAGTTATTCACTCCTTGATGTACCTTTCCTTACAGGGAGGTGAAACTGTTTCAGATCTCAGCTGCACCTGTCCCCTAAACAAACTCATTTTAATTTATGTACAAATCAGTTTTGCAGCTTTTATAATTTGTATGGCACATTTAGTCCTAGCTTAGCTGTTAAAAGGGATTTATAAGAATGGGACAATGGAAGAAACGGAGCTTCCTTGCTTTCTCTGTTTTCCTCAGAAGCAGGTAAAAGCTGTGCACCCAGATTTCCCTTTATGCATCACCCTGAGGATGTGACACAGCTGTGAGTGTGGTACCACTTGCAGGCATAGTGGCAAATACAGAAGGCTACCTGAAGAGGTGTGTAATATTGTTATGTTAACACTAAGTGACAAGCTATAAGTAAGGCAAAGTTTTGTAGTTATCTTTTCAAGGCATGATATGAAATGAATGAAGAGTTTTTAAGGGATAACATTTGATCTAGTTATCATATTAATAATTGAATTATGGTTATTAACAGTGGTAATTAATCATTATCTACAGAGACCTAGGAAACAATCAATAGCCATATTGGGTAAATCAGAGCATCGTGTATTTCAGTACCCTGTCTTCAGGAGTGGGCATGAAGAGGTATATAGGAAACATAAGAAGAGAGCGACTGCATATGATATTCCCCATGATTACTCTCTCATCTGCTAATCATTTTAAACTCTGATTTGAACTAAGGTTTGTGTTTGAGAAACCTCAATAGATTTTTGCTGCAAAAACTTGTCTATTCTTCCCTTCCTTTTAAACTTTTAGCATTCATAACGTCCTTTGGCTGCGAGTTGCAAATGTCTGCTCTGGTGTGTGGACCACCTCCTTTTCCTTTATTCCCAGCTTCCTTTATTGCCCCTTAATTCTTGTACTGAATATGTTCATGCTACAACGCCATCAGCAAGCAGAAGGCAGAGTGGAAGGACAAGGCAAGTTTTGACTTTTTGGTATGCTCTGAAGAAATTCTCCCCAACTGAAGAGCAATATAGGGTGCAGTACATAGACTTTAGCTAGAAATAGGGACAGAGGAAACATATTAGTGACACACAAAACTCAGATGACAAGAGGCTTGGAGCTGCCAAAAATTCAGTAGCTAAAATTCGTTCACCAGAACCTTCTGTAGCACATTGTAGCACATTGAAGCTCCTAAAGGAGGAGCAAATGCTACGTGTCTCAAAGCACACATCTCTGTGTTTACTGGGTTAAATTTGGCAATTACAAAGAAAACTTTGGGTTTGGAGATGGTTCTAATACTGGAGAGACTGGAGTGTGTTCAGAGAAGGGCAACAAAGCTGGGGACGATTCTAGAGCACAAGTCTTACGAGGAGCAGCTGAAGGGCCGGGGGTTGTGTAGCTTGGAGAAAAGGAGGCTCAGGGGAGACCCTTTTGTTTTCTACAACTACCTGAAAGGAGGTTGTGGAGAGGTGGGTGTTGGTCTCTTCTCCCAGGTAACAAGCCATAGGACGAGAGGAAATGACCTCAAGTTATGCCAAGGGAGGTTTAGATTGGATATTAGGAAATATTTCTTCACCAAAATGGTTATCAAGCATTGGAACAGGCTGTCCAGGAAAGTGGTTGAGTCACCATCCCTGGAGGTATTTAAAAGATGTGTAGAGGTAGTTCTGAGGGAAATAGTTTAGTGGTAACTTGGCAGCGTTAGGTTAATGGGTGGACTTGATGATCTGAAAGGTCTTTTCCAACCTAAATGATTCTATGATTCTATGAGATTTGCGCAGCATTTAGGAAAGTCATGAATCATTCTGTAACGTGTTCATGAGCTCATGGGTAACAGCATTCCTTGATTTGAGTATCTAAGCCTCAAAAAACAGAGGGACAATTATCAACTTTCTTGATGATGTTGGAGTCACAAAAGATAGCCTGAGCTTCCAGAGTGCTGTTCTGCCAAATCACTGTGCTGAGTATGAACCAAGGATACACTCTCCAGTAGACTGTGATATGGGTCTGAGTTGTCCTGAAGAGAAGTATTTAGGTGGCCATGGGGTCACCTGGTGCTCAGAACCTTTCATAAAAAGAGTGCATTTATACGTGATCTGCATTTCCTTTTTAACAAACAAAACCATCAGCAAAGGCAGGAACTGAAATTCGACTTCATTCAGAGTAACACCCAATTTGCCTATTATGTTACAGATCTCTCCCACATTTATGATTCAATTTAGGAGATAATGTCAATGAAATTGAACGTTGTGACTGGATAATAGACAGCTGCTGAAAGATAAGTGCTGAAGAGAAGAGATATATCTTCAGAGGAAAAAAACCCTATTTTTTTAATGATGAGAGTTTGGTTCCATTACAGGTATTACTATTATACCAACTGAGATGCTATTATTTGTGCAATGCAATAAACGTTTTTCTTCTGTCCATGATAAGTGAAAAGAAGATATTTGCTTTTATACTTCATTGCATTTGATTGAAAATCTACATTCTTGTTAGCGTTAGCCAAAAGATGGAGCAAGTCAGTGAGACTTGGTCTGTATTTCAGCTTCCCAGATGTCTCTGTAATCAACCTGTTCCATCTCCTTCTATAATTACCTAAACATCAGTCATATAGATCAACGTCTTGAACTATCTGAACCAGGAGATCATTTAGAACTGCAGAAATGTTCACTTCAGGATCTGGCCAAGACTTTTGCTGGCTCACACTTGAGTTTATAGGGTATACTTGCTACAAAGGTTGCATTAAAAGAAAAGTAAGATGAAACACCAAGCACTGGGGTTTCAAAGCACCAACATTTGAAACAATAAAAAATTAAATAGGTCCAGAACACTTAATTCAGATCCTTTATACGTATGCTTTATACCACAAGTCTGTGTTTTGTTTTGTATTAGAACAACTTGACCTCACACTGTTGTTTGCCATTTCTGCTCCTTTCCTTCCCTCTCCCTGTCTGTCTTCCCCTTTGTTTTTTCCCCTAATCTAATTTATCATTCCATCTTTGCTTCCTTTCTTTCTTCCTCATCCTTTAGTGTTTGCTGCAGCAGGCACAAGGAGTCTCTGGAGTCTCAGTTCTCATGTCTAGGCATTATGACAGCCAACCAGTGAAATGGCAGATCCGCATTAGCTTCTGCCTCCCTCTCTCATTTGTACTCATCACTTCATTGTTATAAAAGAAAAATAAAAATCCATCCATCGGCTTGGAATTTTAAGAGAATGCAAGATGCTTTGTGTTTTATGCAGGTGAATCTGACAGCCAGACTCTAACGAGTCTTGGGTAACCAATGATTTTTATTCTTTCTAAGGCAGGGCAAAGGCAAACGGAATCACAGTCATTATATATGAATAGAGGAAGCTGTATTTACAAATGCCTACGCACATGGCAACATGCTAGCTAATGGCACACACAGTTTGAGAGCTGATCTACAGGACAGGCTTCCGGAGTGACTGCTTTCCTAGGTGTATTCATAATGAATGTTTTACCATTGTCCTCATAGGCACTGCTTGTTGTGTGGTGGGTAACTGGTTGCCTGTGGACATTATCTATTGTGAAAGCAATCTTGAAGGCAGCGTGAACAAATTCTGAGCTGCCTAAACTCACCAGGAGTTGACCATAAAGTTGAAGAACATCTTGGATTCATGCTTGTCAGTCCACATGCAAATGGACCATACTGACAGTGGGGGAGATGGTTATTCTCAGGCTACTAATGTTCAGCTTATGGGTCTGGTATGCAGCATGTACCAGGAGCCCACGACCGTTAGTCATAGGCAAAGATGGAATGATATCCTCCGTGACTGCACTAAGGGCAAGGTTCCCCCAAGTGGACCCCAGGCGTATTTGTCTCAAGGACAGACTCAATGCAGTCAGGCATTCTGTTCCTCTGGGCAGCTGCAAGGGGCATGGGGCTATCGCAAACAGCAGGCAGCCACGACATAGCAGCTAATGGGCTGTGTCATGCCTCCCCTAACAATGAACTTTCCAGTGCAGAAATTGCTATGCCCAGGAGCTGTACAACCCAACATATGTGTTGTCTCTCTTTGAGGTGGTACTTTATTGCCATGAAGCCATACCTATAAGTTAGCAGTTCTCTAGTAGCCATCATTTAGCTGCTTGCTCGTTAGGCAAAGTCATGACTACCCCAACATGGCAAAACTGAGCTTGGCAGCAATTTTTCAGAATATTTCTGGCACACTGTCTGGTATCAGTCAACATGGCATGGTATGGAAGATGACTTGGTGTCCTCCTTGCCCATCAGGATTCTTCCTGTTCTTTTAACTTCCTTTCTCAACCTCGCTGGTAACATCTTGGTTTAGAGGAGTGTGAGCAATACAAACTCAATATTTTGTTATATGGCGGGTCCTGATATCAGCACGTTGCAGACATCAAAGGAATGCTCTGATTGCTAGATGGCCCTTATTAGAATGGTCACCAAAGGTTTAAAGGGTAGGTGACATTCCAACGCCAGACAGTCTTTCATGCCATAGAAATGCACCCAGATGTCCTAGGGATGCCCTAGGGATCTGAAGCATTGACATAGAGGAATCACTCCAAGCTTGGGACTCTATGATTGGGACAGCACTTGAGAGGGCCCTAAGAATCAGGAGAAACTTGGGGCTTAAAAATGTAACAGGCAGAGCTGAGCACAGCTGCCAGCCACTGCACCTCCACTCCCTAAGTATAAACACAGGTTTTTCAGGTATGTTGGGGATCAACTGTGCATGGAGTTTCACAGACAGAAACTAATGGAAGTATTGCCTAAATTGGACACTTCACACAGGTAGTTACTAAAATATTTACAGGCATGCCACAAGGTGAAATAATTAACTGTAACATTAATCGTTTTCACGGTAAGTAGTAAGAGTATCCTGCAGCAGTATCTGTTGCTTTCACATTCCCCACACAATGGGAGATTTCTTTTTGGTATGCCCTTGCCTTCAAATTAGATGCTATCATACCTCAAGACTATGTAGATGTTTGGTTGCCTTTGCAGCCATCCAGTTAAACAGAAGAACTATATGCCTGATGACAGTTATAGGCGCTCTGAAAGGCAAAAAGAAAGATTGCAGCGGTTTACATCCTTTTATTTGTGTTAGGTTTACTTGGCCTCATTGGGATGGTTATTATTTGTTCTTTGTGAATATTTCAATTAAAAGGCAGACTGCAGAACAAATTGTTTGCTACCAAAATACAATACAGCCTTTTCTGAACATCAATAGTAATAATTATAATAGACAGTATTATGAAGGTTGTACCACATCTTGGAAAAGTACACTTGAGTGTTGCTCAGTATCCAGCAGGGCTTATGGACAGACTGATAAGCCTTCAGTAAAAAATCTTGAAATACATAAATAAGTAAATCAATGGAAAGGGATATACTGCTTGTTGTTTTTGTCAATTTTGCATAAGAATTCAGCTGTAATACTAATATTTCATTTGTGGCTGTATCCAGGGGTTCTCACATGCTGTGCACAGGGCACAAAAGGTAAATTCAGATTTAAAAACCCCACTGTGCTTTCCCCCATCAATAGGGATTACGTGGGATTTGTTTACCCAATGTGTTTACATTCTTTGACCATCTTTAATGGCCATATAATTTTACATGGATATAATAAACTTTAAATACCTCTGAAAATATTCTGAATCTTCTGAAAAGGAAAATAATATATAATTTACTAAAGAACACCAAGGGAAGTTGCAATCTTTGTCAGAGTTTGAATACTATTAATAAAAAAGTGTCTTTGGAGACTGCAAGCACCCTGTGCAGTAAAGGGGCTTGATGATTTTGTTTTTTCTTCAGTGAAATGAAAGCAAATGGTTTCTATGGGGAATATTCTTAATTCTGTGCTGCAGATTCTATTACCTAAACGAATAGTGTTTTTTAATGCAATGAAGTCAAGATATTCATAGGAATTAAATTTTTCCATAAAATTTTCCACAAAGAAACAAAACTATGGGAAATGCATAATTCATGTGTTTCACAGGGAAAGGGACACATTTTATTTACAATTAAAAGTAAAAAAGAGTGTCAGTTGTAAAGTAGCATGGGTAATATTGAATCAAGTTCAGTGTTATTAAAAGATGTTGTGAATTAGAGACATGAGGTTCAGGAAAGACAACCATTGAAACTGTACCGGAAAAAATCAACCTTTTGAGGTCTGGTACAGAAAAAACAGAAGACTGAAGGATGTGGTTCAGAAGGTTTTATATGAAATATTTTCTATCAATAAGAACAGTGAGTTCATTTTTAGAAATGTGTAAAGTGATATTGCTGCTTACCCACTTCAATCCATCAAATTAGTTCTGTAATTACAAAATATTTTGAAGGGGGGCATTGTATTTCAAAACCTACAGAATTTGATTATTTCGATTCTTTTATATTGTAGGTTTATATACTGAATTTACTGGATTTATGATTGTTTCTTAACATTGTATTGGGTTAACTGCTCAGTGAATAATAGAATAAATGAAGCTGGAAGGGAACTCTGGAGATCATCTAATCCACCCACTAGCTCCAAGCAGGGCTATCTTCAAAGTTTGCTCAGGGCTTTGCTCAGCTGAGCTTTGAAATTCCCCAAGGATGGGGATTCCACAGCCTTTATGGCAAAACCATGATGATGTCATAGTAGTAATCCAAGACATGTCTTTTTTTAGAAATATGTGGGGTTTGTGTCTGAATTACAACTTTAAATCCTGTTTACATGCCACCGAGAGCTGTACAGTCCTGAATTTCTTGCTCCCAGGTCAGCATGTTGACTGTATTTCAGGTATTTTCAGCATTTTAATGATGTGTAAGTGAAAGACACATCAACAGACAAAGAACATAATCCCCTCAGAATGCATTCAGCGTGTACAGCAATGTAATGCTGAATTCATTTCTGTAATGCTGAATATTTTTTTATTGCTTGAAAGCATTTATAATTATTAATATAATAACTATACTGAGAAGTACCCACTATGAAATAAATATGTTATTTTAAGTCCTTTCCCTCCTCTTGAAGTAGCAATTAAAGTTTCATTTCAATAAACAGTTTACCAGAAAATGCTCATTTTCATTCCTTTGTATGTTTTTTCTAAAAGAAATTGCAAAATCCTGCTTTTCTTCCAGATCTGTAAAGAATCCATAAAAGCTACATGTCTGGTGTGGATTCTAAATCCCTCATTTATCTAAACATTCCTTAAATTCATTTAAATTAACTGACTTTGTCACTAATTTGTAAGTGGTAGAGATGAATCTAGGCTATTCTTTGAGAAATATTTTCTTTTATATTTGAAAGAATATTTATATCTTTGAAAGGTGGTGTGCCTTATCGTAGACATGGATTTGGAAGATCTATTTTGGAGGTGATGAGGCAAGACCAACCAAATGGCAGTAAGTTTTGTAGGCATTGAGAAGCTAAAGCCTATGGAGTAGCACCAGGAATTTTTATTTTATTGGAGGAGGAGGAGAAGATACTGCAGTAGCTAGTGCTCCTTCTGCTGAAAATATCAAGTGCATAGAAGGTGATGAGCTTGCTTTTTAGTATTCACCCTAAATTCAATCAGCAAGATTAACATCGACTACGAAGTGCATGCAAAACATGTATCTCCTACAAACAGGCAGCGTGCTCTGAGCTCTCTTTTATCTGCTGCAGTAGACCAAGGTTACTGCTCACCGCACAAGAAGGAGTTTAACTTGATGGTGGTGGGTTTGGTTTTTCTGGTTTGGGTTTGGTTTTTTTTGTTGGTGGTTTTTATTATTTTATTTTAAAGCTGCTGTTATGGTGAAACCCTAATGGACTTCCTATCACTCGGATAGCCAGAATATGCGATGCTATCCACGGTGACAATGTTATTAATTCACTGTTACAATAAACTGTGACTATCTGTAGCACACATGCTGCACGCTGAAATTCATATGATTACATTAGTTAATAATGGGGGATTTTATCTGCCTTTCTTCATTGTTTTTTGAAATAGCTCTTCATGAAAAATTCAAGTGTCTCCTACTCAGTAACTAGTTATAACTCCTTGTAGGTGCCTGTGTTTTCTTATCACACATGGTGCAAAGAATGGTCTGCCCTTTCTCCCTCTCCTTTTTTTTTTTTTTTAATGAATGTAATTACTACTTGAAATCTCTATTCACCTTCTTTTGATAAAGCACATAAAACTGCAGAATCTCTTAAAAATTAAGCACTGTCCTGATTGATGAAACAGATGGTGTTTAGCTACGGACACTAGCATGATCCATTCTGCTAGATAGACACTTGGGTCTTGCTGCATGTATTTAGAAATACATTGGCCCAACCACAACCTTTGCTTCAGTTTCTTGAAGGATAGCTTTGCTTTATTCTCACTTCAGTGACTATACGAACTATCCAACATGGCTTGTATCAAGGGACGAAGATCCTTTGTAGTGGTGCTACAAAAGTCAATTTGAGAGAAGTGGCCTTGTAATTGCTCTGAATTGTCCTCCATTAGTTTCAGGTAGGGCTCACAGATTCCCATCTGAGATTTCCTGGGCAAAAAAATAGGTCCCAAGAGCTCTACACTCTTCTGGCTTACCTACAACACCTGCGACCCACCAAGGCTTGTGCTATGGAAACAATATGTTCGTTCTCATTAAGTACAGTGCATGTCAAACACATCAGACCTACTGTGCAGATGATGAATTTAGTAAGATGATTTGCATGCAAGGTTTAGCATAATGCAAACATGCAAACATTTGTCGTCTGAAAAATGCAGCAGACGTGTGTTGGCTTTTTTTTTTTCTCCTCATGAATATGTTACAATTTTCAACAAAAAGAAAATGTACAGAACAATGTTTCCTACTTCCATAGGGAGCCCAAAAGTTTAGAAGGAAATTACCTGGGTAACCTTCCCTATTCTGCTACATGTCCTTACTGTGACAAACAGTTAAATGCCACAATGCACTCCAGCAATAGCATAATACAGTATTGATTATTACGATTCCATGAACAGGGGAAAACCGTATGCTGAATTATACTCTTCACTGTAAATTTCAGGAAGATTTATAGTCCTTTTTCTATACTTTATCCAAAACAGCTGATCGTGACTATACAATGATAAATACCCAGGTACTAAAAATATTTTAACTGCAGTTTATACTCCAATTTAACAAATGAATAATATCTCTAACTATCCCATGTATTAATTATGCCACAGCTTCTTCTCCTTATAAGGGTTTGAGAGATGGCACAGTAAGCATGCAGCCTGCCAGGCTGCTTTATCCGCATTTCTTGGGTTTGGAGGAGGAGGGAAGGGGGCAGGTTGCTTATTAAAACACACATTTCCTTGAACTGAAGTCGAGTTTTACATCTCTGCCACCCATATAATCCTTTCGATGAACTCTCTAGAAATAAGGCCCCAAAATCAGGGAGGTGAGGAAGTGAGTACCTTTTCTCCATAGTGCAGCAACTCCTGATGCTGCGGTTGGTAGAGAATGGCCTCTGTCACTCACCTGTCCTCTGTGCTGTCTGATCTGCAGGCAAGGATTTGTGTATGAAGGTGGGTAAAGTGCAGAGGAAACCAATTCCTCTCAACTGTGCCATAACGAGGATGACTTATTTCTCTGGGGGGAAAAAACTGCATATATACATACATAAATTTGGCTGGAGCTGGAAGAAAAATGCATGGGAAGGGAGAAGGCATATTCCTTTTTTATTATCTTTCACTACTGGAAAGCCATTCCTTTCACTCTTTAGCACTTAAGTACAAGTGGGGATGCCGTTTATCTTCTGAAGCCTCTTTTTGCTATGGAGACATTTCTTGAATTTGTTCTGGCATTCAAGTTCACTTGACAATTTGATTATTCGTTGTGTTAGATCAGGTATATTTAGATCCATGATCTTCGGACAAATCATGATCAAGTGCAGGACCTCTGTCTATTCACCAGCTTAGTTGTGTCTGTTAAGTTGTGATTGCTTGGATCCGCATATCCACAAAGCCATGGCATGTTGCTTCGCTTCCGCGTTTTCACTTACTCAGCGTATCCTCTCCTGATACCTAAATTTAGATTCAGTAGCAATTTATTCTGCAACTTGTACTGCTGACAGGGTAGACAGTTCTATGGTGATACTCTCTCTGATGTGCTGAACACTGCACAAGACAGAGAAGAAGTCATTAATGTATTGAACTTAACAAGATGACAATTAATGGAGAACATGGCTCTCTGGATGTGTTTCAAGCATGCATTTAAAATATGAGCGTAAATTCTTTTGCAATCATCTGAACTGTTCTCTATTCAAGTTTCCTAATTGGGATTGAGAACTACTAATTGTATTGACCTGATCTCAAGCCACTCATGCCAGGATTGATTTAAGGGATGAGCACTCTGGGCCCAATTCTGCAACTGCTTCTCATGCACATGCCTAACTTTCAGCCACATGAATAGTTCAATTTAACACAAAGATCGTTCTTGTGCTCTCAGGTTGAACATGTACTCAGCTGCTTTGCTGGAGCAGGACAGGAGCATGCACCCCATTCAGTAGTTTTTCACCCACAACATTTAATTATCTTATCCGATATCTTGTTGCCTGGGTTCCAGGTAAGTCATTTAGACCAAAGACTCCCCTCTAAAACTTTCTTCCCTTTCTGTCTGTTTAACTAAAGCTCAATTTTTAAAATTGCTGCTCCTGCTGCTATGCCAAACAATGTGTTTTGGATTAGCTTGACATTATATAAAATTGTCTTCTTTTCAGCAAGTTAGGAGAAACCTAAAGAAGCCATGGTTAAAACTAAGTAGGGATTTTGCATCAGTTTTAAGTTAGACACATATATCCAAAAGTCTTATTGACTTCCCTTATTATCGCACATCACTTGAACTGTGTCTATTCCAGTGTGGAATAGCACAAGGAGAAAGGAATCACAGGCCCACTACGTCTGTGTGTTTTCTCTTAAGTATGTGGCATATGTCATATAATAAATTTAAACCTAAATTTATTTCACTGCAACTTAAGCGTAGTCAGATTATTTTGAATTTTCCATGATTATTAATGTATATCTGCCCATGATCAAGCTGAAAAAAGCTCAAATGTTGTCAAACCATAGCTGCTAGATCATGTCGCTCATAAAACGCTTCTGAGACCCATTTATGCCAAGTCCATGCAAGTTTCTTGTGTACACAAATCTCAGCTTGGATTAATGCATTACGTAATCCTGTATCATGCATCAGTAATAGCAACACAAACAGGGTAACAGGAGGCCAAACATAGCCCAAGCCCAGCTGTAGGGACCCTGACCTCATGAAATCCAGTTTATCTGAAGTCTAGGTTATGAATGCTCTTGCAAGACTGCCAACACAGTTCTTCACCTAGAAATACATCGGTGGCCTCCTGCTTCCTACAGTGAGGAGGAACATAGACCACAGCATGGAAAATCGGTTTAGGAAAGTTCTTTGCAACAAAAACGCATTCTTGCTTAAGAGCATCTAGCATCCTCTGCCCGACCCAAAACCACAGAGGCAGTGTGACAAATGTGTCTCCCTCTCTAAAGCCATAATGAAGAAATATCTTAAAAGGCAATAAAAGAAGCTTGTCATAAATCATCTGCTTGGTTTTCTCAGGGAACATCAAAAATTTTCCTCAGTTTCAGCCCATTCCGCCCTCTACACCAAAACGCTCCCAGGGGCTGGCAGTCACTTGGTCCCATGGGGTGTCCTGCTCTCCCTGTGGGAGGTCTGGTAAGGATGGTGCCCACCCATGGCATGAAATATGCAACCTCTGTTCTCTCTACCCATCCACAGTGCTGCAACAAAGAGCCCAGAAAGCTTATTTAATATCTCCCTGTTTGTGTATAATTTCCTTCTGTTCCTACAGAAACAGAACAACAACATCATCCTTACAAAGATAAGAAAGCATGGGGCTGAAGCATGACCTTTTCTTCCATACAGTCATTTTATTGTGGCTATATATTAATGAGAAGCAAGATCCTAAAGAGCACCAGATACAGAGCTCATATTCTCATGTTATTGATTAATTGTTTGCTACATATGAAATTCAGCAGACTAACTCTCTTGCTGGGAAATTTCTTGGTACGAAGGTGCGAGCGTGTGTGTACACACACACCCATGCATGTGCACTGACATATGCGTGTGCACGTGTGTGTTGGACAGCTTCCCGTGGGAAGTGATGTTTTAATGGTGTCCTTGCTGGAGCAAAATGGTGTTCCTGCAATTCCAAAGCAGATGCAAGATATCCATATGCTGTGCTTTTTTATCTCTTAAACCAGATTTACTGTGAAAATATGTGCAGTATGTGATGGCGATTTTTGACTTACCTATTTATCTCTTCTGGGTCTTGGATTTTTTCCTTGCTTTACTTGTTTGTGAGCCTCCTGGTAGAAGATTCATTAGCGTTTACTGAGTTGATAAACAGTTTTTATTCTCCAGCCCTGTTATCATTTTCTATTACACTTTTTTGAATCAATTATTTTTATTCATTGATATCCAGCCTTGTAAAAACAACTCGGAATAACGAGCACATTAAAATGAAACACCCATTAGAAAACATTTGATAAGAAATATCTGTCCCCCGTCCTTTGATGGGGTTCCTTCTATTCTAAGCAAACCTTTTGGAACCAAGCCCTTTACCTCTAGGCTGCCCAACAGCTAGATACAGATGCACCCACGTATCTTCTCTACCTAGCTAGCTATAGATCTTCTGTTTGTTTACCGAAACATTTTTCCTGGCTAGTTTATTTTCTCAGCAGAAATTTGCAACATCTGAAACAAAGTGAATAAACTGTTGAATATGCTGTTATCCAAAACCCTCCCCCGAAAGGGAAGATTTTGGAAAGTTTTCTTTAAATGCTCAGATCCTTGGTACTTCATATTCTCTCAAAAAAAGAGGGAGTGAAAAATGAACAAGTCATGGATTTGCAGTGCTCTAATGACTTATACTAATGTATTCCTTCATCTAAATACAGATTTCTATTTAAAATTCAGTATGCAGGGGTATTATGAATTCTAGTTTAATAGATTCCAAATAATTGCCCTTTAGAAATGATGAATAGCTGTTTAAAGCCACTGATAAGAATATACTATTTCTCCCCTAACAATGGACCTTCCACATTAACTGTATCATATATGCCCGAAATTAGTTTATTAATTTTTTTTTATTGATATGCAAACTACAAGCTGATGGCAGATGGCAAATAACCCCTCACTCTAACACCAAACCCTCCCAAAAATCCTTGTCTCTGCTACTGTTCTTGTAAGGGGACAAAAAAGAGAGATAAGAAGATAGCTTTTATATTGAAGGCAGGCCACTGAAATGCAGATGATGCCTTCCTCTCTTGTACTCAGTTTTCAGATTTTCTGGCATAAAAAGAATAAGATATAAGGCTGAATTAATGACCAGATTTTGCACAACTGCGATTCAAGCTTCCTCTGTGCTGTTCATGCTATCTCTGACTGCCCTTTAAAACAACCATTCTAGACTTGTTCTTTCATTTAAAAGATGAGCATCCAGAAATACTGAAATTAAAAATACATTATTCATATATTCAACATAAGAATGACCTGACAAAAATTTTGCTTAACAGAGCTGATGGTTTCTTCATAACATATGAAACCCTTTGAAAACACCAAGCAAAATAGATTAAATATGTCTACGGTTGAATTTGCAGTTATGAATACAACATGATATTGGAAGTTTCTGAGGTTGTAAGTATTTTGTGTGCTAAACACACCTGCTGTACTTATATGCAGCACTTGGGAAAATATAGGCAAAACATGAATCTATTAGAAAACTAACACTAACAGCTTTTTCTTTAAAAACGGGGCAGGGGGGGCAGCGCGGCGGGAAGGAGAGTTATTTGTGAAGTATTATCTCAAATATTTAAGGAGACATACAATGATATTGGACACTGACACCAGTGGCTTTGTCAAATAATGTGGTAATGGTGAAGTTATAAAAGAGTGCTATGGGTTTTCACTACAGAGTGGTTGGGTTCTACCAACCTTTAGATTACAAGTAGAAATAAAACACTTGCTCAGTGAAAAGTACATATATATATATATATATATATATATATAAAAAAATTAAATTGCATTAAGAAACATTAGTATTTCCTATTATGCACATATCGCGCAATGTGACATCCCTGTATTAGTGCTCACTTGCTCTCTCTGTCCATATGTGACTGCATGTAATTTGTGTCCAGAGACTGCATCTCAGCCAAGTGCTTGCTGCTGAAAAAATATTTGCCAGTGTCCTTATTTACTAACACTAACAGCAAAAAGAAAACCTCTTCATTCTTTCTTAGAGGTTAGAAAGTCACTGTAAGCATTGTTTTACTTTCCTCATTTTCATCTTTCCTACGTACGAGCAACTTAGATTTGCTTTCTGATTAATTTTCCCTTGGCAAAGTTAGCAACACCACAAGAGGTCCTAAAAGTGGGTTAAAGCAGTTTTATGTCTTAACCGTAGTTGCGTCTATAATGCTTGGCTCTGGTCCCTTTAGCCTTTTAATTTTTTCTATAGGAGCAGGGCAGCTACCCCCCTCTCAGGGCCTTTTCTTCCTCCCTCTGGGGTAGGCTGCCTTCTCCACACACCACTGGTACCCAGAAAAGAATGGTTCTTCTGTTTGTCTGGCTGCCTGCATATTGCATCCATTGCTCCATTCAGCCTGCCTTTTCAGCTCCGCTAGCTGCTGTACAACTTAGCTTTTGTGCTCTACTGCCAGGGGTTTTCTGAAGCCAGACGCTTTTTGAAAAGAGGGTATATTTGCATAAACAATACCATGTGAGGAGGTCTGCTGGAAACAAAATCAAAATTCAGCTGAGCAAATCTTCCTGAACAACTCATTTCTTGCAACCAACACCTCCTATCGTTACCATCTGTGTACTAAATTATGGCCGTAAACGTGTGCAGATCTTTCTTTTCACTTGCTCTTGTGTACGGATTCCTCTTATCAGCTGAGGGATATTTTGTTTTCAAATTTAGGCTGAACAGAGACCCTTAAACAGAATTTGATTTATGGAATGAGAAAAATATTGTTGTGTTAAATAAGGAACAGAAGGCCAGCCATGCATCAGCTACCTTGCAACCCAGATTGGACTTGTACTGAAGGCTCATCAAAATGCATATCGGAAACAAGATCTACCCATCAGCTTGCTGAGATTTCAGGTCAGTGGTGGCAGGGAAGCTTTATCAGAACAGAGCAGGGGGAGGAAGGCTTACTACTGTGTCTGATAGGCGAAGGAATCATTCTGGAAATATGTGTGCTTAAAACAAATCTCTAGTGGCTTAAAATATTGGATATACTGAGTGTATGTGTGTGTGTATGCACATAAATACAAATATAAAGAGGTCATACATATGTATACATGGGTGAATGCATGTATATTTCTATGCAAACGTGCACACGTGGTCTATGCTACATCCTCTCTGTGCCTTTACAATAACTTACCCATGGGAATGAAAATAATTAGCCTAACCCTGCAAAAAGGCAGACAGGCAAACCAAAAGTAGCCACATGGAAAAAAGGAAGAATACACTTTCATAAGCCACTGCTCAAATCTCCCACTTATTTGCATTTTTTTATTCAAATATCTAGCTAGGTAATGCATCTTTCACTATTCCATTAAACTGCAATCTTAATTTTGCTTTCTTGCTCAGATGCTTTGGATATAATTAATAAATATTGAAGTGTGTTTCCCCTACTGCATTAGGTCTGTACATACAGCATCTTCTGTTTTGCACTGCCTATTAAACCACACTCCTCTGTCAGAAAAAATGGTGCCTACGGATGCGTTCAGCATAAAAAATGCCATGAATGAGGGGTTCTCCTTCTACCCTGCTGCCTTGATTGCTGCCCACTTTCCAAGCCCTAGTACCAAGAGCGCTGGGAGAAGCTAGATTGCTGCCAAGCGTTGACTCCATCCACAGGTTAAAACACTGTGTGCAGGGGATTTTTGTGGGCCTCTTTAATTGATCTGGTTTCTTCCCACCCAAAACCCAGCTCAGGGGGGCAGTTTGAACAGAAGGTCTCATATCACATCTCGTCACCTACCAACAGGGGTTCTATGAAATGGCTTCCCAGGCACCTCCCAAGTGTCTGAAGTAGCCCCTTGCCATGAGTCAGACTTCATTTCTGTTCCAGGGCTCCAGTCAGGGTACGTCTCACTCTGAGGATGTACTCAAAAGGACAGGGAGCAGAAAACTGGAAGGAAATATATTCACTCCTTCATATAATTTCCAAATCCTCTCTAAGATGTGGAATGTAAAGTGGCCCATTTCATATGACACTGGAAAATGAAGTCAATGGAGATGTTGTTAAGGAACTGGGCTTAGTAACTCTGTTTACCAGATTTCTGTTTGGGGGAATCATCCCTTTATGGTATTTGCCATTTCTTAGACGAAAAAAAACGCTACACAGATAACACATAAAACACGTCCATTAGGGTTTAGTAGGTGTGCTAGAGATAGGAATGCCCACTACATAACATCTGTAAATATGACTTTATTATTCTACTTCATTGCCAGTAATAAATCTTTCATTATTCTGAAATTAAATGCATGACCAGTACCCCTTATTCAAACCACCCCCGGTATTAGTTTACAACATAAGTGACTGTATCAAGCAAAAGAGAAAACAATAATAAAAATAACTAGAATTTTTTACTTGACCGATAAAATCCAAAATACCTGCTACAATAATGTCATAAAATTGTGAGTTATGTGCCCTAACACTTCCAGGATGAGTGCCCAGCATGTGAGAATTGGATTCAGTTATACCTTATTTAAGGGATGCTGCATCTTTAGCCATGACTTTATTAATGTGTTCACTATACTTACATTTGTCCTTATGAAAAAGAGTAAACAAAAGCAGTCTGGGGCCTGCTCAAAGTAGCTGCTGATAAAAATTTGGTATTGATGGAGGTGGAAATTTCAACACAAGGTGCATTAGCAGGTCTGGATGAGCTGCAACGTCAAACTGGTGTCAGATGAGGGTCAGAAACTGGCCATGAACGATCTTCTGGTGGTAGCCTGGACACAGGCACAGCAAATGGCCATCTACTCCAGCAGAATCTCAAGCTCAAGCACCAGAGGACATGTTTGTCACCTGGCAGCAACAGCTCCTGGTTTTGTGGTGGAGTGAGTCTCTCCCAAACTCTGTCTTCTCTGCATGTCCCTGTTTAGCCCTGCAAGGCCAAGCAAGGTCCTTCATCTCTCCAAAAGCCAGATGTGACCCCATTGCTACCCAATCCAGCTTACTCTGTTCCTGGCTGGTACTCTCACGTGTCTCCTTCTAGCGAGGTTTGAAACAAGGTCTACCAATTTCACTGGTCCCTGCAGTGGGGGTGAAACTGTTGTAACCTCATGGAGCCCTCCACTGATGTCAACAGGAAAACATCTACATCGAGCCTCAAATCACTGAGGCATATGGAGGGCAAGCCACGTTAGTCTCACTGAAGGCAATTCCTCATGTTGCAGCTAGAACATAAATAGGGAAATAAGGAGAAACTCATATTTCAGCATTAACAAGTGTCACCTCACCAGTCCAAAATATGGTATGTACTCCCTTCTTTAAAGATCAGTTAGCTTCATGGTGACTGGGACGCTTCTTTAAAATGACCCACAAAGGAAGACTGTTTCTAAAACAAAGCTCAGGGATATGTCAGTCTGAAAGCAGAACTTGCACTTCAGTGATTAGCAATTGTGCATCCTGCAGTTAATAGGCTCCACATATGTTAGCATATACATTAATCTGTATGTTAATCTCTCTACTTTTCTGAGGATTTTCTCTATACTACTCTCCCCACGGTGAAAAAAAAAAAAAAGAAAGAAAGAAAGATAGAAATTCACAGAAGAAATGATAGTGTTTCTGCAAGAGAGACATTGCCTGATTAGCATTAGCTGTGCGCTCATTATAGTGCAAGAAAAATTAGAGAGAAGGGGAGGGTTGGAAGCAGGAGAGAAGGAAGAGTGAATTCTGTGTTGTTTGCAGAACGTTTTTTTCATGGAGTCTGCAAAACGCTTTGGAGGGGGGCTTGCATGACTGGATTTTGTAATCCTCATAACTTGGAAATCAATAAGATAAATGGAGGAGAACTGAACAGCTAGTGGCCTCAGTCTTGATGATTCCAGGATAAATCCTTTTAATAAACATGAAACTGCAGCAGAGCAGAAACTCTAAGTCCTACTTTTGATTTAAAGACGTTTACCTCTGTATCTGCTACATTTCTCAGGGTTTATTCTCCTCCTATCTTTTCAAATTTATGTCTCTGGCTACCCATACGGTTAATTTTTCTCTGCATTTATTCTTCAGTGGTGAAGCATGCATATACGTACATAACACATTAATATATGCAGACAGTGGGAACATACATATAGTTTTGCCTTGTAGTGACTCCCAAGAAGTCTTAATGGAAAATTACGGTCGTCCTATAGTCATTTTGTTCACGCTTAAAACATGCTGTTGTCCATTTGGGAAATTCACGTTTGTGAAACATGCAAAGGGAGAGAAAAAGAAGGAAAATGTCATTTAGAGAGAACTTACAGATAGATTTTGCTGGTGATGGTGGTGACAAAGGAATTGTTTAAAAAAATGAAACAAACTGCATCATTTTCACAGCATTAGTACTCCTTCACTAGTTAATCCGTCAGAGTTGAGATTTGACAAGGCTTGGTTTATATAATAAATGTTTGATTAGTTTATACATTTCTGCAATATAACAACAAGAATTTGGAAGTTCAAGATTTAATATCCAGGCTTCCCTTGATATACACAGGGGGAAAAAATACATTTAGATCTCTCATTTATTTTCCAATTAACTGTTCTTTATCCGTGCATTAATATTACAGATGTCTCAAGAATAATTAAAACAGATAAGCAATTTATAAAAATCTTCACATTTCATGGTAATTATCATAATGTAATGTTACATTTCTATTAGCAGCTTTTGTTCCCTCCCCCCACCCTTTACTCCTAGCAACCCCGGGGCCTTATTCAGCCAGCATGTTATAAATCCTTGTTAAAATACGACATGAAGCTACGAAGCTTGCAACCAAGCAAATTGGACAGTGATGGAGCTCTCCTTTCTTTACCTTCATTTCCCAACAGCCAGCCTGTCATCAAATATGAAAACAATGATGGTTTTTCACAACTTCTCACTGTGAGGGCTAAGGGGCTCCCAGGACAAAGGGTTGTGAGTATGGACTTCGAAGGATCACAGCCAGGCCATGAGAAAGGTGGAGGAGAGCAATTTGATCCTAGGATCCTGTTAGAGACATAAATCATGGTCCCAGGAAGAAACTACAGAGTCAACATGCCTACTACCACCATATCACGCAATTCTATTCACAAGCAATTAAGTCCTGTCTGAAAATGAGTTGGCTTGTTCATTCCCACCATTCCTATGCAAAATCATGATGGGATTTTAAAAATAACCATTCTAAGGGTAATTCCTACTGATGTTTAATGTTCAAGCCATCAAGTCAGAGACGAGAAGTAATGCCGTGTTGTATTACACGAGCTCTCCCACACCTCCATTCCAGGCACTAGTAGAACCAAACATGTAGTCAAGCTAAACAGCATGACTATTGTGAGTGGTTTAGAGTAACAAACCCCTGATTTTGTGAACAGTGTACATTTGATGAAGAGGTTTCTTTGCTGAAACATGAGACTTCATATCAGCAAAATGATGCATGTGTTCAAGTGTTTAAAGGAACGGGATAAGCTTGTCCAATGAATTACCTAGTATGAACAACACGATCAGCTCCACTGGTAGCGATACGAATGGCCAGCCTGTTAGCAGGTGCACACGCAGGGGCACACACATGTGCGCACCCCCTCCTACTCCGGTGCTGTTAGTTGCAGCTCTCAGCAGTCTCTTCCACTCAGTCTTTGAGCAGTAATTTATGTCATAATACAGATATTGTACCTCCATACGTTTGAAAAATACACTCATCTAAGCATTCAGAAATAATAATGCAGTTTAGGTTTCATTTTGGTTTTATTCCTGAAATAGACTTTGATACAAGGCGGTGGAAATGAGATATTAAACAAAAATCTTGCTCCGGTGCCAAGTCCTGAAACCTTTCTTTAAGGAGAAGAGTACATATGTGCATCTCCTCAGCTGCTACCCAGTCTATTGATTCAAAGCTACAACAGGTTTTTTATATTACTTAATTTATCTTTATTTATTGCAACATTGATAGCATTCAAACTGCATTAGATAATGTACTAGATAAGATACCTTTTTAAAACCTCTTACTGAGATCCTATTGGGACTGGCATGTAATTGAAAACACTTAATGGAATATTTCGAGGCGTATTGCCAGAAAATGAACAAGAGAATCACATTTCATTTTAAAATGCCATACAAAAATCACTTAAAATGATCATAGCTGTGGTTTAGTGTAGAAAAGGATGGGTATTATAATTTACATAGACTTTCTTTCTTTCTGAAATTATTTTCTCTCTTTGTTATGTTTGACAAGTCACCCACTGTCTTTTCAGAAATGCCTGACATTCCTTTTAATTAAGTAGTGAGGGGTGACAAGCAATACATTTCTAAAAGATTGCTGGCTGAGTTGGGTGTGTTTTCAGCCTTGGGGCCAAATCCCCAGCTGGTTCACTCCCTTGGGAAGAAATATCAGTGCTTACAAGTTCTGCCTTGACCTATTCTGTGATGGTACAAAGCCAAACTGTAATACTCTTAGTTAGGGCTTGGTTTGCACTGTCCTTACTTCTGTTAGGCCATAATAATACTTAGGTCTTTGAGGGCTTAAAACTGTTGTGTTCTGAGGTTTCTGATGAACAATACAGCAAAATCCAGCCAAGACACTTTTCAAGCTGGAGGCCTTATCATGAATTTCCTGGGTGCTCATACAGTCCCAGACAAAAGGACATGTCCTTCTTCATCTGTTCTTCAACTGAAGAACAGAGAGTTTAAGTGGACTTTCCTGCGATCACACAACAGACTGCCTAGAAAACTGGGAATAGCAGCCAACCTGCCTGTGCCCAGCATCCTATAGACTACAGAAGGAGATCCCTGCAGCCAGCTGAATTCCACACACATTCATACCGCAAATTTACCATTGAAACTCTCCCTCCAGCACTTCTGAACAAGGAAAACTTTTGCACAAGAAAATCCGTTTGTGCAAAGAAAAGAAGTTTCTACCAAGAATGTCGTAGTCAGGAGAAGCATTAAAAGGCGTCTTCATCTGACACAAAAAAGCCCTCTGTGTCAAATGAATAAAAACAAGAAAACTCATTTCAGATGTAAATTTTCAAAATGCAACTGCCTCTACACACAGAAGCACGTATACAATATTTTGCTGATTCAGGCTCGGCCAACCTCATACGGGGAGCCTGTGAGGAATTACAAATAAATGTTTTGTTGTACCTGTGCAATTTTAGCAGCCTTGAGCACTCAAAGCCTTTTACCCTGATTTTGTAGACTAGTATTGTTTAATTGCTACTGACATCTTAGCCCTAGTTAATGCTAAAAGTATTCATGCCACAAAGACGTGTGTCACCCAGCTCCATTGCGTTCGAACAGCAGGCAGACAGTCCACCTGGGGCAAATGATTAGCCTCTCTTCCTTTTGCAGTCTCCTTTGCAAGCTACAGTTCAGAGGTAAACAGCACTGTATTGTTTTTACCCTGGCAATGGGCAAGAGAGACAAGTCCTTTTTGTGGCCTGGCATTGAAAATTAGGGCTAAATCCAAAAAAAAGGGCTTGAACTCAAAATTCCTCCAAACACTGTGTTTTGACATGCAGCTCCATTTTAAAATGCGTGTTTGTAACTAAGTCTTCTCAGAGGAATCTCTTAACATCAGTCAGCAAACATCTTAAAGGTTATAGCTCATCCCTTGTCTATAATCCTGGTCCTGGACCTGGATTTACATGAGCACAGGGATGTGACCATACATTATCACCATATGTCAACGTATACTTGCCTGCGGGTTTGAGAACCACATTAGTAAATAGGCCCTTCATAAATGTGCAGCAATGACAATAAAATATGGCAAATATTCTGAGGACTAGCTCATCCTTTCCACTTGTCACTGCCTACAAAAGCCTGTGCTGCTATCAGCTGATATTCCCTGCAGGCAGATTTTTCCCACTGGGTGCTCAGAAATGATGAGGTTCACTGGAGTTTTTCTCTCTTCCCTTCTGTTCTCTTGAGTCCGTTGGAATGATGACCCTAAATCTAGAAACTGAATGTAGCAAGGAAGCCACAATTGCCAGAATTGAGATAGTTTATCAGCTTGATTCCCATTTAGCAAAGGTCAGCACCAAGCATTCCCTGAGGGAGCTGAGAGATCTCGTCTTACAGAGATAAACTGAATGTGGAGAGAGCCTGTGGTGAGCAGAAGTCTCCATACCAGAACGGAGATCAGAAATCAACACACTCAGATTTCAGCCTATGGAAAATAAGGTGAATGTGTGAGCTGTCTCCATTCATGGTTTTGCCACTGGAGGTGGGGGGGATTTAGCACCTGCTTGAGAAGCACTGGCCAATTTATTCAAAATCATATCATGGTCTTCCTAGCTAATAAAAGAAAACCAGTGTTACTCACACCATCACTAATAATTAATGCCTCTTTCAGAATTATGTCCAAACCTCCCAAATAAAACCATTGTCTAGGTAATATCATATCTGCCTCTTGCAAATCCCGTGCACATTCTCACCAAATGCTCCTGCCATTGGCTTCTGAGACAAAGTGATCGAGATTGAACAACACACAGCGTATGCTCACATGTGGGACATGTCAAAAGCAGGTTTTGAACCAGGCCATAGCACAGAGATGCCTAAACCAGCAGTGATAAATATCTTCCTTATGGCTGTGGTTTAAAGCCCAGATTTACAGCGTTTGACCTCATCTGCCTCTGACAAAGTCACAGGTACCGATGACCTATTTCTGTTTATGGTGCCAAGCTGGAGTGGATGTTGCCTTGGAGGACACACTTCATATATCCTCTGGTATCTGAAGTGATGAACACAGGCAGGATACAAAAAATAAGTAATCAGTGTGTGTGCAATTTCACATACCCATCGTGGGGGAAGGGGCTTGCAAGGGTATACACGTGGTACTGCTTGCCAATAGACACAGATTGTTTAACAGTCACCTCCAGGCAGTAAAACCAGTTGCCAGTTCAAGTGCCAGGTAATTTTATAGGATAATTATTAACCTTACTGAAGTTATTAGAGACTAGCTACTGGAAGACTTGTGAAGTGTGAATTATCACTATCCGTCTGACCAGGAAGGATAGCTAATCCCCTCAAACATTTTATGCTGAGCTGAAGATTATCCCCCTTTTTAGGTATTAGAAAAATCTTCAGAAAGGATCAAATTACATACAATTTTTACAGTTGTGAGAGAGCATTTACAAGGTTTCTCTTCCATTCCTCCACCGCCCACCCACCACCCTTCATATCCACCCTTCTTTCCAACAATGTGTTAGGAAAACACAGTTCTGTCTCAGCCCTCTCTGATACTGCCATCGTCTTAGTACACCACAAACAGTGAAGTAATGATGTGAATCTCATTACGTCTTCCATGGAAAACATTTCCAAAGATGATAGCAGAGCTAACACCATGTGCTAAGACAGGCAGCACAGCTCTTTCAAGGTCCAAGAGACTCCCCTCCTCCTCCTTCCCACCCAAAGTAAAATTTGTTGTGCTGAAGATACAGACAATTTTTTTTTTCCTTCTTAATAAGCCACTGGTGAACTACCATTGCAAGGTAGTGTGTTTACTTCCCTCTCCTTCCCATTGCTTTCATCCAACATTTTCCCTAAAGCTGAGCTTCCAGTACCTGTCCCAAAGCCAAACCCCACTATGGAACATTACAAGGCCACATCCTGTGAAGGAAAGCGTGAGCAAACAAGCTTATTTGCATCTACGAGGGCCAGCTTGATTAAAGAAAGCATCACATGTACATAGTACTGAAAAGAAATAGAGGTTAACCAGAGGGGAAGAAATTAAGGAAAGCTGTAGCCCAGTTTTTGGAGGGTCTCTTCAGTCTCCTTGAAAAGGGAAATGGTAAGAGTATCACCACAGCGTGCCCTCTTGCATATGGTATTCCTCACCACTGGTGTCTCAGTCCTGCCCTAACACACAACCATGTGTTTGCACATCCATTCTCCCTGGCTGTCTGGCACAGTCATCTGTGAGTAACATGCAGAACTTGACTACTTCTGCAACGATTGCAGAAACGTGGTCTCAGTACCTCCAGAAACACTAAGGTCTCTGTTCCAAGCCCCAGCTGATGATGCTCCCACCCATTAAGCTCCTGCCACGTACCTGCATCCATACATACTGGTGTTAACTGCGCAGATGGAGGGATGGTTTCCTGATGTGAGTTACTGCCATTTACAAACCACAACTGGTGAGTGTCTGCCACTAGGGAAAGCAGTAAATTTCAGAAGTCTGTCCTTTGTTGATTTGTTACCCATCTTGCGGCTGCTTCCTCTCCTCCCTTCCACATGTCTCTTTTGAAATAGCACATTTCTATTGGCATGCTTTGAAGGGATGTTCCCTTGATTATCTTGCCCTTTCTTCTCATGTCCCCAGAGCTTTGTAACTGCCTTTTTTACCCCCAAGAGGAAAAAATGTACTGTGCTGTTGTCTTCCTTTTCAGGGAACTGTTACACATTAGTGCACATGGGCTTGCATTCCTCATACTGTGGATTTTCTCTCTACCCACCTTATTTCTTGATGCAAGATCAGGAAATACCTTCTTCAAGGCAAAAATTTGCTGTTTCTGTTGCACCAAAAAGGGTAAATCTATGTGACAGTAAGGTTACAGAAAATGCAACCACCCAGATTCCCATCACAGAGCAACTCCTGTTTTGCATGGCTGCAACTGATAGAGTCACCTCAGGACTGCGAGGAACGCGGGAGCCCGGCACACACTTTCAGTCATTCTCCTAATATTCCATGGGGACTTTTTGTGTCCTATTTTTGTTTGGACTTTTCTGAATGTGGCACTAGATTAAATGTGAGTTTTGTATTTCTTATGCTATCTCACTTTGCCAAAGCATGCTCTCCTTACATACTACTTTTGTGCTAGTAATAGACACCTTAGTTATTCCAGAAACTAAGAGACAGGGACACTTGTGCCAATGCATTCTCTTTTATGGAGCATCTGGTATCTTTGCTTTATTGCCTAATTTTATCTTAAATTTCCTGAAACACTGTCTTTTCTCCTTTTACACTCTGTATTATATAGGAAAAAGAAGCCTTTTGTTACCTATTTGCTTTTTTAATAGAGATCCTAGTGATATAGTTTGTAAACTAAGAGAATGCCAGGTCAGCATCATTTAATGCAGGGCTTTGAACTATGCGTTTATATTGATGGCCTTACTTAGTTATAGCAGAATATGAAAATTAAAATAAATTTGTAAATTATTGGTATTTGTTTAGATAGAAGAGGAAATAAACTATTGCAGTCTCTGTATATATAGACTGGTAAGGAATCTATGCATGTAGCTATAGATTCTGTTTAATCACAGTCCAGAGGCCATTTCACATCCAAAGCAATATTATTCATTTCATAAAGCGTAAGCCTGAGATGTGGGAGTTCTTTCCCTTGGTTCCTTTCCTGGATTTTTTGATTAATCCAGGGCATGTGTTGAGTAAGTAATTTCTTCCTTTTGTTTTACTGTACCCATTTTGTACATCTGGCATTTCTTAGCTTGTTCCCTCTCTGGAGTGAAGCTGTGTGTGTTCGTACAGTGCTTAGTGCACTGTGGCTCTGAGCTCAGGTAGAGCCTCTAACTAATTTCTAAGCAAATATCACCAAAAGGAAGAATTTAAGGCATCAGGTTTTGTCCCACAAAGACTTCCTGGCTGGACAACAAAAGGTGTGAGATTTGCCCTGTCTTTCATCTTGGAGGACCCAACCACATGTTTGCATCAGTCAGAAAAAAATCAAAACAGCTGTATTGTGCTGGCTGGCAGGGAAGGGGTGGGGAAGGGGTGGGGAAGGTCAGTCTAGACAGGAAAAATGGGTGAGAACAATTGCTTCACAGGTCTGTGCCTCTGAATTTACTCTGCCAACAGGCTGATGCTCTCCTGTTAAGACAAGGAGACTCTTTTACCCTTAAAGGTGCCACCTTTAAGGGTGCCACCACCATATTTCACTTACGTAACAAAGTATCCTGAAAATATATTACATCAAATTATTAATGCCTGATATTCAGTTTTTATACATGTTGCTGTTGGAAGGGAAGGTCTCCAGAGAAATTTGTTGTATTTCATTTATAGATTGCATCCCTTGACCACCTTTTAGATGAATTGAAAATAAATTGCAATAAATATTTCAGTGCGACATGCCAGCTATATCAATGTTGGCACAACGGCAGCAAGTCCCTCATCAATAAATAAAGTCAGTCTGGGTCTTTTATGTCATTTTACTACTTGTACAAGTCTGTTCCAAGACACACACCCTCTGATAGCTAGTAGTATTTTTCTGATATGGTAGCCTTTTTGAAGCTATATGCATCCACAATTATGTTCTACTTGTTATCATGCCAATATTGCCCCTAATTTTAAAAATTAGTCTTGACTGTGATTATCTTTCCTCCAATATATTTAAGTGAGCAGTCACACCACCACCTCTGCCTTTATTTTTCCAGGCTAAAAAAAATCATGCTTTTTTTTTAGGTTTTTGATCACTGTCAGTGCAGCTCACTCTCTAGAGGTCCTTCTCCACATCTATTCCAACCTGGATCACTCCTGCTTAAAAATAAAATCTTAGGAGAGGCTGCAGAGCATAAGATGCAGTTTTCCTCATGGTACAACAGTCTGCCCTGCTCATGGTCCAGCAGCACAGGTATTCTTTGTGTAGGAAGCTACTTTGGGGAATTAGCTGCTTGAGTGCCATTTCATCTGGCTTAAAAGTTCTTTTCTGATTATTCCATAATGAAGTTTCTTCCCCGCCTCCCTCCCCCCCCCCCCCCCCCCCCCCCCCCCCCCCGCCAATCCCAGTCCCAGTCCCAGTCCCAGCTCTCATTTCCTGGAAAATGTATAAACATTATTATTATATTTTTGACAAGAATCAAGTCTAGGAGTCTAGGAGTTGTTATTGTTTTCCAGACTTTCACATTTTACCATGTGGGAACCACTGCTTTCTAGCAACAATTTACTCACTATAAACTTAGAAGCAGCTGTAAACTTCATAGGATTGTGATACTGTCTTGATTCCCAGATATTTCCTCTGCTGTTGAATCTGTTACAGAGCCCCAGAAACCTGCCTACCTGTCTTCCACTCCAAGGAAATGTTTAAAATCACCACAGCCAATGGCACAGCAATGTCCTATTGAGCAATGGTGCATCCAAAATACTGAGGATGAAGCCAGCCTCTTACCCAAGATCAGTGGGGAACATGAAAAAGTAAAATCAAAATTTTTTATCGTCCTTTTCTTTTATATATGGAGAACTGTGATTGGAGGACAGTGCTCATCTGGGGATTTGCAGGGCAAAGTCCCACGTGCTGCATTCAGTCAAACTGTTTGGGTCAATGGGACCCATTCGCTTGAATAAATCGGAAGTTTCAGAGTATTTGGGATCTAGGCCTATTAATCATTCCAGTCTGTACATATCTTCACTCATGAAGGTCTTAAATTTTATTCTTACTAGGTCTTAAATGAGACTCTGACTCCTCTTGCATCCAATATGCAGGAAGAGTTCTTTCACTGGAATAAAAGCATTCCCATATGTGTTTATTTCAAGGAAATGCATCCATTTTTAGTTCTTCAGTTTCCTTGATTTCATTTCCTGAGATGTAAATCTGCTCTGGAGTCCCTGCCGTGGCTTTTTTGTTTCTTTCTTTCTTCCTTTTTCTAGTCTTCATTTATTGCTACAGTCCAGGCTCCTGTTCATCGATTTTCAGACTGCATGAATTTTAAAAAAAACACTATTAACTTCCTCCTGTTGTGTGTATCTAAATATGGTAGTGTCTTTTTTCTATGAAAAGCTTTGCCAAGAGACTGTTAATCTAACCTTGTGTCATTATATCTTTCATGGAAATCCATGATGTGGAGAGGTCTTTACCATCTGCTTCCATCAGGAGGGTTATCTCAGTGTCTAGACACTATAGTGATAGGCTTTTTAGGGTTGCTGATAGATAGCCGGGGCTTTGGAGAGCTTGCATTTAATCCTCTTCAGATGTGGATGGATGTTTTCCTGCAGTCTGGGATGAAGTTCAGGATTGTATTTCGAACAAATTTGTCCTGGAGTGTAAATGGGACAACTTTGGATAACAGTAAACTTGAACAGGTCTGATGGATTAAATGTGGGATTAAAACATCTGAAAATGAGAGAGAAACAGAGAGCCTGTATTTTGAGATAGGATATGTTTCTCTTGTTTTTTAACACAAATTAAAATTCTTCAAGCAGATTAAAAAATTATTTGTACACTTTCAATGGTAATAGTTTCCTTCAAGGAAAACTGTTATAAAAAACATAAAAGAGCAAAATAGAAAGGGAGTGTGTGCCTATATGCACATGAAGCTTTTATCACTGACACTTTAAAATATATAAATTATAAAAAAATATTTTTAAATCTTGCTAGCTGCTCGCCATTTGTTTATTTTGGCACAATTCTGTTCTCAGAAAATAAGAATAAGGCAAACAAACATAATCCTGCCCCCTGTTGCGTTCTGGTTTTCGCATGAGAGCACAATGCAGCAATGTTTGGGTCTCAAACAGCAGAAAGCAGTGTCTGTTCTGAAAACCTGCCGCCATGGAAACTTTTAAAACTGCCAGACATTCCTGTGTTGTGAGGTGTATGTCCTCCAGCAGCGCTCCTGGTGTTCCCGCAGTCCCCAGCGCAAGGAACGCAGTCTCCCCTGCGAGGTGGCCATTGCCCCCACGATCAAGTGGTTTCAAAGATGCTGAAAGTGCTTTTACCTGACAGAAGGAGCTCGCTATTGAAGTGCTGGTTCTTCATCTGGAGAACACATCTTCATGTGTTCGGGTGCACACTTGCGCACAGAGGAGCACAGTTCAATTCTTCCAATAGAAGTTTTACACCGCCTTTCCTGAAACGGTTGTCTTGAAAGGTTCCTTGGGTGCTTTCCTCTAAAGCACAGTAAAGTGTGCATTGCTCTAACTTGTCCTGGCAGCCAATGGTGTCAAGATGCTGTATCTGCAGGTGAAGATACACAGCTGAGGGATTTATGGGATGTCTGGCAGTCTCTCATGGTGGAAGAGTGCCTTTGCAGCACCACAGAAAGCTGATGCTGGAGTGAGCAGCTCTGGGACAGGCTGAGCTATACGCTTCCCTTCAGCTGGGATTTAGAAGTGAGAGCGATTGAAAGGACAAGGCTTTTTACTTGTGTTTTGCAGCCAGCTAGAACCATGTATGCTTTCTGGTCTGAGACGCTGTATGGCTATCAGTGTCTGCTTTTTGTAACCATCGCTTATTATTGTTACCTCACAGAGAATAGCAGGCAAGACAGAAAAAAACCCACAACATGTTTATGTATTTAAGAAGTTCTAATTTGACAAGCGAAAAACTAAAAATTGGATAAATGGGAGAACAATCTGCTGTGGAAAGAAATACTTAGTTGTAACTTGGGAAAAGCACACAAATTGGTGGTCTGCAACCTGATCAGAAATAAAGGAAAGCAAATACACAGTATGAATACAAGTATCCATCGTACCTGATCTGTGAAAGAAGAGCTTATATACCTGCTCCTCTGTGAGTCATAGCTCAGATTTCAAAGCTCCAACTGCAAAAAATGTAGGAATCTGTTAAAAACATAACTGCTTTTGACCAGCAGGCATATCATAACTCCTCAGACTGTAATTTATCAGCTATTTAAATAGAAAGAGATCGATCAGGAGAGGCCTCACAAATCCTATCCTGCTGTCAATATTCAATAATGTTTTAACATACTGAAGAGTTTGTATTGCCCAAAACACTGGGGTGCTATGATTTACTGGCTAGGATTGATTATGTTTCTGGTAGCACAGATGGCTGAAGTTTTGGTTGGGGGAATTTCTCAATATGATGGAATAAATTCTCGGCTGCTACATCAGGGCATGAGGGTCCTTCTCAGTGGGGAGAAGACAGCACGCCTCCCACGCGACATGCTTACAGGTGCATGTCTGTCGTATTTGTGACCATAGATACAGTTCTTCCTCTTCTCTCTAAATACTTTCAGACTATATTCTCCTAAAGAAAGCTTCCACGTATCAGTTAAAAACAACAACGTAATCACAGTTCTCAGTGAAATGGCAAGCATAGACAACCAGTTAACTGCTGAAAGGAAGAAGATAGTTGTCATCTTGCTAAAGGCTAAATTCTGACCAGTCCAGCATGGAAGCAGAAGGATAAGAGACGAAAGCTCGTACACTTGCTTCTCTGTCACATCAACATAGAGTTCACTTGCATTCCTTTGCATATAGAAGGGGTAGAAAAAGAGCAAGAGCAGAATAAAGAGCAATTCCACTTGTCATCTGTGCTGAAGTGAGGTCCAACCTTTAAGCAGAGGATGGAAGGTGAGTAATGTTGGTCGTTTCTGAAGTAAAATGTGCTCACAAAGTTTCCTCAAACTGCTCTGTCAATTCAGTTTAAGCACATGGGGATCTTTACCAGTTTCAGACAAGACAGACTAGGGAACAATCCCCATTCTACACAGAGAGAATCATTGCCATGATCCCACAAATCAGGACATACACTTTCCCAAACCACTTGGACTTTTGCACCCACTTTCACAGCTTGGATTGCTTGCAGTCCTGAGATGGCCACTGACAAAGCTGGTGTCTGCGCACACTCCTGAGCTTTACTGTGTTGGATAACAGCGCCATTGTGAAACTGGCTGCCACAGGTCACAGCTGCAGTGGGATATATTGCCATTTGGGTAACATGGGCCACGTTTCTGAGATGCCAGCAAGGTTAAGGTTGTTTGCCAGAGATACAAGGAGTTATAAAAGGTTTCCTGGCCTCTAAATGCATTGTCCTGTACAATTAGCTTGCTTTTGCCTTCTTTCTTATGGTTTGGATTTGGTTTGTTGATTTTTTTTTTTTTTGTAATGAACAGACTTTTGCAATATTTTATATAATGGCATGTATGTTATTATCCTAGACTAAATGCAGATATTTCATTATTTGGTTTTTTTGGGTGGTGATTTGGACCCAACTCCAATTCTTCCAGATAGAATAGGGACCATATAGACAAATGTTTCCTTTGCTGTTAAATACTTGTCAGCAGGGTTGAAGAGTTGAGCACATTTTGCTCAAAAGACATCATCCTTTGACAGCAGAGAATATGCAGGACTAACAAAGGCAAAATCATCCACCTTTTATCTGACCTCAGCCTGCTACAGACCTTCACTACTGTGAGGATGTTTTCTTACCAATGTACTTATTTTACAGCTGGAATATAGCATTTCTGCCCACTGATGGAAATGGAGAAGCTCCTGCTGGCTTGGAGCAGAGACTCTTTCTCTCAGGAAAGATCCCTCGTTGGATGTAGAACAGCTCATAAAGCTGAGATGTCTCACAAACAGCACCTTCCTGTTACCTCTGTTCACGAGACAGGAATTCTCATGCGATGACAGTTAAATGAGTGAGAAGTCTCGCTGAATCACACTGCGAAATTTGCTCCTTGCTGGAATGAGATAGTGTGCTGTAAAAAGCTGTTTGAAAATGAACAAGTCTCAGCTGAAATAGGTGAGAGCTGACAGGTTTGGTCCTGCACATTACATTCTTTCATAAGCCAGAGAGATGCTTTCTGTGAAGATTTTCCATGCTCCGTTAAAAAAAAAAAATCTTTTGTCTTGCATATATGCTGTACACAGAGACTGCTTAACTGTAACGGTGGATGGGATTTATAAAGAAAGCTACTCTTGTAAAGCAAGAGAGACCAAAAAAAAAAGAAAAAAGGCTTCATACATTTAAAGGATTACATTTCAGACTATGGAAGGTTAAGAAAATAAGTTTCACTAAGCGTTACTAACAAGACAGAAAGCTGCCATCAGAATCTCAAGCACATACTAGGTACAACTTTCTAAGTCACAGGAGAGGGCTGCAGGGCTTCAGGGTTCTCCCGCTCTCCGTAAAACTTAGTCTATGAATTGAGGGGAAACATTCAGCCTAATATTTGGAAAACCTACCTCTATATGCCACTTTGTCATCATCCACAACTCATGGCTTGCACACTAGAGAGGAAGGAATCACTGAGAAGGAGGAAAAAAGGATGAAGTTGCGGAAGTAATGAACCTAAGTTGCAGAGGGAGATTATGGTTAGGCTTTCGGGAAAATCAAACCTCAACTCTCAAAATCTGTGTTGCAGAAGCCAGTTTTCTACCACAAGAACAAAAACCAGTCTTTCAAATTTCAAATCTAGTAAGTCTGAGGTATTTTGCCTGTGTACTATAGACAAAGCTTATTTTAATGCTGGGGAAAAATAAAAGCTAACAATTAAAAATAAACGCTGCAACTAGAATACACAATTTCTTATGAAAAAATATAAACAACTATATATGTATGTGGGGAACATACTAGCTGATAAGTCATCTTTTGCCTCTATTTATTGCTAATTTGAGGCCAGAGGCTGATGCCTTTATTCACGAGTCAACTCTTACTCTTCAAGCAACTCATTGACTGACAGACTCACAAGAGGAGTGAAGCACTACTTGAGTACTCCTTAGGGGTGTCAACACCTGTCCCTGGAAGCCACATTAATTTTAAATACACTTATGAAAACAGAACAATGTTTAGGCAATGCCACTTTTGGTTGCTAAACTGCTATGACAAACTTTGCCAACTGGCCCACGCATACACGAAACAGAACTACAAATGTTTGCATCCAGCACAGAGCGGTTACAGAATAAGCTTTTTATGCTTGCGCATACATACACACACATAATTCAGCTCTTTGAAGTTCAAGCAACTTGAGCAAAAGACAGTCCAGAAGCTTTTACCATTGATCTGAAACAAAGGCTTAGGTAACATGGTTCTGCTCAGTGCTCTCTACAAAACAGCGCATTCTAACTAGAAGCATGGCTGTGGGACTCCTTTGGGAGTGAGAAAGCATCCAGCTGCTCTCCTTTGAAATAGGTCACCAGTGAGGGAGCTGGCAAGCCGATGCAAAAGGTGTTCAGCAGCGACCAGCCTTTTGAGGGATCAGGTAGTTAATATAAAAAGGGATCCAGAACCTGCAACAAGTGGAATCATTTCCTTGTTAACCCACCTCTGGTAATTGCCCTGCAAATGCACCCTTCAGCTTCATTTGCTACCTGATGCACCCCCTGAAATCAATGGCACATGCAGCAAATCATAACAGTGGGAGACAGGACACAGTGAAGGGTCCTCTCAGCTCCTCCAGACCCCTATCTCTACATCAATGAACACAGAGTTGCACCTGTTGGGGTATAACTAATGGTTGCACTTTACTTCCTATACCTTTTCACCAACAGGGCAGCAGGAAATGAAAACTCTGAAGGTACCAGAAATTCAGACAGGAAGACAGATGATCTGTTCTGCTTCTAAGGAAGCCCAAAACCACCAGAGACCAAGAATACCCAAGCAGACACAGGGACTCATTCAAGGGACTGGAGCCAAATTAAGTGTTTCTTTTTAAAAATATATCATCAGTATCATTAATATTTGTGTTTGGGGAAACAACAGTAGTGAATTGCTTTTCTGACTGACTAATTCACTAGAAGAAAGCGAGTGCTAGGACTGAAGAGTCATCACTCAGGAGACATGTACTAAATTTATCAGAAACCTTTGTTTGCTTCTCTATCTTATTTGTCTATGTCCTGGTTTCGTGTCTGAGAGTCACAGGATTACAAGATCACAGACCTGTTTGGGCTGGAAGGAACCTCAGGTGTCTCCAACCCAACTTTCTGCCCAAAGCAGAGCCAGCTGCAGGATCAGACCAGATTGCTCAGGGTTTTATCCAAGTGGGTCTTGAAAACCTCCAAGGATGGAGACCGCACAGGCTTCCCAGGCTTTTGATCCACTGCTTGGCTGTCTTCATGGGAAAGCAGTTTCTCCTACTATACAGTCTGAACCTCTCTTGTTTTAACTTATGCCCATTGCTTCGTCTTCCCACCACACACCTGAGCCTGGCTCCATCTTCTTGAGTCCTGCTGAGGAAGGCAAATATACCAACAGGTATATTCCCAAAACTAATATGATGGGAACTTTTACAATCAGTTTTAGTATAGGCATATTATCAGCTTTATGACAGTAGACTTATTTTCTGAAGGTAGAGTGTTACAAGTGAAGTAACACAGCCATAGAAAAATTGACCAATTCTGACAGAATATAGGGACACAATCCTTCAAGAGATTAAACATTTACCAACAATAAACCAATCCAATTAGTAGTATGTAAGATTCTAATTCAAAGAATTATTTTCTATGTGGGTCCTCAGAGATATAAATAAGTACACAGAAACTCTCCAAAGATTTGAAACTTACATGGCCACCACCCCACCCACACCCCCGCTGCCCTCCACCCTCCACCCCCCAACACCCTTTCCCCCTCCAGTGGCAGCTCCATGTTACAGATTGTTTTTAATGCTGCTTTTACAAGAAAGAGTACATCAATAGTCTCCACAACATCTTTTGAAAACAGACATGAACTAGATAGGAGTACAGCAGATGGGAAATCTTCATACTTGTAAAAAATAAATGTTGTAAAGCAGATGGTGATCCGTTGTTCAAGTCAACTAAAAGGAGGCATTGGTTTTCTTTGCATGAAAGATACTATCAAAAAATTCCAGTTATGAGGGCAGTGAGGGGTGAACCACATGGGGTTTCTGTGAGAGCAGAGTAGGCTCAGTAGAGCCTTTTAAGAACAGGTTAACATCTGTTGGACATGAAGGGTCTGACTTGGGATACTTCTGCTTCAAGGTAAGAGTTAGATGAAGTTTGATTTCTGTCCATGTTCTGATTTCATGGTATCCATCCTGGTCTCATGGATCCAGCTTTTCTTTGTCACCTTGAAGGGTTAGCTCCCAGGCTTTTAATGTCACGTGTGAACCTACAATTCAGGAGTAATTAAAAAAAAAAAACAAAAAAACAAAAAAACCACCAAAAGATAACTGAATGCTAGAGATAAAGAATAGAAAAATCATATGGGTGGTGCAAGGACAAAAAGGAGAGCAAATGAGTAAAGAAGTCAAAGACCTGAAGGACAACAGAGAGATGAATGCCAAGAGAGGGGTAAGGCCATTCTTGAATTTGCTGACAAAAGTGGTAGACAGTACTGTGGAATATCATAAATGCTCCCAAGCCATAAGACTTGATTCCTGTTGCCAGCAGACTCGCAACTTCACAGAAGAGCTGTGGATGGGACAGAACCCAAGAGGATGAGCAACAGCTTTGGGCTAAGGAACGCTTTTATCAGCAAAGACTTTGCACCTTTGGGTGATAAGTATCATTCACCCACATTACAGATGAGGTAACTGAGAAACAGAACTGTAGGCTTTTGGATGCCAGGACCAGCTCCTACTCACTTTGAAGCCCAGTAGAAAAGTGTTTCTTCATTAACAATGAAATTGTACATTAACTTTTAGCCAGAAGGCCACATGGAAGAGGATCCTGGTTCTGCCACAGCTCTCGCCCCACAAAAACTGATTCTTGAGCTCCAGTGTCAGGATGTGTTCAGGTTGGCAGGACAGAATCTGATTTGCAAATTAGAGAGAATCTGGTAAAGTAACTATATCCGCTACAGACCTGTACATATAAATCTGCACTTCCATTACACAGGAGGAACAGTTAGCAGTTAGATTGCCTGGCTCCTGCAAAACTCTGAGGGGAACAGCAGAAGAGTTATTTGCATAGCTGCAGTAGGTTTAAGACTGTTGAGTGATCGAATGAAGAATGAAAATAAATATATTCACCATGAAACAAGACAATTTGAATCTAGAGCGCTTTTTCAACCATCTACAGAATATTTAATTGGTATTAAATTGGAGCTTGTATAGTGTAAGCAGAACCCTTCATTTCTACCATGGCAATCTAACCGCAGAAAAAAGGGAAAACACAAGTGTCCTCATAAAGTTGAAGCCTGTGGTTTTGGATTAACAAAGTTACATGATTTTTCTTTTTTTTTACATCAAAAGTTTAGTCTGGTTTCTTTTGCAGATTCCCCATACCTCTGCCCTGCCAGGCTTTGACTGAAAGGGACGGCAGAAATATCAAAATACCTCATATATTCCTGTTCTTGCAATATTTATGGCCCAACCAAAACCAGGATACTTCTGCTTGCCCTGACCACTGGCTGACTGAAGTCTGTTCTTCCAGGATGGTTATTTAAGAGGTGTGACTGTCAGACCCAGCCAAGCAGTGTTTACTTCCTATGCCTATCCTCCTTCCCAGAGATTGCTGTCATTTTCCCAGGGGCACGCATGCTCAGAGTAAGGCAGTACTTCGTCAAGCTCCCTGAACTGTACGCAAGACAGCTATGTTTTTGCAGCACTGTGCAAAGGGTTTCCTCCCACTTCTATTTTGTGCAGCCACACATGTTATGCATCCCCTAATGTGGGGAAGAGCTGCAGACATGGATCAAAGCTGCTAATAGAATCATGGAATAAACGAGGCTTAATAGGCTAACTACTTCAAATGTGATTAAAGTTACAAGAAACCAATCCTTCTCCTTAACCAGGCTTGGCAGTTCCAGGTTAAAAACTGATTTTGTGAGGTTAGATGCTCTTCTTCTACATTAGTCTAGTTTCTGTGTTTTTCCCCTGTTCCCACAAGCTGCAATTTGCACATTTCCCGACAGAACCCTGCCAAGCCATCAAACAGACAAGCTGGCAAATTTAGGGACTGAGCAACGGTTTTAAGCAGAAGAGAAGGAGCCAGCCAACTACTCAGCTCCCTTCCCCCTCCCAGCAAATCTGCACGATAATTTTGTAGGTCCTGATATTTTTTGTTCACATTGTATAACCATTAATTTATCACGTTTCCCGCTCCCTGTCGCTTGCAGGCCTGCATATCATATTGATTTAAAATGCAGAAGACACATCAAACTTAAGAATGTTCCCTTGCAGCAGATACTGCATGCAATTGCAACTTTATTCATGTTCATCCTTGAAGGTGTTCCATGTACTAAAAATATGAAAGAGGATTATTTTTTCATGCTAATTAAGAGTTATTGTGACTGAGGGTGACCTGAGTATAAGAAAAATCATCTACAGTAGTGATAGATCCATATGTCCGTATTTTTTCATGTCTGTAAAATATGGCATGTTATTGTTACGCATTGCTATGTATTTGTAATCAGCCACCAGTAAGTTCAGGACAGGAGAAGACTTGCAACTGCTGCTACCTGCAATATGATGAGATTAAATTGCTAAAGAAAGAGAAAAGACAGTATTTAGGAGATATGTTGCAGCCACGTGTTGGATTTTTAAAGCATCCATCATTTTCTGCATCAGTGAGGCTAAGACCATTTGCAAGGCCCATACCACCTGGTAAGGGACAGCTTTTCTAAAAGGAAGAGTTAATAATCAGAAGAGACCTACTCAGAGGTCTGTGTAATCAAGAACACCACAGAGAAGGTGCACAGGGATTGAGGGTTTACTGCCTGTCACAATACCAGAGCTAGGGGACCTCAAATGAAATTAACAGGTGGCAGCTTTAAAACAAACAAAAGGAAGTACCTTCTTTTAACCCATTACACTATGGAAATCCATTACCACAGGATGTTGTGGATGCCAAAAACTTGCACAGCTCCAAGAAGCGATTAGACAAGATAAGGCGAGAAAAGTTAAACAAAGGCTACGGAGCACAAAGGCATTGTAGTTGTTGCAGGACACCCCTGAGCCACAGGCAGCGGGGTAAGCATCGCTATACCTTTGCCTGTTCTTGCAGCCTTCCTGACGCATCTGTCCTCGGCTACCGCCGGAGACAGGGGACTGCTCCACAGGGCTCTTTGTGCTGAGCCAGAAAGCCATTCTTACACTTCTGTATTAACTGGCAGCCAATGTGCCAGATCTGGCCAATAAAGCACTCTGGCCTGCTCTATTTTCCCGGAGGAGTCCAGGAATAGCTGTTCAAGAAGCAAATGCCACCCAGATGGCTCAGCTACACTCACTCCTAACCCAGCAGAGAGATGAAACGCTGCTGTTGGGAATGCAGCCTCTGCCAGAGAGAGCCACAGCTCCCCATTCCCTCACAGCAGCAGCCATCAGGCTGGCAGGCTCCCGTCCCATCCCTGGCTCCCCCAGGGAAGCAGGGATCACCTCGAGATAGGGCCAGGGGGAGCATTTATTGTGTGTGGGAAGGGAGAGAGGCCGTGGCCAGAACAGTATGATCAGTTAACCTGTGAGGGAGGGTGATGCATCCTGCCTGCGGCACAGGGAACACGTGCACCTAAAGCCCAGGCTTAGCTATGGTGAACACCGGAGCATTTTCAGCCTCGCCTGTTGATTGAAACACGTCACAAAACAAAATATAGACCTAAAATCTTCTGCATCTTGTTTCTGCTCCCCTACTATACACCCACTGAAGGCAATGGGAGCTCTGCTAGGGCATAGGATCAGCCAAAAAATGCAAGCCTGGTGGTATAGGGTATTTTCCCCCCGGTTTATCATATATTTTTCCTCCTTCTGTTCCAGGGTAGAATTACAGAGCAAATACATAACCTGATCGATTAATCTAAACAAAATCCTTACTCTAGCTCCTGGACATAGCCACCTGATCTCCTTATTCAGCATAGATTATATGATTCTGAGGTCTTTGAATGGCAGAAGCCAGAAATACCCCATAAAACATAAAGTACATCTAAATACATTTGATTTTGTGAGATGGTGTTAAAATTCAAGGAACCTAAGAAGCACGAGCTTATCATCAAGTATTCCAAAGACTGATCAATGTTCATTTATGAATGCATGTATAATGTATATCTCTCAGTCATAAGTTCATGGGTTACGCGCCTGTAAAGAAATCTGTGAAAAATTAAACAAGAAGCTGTCATCCCATCAGCCTTGAAAAGCTGAGACAGCATAGAAAGGTACTTTGCTAATGGAGCTCTGGTTCTATTTTTGCTTTCTACCTAATGATTTTCCTTCTGCCTTTTAGTTATTTCAGCTACTTTGCAATTTAAAAATAACTGTAACACAGCAGAATAAAACACCATCTTTCTACAGATCCTTTAAGGAAACTGGATCAGAACCTTCCTTATAGCCACCCTCTAGACAGTACTGCCTTTTTTAAAAAGTTATTTCCCCTGCCATCCCTCGGCTCTGGTTTCACAGAGTCAAGTATCTTTATTTGTGCAGCAGGAATTAAGCAATTACGAATAACTTCATGATGGACAACATACATTTTAGTGACATGTACATAACCAAAGTAACACCTTTTCAGCAAACATCACACTATCTCCTACAGAAAAACTCATGAAAAAAAGGGAAACATACACCCCTTTTTCTTGAGTAGAAATCCCTTACCTTTCTAAAGCATTAAACTCGTCAGTTCTTTAAAATACAGCCTGCTGTATAAATCACTGAACAATGGAAGGGCTCTTAAAGAACCAGAAATGCATCATGATTTACTGCCATGGATGTATAGTCTTTCAATACTTCTCCAACCACTTCTTTTTTTTTTTTTTCCTTTCCATTTTCCCTTTTCCTTTTCCAGTATCTGACAAATAAGGTTCCTTATTCTTTTCCCTGCAGAGGGCAACAAAGAGCTTTGCTGCCGGTCAAACGATTTGATTTGCCCCCTGATGAAATACTGTAGCCAATTATACCATCCTCTGGCTACCAGGCGTTTGGGAGGCCCTGACTTCCAGCCTGGAGCTCTGAGCTGACCCATCGCCTCTCTGAACCTGGCGCTGCTGCCTGGCTGCGGGTCCACTTCACGAGCTGGCTGGCCGGGTAGCCGGCCTCCACATCAAAGCCTTGATTGTTCTGACTTATTGGCCCATGCGTCTCTCAGGGAAATGTACAAACCCTGCAGAAAAAAAAAAAAAAAAAAAAGGAATGCAGGCAAGAAAGCTCGATCTGTAATCATTCAAAACATCACATAATTTTCTGAAGGTTTTCCTCCCTCCCCCCTTCCCCTTCTCTAATGTGGTTGTTGAAATACTGGGCTTTCAAAAATCTTGAATCAATAAATCAGTTTTTCTTTGGAAGAGTAGAAACATTGAGTTAGCAAAAGCGCAGGATAATATACAAAATAAAGTTACTTATAGAAACCATTTTCAGGTTCTACACTTTGCTTTTTTACGGAAGATGTTATTAGAAAGCCTGAAATGTTTAAGTACATGGTAGTTCAAGCTGCGTTCTGCTACATACATGTTTATTCATATCCACATCTCTTGTCCCCCATCTGTAGAGCTAACTACCACTTCAGCTAGATGTTTATGTATATATTTGTGTGTTAAAGTCAGGGAGAGCAGCGTTCCCTCTGCTGGTGTGGAAGTTTCCAGCGTGCCATATGCGTTATGGCTTGCCGCACAGCTCATGCCTGCGGGCTGACAGGTTCCTCTCCTGTATCTCTTCATTATCGTGAACCCCTGACAGCATGGCAAAACGCTCAGACAGCAGGAGGAGTTGCATGAGTCCCCGTCTCAGCTGCATGAGTCAGGGCTATCAGTCATCAAATGGTAAAGGATTACACTGGCAACTTGGAGAGACGTTGAGGAAAATATGGTAGAGCCTGAAATAGCAGGTGAAGAAAAACCTAACAGCGTTTTCTGTTGGGCAAGTGAGCTGTGCTCCCTGGCTACATACAGCTAGATGCTGTTATGAATGCATGCATACATGGCTACCAATATGCACCCCTACATTCCCCAAATGCCTACCAGTCCTACTAAATCTCTAGAGGTTTGGTAGGGGGGGTTGTTTGTTTTGTTTGGGGTTTTTTTTGTTTTTGTTTTTTTTGTTGGTTTTTTTTTTTTTTTTTCAAACTATAGGTAAGACTGGGGAGTTGAACAGCAAGACAAGACAGTGGAAGCCAGCCCCAAACTGCAAAGGCTTGTTGTAGAAGGGCAAGCCAAACGCCACTTGCTAAACAAATGTCCATTGCATCTGCCACAAAGCCTTGCTCAGATCTTGTAGTTGTGATGGTCTAAGTTGTTACAGTGCAAGAAAGCAGGCAGGATGGCGCAACATCTATCAACAGAACGACTGACAGAATTGGGTGGGGAAATCCAGGAAGGCTTTTGGCTAGACCAGTCTTTTTCCAGGTCTGAAAGAATCTGGGATAGCTCCATCCCACATTCACACAGGAAGGAAGGGTTTGCTTCCCACAGGCTTAGCACATCGTGGGTACCACCACTCCCTCAGGTGACTCAGACTTTCACATGTCATACGACCTACACATTTGCAAGTTTAGGGCCTAAAACATGTTTAGAAACTTCAGGGCCTGGGAAAAAATCCTGGAAACATATACAGAAAAAGTTAGCACTGGAAGAGTGTTTTTTCCTTGGTAGGCGAAAAAAGCCCACAAAACCCGAGGCTTTCATGTGAAATACTTTGTGTCAGAATGAACAGTGAAAGAATGTTTAAAGTAATGTTTACAATGATACTGGAGTTTTTCCCTAAATGGTCAGTTTTTCTGAACATCTCCTTCCATCCCCTCCCCCTCCATAGTTTCCAAGGAAAATATTTGCTTTCCCAACTTGCAACATCTCCAAAATTTTTAAATCTGTAGCAAGGTTAGGGCTGGGGAAAGGACTGAGGCAAAGATCTGGGCCAGTAACGTAGGACAAAATAGGGCAGGCGTGTGAAATAGAAATCTTAAGCTAAGTTCCTGGCTGGTACAGACATGTGACCCTGACCAGGTTTGAGGAATAGTGTTTATTCCCGAGGCTGACAGCTTTTGCAAGTGTGGACGACCTGACTTGGTTTAATCCTGAGGCTCACAAGCATCTTTCTGTAACACGCTGGTGCGGCCTAATAGTTCCTGCCATTCAGAGCAAGGGGATAAAATAACCTACAGTTCTAAAATTAAGCCCAAGCATGCCAAAAGGTTGCTGAACCCAGCCAAGGACCAGCAGAGGCAGGGCCTGAACTCAGGCAGGTGCTAAGCCTGTCTAGAGAAAGGATGCCCATGTTCATCTTCTTCATTGTTTCTGGAAATGAGTTTTCCTATCTGCATTATAGAGCTACAACTACACTCGCTGTTTGGGTTTCTCTTTGAAAGCCGCAAACACCTGGGTTCTTGTTTTGTGTGTGGTGTCAGCACCACTCTTGCTTTCTGTTTTCAAGATTTAATTTTTACTGCCCACCTTTGCAATGTCAACAGGTAGCAAATACACTCAGTATCACTGGTGTGTAGGGAAGTGCCTTCTTCAGCATTTGGTACGGCCATTATTATTCAAAAATAAAGTACCTGTGCACATTTATTTTATATACTAATACTTTCTAAATTACTAAGTATATTTAGCTAGCTAAATCAGCAGACTTTTTTGTTCTCAAATGAAGTTTGATTTTCGTAAGCACATAATGAAGACAAATAGTTTAAGTTTTCCTGAAATTCCTTTCCTCTGAGAAAAAAAGTGTCCTCTGACATTTCTCTTCTCCTCAAAAAGGTCCATAGCTGTCCTGTCTTTGCTCACAGTCACATTCACGTTGCTCAGATTGACCTGTGATCGCTGTCTGTGGGCTCACAGTAAATATAAGGTAACTTGCACACACCATAGTCTCAAAGCACCAGAGAAAGGTACTTTAGCCCAAGACAAGATCCCACATCCAGCTTCTTTCAGCCATGGAGACAAATTTGTTGCAGGCCTACTTCCCCTCCCTAAATAATGAGAAGGCTAATTACAGTTCACAACGAGGTGTGATTCAGAAAAGCCTTTCCTAACTTAACTCCCTCTAAGGACCCAGCTGACTTCAAGAAAATGTTTTTGGACACTCAATTAGGAGCATGTCTCACCTGTTTTAAGAGTGAGCCCAGAGCTTGGGAAATATTGTATCTAAATTCATGCTTTTTTATGCCATCTCTAAATTATTTATATAAGGTAACAACGGTGTTGCTTGTTAGGTTTGTATAGATGATAACCACAGTTGAAAGCAGGCAGGGAAGGCTGACAGAGAATATATGTATGGAGGGCAGGAATTAATCAGTAGCAGTGCTCATTACAGAGGCATTTATCTGTAGTTTCTTTCACATTTCTTCCTCCAGAGGCAAGTTTACACAGCGTCCCTCCTGTATTACAGTGCTGCGCAAGTCTCTCTTCACTTTGCACCATGCATTTTTCATGAATATCGACTTCTCGTACCCTCTCATACCTGCAGGTCTGTGGCCCCACAGTAGTTAGAAAGATTTGACGGCAGTTAAGTTAAACTCCGTTAGCACACATGCATCCTCAGAAATTCGCTGTGGGGAGCCACACCTTGCCATCGAGCTGGGCAGTATCTCAGTTACACCCTCAAGTAACTCGGGATCAAGGCTAAGAATAGCTCCTTGGTACACATCCAGTTTACAGCACTCACCAATTTCACCGTTACTTGCGCGAGTACCACAACCGCGCTGCGGATTGTTCGCTCTCAACACCCACGCAAACACACCTCAGCCTTCAACAGATCTCCTCTGCTCCCCGTTACAGCTCAGGAAATAGCTGGGTGAGGAAAATTTGTTTCAAATATTTGTGCTAATAGAAAGTTAATTTCTCGGTGAAGGTTTCTACAAACCTTTCTTACGAACCCTTCCAAACTCAAGCTCCCCGGCGTGAAAAACTACAGAATAAAATTCTTCCTACTTCATTCACCCTCAGCAAATTTCAGCTGAGTTGTAGCCTGACTGTGGACATTCACAATTCAAATGGGGAATTTCATTTCTGTGTTTATAACTCACAGTTCTCAGTGGGAATAGTTACATAAATCACACTGTTTTGCTTTTGTTCCTGATTGCACAATATAACAGTGTGACCATACCAGAGTGAAATTTTCATGTTACACCCAGATATGGATTTCAAAATTTCTTCTCCGTTGGCTTATTACTTTGGTCACCGAAAGAGGGAAGCAAACAATACTATAAAATTAACAAACACAGCATATATATTTAGCTGAAAAATTAAACTTTTAAAATTGGTATATCCTAAATGTAACAATTGAAGAGTTATACAACATACACTGTTCCTTTAAACTATTCTGACTGGCTGTTTCAAAATCCATACTGTAGGCAAGACATTGATTATTCAGTATAACTGCATCAGTAGAAGGAGGGAGATCCAAGCAAAGCCAGGGAAACACGCACGGATCCCTCTATCTCTCAAGAGCTTGCCAGCAAGCTACAGCTGCAGCTCCATCCAAATATCCTTTTGTCAAACACAATTTATGTATTTCTATCTAATCCATAGGCTTTTTGAGCTCCCACTAAACTAAACCAACCTCACAAACACACTCCTGCTCCATGCGAAACAGCTCTGAAATATTAGAGAAGCCATCGGGAATGGCATCCTGATGGGGTTGAGGCGGGATTCGTTTTGGCAAAAAGATTTCTAGCAGCATGCTGCAGGTTTAAATTCCCCTGGATATCTGCCCTGGTCTTCTTGGAGTTGGGCCTAAATATCTAACTACATCCAGGTACAGAGAAGAGTGAATTTGCTTTCTCTGGCCCAGAAGGCTCGCACGGGGGAGGGGAGCAGCAGGGAGCTGGCAAACCCCGGGGGAACTTTCAGAAGCGCGGTCCTTTCCAGGGCAGGGAGAGCCCTGCCAGCCTCAGGCACTGAAATATTTTTGGGATGTGGGTTTAATTTTTCTGTTCGCTCATAGGAGAGGTATAAGATGCACAGCTGTTTTGTTGGCCTGCCAATCTGTTCCCGTGCCTCGCACTGCCTTGCACTGCGCGCAGCCGTTTAAACCATGGAAAGAGCAAGTACATCGTTTGGCTTCAGCCAGAAGCTGTAGTTTACCGACAATTTACATCCGTATCAATTACTAGACTGGGGAAAGCAGTGGAAAATCAGGCCGTTTGTTGAAATAGTTAGGTGGTACGGGTAATGCACGTGAAGTGTTTTGAAACTGCTTCCGTCTGCTGGCTTGCAGAAAGATGCACAAGCCCACTCCCTCATTCCAGTGCTCAGCAGTGAGCTTCACGTAGCATTGACTGAGATTTATGGATGGTATTTATTTTAATAATGCTGGGTGAAACCAATCCATGTTTTCTCAGAGGGAGCACATGCAGCTGAGTGAAAAATAAAAACAAACTCCTTTTCTTGGGGGAAAAAAAAAAACTTAGGAAAGGGTCAATGTAAATAAAGTGAAAACCATTTAAGAATGAAATGTTGAGGGACACTGGAGTCGTCAGTAAAACTAACGGCTTAGATGTCTTGGACCTGAGCACCTCCTTAGCATGGACCCTAATCCTGACAGGCCATGCTGTTATTCTTCTCAACGAGTTTTAAACTCAGAGGAAGGGGCTACTCCAGCTATGCTCATGGAAAATTAGTCTTCTGTGGTACTTCACTGTACCACAGCACATTCTAACTTTCCCTATTAGCAAATACAGTCCTGTGCTAATGACAAGCCAGACCTGCACCATGAACAGGAGCCACTTATTTTCTGAGGGAGAATAACACTTTTTTTTTCCCCTTCTTCTTCCCCCTCACCTCTAACCCCCTGTGTGCTCTACTCTAACGAAAGGTCAGAGGTTAGGACTTTATTTTCCTCCAGACCGTGAATGCTAAATAGCGTCAGCACGAACAGTTCAATGACCCCTGTGTGTTCTGAAGCCACTGAAAAATGAAAACAAATGTTAATCTGGGGTCTGACTCAGACTCTCTTTGCTGATCTGTACTTATGGAGCACATTAGGGCCACTTACGAAATCAGGCTGAGCGGTGATCTCTGACCTCGCTCCCTTTTCAGATGGCCTTGCTCCATTTGCTGGACGCCTGGCGCGGCCGCTGGCCTCGCAGCGCGGGGGCTGGCCGCTAATTCTCCCGCGGTGCCCACTGCTCCTCACGTGCAACTTACATAAGCCAGAGCCATGGCCAGCACACATCAATGGCAATGCTCCAATTTAAAAAGTAGATGGCTGGAGTAGGTGTTATTAGTACCCTGTGTCAAGCTGTGATTGCTCACATATGGCTGCAGGCTGAATAGCACTTTTGATTCAGGGCAAAGAAAGAAAAAGTTGGTGGTAAGGAAAAAAAAGAAGATGAAGCAGGCTTGAGCTTACCATTTTCTGATTTGAAATGGCTAGGTGAGAAATAACTACAGCCAAGAAGAAATCAAGTTGGATGTCATCGAGATACCCATATGTCTCATCCTCTGGATTCCCAGGTGGTCCTGATCTTAAACTGAAAGTCCCAGTCCAGTGACATTACAGTCACATATTCAAGAGCCAACCAGTTTTTTGCAAGAGGCTTCTAATGAAGAATACCATTCTTCTTGGTAGCATGACAAAAGAAGCAAGAAAAATATTTTCTTTATAAAGTTAATACTAAACAACAGTAGTGTTCTTGCATTTAATCTCATCTTTCTTTTCTTTCTTTTTTCTGTCTATTTCTTCATTTTTTCTTTCTTTTTTTTGATTTCTTTTTTTTTTCTTTTACCCTACCTTTTTTCCTGCTCAATATCTCTAATGCAAACAAAAAACAGAAGTTTAAACCTGCACTGTTGAGATCTGAAGATTACTATGGGTCTACAAACGTGAGCTATGTGAAGACCACTACAGAACTTGCCTTTTTTTTTTTTTTCTTTTTCTGGAAAAATCTCCTGCAGTAAAAATCATATATGTCACATTAATTTCTATTTGAATATTTCTTACTGCAGGGCTGCCTAAAAAGCATATATTGTGCATATACAGGATTATGCAAGGGAAAAAAAAGAAGAGGTGTGATAGGCTCTATCAAAGCTTTCAAAGAGAAATGAACAATTAAATAAAATTCTCTTTTGAAACCATCATATCTCAAAAAAGAAGAAAAGCCTATGAGCACTTCATTCAGGATGGGCTGAACATATTTCTAAGCTGAACATAAGCTAAGCCATGGTACATAAAGCCCTCATATACTAATGTAATGTAATTCCCTGCTTGTGCACTTAAAAGCAATGTGCAATTTTCTCTGCTTCAACAGGGCTCTTCAAGTGAAAAGGCTGAGCACTAGGGGTCAGAAATCACTAGACGTTCTCTTTCATAAAGCAGCAATTGTTCACAAATTTCCTGCATACTTTGAGTACAATTAGTTTCAACTGGCTTTAAAGAATACGATTTCATATTTGGTTTTGGCGACACCAGCTAGCATTGCATTTGCAACAATAAAACTAATGTTGGCTCACTTCAGTATTCGCCTTTTTCTTTGTTTCAGGTTTCAAGGTAAATCTAAATCAATTGATAACGTCAGCATGTCCTAGTTAGAAATTTTATTCAGAATAACAAAAAATCATATGTTGTTATTATTCATGATTTTTATGTCATTTAGCTGGGTCTGGCCTGGGGTGACTGATTTATGCAGAAGGTCATATCTTTTATATTGTGATGGATACATATATTGGCTGGTATTACAAAGTCAGCATTTACTATAGGTTCCTATTGTCAGCTGACACTTGTCAGCTGACACTCAAGAAAAAACACCGCAAGCTCCTTAATGGTGACAATCATAAGTGGGTAGATTAACTGTAGATGTATATTCGCCTTTAAGCTATAAAAATTGGTAAAACTGAGCAAGAAAAAGCTGATGTGGGGGAAGGGAGGGAAGAAAGAAATCAGTCTAAAGGAGCTGGAGATCACCAGCATTGATGGAAGCAAAACCATTTCAATTTAAGGATGTAAAACTTAATTTAAACATGTCTTCTCTTGAGTTTCCCAACTTGCTGTCCTTACTCATGTTTTGAAATCCATCAGTACATCAGGTGTATCTTTACAGTGGCTTGTAGGAAAAACCTTACAGTTGAAAGCTCCCTCCCTACCTGACAGACTGAATCCTGAGCGGACTCACCCAGCGGGCCAGGAGCTGAACTGACTGCCAGTAGGCAAATGCGTGCAAGATCCACCATCTTTTGTGAAAAATCCTAAATATTGAAGTATTTATCTTAACATATTTTGCCTCGGGCCATGGGATGAGCTAAGTGATTAACTTAGTGATGTAATTTTGAAAGTGGTGTGGGGTGTCAAGGGGTGTTTTGGAGAAAGAACACTTCCATTGAGTGCTTCTTATCTACATTGCCGGTATCCTTTAAAGCCTGTTTAATTTTTATTTCATTCTAATTTTGAGATTGGTTTGCATGTCTCCTCTTTCTGTTTCCTTTCTTTTTCTTCTGGGGATCTATAAAGCACGAAGCCTTACAGTGAAACAGCCTTCTTCATGTTATCTTCAAAGGCATCTGCAGGTTTTGAGCCTGGGTACCAAATATTTGTGTAATCTGTATAAATCATCTATATGATATTTATGTAACTTATGTAAGTATTTCTGTAATTATGCATGAGGATATATAACATTATAATAATCTAAAGCAGCATTAGCAGTGCATAATATTATCAAATAATATAAAACAGTAGTAACTTTTAAGTGCTTTTTTCTTAAGTGATCTTAATACATATTGTGGTTTTGAATGGAGGGACAGCGTAAGGGGAGCTGAATGTGAAAGGAGGACTCTCCTCCCCCCAAATTATTTGACTTTAATTACTATGATGGCTCTTTCCATATGTATTGGCAAAAAAATCTTACATACTTAAAATATCACTCTTCTGTGGAATATTTTCTTCTGTTTGATCTAGTCTGAACCGAGTTTGGTGTTCTTTCCTTGCACAGGATTCTAGTAGTCCCCTCTTGAATGGAGTTTATATAAATATTGTATTACTCAGTCTTGCCTTTTTTCAGGGCCAAATTTTTAATTTGGGTCTCAATAGCCTTTTCATGGGGGCTACTAACTAAAGGGACTCATGCAGATTGCCTCTCACATATTGCCCTCCCCTGAATTGCCTTTAGAAGCAACACACAGACACAGGAAATCCTGTAGAGCTGGTACTCACCAATTCAGGAGCCAAACCCAGAGAACAAACCATTGCAGAGAAGCAAAAAGAAAGTGCTAGAAGCAAGGCCATGTTTCTCGTTGCCCACCTCCACATCCATTGGCTGATTAATACAGACTAGCTCCTTTCCAAAACCACCTGATAAAACTGAGCAGACAGAGCTATGAATCCTACTTCCTAGGACACATTGCAGCTTTTGAGCAAGAGAGGACAGGGGTATCGTCTCAGATGGGGACAAGATTTACTTTTCACTGCTCTGAGTGAAGTGCTTCACATGTTGCCAGTTTGCATCTCACTTTAGATGTATCATAAATACTCTGTCTTTGCTCAGAATATAATAGAAAATGTAGGTCCAGGTTGAAGGAGTGGGTTGTTATGGAGAAAAGGTCATTGGTTTAATGGAAACAGATAATCAAAAACAATTTTCAGAAAACAATGGAAAGACAAGAAAAAATTATGAAAAGAAAGAAAACGTGCATTATCTTCCCTACTTTTTAAAAATACACGTCTTCCATACTGAGCATCAACTGCTAGAAAATTATTGATCCTACACCAGCACCAGCATTTTTCTTCAGAAAGTTTGTTGGATGAGTTAGGTCTGTGAAATTTATGTAAGCTATTTGGAGCAGGAGCTATCTTTTATGTATTTGTACAATATCTAGCACAAGGTATTTGTAAATGTCTAGCCAGATAAATGGAGTTATTGGGTAGTGTCACCTAAAATGCAAATAACAATAGCAGCAAGAACAATAAATCTCTCTGTACTGAATAGGAATTTAACTCTGAATCGCAAGTGGTTTAGCTTCATTTTTTGAAAAGTTATCGCATGTATATCCAGCCAGACAAATGAGATCTGCTGGATCTCATAGCTCTTTCTATTTCTACAGCTTTAGAGAAGAAGTCAGTCTTACCTCTGTGCCCAGCAAGATCGTGGAGCAGATCCTCCTGGAATCTCTGCTAAGACATGGAAAATAAGGAGGTGATTGGTGACAGCCAACATGGCTTCACCAAGGGCAAGTCATGCCTGACAAATTTGGTGGCCTTCTATGATGGTGTTACAGCATTGGTAGATAAGGGGAGAGCAACAGACGTCATCTACTTGGGACTTATGCAAAGTGTTTGACACTGTCCCATGTGACATCCTAGTATCTAAACTGGAAAGGTATGGATTTGATAGATGGACCTCTCAGTGGATAAGGAACTGGCTAGATGACCACACTCAAAGGGTTGTGGTCAACGGCTTGATGTCCAGGTGGAAATCAGTGATGAGTGGTGTTCCTCAGGGGTCAGTCCTGGGACCAGTGCTGTTTAACATCTTTGTTGGTGACATGAACAGTGGGACTCAATGCACCCTCAGCAAGTTTGCTGATGACACCAAGCTGTGTGGCGTGGTTCACACACTGGAGGGAAGGGATGCCATCCAGAGGGACCTGGACAGGCTTGAGAGGTGGGCCCATGCAAACCTCATGAAGTTCAACCAGGCCAAGTGCAAGGTCCTGCACCTGGGTCATGGCAATCCCAAGCACAAATACAGGCTGGACGGAGAATTAATTGAGAGCAGCCCTGAGGAGAAGGACTTGGGGGTGTTGGTGGATGAGAAGCTCAACATGACCCAGCAGTGTGTCAACCCAGCAAAGCCAACCTCATCCTGGGCTGCATCACAGGAAGTGTGGACAGCAGGCCAAGGGAGGTGATTCTACTCCTCTACTTCACTCTCATGAGACCCCAACTGGAGTACTGTGTCCAGCTTTTGGAGTCCTCAGCACAAGAAGGATGTGGAACTGTTGGAACGGGTCCAGTGGAGGGCCATGAAGATGATCAGAGGGCTGGAGCACCTCTCCTATGAAGACAGGCTGAGAGAGTTGGGATTGTTCAGCCTGGAGAAGAGAAGGCTCCAGGGAGACCTTATAGTGGCCTTCCAGTACCTAAAAGGGGCCTACAGGAAAGATGGGGAGGGACTCTTTATCAGGGAGTGTAGCAATAGGATGAGAGGTAACAGTTTTAAACTGAAAGAGGGGAAATTTAGGTTAGATACTGTGAAGAAATTCTTTACTGTGAGGGTGGTGAGGCACTGTAACAGGTTGCCCAGGGAAGCTGTGGATGCCCCATCCCTGGAAGTGTTCAAGGCCAGGCTGGATGGGCCTTTGAGCAACCTGGTCTAGTGGGAGGTGTCCCTGCCCATGGCAGGAGGGTTGGAACTAGATCATCTTTATGGTCCCTTCCAACCCAAACCATTCTATGATTCTATAAGTGCATGGCATGTTGGAAGACCAAGGAGTAAAACCAACAGGACTGATGTGTCACCTGTGGTAACGTGAGCCAAGAACTTGCTGGCAGTCACACAGCCGCCTTGTGCAACGTTGAGCCCATCACTGCAACCTAGACACATAGCTCAATGTCCAGCCATTCCTATATTTGTGCCTCTCCGCGAATCACTGCCAGGAGTTTACCAGGATGGAAAAAAGCTCCATTCGAATTTTTTGACCTGGCAATTATGGAATCTATGACCAAACAACTATAACAAAACAGCATATGGCAATGTCCTATTCAAATGTAGGAAATATATGTGTGTCTATGCATGTATTTATACACATGTATGAATGTATGTATACATGCATATTATGGCTACACATGTATATATGTATACATACATATGTGTGTACGATCACTAAAGGCTAAAACATAAGAGGTCATTTTATACAACATATAGTAAAGAAGGAAGAGTAGAAATCTAAAATCACTACCACTACAGGATCCGCATGCTAAGAAACCATTTGTATAAAGATCAGAACAGGTATTTTAAGTGACCTTACGGACTCGTATCTCTTTTGGATGTTAATGAGAACTGTACAGAAACATTTTGTAATCTGATTTTCTGATCCTAAAGCGTAATTAATTTATTATATCAACAGACACCCATTTTACTGGAGGAAGAAAAATTTCGTATGCAAAACTCTTAGTCCTGATGAAGTTTATTCCTCCTTATATCTTTTTTCTCTTCTTCAATTTACAAGCATAGAGTGTCTGAAAAAGAAGGGGAAAAAAAAAAAGCCTCCCATATATGCCTCCGACTTTGTCATCACTGCCTGATGTTTGATACAGACAGTCCTTGAACTCCCAAGAAATAAAATGGACTATGGAGATGATGACAGCGGCAGCTATAGGTGAATGAAGACTACAGTTAGCTATAATTTTTCCAAAACTAATAGATACACTAAGAATTCACCCAAAAAACAATCAGGGCCTCCAGGCCATCTTTTCCTTATCTCTGAGTCTTCACATTAACAGTGATTTCTATTGATTTAATTCCTGGAGTGTCACAGCTCAGATCACTGGTAGTATTACCGTATTTCCTATAATAAAAAAAAGAAAATCTTCATTTTGAAGACACTGCACTCTCAAGAAGTGGGAAAACAGGATTGCTTTTATAGGCCCAGTGAGTGGCACGGCTGGGTGTAAAACCCACCTTTGCTAGGTCCTACCCCCGTGGCCTAAAACAGTTCTCTGCTGGCATTCAGCTGACTCACCAGTCTACTTGGATGGTCTTACCTCCATAAGGCAGGTAAAAATCCTGCCTTATCCACAAACTAAAAGGAAGGATGCCAAACCTCTGTGCTTGCTTTCCCGATTGCGATAAATGCTGGATGCCCTCCTAAGGCGGTTGTGTAACTTGACACAATGCATACAAGACTCATATTTGCTCATATTGCCTGGTTAAATGGATAGTCAGGCAGACCTATGGGATAATATCATGACCACAGAGCTGACAAAAACTCTGGGTCTGGAAAAATGGCTTCATGTTTTCCAGACTCTTGTCCCAGGGAAGAGGAGCTGGGGCCAACATCCCAAGACTGTATTGTGGCTAAAGACCAGCGAGTTCTTCAGAAAATGCAAATCGGCCCCAAAATGCAGTTGCATGGGTATGAACTGAAAGATAATTCCAGATGAAAGAAGAAACAGAGAGCAGAGCTTGAAAAACCCCACACCCTCATTGTAACAGGTTTCATTTCTAAAGGGTTCAAATGACATTTTATCACATAGTTCTCTCTGTGGCGTTATGACAAGGCTTCTCCACACTGCTTCTGTCTTGGCAGATGCTCAGCAGCTCTCCCTCTCTTCTTCTCTCTCTGTCAGCAGCGTCTGGCTGCAGCGTTCCCACCTCTGCAGCTGTTTCTCAGCTGTGCACACAGACGGGTAGAGCAGGGCGTAACACACAGCCACCGGGAAACAAGGCGAGACAGGGAAATACAGGTTGGAGAAGAGGTTGTAAGGGGCCTAGAAGTCATTCCCAACCCTGCAGGTCGGAAGGGAAAGGATAAGGTTGGGTTTGGCAGCTGGTGGAGCATGCAAAGATGTGTCCATATGGTGAGAAGGCTAGAGGACCAGGAGAGGATACATGAGGAAGGGTGTTGTGTCCTCCACCAAACTACAGAAACCTCTAGACAGGTCTCAACGTGCGGCCAGGCCGGTCGCCAACATCAGGCCTAGAGGGTGTGCAGAGACTCCTCCAGCAGCTCTGCATCAGGTGCTGGTGACAGGACAAAGAGCTCAGTGTTGCCCCCATCTGCTTCATCGATTTACATCAGAGGATGTGGTGGGCCAGCAAGGTGATGAGAACGTCAAGGGCAGTCCCTCTGCCTCAGCACAGTGTTTTCTCTCTTTCTGTGAAACAACTGTTCATAATCCCTTCAATAAAATCCTGACCGTGGACTGGGGGCAGCTTTAAAACCAAACACCTCTGTGTCATGCACGCACCGCCTTGCCATTATGTGCAGGGTCACCGACCCCTCCGCGGAGCATACCAGGTGTTTGACTCCAGGTAAAGCTGGATGGACAGATCAGCTTCCTGGAGAAACATGGGACTGTGGGAGACTCTGCTCCCATCACTGAATGGCCTTTCTCTGTCCCTGTTCACGCTTCTCTCCCTCCATCCAGCCTCTTAACCCCACACAGTGGTCATGGAGCTGGATCCCAGTGAAACAGCAGTGCTGGAGAAGGCTTTAACATATTCTCGGTCTGGGATGATCGTCTTTCTCCAAAGCACACCAAGGGCTTCACGGATCGCTCCTTATCCAGCAAACAGCTGTCACCGCTCCAGAAAGGAACAGGCAGGAGTTAGCTGCTGCTGCTGCTCACTCAAGTGCTGGGGTTGGTAAAACTCCTCTTTTACCAACTCAGCTTTTTGAGAGATTTCTAACAAGCGAAACCAAGGCAATTTCTTTCTGAGTAGGATTTATTTCTGCCTTCACAAGGTTCACAAGCTTCCCCTCCTGCTGCTGGCTGGCATTAATCTTAAAATGTACAGTATTAGGAGCTATGCCGGTGCCTGTTTTTTTACCTTTGAGAACAGGCTCATGATATGAAGATGTTATTAATTCAGAACATTGTGAAAGTAGACGGGAGAAGCAGGTAGATGAGACTTCCCCTGATCGGAGGAAGTACGGATATTGGAATAAGCAGCAGGAGAAAGCTGCTTTAAATGTTCCTGAGTCCAACAAGGTCTCTTCCCGAGTGCCAGGAGCACAAACAGAGTCTCTTCCTTCCCTAGCCCTGTGTGCAGCTGCCTCACCACCTCCAGGAGCCACCTCAGTACCCACCCCCTGCTCCCCCGTGAGCCAGAGCCGTGCCAAGAAAAAGGGGGAGGAACCAGCTTCTGTGCTCCCATCCCCAGCAGTTCCTGCTGTGTCACTGAAGAAGAGCATGTCCTGCCCTCTCCAAGACTCCCACCGGACAGGGTGACTTTGCTTTGCCTCCTATTCAGGCTAGTGGCTAAGTATCACACTTTGGCCTTATGCCTGTTTTTTAAGCTTTAGTTTTCCTCAGCTGTGGTGGGATTGCTGGGGTTGCAGTGGGATGCTGACCTGGAAAGAATGAAAATGGTGGAATATGCTTGCCAAGCATATTCCAAAGATGAACTTTGGAAAACCATGTTTTGTTTTTATGTCTATACATTAAATTAATCTCTCCAGTAAGCCAGGTTTGCTCAAGAATGTGATTTTGAGAAGGAGTGGCAATTAAAATTCCTTATGTACTTTCCACCCTTAGAGCTGGGGCCAATGCATCTTAAAAAATAAAAGCAAACCACAAACACATGTGCACACTGTGAACATCTGATCACCTGACTTCAATCAATGGATATTTATTTATCTGAACCCTCTTTTTTAAAAGTGTTGACTGTCACAAGTGATCCCTCTGATCTCTTTATGGGGATGCCAACCAGACAGACAGACAGACAGACAGAGGGAGGGGTGAAACCTGCTTCTACTCCAGTGATTACCACGTAGCTTCTCTTTTTCCAAGCAAGTCCTGTGGAACCTCTGTAAAAGCCTCCACCAGCTATTTGAAGGAGTGTCATTACTGGAGGGGAAGAGAAAAGAAACAGACTTTCATTGCTTTTAACTTAATGGTTAGAAAAACAAGTATGAACCTTTTCTCCAGCCCTTGTGTCCTATCTATTCCTTTTATTGACTTTTCACAGTCTTGGGCTGTCTATATTCAAAGTAACACTTTGAATAGGGCCCCCAGTGGTCCATGACTTTAGTCAAGAACTTAAATCAGACTTAGCCTCCCAGGGACCTTCTTTTTTTTTCCTGAGAGCAAAAGATTTCCACATGATATGAGGTTTAAAATGTGATTTTTATTTATTTTTTTTTTAACAGAAGTTATCTGCTGAATCTCAGTGAGACTCAGCTACCTAACCCTCTTAGGCTCCCTTGGAAATCTCACCCTCAGCCAGATAAAGCATGGTGTTTCAACTGAGGAATGAAGTTAGCATTCACATGGCTATCTGATCCCAGGTTTTGTTATTAGAGGACAGACTTAAAGAACATGGGGACTGAACAGCAGAATAGATAACTGGAACTTTCTCGCTCCGTTAAACAAAATGATTGTGCCCAATCACAGAGGCAAGAAAGTGAGGTCAGAGCAGAGATGAGAAGCTAAAACCCAGCTGCTGGACTATAAGCTGTTTCCTTCCTGCATTTAAGATGAAAGACTTGAATGTCCTCCTGGATCTCAGTGAGGAATGGAAGTAGAACCAAAAGGGTGGGAAGTAGAGCCATGCAAAAAAGGAGGGCACAACTGCCTTTTTTTTTTTTCTTTTTTTTACACATTTTAGGAGATGCTCCAATTCAGTTTTGAGAAATATGATTTAGCTCTTATGGACTGGTTTGTTCAGCACAGTTTGAAGAGGGCAACTACAAGGTGAAAAGGTAAGTAAGATGGGAAAAAATGCAGTCGTGTCTAAAAATAATTCTAAATATAAAATAAATCTGCAGTCTCAGTTACAGTCTTCAGTTTTATTTAGAGAATTACAAACACGAGTTTAAGGAACCTTGTTTGTACGTAAGAAGAAGTATAAATATGCTTATAAAATAAACATAACCTTTAATCTGCCAGGAATCCTACTGAAAGCTATATACGTATGTATAAATATATACACATATGTGTGTGTGTGTGTGGTAGCAGGGATGATATTCAGGCAGTAAAGGAACAGTATCAGGACTTTTTTTCCCCTTTACAATAGACTCCTCTCTGGGAGGGAAGGTAGCAGCTGTTTAGAGTGTGATGTTACTAGTATGAGCATCACAGGCATTTAGCATAAATCCAAATAGTGCAGTAAACTTAAACAACTAGATACAATTGCATCCGAAACTAGGTCCCCCAAAATGTGAAAATTACCTTGGTATTTGAATAAAGACAAATAACACCTTAATTTTCCCTTTTTCAGTATGAACTCCATGCTAAAATGTTGGTTCAGTAGGGAGCCAGAAGCCCCGTCTTTTCTTGAAATATTAATAGACTTTTCTTCAGCATCTGGACTCTTACTGTGTCTCAAGTACTAACCCAACCCAATTCTGCTTAAATAGTGAGGTGTAATGAGCTGATTCTTCTTTTTTTTTTTTTTTAATGTGGCCTAGTAGAGTAAAACAAGTTAAAGAACTTTGGCTTAGTTGAGACCTAAGATTATCGGGCTTTAGCTGCACGCAAGCAAATTTAGCAGTGAATAGTAACTTGGTCCACTCTGGGTCAAGGCTGAGGAAATCACATTTTGGGGAAGAGGCAATCCCTACTCTACAGACTCTGAAGATTGCAGCTAAGATTGGTGTCTGCTAGCCAGAGAAATAAGATATTTTCTCCCTGTTTTGCCTGATTTTGGGGGAGATTTGGTGCTGTTGACTGTGATTTCCATAAATCTGTCAGACATTCAAAAAAACATAGATCTTCTCATTCACCTGTGAAGCAGAAGCTGACAACTTGGTCACAGAGATTAATACGTTCTGGCTTGGAAGAATGTTTAGGAAATAAGTATCGTATCATTATCCCCATTAACATCAGCTTAAGACAAATACATGGGCAAAGTATTCAGCTGTATTTAGGGACACCTAGCCTGAATCTCAGGTTTCAAAGGTGGTCTGAATTTCAAGGATAATTATCCACTCTATAAAAGTCAGGCCCCTTTCCCCTTTTTCATCCCTTTTATTAGACCTCCAAGACCCTACATCTCTTCTGGAAACCTTAAGTTTCCAAAATCTATACCTACAGAAAGACAGCCCAGACATTTAGTCCTTGGTGCCCCAGGTAAGCCTCTGTGGCCAAGCGTGAAAGGCAAAAGGGCAATCGGAGTTCAGACCTGTTACCTTCAAGGGGCCAGAGCTCTGAATCACCAAAACGGTGGCTGAAATAGCATATTTACACAGTTCCTCTGACGAGAAACGTGGATGTCAGATGGGGAAATTTTTGATTCTCATGGGAAAAAAATTTCGTAAACATGTTTCACATCGAGCATGGTCTGCCCACACAGACAAATCCAGTTTGCAGCCCTCTGTTAGTTTTTCTCCTTATTTAGTAAGAAAACATATATATAAATGTAATCTTTTTCATTTTCTTCTGGCTGAAGCCTCACTTACGGGTTTCCAAAATGACACCACTGAAGAGCAGAGTCTAACCTCAATGTTTGGTGAAAAAACACAGGAAAGGCAGCACCTCCCCTGAGGAAAAGAGTAGAAGCAGTGAGCAATGTTTCCAAACAAGTGGACAAACAAAAATATACAAAGCAGCCACTACAAAGTCAGTGCACCTCTTCTTATTTCTTCTGGATATTTAAGGTGAATCAAAGCCAAGCCAAAGGCTTATGCAACCACAGGGAAACAGTCCAGATGTTTAGGCCATTTTCCTGTGGCATTTCATGATGAAAAACTGTGAAGCGCAACAGTTCCTGCTCTAAGCTCCTCCGTGTTTGTATATTGTTCCACATAAGATACACTGACAGCAAAGATCCAGCTGCTTTTTGCTTTGCTATTGCTATTTTGAAGAAAGGTAAGTTTCCATTTGGGATGGGAGAAGAGGAATTTCTTTGAGAGATGGCAGTGGTGAGGCAGAAAAACGGGGCTTTTTTTCCCGCTCTTAATTCACTTTCTTTCTCAAAGGATCTGAGGATTGTTCCATGCTGGAAGTGACACAGTTGTCAAGCATTTACCAGTATTATCTAGTATGAGAGAGCCTCCTAGCATGCTCTCAAAGGCTGATAACAAAGAATACTCATTATAACTTATTCCTGTCCTAAAGCTGAATAGGTGTTTTACAGAACTCCTGGGGAATGTACAAGAAATACCCATATGCAAAATGATAGGTGCCAGAGAAATCATATCCCTCTATCAAAGCTGTATTTATCTTACAATCCTCTTTTTTTCATAGAAAGGTCATTTTAATTAGTAAGTGGGGGCGGGGAGTTATTGTTGGTAGGCACAGCCCCATATTGATGGTTCCTCTATACGTCAGTGCACGAGCATTAACATTGCTCAGATAATCTTGCTGGCAAGCTAAGAAACAACTATCATGTTCCTTGAAAGAACTGAAGCTATATTGTATAGCAGTCATTAGTCTCCTTGAATCTGCTTATAATGATGAATGCATCATTCTCCCTGCCTGCAACTGGTGTAACAAGCAGCACAGCCAAGTCTTTTCCAGTTCTGTTATTCTGTTTTAAAAAACACTGACATTTTCTTAAACAGACATAATTTACAATTTTAAGTAACACAACAGTGCCTTGGTGTGTAAGGGCCAGCAAGCAAACAAGACTCCTTTCACAAAGATTAAAAAAAATACAGTCTCGTGCTCTCTGAGGTCACCATGGCTTAAAACTGGGGTGAGGGGGGAGGATCTAGGACCTTTCTGTGACATATCTTTGGCTTTGAAATGCGTATTATGCTCCCACAGCAGAAACCCCAAGAGCAAGTAGAGTTAAAAACAATATGTAATGCCCTCTGGAGACAAACAGCTGCCTGTGTTTACACCGTCCTATTAAAGCATCTCAGGCAGCAGTTTTGGGGCCTGAGCATCTATGCTGCTTTAATCCCTGATTTATATTCCTAGCTTGCCTGTGTTCCCCTGACTGCAACACCACACGGGAAACATCAGGAACGCCCAGCCCTCACAGCACCTACCAAAGCGTCCCACACACACCATCTGGCTGAACCACCTTGTCAGGCACCACTGCCTGGAGCATCTTCCTCCTGCCAACATGTACCCAACCAGTCTGCATGGGATGCCCCTCACCACTCACGTCACTTTCCTTTAAAGGACGGCTCAGCTAGGAGGCGTGCTCTGCATGCCCATCATCTGTGTGCCACCCATCTATTCTGTAAAGCACAAGGTGGTGCTCATGACCAGCAAAATCCTGACATACGGTGAAACATTAGTGAATAACATGAATTCCCTTCTGGTGGGCACCAAACAGAAAACACTGTCCTGCTTATGGCCCTGGCACAGCTGGGCTTCTCCAGTGCTGCAGTGTTGCCTGGACAATTCAATTTGTCTCAGTCTAGCAGCTGAGGACAGATCACGAGCACATGACGTTGCAGCCCTCCAGGATAAAAATAATGGTGTACTTGTCAATGCTGAACTGCTGTGGCACAGGTCTAGAGGAGACCAGGGTGGCAGCTGAGGAGTGGATGCACTTTCCTCTCCAGTCTTGTGTAGAAGCTGCTCCAAAGGGCCATGGAGGTGGCCTTTTATGTCTGGAATTATCCTCTTGCTCTCTGTTTTTCTGTCTTTGGAGGGCAACATGCTTCCCTCTGTGGGAGGCTGTAACATAAATCAAAAGCTCAAACTGTTTTCTGTCACAGAGTGTTCGCTGAGGGCGTTAGTCTTGAATAACAGCCCCTGCGTTAATACAGGCTATGGGAACCATCCTATCCCTGGCTGTCAAGGTAGTGGGTTCATTTTTCCCCAGGCAGAGCACCTGGCAGCCCACCGTTCCCTCTATTGCCCTCCCATCTTTGCGGGCCGCACTCTGGACAAGGGGATCAGCATGGCACTGTCAGACGCAAGTGATGGAGAGGCAGCTGGGTGTGTGTAGGACGTGTGTGATCGAGATGAATTAGGTCTGGGGCTTGTGTCTGGAAGGACTATGCCAGAGGCCTTGTGGGACACAGATGCTTGAAGCAGCCCCTTGTAATGTGAACAAGCTTGCTCAGAGAGTCATGAAAAGCTTACAGGCTGGATGGCACACACCTTACGTTGCTCTGTGAGGAAGCTCCTTAGGATTATCCTAGCAGACTTAGCAGATATGGCCAGAGATTTTTCATCTGAGCCTAATCCTTTTTCATCTGAGGTCAGTGGTTTACCTTCCACTGGTTTCAGGACACAGGCTCACACATTTAAACTCTGGTTTTCTTCCTTAAGAAGCCAGTGTGAAATTTTCTGGGGCTGATTCGCTTTTCTTATTGGTGCTCTCCTGCCTCCATTCTTCCACCTTTAAAGCTTTAGCACTGGAGAAACTTGGAGCAGACCTAGGGTTCTCAGGTTACAACAATACTATGGCTTTACGTGAACTACTGACTGATGTCACAGCTAAATAAACCATCCCATATATAACTGCCTCAGACAAAATAAATAAAGAAAAGTTTTCTTTCCCTGAGGATTATCAAACCTGGGTTAGTGACATGAGGTCCAGAATCCAAAATCCTTCACTAAAAATGTTGTCTCTCTATTCCACCAGCCCCTGGGACTGCAGCAGGAAGGAACAGCATCTTGTTGACTGTGGCGGCCTATGAAAAGTATGTGACTGCTATGTTAAATTTGTGATGGACTGACAAGAGCAGGTGACACACAAACTGCAAAGCTGGTATTGTCAAATAAGTGAGCAGAACATCTCTACAAGGGCAAATCTTCCTCACAAACGCCCAGAGCAGCTAAAGGCAGAAACACAACAGTAGCACAGCCTGGAGGGCAAGGAGACATGCATTAAACACTGGCCCATGCAACTGAGCTCTGCGTTCATGGCTCAGACTCGCTGCATCACAATTAAAGTTTGTTTAAGTGCTGGGGCTTTTTTTTTTGTTATTGACCTTTAATGGACCTTGGGTCTTGGAAATACTCGAAAAACAGCACTAATGGAGGAAAAAGCCCCAATGTGTTTACATTCTAGGCTCCAAATGAGATCATTGATTTCCTAAGCAGCGTGACAAAGGCTGCTGTAGGAGATGTTTTATGACTGAGGAGAAACAGGAAGCACGGTGAATCACATGTGACAGCCCATACCTGGACATTTCCAGAAAATTTCGTCAATGTGAGTAGTTCAAATAGCTCAGATAAGGATTAGGTGGGAATGCAAATGTGGGGGCTTTATCTGAAAGAAATTCAAGCTGTGAACCTTTTCCAAAACATCTTGGTCTGGGGTACGCTCCCTGTGTACATTCAGCCTTTTGGTCATGCTTTTGTTTTGCTGAGGAAGCAAGTTTGGTAATATTTTCTTCACTCACTCTTTCCCCATCTTCCGAAACTTCAACCCACATCAGTAAAATAACATGACCCACAGAGGAAATTGTCATATTTTTCCATTGTCTACAGGCTAGAGAAAATTTGAAATCAAATCCGAAATTAAAAAATTGGCAGAATATGAATTGAAGTCGGTATTAACTACAAACTTCAGCACAAAGTATTGTCGTCTGATCAAAGCAATATTCTATATCCCGTGGAAGCTTTTGAAGAATATTTAGAAGTAAAACAAGTGGGAAAAATCTCTCTGTGCCAAATTTGGGGCTGTTTTTTAAACACACATCAAGGCAAAGCCATAAAGCAGCCAATTGCCTGTATCTTCTGCCAAGAGCAGCATTCCCTCTCTCTCTCCCCCTCACTTTTTCCCTCCTCCTCCCTCCAAATGAATGAGATCAAGATCAAGAAAATTATATCAGGTCCTTGAAGCACTTTTCAAGTCTGCAGGAATATCACACTCACATGAATACAAACACACACACAGACACACACCCAAGTCCCTTCGGATGCTTCTGCCACTGCCACCACCAAGGAGCAGTCCCAGGACTGTGGAGGTATTTAGTGGCATAGGGAGGTGACTGAGGCAGAGAATTTGGTAGCTGGTGGAAAGCTAAAAAGCAGAAGTGGGGTGACAGAGGGAGGGGAGGGAGCGGGTAGCATTTGCTCTGGATGCCAAAAATGTCTCCCTACAGCTGTGTGCTAATATTATGATTATTATTTTGGCAGAGGCCTTTTTGTTTTCTTTCCCAAGCTGATCCTGCTCCCCTCTTGTGCAGGTATTGAGCTTTTGCTGGGCCAAAAAAGCAAAAGAAACAAGGCCATCAGTTTTAGATTTGCTGTGGTCTTTCCAAGATATATAACACAGGGTAGCAGGGGAAAGCAGGAGAAGGGGAGAAAAGGACCGTGGTAATGGTCACAACCTGGGCAAGAACCTTGACTTTTCTAATAGTTTTAGTTCAGGGTGAAAAGGTGACAGGGATGAAGAAAAAAAAAGTTTTAATTCCAGATTGCCTCTGATGTAAATAACTGATGCAAATAACTCAGTGTATCTGATTAGCCTCAAGGTCTCTGAAGACATTAAAAAGCTTTAGTACTAGAATATTTTGTTGGAGGAGGTTATGGTCAGATCCTTCCACTCCTCTCTCTCACTGTTCCTTCTTCTGTCAAACTACAGTAGGTCTATCATTAAAGACCTTTTTATAGCTGTCACTAGGTTACATCAGCGCAAGCCCTCTGCACATCACATGCTGAATCAGCAGCCCTCCAGACAGCGCTGCCCGTGACAGGCACCGATGCCCCGTGGCAGCAAGGCAGTATTGGTTTCTCAGTAGCCTGAAAAGCGACTTACGTACAGTTAACATTTTGGTCTTGAGCAAAATTATTCCTTAGAAACCCCATTCTTTAGAATTATTACACACACACACACCCCCCCCAAAAAAAAAAAAAAAAAATTCCTTTATTCCTTAGAAAATAAAGCTCTGCATTCTGAGACGTTTCCGCATCCCTCCTGTGATGGGGAGTCCCTGCAATATGAGGCTTCCAAGCACATTTTCTCAAAACTCCCTAGCATAGGGAAGCATGACAAAATATGAGGCGTTATGGCTACAAACAAGAGTAGAAACTGAATTTGTGAGTACCAGTCAAGCATGTTGTGATTTAGATTATTAACTTAAGAGGAGGCATTCAGTCTGAAATTAACATTCCAGTAGACCCTATTTCCACTTTCTATTTCCTTTTTTTTCCCCCCATTCTATTATTCTGACATTTATTTTCATATGTTGCTTCCCTTTGTAAGCATGTTACTTTTATCATACATCTTTTTCCTTCTTCTACTTAAAAGTCCTTACAATATTTCACATACTTCTTCCCCTTTGTAGTGTCTCTTTTTTGCCAGCCTCCATTTTCTTGTGTCTGAAGCAGTTACACTCATTTGTCCCCTTTAAGGCCTCAATCCTGAAAACCATCTTAAATCAGAAAACACTTAAGCACAGGTTTAGCACTGAGGTTAATTTTTACATGAAGTGCAAGGTAAGCATTTACCTGACGTTGATCAAAGTTCAACTGCTCTGCCAAACAGGTGTAGATTTTAAATATATATATATATATACACATACATGCATATAAGATAAATGTTTTGGTTTGAAACTGAACAGCTTTCCAGAAGGAGAACCGCTGGCTCATGAAAAGTATTTGGCAAATTGTAACCTCTGTCTCGGGTACTTGAGACGTATTACATTCATCACCATCACTCATCTCAGTGCCTCTCAAATAAGGCCCTGCACAAAACACGTCCTCCCTTCATCCGTGACACAGGAGGAGTGGGGTTTCTTTCCAGATTGTTCGTTCCCCTGCTGAACTGGACCTCTGCAAGCGTGAAGCAGCCACTGCAGTGGAAAGACTCCTGGCAGAGGAGCAGCAGGACAGCAAGGGGAAGAGGGACACCCTGGAGTTGTTCCTGTATGGGGGCGCAGGTGCTGCACCTAGAAGTCGCCCACCAGCTCGGATGATGCCTGAAGCTCTGCAAAGCGGCTGAGCTGACCTGCCCTCGCATGGCTCAACAGAGCGTCTCGCTGGGAACCCGCACGGCCACAGCCCCCACAGCACGCAGATGGCTACCCAGGGAGCTCCTGCACGTTGTGGGCTGAGCACCTTTACAGCAGAAGGGAGCTCAGAAGAGCTTTCACAGGGTTGCCACCCGCCTCTACTCATTCTTCATACTAAAATTTAGGTGTAGTCTCAAATACTCATTTTTCCTTTCAACTGACATTGCCAGTTTCTCTCAGGTCGCACACACACACACACGTGCCTTTAACAGGGCTTCGCTCCACCTTGACCCGGGCCCCTTCACTCTGTCGGCTGGATAGGCTGAAAGACAGGACTATTAATTTCAGGCACAGGATAGATATGTTTTCCAAACCAGAGCCGTTCCCCGTGCAAGATTCAAGAATGTGAGCAGAGGAGCTTGCGTCTGCTTGTGCTACCCGTCCCTGCCAGAAGCGGGGCTTGACCCACACGCTCCCTCTGCCTTTCTTCCCGGGTGCCTCACTTTGCTCCATGCTCAGTCCATTGCTTTTGCTGAACCTGTTCTCAGGTGCTCTGTTTTCCCCTCGCACTGTGTTGGGAGCTTGAACTGTGAATTCTGCTGGGAACAGACTGCCTAAAAAGCTGGGCTTTGCAAAGCCAATATCCATTTGGGGATTCAGTCGTTAAATCCATTTAGGTATGCTGAGGGTACCGAATGCGTTTAGGTACTTTGCTGAACAGAGACTATACTAACATTCATAAGAACTACTTCCACAAGATAGTGATTGTAAAACTGGGAGCCTTTTTGTTTTGCTTTAATTCTAATTTCAGAGCCCACTCTCAAAGTAAGTCCTTGGGTGAGGAAGTGGAAAGGCGATTGCTTCCAACGTACCGGACGGATTTGCCAGAGGAGAGAAACTGAACGTTTGATACATTCCCCAAGGCTAACGTTCCACAATTATAAAAATATACTGCCTCCCCTGTAACTCTGTGAATATAAAATGAAGCAACTTACCTACCATTAATTAGCTATATTTTGTAGCTTTATGGACATTGAACGTGGTGTGCTAATTTGCATACATTAGCATGTAATTTACATGCTTACTTCAAGGTATTCCGTTTTATTGCCATTACCTTTTGTGGCCTATTTCTCTAATGACTGTAATGGAATACAAAAGAGATTTTTTTCATTGTGTTTACCCTGGTACCTTATACATGAGTTTCAGAATAACATGTCATGCTGAGAAGTGGGAATTTTCATGCGAAAGGTTTTGCTTTCAAGTCTGAGCCACTTCATGACCACCCACCCTGCTGAATTCCCTAATGCTGCCTGTATTTCCCTGGCCACTGTTCTTTTTTTCACCCGCATAAGGACACACATTTTAAAAGTCAGGTACAAAGCGTAGAAATTTGCTTCATTGCCTGCACTAAAAAAAGAAAGTCAGACCCAGGAATTAATGGGTCCCGCTCCGTCTATCAGCACCTAAAGGCACAGAGAGAGAAAAATAATCCGCAGCTGGGGAAAGCTGAGCAGGGTCAAAGGGCAGCGCCTGCATCTGCATTCATTGAGAGGCAGAGAGGAAAAATAAAGGGTCTCTTTTTTTTTTGCTGCAGCTCAGCACTATTTTGGAAAGCGCAGATACTAACTTAATTACCACAGTCCCCTTTTGCACGAGAGCACTGCAGCAGGTGATAAATCAATATGTAAGGTCACATTGCTAAAAGCACCGAAAACCAGTCTTTTCTCTCACTGTAGCATGTTGTTTGCTGCTCCTGCATCAGCGGCATGAGAGTTCGATATCAGACAGGGAACTGGGCTAAAACAATGATTGCGAAAGACATCGGAATCGCAAAAAGGTAAGGTGTAAAGCGAGCAAATCCAGCTCATGGCAGATATCATGATTGCATGGAGCCTTCCGTCCTCTCCGAGCTGGGAGACAGGACACGCACCAGCAGGTGCCCAGGAATATGAAATATGTTCCACTCTGCTGAATTCTTGTTCTGGAGGCCAAGTTGATGGGAGAAGAGCAGATCTGAAAAAATTACAGTTATTTCTGCTGAGTATATCTTTGGCAACTTTACCGTACATCTGAAATCAATGATACATGTGCATGCATGACATCTTATTTCAATAAATTGTTGGGAACGGAGCTCAGGAGTTGCAAAAATAGATTTTTTTCCATTTGCTTTTCTATTATACCTGCTGACCCAGATATTTCACAACCTTTGGAAGAGAAAACAATTCATATGAGATTGGGAAGATATGGAAAAAGCCACTTCCAGCTGAGATACGCTTGGCAACAGCATTGAATGGCTTAACCAGAGGGAGTCTTCTTTTGTTTGGGTTCACACTGGCAGGATGTGGCCAATACTAATAACAGATAGATAGAGGACTTGCATCCAGGTGCCCAGGGTACCACAAGAATGAGACACAGGATCCCGTAAATGCCTAATTTAGATGCTAGATCATCTACAGCTTTGCTGTTTACAGTCTAATTTTCGAAGCTTATAAAAACTGTAATTCCAATTGATGGGGGAGGATTAAAAAAGTTAGACATCTATCCAATATCAAAAAACAAATTTCAAGGCAATTTTGAGTTTTGAAGCATAAACAGATCTTCACCTAAACTGAAATTTAATTTCCAAAATTTACATGTTTCCTTACAAGGTTCTTGGATCCCAGAGGCTGGTGAGTCCACGTCACAGCACGCTGCTAAAACAAGGTTATTAGTTCAGGTGTGAAGTGGTGCAGATGCATTCAGTCTAGAGCCACTGCTTCTAGATTCCCTGGATTTCAGCCCAAACACAGGCCTTGGATGTCTGTTGTACAAGTGGGAGAGCATGGACAGGAGACGTCCAGGAGCTAGTCATCTCAGGCATGCACTGTGCAGCTCATCAAGACATCCTTTAATTTAGAAGGAAAGCCTTAGACAAAGTGTTTTGAATCCCACAAATCACATTTTCTGATGCAACTTTTTGGCAAAAAAAAGTTGATAGGGGGATTATTTTTTACCCTTTTGCACAAGTACAAATAGCTCCAGTAACCTGTGACATGTCTGTCCTGATAGCAAGAGTCCCCAAAATACTGGAGCCAGCTTCCTGAGACATTGTTTGACGAGTAACTGGCCTAGATTCTCGCATGCAGAGGACAAAAAAGTTGTCCACGCGCGTCTTCATGTTTAGATGTAAAGACAAAGCTAATCTCTTCCTTTTCATTCTTTGTCAGCAAGACTCAGGCATGGCTAGTGAACATGTGCATGTTATTCTGATGATGGGCATTACACTAGTTCCTAAACAGTTACAGAGATGGGGCTTCCTTTGAAGGGATTCTCAGTTACTAATGCACTTTTGGATATATTTAGGCTGGAAACATTTTGAAAGCTTCCAGACCAAATGGATAAGTATTTGTGGTAAAATTTGACCAAGCTTCTTTATTACAGTAAAAACAAGTGAAATCCCAATATCCAAAGCTATGCCCAGAGTAAATTTACTACTTCCTAATTGGTTGTTGTACTGTTGATTTGAAATCGTCAATTAAGTCCTCTAAGTCCTCTATGAAAAAATGTATCTGATTCAACTTTTTTGAAGCCTTAAGTAGTGCTTTAGGAGGAAGGAAACTTCAAGGTACTTTAAATCATAGCAGACTAGACAATGCCTAAAGGTCTGACAGCACACTATTTATAACATTATTTACTACAGTGACAGTTATGAGCAACCAATTAAATATGCATTCAAAGTGTTACTATATTTATTTAAATTTGATCATTTGCCATAGCTCACCCCAGTCTTCAAGCAGCTACATCTTATGCTTTACGAAACAGTTATATAGCTATAAATGGGAAAGTGGCTGGGGATTAAACATTGTGCCAAAACTCCAGAAAATAAAACACAGGTTTTCAGAAGAGACTGGCAGTACCTTGAAAGTAAGATTTGAAGCATGACTTAGGAAAACCTTAAATGAGTATTTTCTATGTGGCATATAAAAGTAAAATTTTTTAATAGTGACTGCTGCTGTTGCATGATACAAGTAGCATGAAAGCAAAAAAGCCAAACTAGGCCTTGATTGCTATTGTCGACGGAAATTTGCACCCTTGCATATGCTGCATTTCTGCCACTGAGGAAGCCTTTTTTTATGCAAAGAGGGGTTGTGCTGATCATTAATCACAGGCTTCCTCAAGCAGTGCCACCATAAATACTAAATATGCATAAAATTGACAACAGAACCTACAGTGACATTTTTTTCCCCCTTCCACAGACTACCATATGCAGAAGTAATGTAGAAAAAGCCAATAACATACACAGAATAAAAGCAAAAAGAGCACTTCTTCATATCAACCAGATTTTGCTTGAGGGATGTGTTAAGATGGTACTGTTCGTCTTGAAACTCTTGAATACTGTATTTTTCATCCTTAATATACATGGATAGTCTTCATCTGTAGTGAGTGTATGGTTTCAGATTTAAAAGACAAAAAAATCCTGTAAATATTTCCATATTACTTGCATATTTTTCCTAAATGCAGCCTCATGAAAGTACATTTCCTTTACATTCACTGTATCATACTTAGATCCACATACGCTATCAGGCTAAGAGGAAGGCAGACAGCTGAAAATGCCCTTAATTAATAATGTAGAACATACATATATGTATATAGATACATATTTATATGTCTGATATGTATAATACTGGCTTGATTCACTAATGAGTAAAGGAGGAGGGAATACTTTTATTTATAAATATATATCTATCTCATCTATATTCCTTCCATGTCTTCATAATTGCACAGTATGAAATTAACAGTGCTTCTGCTTACAGGTGTTACAGATGAATATAAATGCCTGTGGATTTTGAGAACTAGAACAAGCAACGCGGATCCAAATAAATTTGCATCTACTCCTTTCAGTGTAACCTTGATCAAGTCAGAGGAAATCTGCTCCTTAGGTCATCCATATAGTAGGATGGGGTTTTTAAATCTACATCATAGTTATGTTATGGGACTTATTTACTGCAATTAAGGCGCTTAAGTGTTTTATGTGTTTTTGCAGGAGAGTTTCTGTATGGGATACCCATTCCATCAGTGTATGAAGGGATTGTTAAATCAGCACCGGATAAAATTCTCACAGGGAACTTGAATCGCTGGAAGAGTTATTGATTCTAAAAAGTTCAGAAACTGTGCAACATATTCTTGAGCACCATCTACTGGTACTGAAAATAGTCAAAAACATCCATAAAACCATCAACAAATATGTCGGTCTTCAACAAGTTGAAATTGTACATAGAAGCATATGTTCTCCATGTTGTTTTAAGTTATGTTGTACTGGTCATTTGGTGTTTTGTGATTTGCTTTGGTTTTCTTTTGGGAGGTGGGAGACAAGTGTCTAAAAAATGGAAATATCTTGGCCAAAATGCAAAATATAATGATTTGAGATGTGCTGCCACAACACCTCCTGACATACGGAGTTTGCTTACTTTGTGCCTCAGGCTCATCAGTTGGTAGACCTCTTTGGCCAGCCTACATCTCCCACACTCCTTCCTTTTCTTCCCTGGGCCAAACTGCAGGAGATGTACCCTAAGCAAAAAGCCCTACGCTAAAGAGGAATGAGGGATCAAAACCAATGTTGTATATTAGTCTAGGAAGATCGATAGACAGGAAGACATCTTTAATTTTTGTGGAAACATTGGCAGTTTAGGGAGAGGGCTCATGTCCAGATATCACCACGATGTCACCCAGATGCAGTCAGACTATAGCATCACCCACATCTAAGGGTTGGGAAGCCCACACAGTTCAGGCAAACCTAAAGTCAGATCACACTTTGGTGCAGCAGCATTTATAGCTACAGATTATCCTTTAACGAGAATAGCTTGTTTCACTCCAGTAAGCAATTTCACTGCGCAGTGTAAACCACAGCTTTGCCGAGGTGGATTCATCCACAGGTTGATGTTTCAACAGTTTCACACACCTGTCAAATGTGGACAGTACAGACACAGCTGGAGGAGAGGTGGAAGGCAGAGAGCCCTCACCAGCCCTGGAAGCAGGATGTGTTTACCAGCTCGCCTGAGGCAGGCCAGTTATCACCCAGACTAGGGAGAAACTTAAGAATGTGGGACAAAACTGGGTGTTGCTGCAGATACATCTCTTAAGAGAAGCTATTTCTTTTCTTGTGTTAACTGAAAAGGCCAGTAAAAGGCAAAGCAGGATGGTTTTTACTCAGTGATGCCTGCAGATATTCTGCTTTTAATGAGGGGAAGACAACAGCCCTCTGCTGACCCTCTTCAGGTAATTTAGGCACTGGACTCTCATATTTTTACAATACGCCTTCACAATACTTTGGGGATATAGATTAACTCTTTTCTGGGGAGACCACTGGATTCTCCAGCAGCAGACTTGAATCTATCCAGTAAAGTGCCGGAGAGGAATCAAACAAAAGCCAAAAAACAGCAAGGCAAGCTGGAATAAAGCTAGGGAAAGTGGCTAAAAGGTCTAAGTATTCAAGGCAAAGTTACTTGCAGTTCAAGTACTGTAGAACTGAGGGGCTCAAAATATTCATAATATTATTATTCCTCTGTGTATACCAATAACGACAGGATAGCGTATCCAGTCCTTCATAGCTGAAAGTACAAAACAGGAAATTAATAGGACCGTCCAGGTAAAATTCAGAAGTATTCCAAACTCAGTAAAAAATGACTACCATGCTCCAAACTTCTTCTTGCACCCTTTACATCAACATAACCACTCCTTACAAGCGTAACAGGACCAAAATTTTACTCTTATTTTTGTACACAAAAATAAAATTACTGGTAAAGAAATTTAGTTTTCCTTCTATACAAATCATCTAAAAGATCAAGATTCCAAATATTTTGTATGTTTAATAATCTACTAATAATCTATATGTTTTTTCCTAAAAGATCTCAATCTCTGCCTGGAAGAAACATTTTGAACATCATGAAGCCATCTAAACATTTCCTGCAATTGTATCAAATTTAGGTAGGATTACTGCAGCAATATTCAGGCTTTTGATTCTGCTGACAAAGTTTAAATCTCTCCACCTAATATATACCTCCTGTTTCTCTGAGCCGCAAGGAGCACTTTCCAAGACAAAATCTCCATAGCAATCCCTCCAGCTTCTTGGTTTAAAGGAATTTTGGCCCATGCCATTGGTTATGAGAGCTAGAGAAACTGGGTTACCTGCCAAAAGTCTAGCAACACATGATAAGCACCCTGAAGTCTTGACTCTATGATTCCTCACACCTTGAGTCTTTGCACAAGGACCAAACTCTAATGACCCTGCGGGGAGTGCCTGCAACTGGAGTGAGGGCGATTGGTCACAATGATCCAGAGCACGTGGGTGTAAGCAGGGAGTGTTTCTGTTCAGATGCCAAAATGAAGTAAAGCCTGAGGAAAGAAGAGTCCAATCCTGAGTTAATAAAGATGTCCTGCTGCGGTTTTCCTCATCAAAACACAAGAAGAAGAGCAGGGTTTAGGCTTTGTTGGGATTTTTCCCTTTTCCAATTTGAATACAAAATGAAATGTTTAGTTCAAGGAGTTAAGGGTTAGAGACACAAAACTACTGAACAGAGGGGCTTGCTTTTTTTTTTTTCACCCTACTGCTCGTTGACTAAGACCATGATCCAGGGTAGGGATACCAGGTTACAATTCCTTCCTCTCCTTCCTGAAGTATGAGAAAATGAGTATCTTCTCATACTTCAGCATTTCTTTGTATCCATTGACATATCCTCTCTTTCTTCTGCGGTCCGCTCTCTATTCACAAATAGATTCTCATCCTGCTTTCAGCTGTCCCATCAGCAAAGACTCTTCTTCCCCTCATCTTTTTGTGCAAATTTACAAGAGAAATATCGTAATCTGACTCTACGTAATTAGGTATTAAACGCTACTGTGATAAAGCTATACATGTGTTTTGCTTACCTGGTTTCCAAAAGAGGAATGGAGGATGTGTCCAAGAATAATGGCAGAACTGAGACAGTTTTTTAACAATATTCTCCTGTGTTCCTGCCACTGTATCACGCTCATTCATACTAGCAAACGTGACTCATGCACTTTATGCAACTGCAACTATTTGTGAAAGTATGTCTCCTTTTTATTTCATTATCACGACAAGGTATCATCACAGGTTTTTTGTTTGTTTGTTTCAGTTCTTTTTCTTCCTGAGAGTGTACAGCATGGCTTTTTCAATAACACAGGTCTCCTTAAAGGTTTCAAAAAGGGATTGTCTACTTCATTAAAGACAAAACAAGAAACTCACCTAAAATAACAGACACACACACGTATACATGCACAAAGTAATAAATGAGAGTAAATCTTCTGTGACAGCACCGTTTTCCACTGTCTGTGTGATTAGAGAGTCCAACGCTTTTTATCAAAGACAACCTCTTTCTCTCCCTTCGAGCTTTAAATAAATACTTGTGCTAATTGCAGATAGCAGCGGAATACAGCACCAAGTGTTTCGAAACTGGCTTGGATGTGAAAGGGAATAAACAAGCTATGGTAGATTAAACACTGCGGAGTGCTGTTTTTCTGTCACTGTCAGAATGTATAATAAAGAGTCCCATGCTATTTTACTGTTTCTGTCCTTGTAATGCATGCCGGATACCTATAATTTATGACACAGAGCCATTGCTTCATGAGTTGCACTTCCTTTTAAACTGATGCTGAACTCGTTAGTGGGGGAAATGTGACAGGTTGATAGTGGTTTCTTATCTGCAGGTTAAACATTGTCAGAATAATTCATGGCCAGGCAACTGTTAGAACTGTAATGTTTTTATAATTAGAGCTGGAGTGGACTGTTCACTAAGGATTTGAGCTCCAGCAAACAAGCCCCCATCACCATCAGTCCGAAGCTCGTTGCCTTCCCATCCATCAGATTTCAGAGCGGAAACATTCTGAAACTCGATCTGCTGAGCTTGAAGGAAATGTCCCCAGCACTGAAGCTACTAGCACTCTGAAAAGCCATCACCATTCAAAAATAACGAGTCAGGCTCCAGAAATAAGATTTACTTAAAAACCATGACAGTTTTGGGGGGATGCAATGTTATTGCTATTTTTGTCCTCTGGACTTCAAATCATTAAGAGATATTTTTTGAAGCTTTTTGACTATGAAGGCCAGAATGCTGATTTCCAGATCATTTAGCAAAGGCTACAATTCCTTTAAAATCCTGTGACTCAAAGAGATGGAGATTTTAAAAAACATACTGTGAGATTTGTGACAAAAATCACAGAAGCTCACTACAAAGTTCACAATCCAAATGAGGACTTTCTAACACAAGTTTAATTGCTCTATTGAGCTATATCAACTTATATCAACTGAGAATCTAGTTTTGTCTCTAATTTCAACAGTGCATATGCTCCGACAAATGTGCAAGTTACTTGTAAAAGGGTATTTTTCTGTGTTCCTCCAGAATCAGAGTATAATCTAGTATTCGGTACAAGCGGGTAAAAGTGTATTCAGGTTTGTACAGTCTGCATTAGAGCTCTCTGTATGTTTGGTGAATTGCATCCTAGATAGGTTTAACCCAAAACTTCACTGTTGGAATGTGCAAATATTCCAAGGAAGTATTTTGTCACAATTGAGCCCAATAGCAATAAGATCAACTGCTTTTTTTAACACTGACCCATTGTGTCTGTCCATTCATTTCAATCCAAATTTCTTGTTTATTTTCTTTCACTATTTTTGTACATTCACAGGGCCCATGGAATATTCTAGGGCCATGTCTTCAAAGCTTCTCTATCATGAAATACTGCGTAAGTCCTAATTAGAGCTTGTCCACACCAAGAAACTTGCCTTATATCCTTCCTTCCAACAGATGAGTTAGTTTTTTTTCTTTCCAAGTTTTTTAGAAAAATAAAAAAATCAGTGTTTTTAAAAAAGAGGGGGAAAAATCACTGCAAGTAAATAAGTAAGCAAACACACATGCATTTTTAATAATGCATGAACACTTATTTTAAGAATAATATTCATGGAAGAGCTATGATTGTTATCTGCCTAAAATTCCCAAATGGCAAAATATAATTAAAGTAAGAACTGTTGAACAAATAAACCTGTTAAATACACAATATTACCAGGCAAAATAGCTATGCGTTTATCACTTTGCCACTGTAATTACACTGACTGCTGCTCTTCATGCATATATTAATATCTCACTAACATTATGGAGACTGAGACATAAATTACAAAACACTGACTTAAAGGAAGATTTTTAGCCAGGCAGAGTGCAGTGGTAACAAGTATTACACACTTTTTTTAAAAAAAATCTTAACATTGAATCTGATCACTGGTTTTGTTTGGATAGTCATTTCTTGCGGTTCTGAGAAACTCCATCTCCACAAAATAGTAATTAATGAAGCACTGGCTTGGAAAGCCTAACTAGAGTGGGTTTCAGATACCGCAGATCAAGAGTCTCAGCTTGGGATTCTGGAAGTAGCTGAAGTGTGAAACTCACAGAAGATATTCAGTTTATCTTGAGAAAAGAAAGGAAAGGAAAAACAGTATGTCATTTCTGTTTTCTGTGTAAATAAAGACTACTATTTTAAGATTGTTCAGATTATTTCAGGAGGTTCTGCCTCATCATCGATTGGCTGTATGTGGGTTTGAGTGGGTGTGCTAGTTATTCACAGCAAAAAAAAGTTCAGGAAATTCATTCCCATGGGATGAATTTTTTGGAACCTGGAAATGAGCAAAGAGACTTGGAAGTGACTTTTGACCATTTGGATGAATGATGCCAAAGCTGCCTTCAGCACATTGCAATTCTTATAATGTATGCAGCACTGCTTGCGTTTTGAGACTAGAAGCTGTTAAATACAATCAGTGGGCCTGAGAAATCCCTGGGAATGTGAGGTCTGGTTGAAGAAAATTAGGGAAAGGTTCTCACACAGCATGTCACCTTAAGGACCCACTTACAGAGGGCTTATTAAATGTTAATATTTGACTAATAGCTGTTAAAACCATATTACAGGCATGAGTAATACATGATACACAGGGTTACAGGCATCTCAGAAGAAAACGTCTAGACTGTTACTGCTCCAAAATATCCAGTGCATTAGAAAATTTAGGCCACAAAGTCAAGCCTGTGAATATTTAACTGAGCCCAGCTTTGTGTATTTAACCACTCAGTCACATCCTATTTTCTTCATGCTCTGTGCCTCACCCAGAGTGCAGGAAAGAAAACACCTCCACAACAGGAATCAATATTCTTTCCATAATGCCCCATGGACTAACCCCGAGGCAGAAGACAGCATATAAATCTTGTTCTACATACAGAGATATCAATTTCTTCATTGATGCCCAGCATTTTAATATTTTTGTTGTTCCCAAGTATTAATGGTTTGATCTTTCAAACTTCTCTGTGGGAGGAGAGCATAGGATTTTCCTCATTTCATAAATGAAGAGCTAAGGCATATACAACAGTTCAGAGGCCTTCTTAATTCCTTAGTTGAAAAACCTAAGACCTAATTTTTCAGATCTAATTTTTCACTTGTTAGACCATTCTATGGATTGAGAGCTTCAAAAAAATTAAAATTCAGCTCTAAGTACTTAACATCTTGCAAAGCTGCCACTGGGTGCCTGAAACTGGCACCGCAGGAAAATGGGACACAGAAGAACAGCATCCCAAGTGCATGTTTATTTCCATGGATTTCCCAGAACTGCACAGAAATTCTGGGCTACTAAGAGGGTAGAACTGCATTTTGATGGCAAGTATTATCCAGCCTTTGCCACAAAGTCTTGCAATCTCCTCCTGCCTCACCCACTGCATACTTTCCAAATCCTGCTACCAGAGAGGCACAAATGTTATGGTAAAATCTTTATTCACTAGTCGATGTTGACTTGTTCCTTCAGCAGGTTTATTCTGTCCTATTGAATGACACAGACGCAATAAAAGGAAACTCATGATCACACACATAAGTAACAGGAACCTGTAAAAGGACCCAAGCTCAAATTGCATTGACAACTTGGGGGCTGATATCCCCGGCTTCTGGCCATATGATCATGCAACCTAAATTAAATTAAAACAAAAATACAAGAACATTTTGTCCCTAGTTAAGAATGAATGCATAAAACTGCATTAAGTGGGATTGCAATGTTTGCCTCCACCACATTGTCTTCTACTGATTACACAGAGTAACCAACAGCAATGGGAAGCAGGAGGATGTTATCTTCTTCAGGTATCTGCCCTTAGCAATGTCATGAGGACAAAGCTTTACAGTATGTTTCACATTGACTTGTTTCACAACTTGGAGTAAAGTTGCAATTCAAGGAACCTAATGTGCTTTTCCAAATCGATGGAAGTACAGCTTCCTTCTGTTCTCTCCAATGGCTCTGCATGTTCCTGTCTCCCTAACATCTATACTATTCATAGTCATCCATAGTCCTGAGTTCAATCTCTGTCGCATCCTACTCTATTCTTTTCTCTCTGCTCTCATAGCCTTGAAGATGCACGGGCAATTACAGATAATAAAGTAGCTAAGGCATACCTAATTTCTGCCAAATGTTTTTGAAATTGCAGTTCTTTAGACTGAACACCTCACCAAATTTGGACAAATTTTCACATTTTAAGTGACTCCTCCAAAGCACAGAGGTGCCTCATTTACTTCACATCAGACCTTTTTTTGATGAAGTCAGTCTACTGGCTACTTTGGTCACTATTATGTTCCTATGGATTATTGGGTTTGAGCAATAGTTGCCTACAGACCAAATGTTCTTGTCACCAAATGGGTAACATAGAGAATCTCATTATTTCAAGAACGCCTTTGTTGGGACCATTGGTGACATCTAGACAACTGGGCAGTTCCATACAAATGAAGAATGCATGTTGGATAAACAATAATTTTCTTGGCAAATTACCTGTGTGGTTTTAATAATGGCATTTTCTTTAGCAAGATATAATGTTCAAAGAGCAAATTTGGTTGCTTGTTTGTTTTTTTAAAAAAAATCTTTTGAAATAGATTTTCATTTTCTTACACTTCATATTGTCTAGCTTCAGGAGTGCTCCTACTGGAAGTTGCAAAGGAAGATACTGCATAAGAAGCATTACTAAAATCTAATCTTTAATTCCGGTAGAACATTCTTCAGATAGATCAGCATACACAAGGCACCTTTAGTCATCCACAATTTAGAATACATTTGGCTATTATATGAATTTGACAAGAACAGAGTAAAATTTTTCAATAAAGCAAGAATTTCCAGATTTGATTTATGTTACTGTAGATTAAAAAAATAAATAAATAAATTGTCCTTTTAAATTCAGATCAGATATTATCTTGTAGAACATTCTGAAAAGTTCCTTAATTTCTGCTAACATATTTCTGATTTGTAACAGAAAAGAATATCTGTCATCTCAGAGTTCAAGTCATGGAAAAGCAGCTGGTATAAGCTGCAAACATTCTTATGAACTCCAAAAAAACTACACTGATTTACATCACTCTGCTTAAGGACAGCCTTGTGGTTTAGAGCAATAATGATTATTAGAAAATATGAAGAAAACCAGTTTTTTGTAAAGGTGCTCAAAAATGAAATTTAAGGGAAAATTCTCTGGCAGAAATGACACTGTCAGAGAATAACATAGACCACTGGCATAACAACCATGCTGTCAAAACATAGCCAAAGGAACACAGTTTGAAAAGAATTAGAGTATCATTATCAATGACGTGAAGAAAAAAAGATAAGAGCAACTTAACTACTGCCTGTCATTGCATGCACCTAGTTCAGTACCCAGCTCAAATAGTGTTCAGGCAGCTGCCTGTGGATATACCCAATATTACATGTTAATGTAAAAGTTAATACTGCCAAGATAACACTTTTTTTTTTCCTTGTTCATTTGAATGGAAACACCAGAGACTATGTTAAACTTTTTTGTATGGTGTGTACTATAATTGCAAAATTGAATACCAAGATGTTCAGGGCGGCTCCATGACTGAAAACTGCTCCATGCTCTACAGCATAGTCGAAAAGGGAATACATCCAGCAGGATTCAGCATATGGATGGGGCTTCAAGTTCTTATTAAAAAGACTCTGACCTTTCTCAATGTTCATCTCATCCATATATCTTCACCTCCCAGTAGCTCAGACTTCACACCTCTAGAATGAGTAAGAAGAACATTTGTCTACTTGGATAGTACTGGAAAGGAATTTAATATCCACCTGTCTCAAGGAAATTCTTGTTCAACAGATAGGGAAAAGGCACTTGAAATAACAGGTCTGTGTTCTAGCCCTGATTTTATGGGAAACACATTGGGTAACAATGGGCAACTCCTTTCTATGCTTCCATCTCTTTGCATTCCCTCCCCCATCTTGTATTGGCTGCTAGGGAGTTTACGGAGGGACTGTCCCTTCCTGCGCACTTTCATCTGTTTCTTTTCTCATGCCTTGTACAAAGGAGTCCTTTGATGGTAACACTGTTCAGAGCATCTGTTGCTGTAATTTGAAGAATTTTTGAATGATTTCATGTAACTGTAAAATAATTGTTTTCTTTAATGCACTAAATATATCAGACTGTAACCCCACAAATCCTGAAAGGAATGATAAAAGAAACACAGTGTAAGATGGAAATAGGTGTCAACTTGATAGGCTACCATGGCTCAAGAGGAATTACAGTCTGTCATGAAAAGAGTCAAATACACAGTGGTTAAATACTAGAAAATATTTATGAGACAAACAGCAGTATTCAGAGTTCAGATAAAGAGGCTGTTCTGAGGCATGACACAAAATGGCATCTGTTGAAATATTTCAAGCACAGAGAAATCTGAGATGGCATTCTTTCTTTCTCAGGTATGGCAGTCCCTATCGTTTCCCTCAGTAGATGGATTAAAATGATGACAGATGAAGTTCCATTGCCAAAGTAAATGAAGGATCACATTTAGATACGTAATTGCTTGGTTCTGGGCCATTAAAAATACAAAAAAAATGGAAGCTAAAACACAGACTCAAAGACGTAGCCTGGTAATATTAAATTGTTCTTTGACATTTTATCAACTCTCAGAAACTCAAAGTAGCAGTGCATTTCTATCAGTAAAGATCACACTTCTGGTGAGATGCTGACTCTTTCCCTCAGTTTTAGGTAAATATCTTTCGTACCGCACAGCTTTCAGCTCTAACAGGTGCATAAAATTATCTTCTTCAAGAAACACTGTCTAGTTCGTATGTGTGCAGATTTCCCAGATCTTCTGTACGATGGAATAGGTAAGTCTTGTTGCAGTGTTGAAGATTTGGCATGAAATCCTAACCTCACTGAAATACATGGGATTTATTCCACAAATTTCAACAGGGCTTGGATTTCACCTCTGGATGAGAGAATAACCACTCAATACTTCATTCAGTTCCTAACCATTCCCTCAAGTCAAATAGGACATAATGTATTTCTATGATACTGCTTAAAGCCACTGTTTTTGTTTCAACATGGTGACAGATGCCAGCCATACTGGAATCTTTTCAAATTGACTCTGAGTGAGACATTAGCTTACTGCCTGGAGAATAAACTTTCCATTTCTATTCGCTGAGTGCGTTAGGGAATGTTTCAGACATGTTTTGCAGGACAATCCCTTTTGTTTTGCTAGTAGGGCTCGTGTACACACTTCCAGTGGGAAAACATCTGTTTTACAAATCTGTCCTCCTAGATATAGCTGGATTCAAGCGACAGGGTTTGGAACCTCATCCAAACATTCCCAAAGTTCAACAGTATTTGGATCAGGGGATTGGACTGAAGTCATTACAGAGAAATAGGCCAGGTTTGAGATTTAAGCTTCCTACACTTTCAGGGGCACTTTGGGATTTTGCCTTAGGTCCAGCTCTGCATCTCAGTTATGAGCACAGTCATTTAATGTTGCTGTGGGCAGGCAGGCAGCACCTACCCACGGCGACGTAATACAAGCGCATGTCAGTCAAGGAAACTGCACTCCTGAAAAGCTGAGGTGAGATTAAAAGTGACTCTCTAATTAGCTTTAGTTCATCCTCCAAAGAAATTCACAAACTTCTGCCTCAGGTAGACAAATGCAACAATATCCATAACAAAATCAAGGTTTCATTTTTTATTTTGTAACAGAGCATCTTAGCTAGCATCTAAAGGTTATCAGCTTTGGCATATTGTTGGTTTTGTTTTGATATTGGGCTTAGTTTTAAATTTAATAATAAATGGGGAGGTAATTATCTTAGTTTTTTGAAAATCTGTAGGTTTGGTTCTGCTCCTTAATAAACTGTCATACAATAAAAATAAACAAGAAATAATTCAGGGAAACCTTGAAAATTTGGACCAAATCACCTCTGTGGACTTTTAAAGTGGAGGATTAAAGTCTTCTGAAACATCTGCTGCTCTGTAGTCTTTATCAGGTCGAAAGTTTCAAATGTAGATTCTATTCTGGAAAACATTCAACAGATGTTGATGTTCATTATCTTACATACAATGTGTGAGTATGTAAGAGAGGGAAAAGGCAGGACACAAAGGCAGCAAAAAGTCTTTTGAAGCTACTCATGTTCCTACTGGATACAATATCCAGATTTATCCCAGTGGAGGGCCCACACTCAAAGTCAGAGATTCAGGTACCTCAATAATCTAAAAAAAAAAAACCTAAGCAAATGAACTGTCCAAGCACAACCAAACAGCCTAAAACACTACCCTGAAGTAGCAAGTAGCCATAGCAAGTTAATCTACACTCACTGAGATCCCTAATCAATAGCCTAAGAATTAAATATTGCTCCAAATCCTCATTAGGAGAGACACTAATTACCAATAATCAAAATAATGCAAATTATAACATTAGTCATTGTATCTATGTGTAACACCTGATATGAGAGAAACCACTAAAAGGGAAGCTCAAAGACCACGGGCGCTGATGAAGCCGTAGTTACACAGATCTGTTCCCAACTGAAGCAGTCCCTCTCCTATTCCCTCCTGCTGCTGATGCCCTTTCACTTCTTCCCCCATGCCACAAGTGCCAGCACAGCTGTGTAACTGCACGGTGAACTGGAGCAGGGGGGAAGTTCTGCTAATAAATACCTTTCTTTTGCCACGTGGCTCTTCACTCACAGGGAGTGAGAGTGTAGGGAGATGGTAGCAAGGAGCAGGTACTGTCTAAAAGGACACCAAAAAAGGAAATGGCAGCCAAAGACTATTTCTATAGCTGCAGTGAGCTTTGGGCTGGGTCTTCTTTCTGTTAACAAAGGATTTACCACACAGGTATCATCCATCTCTCCGCCTAAAGGAGAGAGCCCAGCCCAATTCCCTTCATTACCCCTGCCACCAGTAAGTGGTGCTGGCAATGACTATCCCAATATCTTCTATGGATTTTCCTCCCTAAATGTAATAGCAACTTACTTTGGTTTTCTGGATGACATAAAAACCCCTAAGTGGGGCTAATAGTCAGGAAAATTTGTGGGCCATATGTGCCATCAGAAATACTGTAGTTCTGTAAAGCTCAGAGAGAGAGAGAAGCTTTGTACATTGCACAAATGAAAAGACAGTACAAGAAGAAAAGCTCACCATTGCCATACCATTCTCTTTTAGGAGAGATATGTGTGTAATGATAGGACATGGGACAACGGCCTCAAACTGAAAGAGGGGAGATTTAGATTGGATATCAAGAAGAAATTCTTTCCTGTGAGGGTGGTGAGGCACTGGAACAGGTTGCCCAGGGAAGCTGTGGATGCCCCATCCCTGGAAGTGTTCAAGGCCAGGTTGGATGGGGCAGGGAGGGAGGTGTCCCTGCCCAGGGCAGGTGCGTTGGAACCAGATGATCTTTCAGGTCCCTTCCAAACCGAACCATTCTGTGATTCTGTGATATATGCTTGTGAGCAAAAGGTCAGTTCCTGCCCTAAAAATGCTGCCATTCTAAAATACGCAGGGTATTCTCAAAACTGTGGCTGATGCAGAGCACAATTTTCTCTGAGAAGGGCTGGAGCCAAATGCCTCAGAGGTAGGCTAGACGACTAGATGACATGTTTTTTTACCAGTCTTACTTTGGTCTAACAAAGAGATTAAAGGAACCTAGGTTTCTTCCAACTTCCACAGCAGGACTTCAGTGCGATACTTGGGCATGCCTCAGACTGTGGCACAACGAGGCAAGTGTGTGGAGCAGGTGGTTCACCTCACTCATCGTGAGTCCAAGATAGATGAGAAGGGAGGCAGCTCTTGAGAGATCTCTTGCAGCCTGGCAGCAGTTCAGTCCATTCCAGTGCTTCTTGCAAAGATCTGCCAGGATCTAAGCACTTAAAAAAAATCCCTCCCCCTGCTCCCAGAAAAACCCACAAAGTTTCTTTCTGTGTGGACCTTTCCCCATAGCTCAAGAGGCTCTGATAGCTATAACCAAGAGTGAAAACACAAGGTCACTGCTGGTGGAGTTCGTTCTGAGCCAGGGCTGTTGGCACACGCTTTAGAAGAAAGCACAGAGTAAGCACAATTTTAAAGAACTAGCAGTCAGGTAGATTTGTGGATGTTTTGCTTAGAAACAAAATTAACACAATGTATTAATTTGATTAGGGGACTGGAACACCTCTCTTATGAGGAAAGGCTGAGGGATTTGGGTCTCTTCAGTCTGGAAAAAAGATGGCTGAGGGGGGATCTTATCAACACTTATAAATACTTAAAGGGTGGGTGTCAGGAGGATGGGGCCAGGCTCTTTTCAGTGGTGCCCGGGGACAGGTCAAGAGGCAATGGGCACAAACTTGAGCATAAGAAGTTCCACCTAAACATGAGGAGGAACTTCTTTACCCTGAGGGTGGCAGAGCCCTGGAACAGGCTGCCCAGAGAGGTGGTGGAGTCTTCAACTCTGGAGACATTCAAAACCCACCTGGACGTGTTCCTGTGTAACCTGCTCTAGGTGACCCTGCTGTGGCAGGGGGGTTGGACTAGATGATCTCCAGAGGTCCCTTCCAACCCTACGGTTCTATGATTCTATGGTTCTATGATTCTATTTCTCTTCCCCTGAGATTACATGGGGCACTGATGTCCCAGAGAAGCCAAGGGTCACTAAAAAGTTGGTGTATAGCACCATCCTCACACGTCTTTAGAGACAAGATAAGGGCATTCTGAGCATTCCTCTTTCAATCGTTTTGGGACCAAGGTCTTTAAGTATCAGACAGGATACTTAAGGATACAGACGTCTTTTTACATCCCAATATTTAACCACCTCCCCACTATTGAGAAAAGATCCAGGGAACAGAATAGTAAAAGACATGAAAGAAATGAGGGCTCACTCTGACAATATAAAGGTCCTGTTGCTGACCTTGGGTTGGTAAGAACAAAAGCTTTCAGACCCCTGGTCATTTTGCGATCTTAAAAAAAGGGTCAGTGACCCCCTCAACAAAGTGTCTATCTAAAGAAATGGGGCCCACTACCATCATGATTAAACTAATCAGCATTTGTTGGCGACAAAGAAGGTAAGGGTCTAGTGGATACAGAGAAGAGACAATCTTCCAGCCTAAGAGGCTATGCCCCAGCTATATTATTAAGCTGGTATATACTAGCCTGAAGAAGAAGGACAGGGTTTGCCCATGCAAGACTTGTTTAGTTTGTCACACTCAGGAATTATTATGGAAAAACATAGGAGTTTTTGATCTGTTCTTCAAACATAAAGTATGAAAAGACTTTTGATGACGAAAAACCTTCAGTATATTCTACCAGGACTCAAAGTAAGACACCCTGTCCTTTCCTGTTAAAGATTCCCAAGCTAAGGCAAATTGGAAAATTATAAAAGCTCTTGCACCCCAAGGAAAAAAGCAACATTTCTATACCCTGCTGTTCACAACGTATGGGCTCTCTCTACTTAGAAGAGAGGAGAAAAATGGCTCTACCTCAAGATGCAGGTCCCAAACTGAAAAAGTTTAGCTTGACAAAAAGATCAGTATGGCTAGTACACAGGGGGAACAAAAAAAAAAAAAACAAAAAAACAAAAAAAAAAAAAAAAAAAAAAAAAAAAGCATCTCTTTTTTCATGATCTACTTTTGATTTGAAAGGCATCAAAATTAATGCAATCTTCCATAAATGAAAACTCCCTGGAACTTGCAGCTGTTGAATGAAACTGACGTCCCGTGAGTTTTACAACTGAAAATTATGAAAATTCCCAGCAATCACAGGGGAAATTAGAAGTTCCCCCAATCTGCTAATGAAAATGGTAATCTTGATATTGGCAGTGCTTGCAGCGTACTTGTTCCTCAGCCGTGTCTACAAGCTATGTCTATATTAGGATTTAGTGCAGACCAACAGGAGATTGTAGAAACAGTCAGTGTTAAGAACCCACATTATATATATTTCAAGGGGCTTTATCTTGAATGGTTACTCCTCTTGTAGATTTAACTCCCATTAGTGATAGAAGGAGGTTGTATGTGCTCATTGAATGCATCTTTTGGTTTAGTGTAATTTGAATTACAGAGCCTGAGACCTCTGCGCAACGGAAAGCACAGCACAAGAAGTACAAAGGTACAATCTGGAAACTCACTTCTATAGGGTACACTTCAGCCAAAGAAAAATGCTCATGTAGATACTCCTCAAAGAAGATGAGTGTCTTGGTTCCAGTGGGGATAGAGTTACTTGTCCCCAGGCTCTGGCAGGGACACAGGTATTCCATGCCATGTGAGCCACGTCCAGCCAGAGCTGCCAGGAGAGGGGGCGGCAAGTCGCCGCTTGGAGCGGCTGGGGCGTCCCGGGTCAGTCGGTGAGCAGTGGCACCGTAATCGTGCTTGTACATTCCTCTGTCCGTGTTATTGTTGTTGTTTTCCTGTTCCCTTTGCTGTTCTGTTAAACTGCCTTTGTTTCAGCCCATGGGTTTTGCCTTTTTCTTCCGATCGTCTCCCTACAGCCGGGGCTGGGCGAGGAGGGGGGGGGAGTGTCCTGACAAACAAAGCAAATCATCCTATTTCATCCAGAGTAGGAGTAACAATGTAAAATAAGCACACAAACAAAACAAATCCAGCTGAAGCTAAGTATTTGGGTGCAATCCAAAGCCTGCAAAAACTAAGTCAAGTCTTTCATGGACCAGGCACATTCTGCCTTTCTTCTCCTGCATCACTGAAGGATGAACAATTAATGATCAGTGGAGAATTTATGGCTTGACTATGAATCATTTTGTGCCTGGCTTGCTCTCCTGAATCATTTTTATTGTAAACTAAACTCTTCATGGATCATTGTCATTCATGAATTCTCCAGTAATACCAGTTTTGAGACTCATACCTACCCTGATAACTCACTATCTGACAAATTAGGGAACATAGAACTTTTTTTTTTTTCCCAGACCATGAATATCTGCAGAAATTATGTTCATCAGTACCTGGACTGTTTTATAAAAACTGAGTACTCATATAATATAACAAGACGATCAAGCAACCCAAGGACAACTGCAAAAAAAGACACTAATAACAGAGCCATCTTAAAGCTTCTCAGTAGTCTAAGGAAAATTGAAGTATGTGGCCCCAAAAAAGGACAAAACTCAATTCTGAGACACCATCAGATCTTATTCTTGGGTGGAACTTCCTTTGGAAGTATAGTGGGAAACCCATGGCTGTGAAACAGGGTTTGGATCCCACGGGACAGAGGAAAGAAGGAGATAGACTGGAAGGGTCACTGAGATATGGAAACGTCTATTATGTTTTGGGGGGAATTTCATACTCACCTTATCCTATAACCCTGCAGGACTTCACTCAATCCGGCTACAGTAGCTGACTCTGGACATGCCAGTGACATGGGATCATATTTATCATGCCAGTGCATGATAACTGCCATCTTCCACAGACCCCCCAGCTCTCATCCCTTCCATGGTTGCTTCCCCACCTCCCAAGACAGCAGATATGGTGGGACAGACAATCAGTCTCCTTCTCTGTCTTTTTGTCAGTGAAGGATACACCAAGACATTTCCAAGGCTGATATGGGCTCAGAGTGGAGGAACTCTGTGGCAGTCTCTTGGTAAGGTAAAAATCAGAGGTTGTCTGGGGGTCACCTCCTTTTGAAGACAGTGGGTATGCTGAGTGCACTGCTCCTTGTCTGTGTGACTGAAGGGGGAAGGACCACGGAATGGACTCAGCTTCTGTTGGCAAGACTTGTGTCCTTGTCTCTGTCTTGAAGTTCCCACCATCTGCGTGTTTCAGGCTACAGGGGCGGTGGGAGTAAAAAGAGAGAGAATTGTCTTAAGGGATGTGTAGGCCCATAAAAGCTACCTGAGCAGAAGGAATTCTGCCAGTCCAAAGATGTCCAGCTTCACTGCTTTGCGAACTTCCTTGGAAAACAGCAAGAATTCTGACTGAGTTATTTTAGTCTGAAACACAAAGTAGAGCTGGTTAGAAAAAAAACTCAGCAAAATGTCTTTCCATTTGGGATCATAGGGCCACCTAAAATGAGAAAGACGTCTTTCAAACGAAAAAAATGTTTTTAAAGCATCTGAAAAGGTCAAAATGTTCTAATCCAACCTGTTCAGAGTGGCATGTTTAATTTTCTCTCTTGAAATTAATTTTTATTGATAGTTTTTACATTACAAAGCAAAACAACAAGGTAACATTTTGATTTTTGAGAAAAGTTTTTTTTTTGTAGTTTAATGTGCCATGCCAACCCCATATTAATTGGTTTAAGAATTATAAATTAAAACAATTTTTGATACTTTTGGTTTTATCCTGTTCCAGAATAAAAAAAACTTGAGAAACACAACAAATTGAAAAATCCATCTACCACTCAGCTTTCTTGATTCCTCTGATCAATTCACTATGCTTTTTTCATCCTTTCAAGAATTTAACAAAGATTCTTTCAAAAGATTACTCACACGAGACTGAACGATGACCACGGTGTTTTTCCACTCTGGATGCTCATGCCCTTCCTCCTGCTACATCTCATAGCAGCTTGCAGTTGGACTTCTAGGATGGGAACACAAACCATGGCCATCTTCAGGGTTCTCAAATCACTGGATTCTTAATACATATCTTAGAAATATATTCCAGGTTTCCTTTATTGAAATACAAAAGTATTCGTTTTCGTTAATTTGACTGGACTGTAGATTCCATCTTCCGGCCTGTATCAGGAATAGTGTGGACAGCAGGATTAGGGAAGTGATTGTACTTGGCACTGGTGAGTGGGGTGAGCTGAACTCAAATACTGAGTTCAGTTTTGGGCCCCTCACTACAAGAAAGACATTGAGGTACTGGAGTGTGTCCAAAGGAGAGCAACAAACCTGTTGAAGGATCTAGAGCACGTGTCTTATAAGGAGCAGCTGAGGGAACTGGGTTTGTTCAGCCTGGAGAAAAGGAGGCTGAGGAGAGAACTTATCACTCTCTACAGCTACCTGAAAGGAGGCTGTAGAGAGGTGAGTGTCGGTCTCTTCTCCCAAGTAACAAGTGATAGGACAAGAACAAATGGCCTCAGGTTGCACCAGGTGAGGTTTAGGATAGATATTAGGAAAAATTCCTTCACTGAAAGGCTTATCAAGCATTGGAACAGGCTGCCCAGGGAGTTGGTGGAATCACTATCCCTGGAGGTATTTAAAAGATGGGTAATGTGGTGCTTAGAGACATGGTTTAGTGGTGATTTTGGCAGTTAATGGTTGGACTAGATCATCTAAAAGGTCCCTTCCAACCTAGACGTTTCTATGATTCTATAAAAGTGATCCTGCACTGTCCATCAGATGTACAGTATGTGGCTATGAGAACACAGATGCCCTTGGATTTTCATCTATCCACAGACACTGTCATGCATGTTGTTACTGTTGTCACACCCCATAATTTCCCAGGCAGGCAAGGCCCAGACTACAGTGGAAATGCTACATTCCTTCTTCACATCAGAATATGCAGAACCCATAAAAGGACCATCCAAATACCGTTGTTCCCTGCTGTGCAAGTGTGACAAACGTATAGACAGCTTTCTCAACAAACTGAAAGTAAGAAAGACACATTCAGCATTTGCATAAATTGCAGGGCTCTGTTGACCACAGGATTTCATGAGAAGGCATGCAGTTGTAGGCTAGAAGTGGGCATCTGGCTCTCTAGATACTACCAGCAAAAATTTCAAAGATGAGAGCTCCAGATATTAGAAATACTATGTCAATGGGTAGGATTTTACACCACTGAACTATTAAATGGGCAAGATTTTGGATGGCAGGAGCAATAAGAGAGAAGGATAATCCAGTACATAGGATGCCCAGACGGGAGCTCACACCAACAGCCAAGTTGCGACTGCATGGTCAACTATTGCCAGTTGCCACTGGCAACTGTACAGGCATCAGCTCAGCCTGTTCCAGCTGTAAGACTGTGTAACTCACCTTATAGTCTTTCATTACGGTTTTAATGACCCATAAATCATGTGTCAGAATCCTAAAGCATGCTTCACCCTAAGATTTCCTCTGTGACCTTTGACAAGCTATTTTATTTTAGCCTAACCACAGATCCCCACCTATAAAAAGTAGTCAGCACATTCCCTTTTTATAAGAAAGTTCTATGAAGGTACACACCTAACACAGCACAAGGCACTTGGAAGCCACCATATGAACAGCTGGACAAACCAGGCAAGAAAAGTAAACACAAGGCAGCTAAACCGTTTGCTAAATGTTTTGTTGCACACTAAACTTTGGTTGTTTATGAGAGTAGATGCACTGTGAATTAATAAACAGGTGATACCCTTGTAAGAATTTCAAAAATTGGTATAACTTGAGAGTTTACTTTAGGACAGACTCAAGGAGACAGAGATGCAGGCACACACACACATCCATGTATTTATTTGCACGTGCAAGTTCAGGTGCATGTGAAAAGCTCATTTTTATTTGCAGGTGCAAACTTTTTCCAGTGTGGAGGCTTACAACTCAGGAAATTTTGTGCATTTCACAAGGGTGGAAAAAAGTTTTGATTTCATGGTAAATATTTCATGAAACAAAGACCAGATGTTTGCCTTAGCTCCTGTTTTTACTCTGTCTTACTTTCCCAGCTGGAGTTATTAATTATACCTTTTATTCTCCTACTGCAGCTCTTAACTCTAAAAGATTAAATGGCTTGATTAGCACTGTTTAGCTTTTCCTAGGTGGTTTATTGAATGTCACATTTAACATTCTGGCACCTCACAGATGAAGCTAAATTCTTGCATGCTTGAAGAAATATGACTATTTTTTTCCCAGAGAGCAAGAGAAGGGCATTTGTTACATATTTATGAATACATCACATCAGACATTTCTATTTATTCTTTAACGCACTCTCACAAACACACAGCCTGTCCTAGGCTGTATGTTATTTATAAATGTTGATACTTAGTTCTTCTGGAAATGCCTCCTGGAAATTTTTTCATAAAAACAGTGACTGGGAGGGTTACAGAGATTTGTTGAAACCTTGGAGTTAACAGAATATTCTCACATGATTTTTCTAACTCTTCAGCCTTCTCGGACACATATAGAAAAGAATGCAATGAAGTACACAGTTCTTCAGTGGATAAAGAGCACTTCTTCATCCTGGTGCAGCTTATAAAGCGGTACCTGTGCTCGTGAGACAGAGTCAATAATTCACCATGAGAGACCTTTGATGCCACTCCATTAGTGACTGGCTAAGATAGCTCCAAGAATCGTGCTTTAAAATTACCTAACACACAAATCCTAAAGCTCTCTACTCAACTGAATCTTGAGCCAACCATCAGATGATGGCCATCCCAATGTTTGCATTGGACCAGTATCTAAAGCCAGAAGGCTGGTGTGAGATTCCTGTGAAATAAAAAGGAGCCTTAGCCTTAGCACACAGGCTGTGAGTTAAAGTGCTTGCAAACAGCTTTCTCTCTTCTTCCTCCTATTCTTAAAGTCTAATACGGGTAGCTACTTAGCTAGCTGAAAGTGCTTTCAAAAAAACATCATTTTGGATCAGTCAAATCCATGTTCTTCAACATCTTTCAGATTCTAGTGTTCTAAGGACTTTTTAAAAAATATTATAAGATTTCTTTTCATGTGCTTTTCACATCCAAGAAAATACAAAGATGACTGACCAGCCAATTAGTCTGAAGAAAGACTAAAGAGATTATATAAGTCCAACTGTTAATAGTAGAATGCAACAAGAGGTAAAGTTTGAATTCGGATTTCACTCTATGACAAGACAGAGGTCCTACGTAACCACTGAAAGATATTCCTGTGCAGATGGAGTTGATGTGAGGTCAGTTTGGTCAAAGGCTGTGCCGCCATCCAGCGAGACCTGGACAGGCTAGAGAGCTAGGTGGAGAGAAACCTTCTGAAATTCAAGAAGGGCAAGTGTAGGGTGCTGCCCCTGGGGAGGAATAACCCCACGTACCAGTAAAGGTTAGGGGCTGAGCCACTGGAGAGCAGCTGTGTGGCAAGAGGCCTGGGGGTCCTGGTGGACAACAGGATGACCATGAGGCAGCAATGTGCCCTCGTGGCCAAGAAGGCCAATGGCATGCTGGGGTGCATGCAGAAGAGTGTGGCAAGCAGATGGAGGGAGGTGATCCTCCCCCTCTACTCTGCCCTGGTGAGGCTGCATCTGGAGTAGTGTGTCCAGTTCTGGGCTCCCCGGTTGAAGAAGGACAGGGAACTGCTGGAAAAAGTGCAGCAAAGGGCTACGAAGATGATGAGGAGCCTGGAACACCTCTCTTATGAAGAAAGGCTGAGGGATTTGGGTATTTTCAGTCTGGAAAAAAGAGGACTGAGGGGAGATCTTTTCAATGCTTATAAATACTTCAAGGGTGGTTGTCAGGAGGATGGGGCCAGGCTCTTTTCAATGGTGCCCAGTGAGAGGACAAGGGGTAACGGGCACAGACTTGAACGCAGGAAGTTCCATCTAAAGATGAGGAGGAACTTCTTTACCCTGAGGGTGGCAGAGCACTGGAAAAGGATGCCCAGGGAGGTGGTGGAGTCTCCTTCTCTGGAGACAATCAAAACCCGCTTGGACGTGTTCCTGTGCAACCTGCTCTAAGTGAACTTGCTCTGTCAGGGGGGTTGATCTCCAGAGGTCCCTTCCAACCCCTATCATTCTGTGATTCTGCGATTTTTGTAATCATATACTTGAATTCAGAGGTACCTGGTCTTAAAAAAACAGATCTTGTATTTCTTCCAATCTGCATTCACGTACACATATAAATGCCCACAGAGCAGGGGCTGCATCTGCATCGCAACAGAGCACAGGGGTGAGGGCACTGCATGGAGCTTGCCGGCTGGAGGAGCTCAAACTACAAAGCTGGGAGCAGCAAGGTCAAACTCTGGGTAAATTAGACAGAGACCCCCATGCATTCTTTGCACCATATGCCAAGCATCCTCCACACTGGGCACAGGGCAATAGCAACATACTATGTTTACACACATATGCCAGGAGGTCTGGCCATTGGCACAAGTGCAGAAACAATTATTATTCAGAGAAGTTTCTAAACCTTAAATGATTTTTATTTGTCACAGATTACCCCCTCACCCCACTCCCCCCTGTGGTCTCTCACTCTGGTTGGTTTCCCATTCCATTTAATTCCAAGTGCCCTCCCAAGCCCCGAACAAACAAAACCAGATGTGGGACTGAAATGCTATTTTGTGTCATTGCAGCAGCCCTTTGTTTTGCCTTGTTTGTTTAGCTCTAGTTTGTAAGAACTTTGGGGCAGAGGCTCTCAATTGCTCTTTGTTTACATCTCATCTGCAAAAGGGCCTCCTCCTTCTTTGTGGGCTCTTGCACTCTACCACAATAAAGATGACTATTAATAATATGACCTTCAGCTAGCTGGAATGTATTCAGCAATTTAAGGCATTGACATTGGAGAAATCCTTATGAATGCCTGAGATCATATAACCCTTCCATTTGTTTTCAGGCCTATCTCCAAGCTGTGGTTAAGTAGCTATCATTTCTAACATTTGCATTCCTCTTACCCCATAGTGTGTGGGGGGGATGGTACTATCATAATTATACCACATTCTTCTGGGTTCCATAACGAGCTATTATTTTGCTAATGGAATATTCAAGCAGTCTGCAGTAATTTATCAAATAGTCCCAAGTCCCATTTTCTCTGTGTGAATCTTTTTGTTCACAGGTAAATTGATGTGTGGGGGGTTATCAAGGCTTTTTTGTAATTCAAATTAACCATTCCACCCCCCTTCTGAAAAAAGATCGTTAGACACAGAATGTTATTTTTTTTTTCTAATGATGTTTAGAATTAGAATTGTGCAGCCTTCCTGTGAGTGGCAATTTCTGCATTTTAATTCATTCTTACCATGTTTTTGCATTTTAACGCCTAATTTTGAAAATTTGCCTAAACTAAAAGGGAGCAAAATGTAATTCCATTTCTCCTTACAACTATTGTCTGCTCCACTGTCAGATTAAACTGCCAGCAGTGTGGAGTGCCATTGAATTGGAGATGAGAGAGAAAAAGCACCACCCTCTCGGTTTATTTTACTTACAGTAAAAAAAGCCAAAACCCAAGATCTGGATGTATACACAGACCACACTGAACACATACAAACACACATCTCTTCCACTGTGCATTTGTCTGCGTATGAGGAAGAAGGAAGGAGCGTGCCTGCGTGCATGTGTGTGCGCATGTGTGTGCACATGGGTGTGCATGCAGGGTAGGAGGGCGAACTGGTACCTAATAAAAGAACAGTTAAGTGCAAATGTGAAACGATCTGTGAAAGACAAGATTTCTTCCTTTCTCCAAAACTGTCACTGTTACAGTTCCTCACTTACCTCCTAGCTCCAGTTAAGAAATTAATAGCTGGCCATGTCAGAGGAGAGTTTTGGCAGAGAATCACAGAATGGCTGCGGTGAGAAGAGACCTCTGGAGATCGTCTAGTCCAACCACCTGCTTTGAGCAAGATCACAGTTGACACAAAACAGGGTTCGTACACCTGATGGTTGTCAGCAAGAACAGGTTGCTTGGGACATTGTCTGGTTGTGAATATCATCATGGATGGAGATTTCACAACCTTTCTGGGCAACGTGTTCCAAAGTTTGACCATCCTCACTGTTAAAAAAAAAGGGGTTTTTTTTATGTTCGAATGGAATTTCCTTTACTTCAGTTTGTGCCCATTGCCTCTCTTCTTGTCACTGGGCACCTCTATGAAAAGTCTGTCTGCATTTCTTTAGTCCACCCAACCAGGTATTTATACACATTGATTAAGATCTCCCAGAGCCTTCTCTCCTCTAAGCTGAACAGTCCCAGCTCTCAGCCTCTCCTCCTATGTCAGATGCTGCAAGCCCTTAATCACATTTGTGGCATTTCACTGGACCCACTGCAATGTGCCCATGTCTCTCTTGCACTGAGGAGCCCAGCTCTGGACCAAGCATTCATCAGGGCCAAATAGAGGGCAAGGATCACCTCACTTGACCTGCTGGAAATGCTCTTCCCAGCGCAGTCCAGGACGCTTTTGGCTTTCTTTGCTGCAAGAGCACATTGCTGGCTCATGGTAAACTTGGTGCCTTCCAAGACCCCCAGGCCTTTTTTGGCCAGGCTGATTTCCAGTCGCTTGGTCCCAGCCTGGCCTGGTGCATGGGGTTATTCCTCCCCAGGGGCAGGACTTGATATTTTCCCTTCTTGAACTTCATGAGGTTCCTGTCACCCCTTTCTCTAGCCTGTTTACGTCCCTCTGCATGACAGCACTACCATCAGGTGTATCAGCCACTCCTCCCATTTTTTTGCCTTCTGCAACCTTGCTGAGGCTATGCTCTGTCCCATCATCCAGGTCATGAATGAAGATATGAAATACTGATTGCAAGATTGATTTCTGGGACAAAGCACTAGTTGACTGGCCTCCAGCTGAACTGTGTCACTGGTCACAAACCTCTGAACTCATCAGTTCAAGCAGTTTTCAACCCACCTCACAGTCCACTTCCTTAATTTTCCTTACTTCATAGTCTGTACTTCCTTGATTTTGTATAGAGATTTTAGGGCAAGCATTATTGCATGTTACAGAGAAAATGAAAATAAAAAATCCATATGGAGAGATTATTGCCTTCATCTGCCTCTCTATACGTTCTGTTCATCTCATCTTCTAAGATCCTGTTCTTCACCACAAATACAATAAGTGGGGTCACATGGCTTTTCTGGGGATCTGCCTCTGTCAAGTACACTGCGCAGGCAGCGCTATGATTTTTCAAACCACAGAGTTAATTTTCCTTTGCATTTCAACACCATATACTGCCATGGGGTCGCATTCCACTTAGGATGTCTGAGTACAAGAACCTGTTTCCTCCCACTCTTACAGAAAAACCAGCTCCCACTCATTTATTGTGGAGCGGGAAACAGAATCAGCTAATAAACAGTTTTGACATTCAGTCCATGAGGCATGAAACTGGAAAATCTACCAACCATAATGTTTTTCATCCCTGGCCTGTTATTTTGGGCCAAAATTATATCCTGTAGCCAAGCTTTCCTCCCAGTGAAGATTTATATTAAAACTGACACGTTACTGAGGGAGAGGGGGAGGTACAGTTTTGTTTGTGACTAGCTGGCTTTTTCTAATGAAAACTGACAACAGTTTTCTGGGAACAGAACAGTCACAAAGAATTTCTGATTTGCTGCAGTTAGATTAACTTTCTATAGCATTAGCTCAGGCAGATACTGAGCCAGGTATCGTCTGAATGTGCTGATCTGTTCTAGTATCTTTATTAAAAGCTGTGTTAACTTCTTAAGCGCTCTGCTTATTGAAATACATGTGAATCAAAACAACGAAAGGACTTGAGCCCCACCGATTACCACCCAGCCAGTCTCTCCAGCCTTCAGTTCATGCCGTCCGAATAAACTCGTTTCCTCCCTCACCTGCTGGATAAACACTGCACACAGGGTAGCGTGAGCTCCTCCTCGCTGTGCGCAGCGCAGCGCTGACGTCTGGTCTTCCATTCCAAGAACTCACATCAGATTCTGCATCCCTCAGATGTATGCGTGCCTACCACAAAGTATCTCACAGAGCGGTCTTGCAGATGGGGAATCCTGGCAGTACAGCATGAAAAAAAAGCAGGTCAGATAGATACTCATTTTTACCCAAATTATCCAAATGGTATTAACCATGCTGTTACTGGCGGAAGGAACTGGGGAGGTGGGCAGGAATTTGCAGCTGAGCTAGGAATTCCTACCAGAAGTATAGCCAAGAAGGCAATGTGTAATGTGGAAATTCTAACACTGAAGCAACACTCTGCTACAAACAAGTGAGCGAATATCTTGCAACTCCCTGCGTGCAGGCATTTTTTTAATTTCCATCTTAGAACATATGTTAGATCTTACGCTATTGTAACACATTTTCTTTGAACCATATCTCTCACATTTATAAATACGTCATCTGAAGTGGTGAAATGCCAGAAGGCTGCTCTATTGCCACATCATTCATTGGACATAAATACTCTGATGTTGAGCGTCACTAGCTTAATGGAGGAAAGTTGTGCAATAGAAACATTTGGTTCGTAAATAAATACGGGATAAATGTCTTTGAATGCTGCCTCCTGCTGATAGCAGCTTAAGTTAAAAGTAAGCTTAGCTCTCTCTCTTTCCTGTAGATTCATGGCATTACGCTTAAACCAGAATTCACTTGCTTGCGTAGCCCATCTTCTAGGGCAAAGGTTGCCACTACCGAGAACTTGCAGTCTTTGCTTCAGACAAAAATCTGAACAGGTCGTTTGTTGAGGGTTTCCCCCTGGGTTTGTATTTGCTTATTTGGAAGCATGAGGTTTGGTACCGGTTTTGCTGGAGCAGAGGGGTAAAGCAGTGAAACAAGACTAAAGGCCTGTCTTTTGAAACTGGAGAAACTTAAGAACAGAGGTATGCTTTGTGCACCACAGTAACACCTGTACGAATACAGTATCTTGCCACTTTTTTAAAAAGCTACACAAGCCACTATCTACTCTATATCTAAAAAGTTACCTTTAATTTATGATTCCTGTAGATGAAGACAGATTTACAGTACATATTTTGCTGGCAAAGACCAGTTGGTCAAAGGTTTCTCCTCTTCATACTGTTACCAACAAAACTGTACAAGAAAAAAGGTTATATGAAGATATGCTATTAAAAGCACGCGTTGGCTAGCACAACTGCATATGCTCAGGGGAATGCTGGGGCAGCTTGAAAAAGTTTTGGTAGTGCTGCAGCTTTGCCTGTGTAAAAGCACTGCAAATGTGAAGGCATTTGCCACCATAACATACTGATACGACTGTTCAGACCTAGTACAGATTTGTCCTGAAACAGAACTACACACAAGTGCAGCTTAGCAAGACAGGAAGCTATTAGATACATACAGGAGACATTTGGTGATTCATGGGTGCACAAAGTCTACCCCAGCACTTACCAGGAAGGATCTTTGCAACACGGAAATCTGTGCACTGAAAATGATGCAAGCTCATTTTGCAACAGGCTGATGAACAAGACAGCAGAAAGCAGCAGCTTCCAGCTCTACCAGATAAAACTGAAACAGAGCAGGCTGCTTAGAACTGAGCATCCCATTGCTAATCCTGTGAACCAGTCCACTATTTATTTGTAGCATGACAAAATGGAACAAGGGCTTTGGGGGAGGGGGATGAGGGAAGATGATAACTCCATCAGCAATACAATTCTCTTTTCAATACTAGTTTATGTTACTGCAAGAGCAAATCAGGGCGCACTATGTGCTGTTTTATGATACTGCTGTTTCAGCTGACTAGGATCCTGCTTTTCAGCTCATTTGGTCAGTTCACGTTGTCCAGGGATTAATCCTATCCATTTTGCTTCAACCCTAAACAGTAAAAGGGTGCATAGTCACACACGGAGGAAGGGTGGTCCAACAGTAGGGGCACTTTCCCTCGGAGACTAAGATTACAGTTCCTGTTTTGCCACTGACTTCTGGTCTCAGAGAGATCACATTAAGTGGGTCTGGGTGAGCGCAGGGAGAATAAAACTTCCTCCCTTTACCAGGGGGAGGAAAGGAAGAGGGAAAATCTGTCAGCTGCTCATACATACAGATAGGTTAAACTGCTAAAGATACACTGCCAACTTAGTGTGTAAACAATCATATTTCAATCATAGACGTTTGGGGCCGAACCCAATACTCTGCACTTCTGCCATGGCTGACACAGTGGCACTCTGATCTCACTTGTCTTGTTCTGCCCCAGAATATATTATTATTATTTTTTCTGTAACAGCAGACATTTTTTTTTGAGGCAAAAAGAGTTCTGCTTCCCAGAAGCACTTCATATATACAATGAAATACACAGGAGAGCTGACACTCAGCTACAATGCTGTCTTTTCACCAGATATTTTTTTGCAATTGCATGTCCAAAAGAAAATTTTCCAAAATAACAACACTTCTGCATTGCTGTTCTATGGAATTCAAAGCCTCCCTGCCATTTTCCAGGAGATTTTCCCAGTTCAGCAGATTCAGTCAAGAGTTACTCTTCCTATCTTCCTTGCTGATGTAAAGTGATTTCACTAGTTGATGTGGAAAGGCAGGCTGAAGCTGCTTGTCCTCCTAATACCAGTGCTGAGACACATAATTTTTGATGATGATCTACTTCGTCTTTTAAAACCAATTGGCAGTAAAATACAATCAGAAAGTCCTTCTTCTCTGAGTACGAGTGGAGACCCTAAAGACTGAAAACAGTGCATTTTATACTCATTCAGGAGCTTTTGTGATTAGGAGACCACACACTGATACTTTTGCTAAATTTTGCTCTGCCTCATTGCTCAAGAAAAGACATAAATGCTACCTTCTAAGCAGAAAGGGGAAGGAAGGGCCGGGGGGACGGGGAGGAGGGGGGTAGAGAGAATCTCAGTCCCTTGAATGGCAGAAGCTTCACTAGCACTTCCACAAAGATCTGCTGCACAAGCAAACACACTTGGCTTCTGTGACGAGGGGGGGTGTCAACAGGGGAGGCAATTCCTTTCTGAAGAGAGGCATATCGCTCCAATCTTTTTTCAGAGGCAGGATCCTGCAACGCTCAGAGGCTGTTTCCATGGCCTATTCGTGCAGAAAACAGGAGTTCTCTTGTTTCCTGTGAGAGATGATGGGCCAAGATGACAATCCTCACTAAAACCTACCCAGTTCAAAGTAACATTCCCCTGCCCTAATCTCTTGAGGTTGCCATGGTCTGGTTAATGTGAAACTCAACAGAAAACACACACGGTACTGAGAAGAATTTAAACACATGCATGTATGCACAGTAACCACAGTTAATGTCGAGGTCTTCCACAAGGTTACCATCCCCTCAGCAGTAGGGTGGGACAGTGGAATTTTTAGCTGGTCCCAGGAACAAGAGTTCACATTGCTATTTTACATTTGACATCCTAGTAAGCTCAGGAAAGGAGAAAACTTTCAGCTTGCCCTTGATCCTGACAAAGAGTTTATATGAGCCCCACCACCGCAGCTGTTTCAAACTGAGAAATCTCAATTTTGCTGAAAATCCTTTCCTGCCCTCTTGCCTTCAAAATCCATATGTCGTAGTGAGTTATTTCATTAAGTACTCCTCATGCTCTGTACACAGCTCGTCTTTGAGGACAACCTTTAGATATACCTGCTGTCTGCAGTGCTGCTAGTGAAAGGACACCTGGTGTTTTGTAATGGGGATATGCCATGTGGGCTCTTCCCTAGTCTTCTTCATAAATATATATTACAATTGCTCCCGTTACTAAGGAAAAGAAAATTGTCTTTTAGTCCTTAGTGAGACATATTTGCTCCCTTCCCCCTTTCATTCCCAAGCTGACCTCTCTCCTACAGGCAAACATGAAGACAACCTTAAGTGACAATGAGACAAATTTCATTTTGTTGTGAACTGCTTTTTCAATTATTTTTCTCCTCTCTATTTCTCCTGGCTGACCTGGACCAGGCTGTTACTCTGACAGGGGTCCCTAACCTCCAGATTAAAATATGCAAATTGTTATCTTTCCTTCCACTTAGACCTGTGTCAGATACATTGTAATTATGAGGAAATGTTTGATTTGGATTTATTTGAAAGAATATAGTTACTTACTTTTGTCATCTTCCTTAATAAAATAAACCCAATTTGACATGATGTAATCAATGTTCAAGTACAATATAGATCACAGAGAATTTTATATTTACTAAGGCAGCTGCTGTTAAAAAAATCAAACAACTTCTGAAAATCTCTAGCACCCGCTACCTTCTACTTTCCACCCACCACCTTTAAATTAACATTAAATAAGTTATACTAAAACAATGGAAAGAAAATCAGGTGCAACGCATCAAGTTTTGCACTTCTTCCAAATAGTTTACACTTGAAGTCTTCAGATTGATATTAATGATCATTGTTTTAAGATTTTACAAAGAAATTTCCAAAGTCCATGGATATATTCCAGTTTTCAATCACTGTAAAGCAAACTTTGGCTGATATTTTTAAATTAAAAAATTATACTACGCAAAGAATGTCTCTGTGCAGAGACTATTTTTCCCCCTTCTTTCTAATTCCTCTTGTTTTTTAAGTAATTTTAAAAAACCCCATTCAGTAGTATCATCGTTAACGATGATGACATAACAGAGGTCTCTAGGTACATAGAGATTTAAAAATACAGAGTGTTGAAGGAGAACTGTACATGGTCGAAGCAAATTCTTTCCAGATTTTCAAGGGAAATTTGAAGACATGTAGCCAAAAAAAAAAAAAAAAAAAAAAAAAATCAAGACTATTTCCATAGGCATGAATCACTTTGTGTCCCAGATACTGTTACAGGGTAACATAATAGCTGAAAAGCTGGAATTCCGTAAATGCAGTCCTACATAATTGATCCAATTTTACTAACATATGACCTGGAGGGTACACTGCTTGAAACAAAATGCATGTGTTAGTGGGGACCTGAGTAAGAGAAAATATAGGTTGTTAGAAGTCATGGTAATCTTGCCCAAATACCTGGGGAATTCTGCATTTGCAAAAAGGTTCACTTCTAGCCTGTTACATCTTGTCAGCACCTACCTAATAAAATAGTCGTATGAAAAATATTAATATCTTCATAGGCTTTCCTGATATTTCATTTCACCTGCTTGTACATCTACAAATGGAGAAGTTTTCTGAAATTTTGTAATATGGTAATTTTGGCAAGATATCATTAAGTGCTTCTAACCTTGCTCTAATGCACTGTAAAGACCATTTCAAGCAGGTGAGCTACAGCGTGCTGAGAAATTGTTCCTGCTGATGACTGCATGTTACCACCCTTCCAGCTGTGAGGTGCGCCCGCACCACTGGGCCAAACCAACGATAAGTAAAAATGCTGCAATGGCATGTCGCCAGCTCCTTTCCTTAGACTCTGAATGTGCCCATTGTACCAGCTTTTTCACTTAAGAAATACAAACATTCAGCAGAAGGTGCAATAATTGCTTAAACCACAGTGACTTAGTTGGTTGCAATTGTCTAACAAAAAATTGTCTGACGCAGAAAGAGATTCATGTGATTTCAGTGGGTTTGGAGGTGAATAAGATACAGCCCAGTAATTATGCCTCTATGAAGGGATTCGGGTCTCTGTGACAGACTCTCTGTCCAACTGTAAGTACGTCACATCGGGCCACATACACAAAATTTACATTTGCAAGGAAAAAAACCCAATGTAAGCCCAATGTGGTACTTAAGCATGAATAAGCAGTCCAGCTGAACACTTGAGAGGCTGCAGACTTTTGCTCTGTAGCCACCGAAGTAAATCACATAACTTTGTGCGTGCCCACAGGCCATTCTGGCCAAGCTGCAAATCTTGGCCATCTCCTCCCCATGCCTGGGACTTCACCAATTAGTCTCATGCTATGGCTGTCTTTATGTACAAAAGAGCATTTTAATTTGTAACTCTCATTTTTATCCGGAAGGTGAAACTAATTACTCAGTTGTTGTTAGAGGAAGAAAAAAGTGAATCAGGGGTTCACACTCAAAGCAGCAAATTGAATAGTTCAGTCAAAAAAGCTGTTTCAGTCTGAAAATCCCAGTTTCATCAATGTGCCTGGCTTAACACCACCCCACCACCCCCCCCCCACCACCCCCCGAAAATGTCTAAATCTGAAAAAATATGAACACCTCTATCCTCAGTGTTTCTTTCTGGCTTAAGCAGCCTCTCCATGCCAGGTCTGGACACATAACATACTCACTCTTCACTATATAAGGAATCTTGATGTGTGGATTACTATATGTATTTGTGAACAGGGTATCCCAAGTCTTTAGCCATCATGGGCGTTGCTCCCTGAAACACTCCTGTATGCCCACAAGCCACATCCATGCGTGTAACACATACCTTCAATATCGCCCTACAGAAACATTTTGGTAACCGGCAGCAACAAATCCCTCCCAGTTTTTTCAGAATCTTTGAATAGAAAAAAGCTACACATGCAAATAATAATGATGTTGTGAGGCCAGGAGGGACCCTATGATGCCCGAAAGAGAGACAGAACAAAATGCTACCTAGCTCTTCAGGGAGTTACCCCCAAACAGGGTGCGCACAACCCAGTCTGTGCCACATGGCTTTTGTTTTTATTGAGTAGCTTGGGCACAATCTCAGTGATCTTCTTTGTTCTCCTTCCCTTCAATCCTCGCTCTCTCCTCCGCGACCTTCTGGGGAGGCTGGCATTCCTTCCACGAGTGATCCGTGTCAGATAACATCAGCTCTTTCTGCAGCATGGCCACCTGCCCAGCTGAACCAATCCAGGACCTAGTAATTTAATGTATCTTAGCAAACAGTCAACAGATTGTAAGAATTATTCATTAAAACCTATAAGGATTACAGTCACAGTGGTAAGGTAAAGAAAAAAGATTTAGTATCCTGTTACCAATCCCTCAGCTTGCTAATTCATAGAAATAATACTGCCTGGGATTTCTTATTAACTACAGCACTTCAATTTAAAATCCCTCCTAAAGGCCTGGAAGACCAATTTTAGAGAAAATTCCAATTTAAACTTGGTTACAATTTACTTGTTAGATTAATCTTGCAAACTTTTAATGGGTATATTAATTAGACAGCATTAATAACTCCAGTATCAGCCATGAATTTCTGTTGTCCCTTAAACTAAATATGATTAACTTCACTCTTTCTCAAGGGCATAATTTTGCAAAAATTAGCAAGCACGCAAGTATAAGCTATTATAGTATTAAAAGTGTCATTTTGTTTATGATTGCATGTGCAGGGCCAGATCAGCCAAAGAATGACCCAGAAGCTCATGCATTTTTACACCAATATCCTTGTGGGGTTAAAGACAGCAATCAAATGGAAAATGGCTTAAAATGCCAAGTTTTCAGCTACGTTTCCTATATTTAAGGCAATTTACCTGAAAGAGAACTAGCTCACCTCAAACGGATCTTTTTTAAACATAACAGTGAGCCTTGAGATACTGCAAAAGTCCTACTGATGCTCAAATCTCAAATACAAAGGTTTACAAAGTACACAGTCCCTGTTGTGCAGAATGCAATTGTAAAAAATGCCATTAAAGGTTTCCCTTCATTCCTATAACTTCAGCCATTCAATTAATCTTTAGACTTAAGGTGTCCTCAAGACCCTGTAAAACAGAAAACTACACTGATCCTAGCATTTTTGTCAGAATTTTGCCTTGCTGCTTCATTGAGTCTCTCTTGCTATTATTCCAGCAGTCGGCAAACTAAGTGTGTGCTGCACACAGCAGGACAACCCTCCAGCAAGCCAGCATAGCTCTGAGGTAGTAGCTACTCAGCCACATGCATTTCTTAGCAGTTCCCATCTCTCACTCTCTCCAAACAGTACTACCAAATAGGTTCATGACTCCTGTCTGCTCTTGAAATACTTACATGTTCTCCATGATCTAGCTCAGGTTTGGTACATGCTTCATTTCCCAAAGACTTACATTACAAGCACACTGTAATCCCAGATGCCCCTTTTTTCATGGCATTAGACATTCTGGGCCCAGTTCTTCTTTCACTTGTCCTGACAGAACCTCTTTACGTTTCAAGAAGTTCAGGGATTTATGGAAAGTAGGTCAGAAAACTGCAAAATACAACATTCCCAGTGCGTGAGGCTATTATGGAGGCTCGTACTCATTCAAAGGATGGTAACTCACTTGTTGCCTTTCCTGCCAGCTCATTCCCCACAATTCAGGGAGGATCCTCTCTTTCGCACACAAGGGTTGTTCAGTCCATGATATTGCATTAAATCCTATGCAATCAGATTTAGAGCTAAATATTCAGGCCCATCTGAGAGAGAATTGCCACAACCCCATGCATCTTCTCAATTGTTTACACTCCTGTCTGCTCCTTCCATATGACCTAACAGTCCCCAGTGCTTAATCAAATAAAGGTGAACACAACAAAGCATTCACTACTCCCCGCCTGTACAGGACAGATGATGAATCAAACTTCCGTCACACAACCACTCCCAAAGGGAGAAGTCATCGGGTGATCAATTGGTGCTTCCTCAAACGGACCCCTTGTCCTCCCAGCTCCAACTCTTCTGATTGTTTTCTGTTAAATATCTGAGACAAAGAACTGCTGACCTCAACTTTGAAACTTCAACTTTCAGCATCCATCAACAGTAAATAATGGATAAGCCCTTGACAATACATTTCCATGCTATATCAATTTTTCTTCAGCTGGTGTATCAAGTCACAAGGATGGAACTCTGTCCCCATAGACCATAGAGGTCTTTGAAGTTCCTTTAAACTGAGAGCAATCCAGAACTTTATGCACTTAAATCATCTTCCCACTGGTAGGGACACCAGACAGTTGACAGCCAATGTCTGGGACCATTTATATAATTTTAGGCAACCCACAGCACAGCTTTCAAGCTTTTAGAAAATTAATTAATTCAGGGTAATATAGTAAACTCAGAGCTGAGAAAGGAGCCATCGTATTTGTGGAGTGTGTTATGACTTCATATTGTATTCATATGGTGAGGAAAACTATATTGCATGGCTTTTTTATTACATTCATTTTCTTGAGAAAATGTTACCGGGGCATCAGTGGGCAGAAGCTAGAGCTAATTTTGGATGAGGCAACATATAAAGCAAATTCCTTCATACAAAATAAATTAGTGAAAAACTAGTGTAGCTATTTAAATATTTAAGTCTGGGATTCAAGTGTGAGGCGAACCGGGGGAAAGAGATGTCTACATTTTTCTATGTTAAAACTTTTTTTGTTGTAGGTAATTTTTGTATTGCAGTTTCATCTAGTGACATCCAGATGATTCATCATTTTAAAAAGAAATAATGAATCTTCAAAATCAAGACCCTTCCCTGTTGAGCTCAGTAACATGGGAGAGCGGGGGATACTTCCTTGCCTTTTCCCACAGTGCAGAGCTTCATGTTTTTAGCAAGTTCTCATTTTCTAAGCACCAAAAAACAATCTCCTTGGCAGCTTTCCTTCCTGGTGTGAACCTTGTTTTCAGCAGGCAAATGTTTGTCCAGCCAGGATTCACTTATTTCTTATGCTAATACTGAACCTCTACAAGCTGACAACAGGGAGCTTTTTTTTTGTATCTATCTGTTACATTTTGGGGAAACGTAGCCTAGTTTCATGCACCAGGGCCTCAGGCTTGCTTATATTAGTTTACATCATGGAGGAACTTGGCCTAGTAATTCACCATGTTGGCTCATCATTGCTAAACTATAAACGGATATCTCCTCTTTGGCTGAGTGCCCAGGCAGCTTTCTTTTAAATTCTTAATCCCACTTAAACAACATGTTCTTAATAGAAACAAGTGGTGGTTTCCATACAGTATCTAAGTAACTAAATAAAGCACAGCTACCACCAATTACCTTCCCTCCAGCATGACTCGCCAAAATGCTGAAGACTAAAGACTATCTGACACTTCTGTTCCTGAGGCTGCTACTCCTGCTTTTTCCAGTGAGCTCTTCAGCTTTCTCCCTCAGTCATATTCTGCACCACCCGTCTTGGTGCAATGAGCTTAGGTCGGCCTCAACTAACCACATTAATCCCACCATTGCATGTACCCTAATCCATTTATGACTTTTGAGCATCTCGGAGCCTTCCATACGTCTCCCCCAATATTTAGTTTTACTCTATAGGTCCTAGACTGCTCATCTACTTTCTGGGCAGGTCTTATTCTCCTTTTTATGGCTACAGAGTCCCGTTGTCATGATAACATTTATCCTCACGGATATTCCCCTTCTGTCTGCTGTGTTTTCATTAAAAACCCAATCTGATCTGGTGCAACTAAAAATGTTTTGTACCAGGGAAAAACAAGTAATATATCAGACAAAGTATGTAGCTAGCAAGGACGAACACAAAAGAAGGGTTCAGTTCTGCAGTGGATAACTATATGCATCAAAGAGGCTGAACAACACTTGATGAGAGAAGCCAAAGTATCCCCATTATAAAAGAAATACAATCCTCTTGTCACAAATACACCTCCTGCCAGCTTGTTCTTTCACTAATAAAATACATAAATATATAACTGCATTTCTGATCTATAAAAAAAACCCAAACCCTCTTATCCATATACTTTGTAGGCAATAAAATGTGGGCCCATGTTTCTCCGTCTATTTTAAGACTTCCTAATGTAGTTCAGACGTGGAAGCTGGGGGGAAAGAACACACGTATCAGAAACTTTCATTCTTCTCCATAGTACAGCTTTTAGCCACATTTGTTACGATGTCCTAATTTGTTTAAAACTAAATATTTATTTGTATATTTGAACAACGTGGTAAGCCTTGATCATGGTTGCACTGGTGACTTTATGTGGCTACAGCTAGCCAGTACCCCAACTGCAAGTCAAGAGAGCCTGATTTGGGACACTAATCTTCTTCAGAAAGAATAACCCATCTTTAAACTTATGAATAAGCTCCATTTGTTTCCAGGGTTAATGGATTGTGTAAATACACATCCATGAGTGATTTCTTTAATCAGGGCCTTGTCTTCTTTAGAGAGAGGCCCTGAAGCATTCACATGCAACCAGTTTGTTTCTTTTTTCTCTCGGCTGTGAACGTGAAGGACATCCAGGACTTCTGGCCAAGCACTGCTGGTGTGACCTAGGACACTCTGCACGAACACAACAGGGAACAAGGCAGGTTCACTACACTGGGAAACTGCAAAAGCGCTACTGGAGGGGTACAACCCAAACTTTTTCTATATCTCCTAGTCCAAACAGATTGTCAGAAGCCGATCACCAACCCATAGATATGTTTTTAACAAGAACTCTTCTTCCAGTTCCAGCAGAGTACCCACTCGTTCCCTTCTTTGTTACACTAGTAACTTACATTATAAGTTGTTTTAAATAATGCAGTTACTTATCTAGTTGCCTGCACAGAAATAATAAAGAAAAACCTTCAGAGATGTGACTAGCTCTAAAGGTCATGTTAAAGTTGGGAGAAAACAGAGAGGAGACTTTTACCAGAATGTGGGAGAATATGTGTATACGAAGGCTGCAAATATTTCAGTTGAGTGGATTTTATTTTGCATTCTATCTGGTTTCACTTATATCATAATTGAAGGGAAATGGTGAGAGAAAATAAAGCACTTTCCCATGCTGTGTCTAAAGCTTTTTTCATGATTAAATGTCATCATGTCTCAAGAGTACCAAAAATAGTGGTGAAGGCCATCTTAATTTTGTAAAACAAATATGCATGAGAACTGGTTGTAGCTGGGCACAGTTTTGAACTAGAGCAGGTCTGCCATCAGTGTAAGTTTTATTGTGACGTACCTGGTAGGGTTTGCATTAGGATCGTCAAGAGAAAAACAGTATAAGATTTTTAAATCCATCTGAAACACCCCCTCCCTGTGGAAGACTGGCCACATCACTTGTTATTATCACAAGTGAAAATGCCACTAGAGGCATAACAGTAACTTACCCTCCGAGAACAGAGCCAATCTCTGCTCTCACTCCAACAGATGTACCTTTCATTTACAAGTGAAAACGGAGTTGGCCCTTAACAGAAAAAGAAAGGAAGGCCAAAAAAGTTCAGAGAAGAGCAAGCAGCTAAGCAAAGCACAAAAGGGAAAAGTAGGCCACAGAAAAATTTGTCTCACTTTTTCTCCAACCGATGATGTCTAGTAAGGAAGTTTCTCCCATTCCTACTGACTTGGCTCCGATTGAATTAAGAACCTGTCCCTATATATTAAAACATTTCATTCCTGTCCTATGTGACTCACTGTCCAGTCATCAAGTATATACATCAATGTATGTATTTATACCTCATGTATATATCCATACATCAGTCCCAATCTAAGCAGGCAGCTTTAATTGGTCAATTTCCATGTATTTTACTGTGACATTTCTATGTTCCTTATAACTTGTTTCTGGACATTTCAGTTGCTTGCAATCTAGTTTCTTCACTAGGCTTTCAAAAATCGGCCAACAGACAAGCTTTCCATAAAACAACACAGTTCTTTCCTCTCCAGTGACAACCTGTCACAGGGGGATAGGGGTGTTGGGAGTCAAAGTATAGCCAAACTGTGGTATTAAAGGAAGGTGAGAGCAGAAGTCTGATAGCTGTCAACCTGTAAATGTGAATTCAAACTGAGTTAATAGTTCTGTCCTAAATCAGCTATTTGACTCAGCTTGGGATTTTAAAGTAAACATACATGGCCCATTACCTCAGTTTCCTTGTGAATTGGGACAATTTTTTTGAAACAGCAAATCCTTACTAAAATATTAAAAACTGACTTTTAAATTCCCATTGGTCATAGTAAAGGCTAAGTCAGTTAACCAATTAAGAGATTACAATTTTATTATTCTATTTTATTCATTTTAGAACTCAATCATGATACTTCGCAGATTTTCTTCTGTTAGCACATGCATTCAGACACTATTTCGTAAACTTCCACTGTGTTTGGACTTCAGAGGTCTCTATTCCCACCAGACAAATCTCACAAGATTCCTATTATCTCATTTTCCCTTTTTTTGTCCTTGCACTTTGACCCTGGCATTCTCAAAAGGACACTTGGCTTTTTACATTAAGCTTCAACCACAGACTGGTTTTCTAAACAATAAAATACAGGAACTTGTAGTCCATACTTGCCCAGAGTCAGAGAGACAGGCTCCATAAGCCAAATATATACAGTGGGAAAGTATAATTTAAAATGTTCCAGACTAAACATTTTAAAATCAGACAAAATAAATATTTCAAAGCACTAACCTGTAAACTATTGCTTGCTGAATCTGGAGCTTGCTGTTGTTACTGCTGTAGCTCCTTGTTAACAGATCATGCATCTTTAATGCTTTCAGACATCCTACAGATAGCACAAGCAGTGTACATTGGCTCACAAATTATTTGCTGTCCTTCAGCATAACCTACTATATACAGTGCTGTACCTTTGAAAGTTGGAGTTTCAGTAGTCAATGGAAAGCCTGCCCTTGCTAGGATCAATTTATCAGCTGATGTCCTACAGTTGTGAGACACCGCAATAGTTCCACTTGTTCTGAGCATCTATTTCTAAGGTAAAATAAGACTTTTTGGCACAGAGCAGATGAGATGTTAAAGTTCTAGAAACATATTATCATTGTTTTTCATGAGTTCAGCTAAACTGAACCACAGAGGTGCTAAACTTTCTACTGGATAGCAAGTGCTGGCCCAGGATGCCTTAGGGAGTACCGGGCTCCTAGAAGAGACGCATCGTATAATAAGATTCTCTAGTGCCATTTATTAAGACTCATGTGTTACTTACTCCCATAGGCACCCAAATTAAGAGTATTGGCCCTGTCTGATCTGGTTATTTACTTTTTTAAAGTATAACATTTTGAACAATGAGTATTTCTAGCTATATGAAATAAGAACACCAGGCTTAGGATAGTAATAACAATAGGAATTAATACTATTATCATGCCATGTAAGAGCTGGTGAGAAGCTGCAGGGATTACCCTGGTATCAGGTAATTGCAGAGAGCACAAGAAAGGCACCGCTGGCTCAAGGCCACTTGCTCCATCCCCCTCTGGGAGGACCGGAGGGTGGGTTGAGGCAAGGAGGACCAGCGGCAGGGAGTGTGGTAGGCAGGGCGCCCGGGAGGGTAACATAAGCTGCATCGCTGAAAGTCTCCGTCGTGCTGTAGCATTTCATCGCTCACAGCTCCAGCCTGATCAGAAGCAGGGTATTAGGAGCTGAAGGAAGAGCTTCTAGCAGGACAGGTTCAGCCTCTACAACAAGGCACTGCTGCGTCTCCCAGGTACTGGGATTTCCCAGACCTCTATGCTTCTACCTCCTTGGACTGGCTCTCACGACTCAGAAAACAACATAAACATTATCAGAATATTTATAGCATCTGCTGCATTCATCAGGCTTTCTCTCCAGAGGTTTGGGAGGTTTTTTTGAGGGATGGAGAGGTTGTTAACTATAGGATTAAACTCAGTAGGCTATTCAGCTCTACAGGCCACTTAATAATTTAGTATCACTTAACCTTCAGCACACGGATCAGACTACATCCTGTGCAGAAGTGTTCACGATATCAAACACGAAAGCGTTTCAAGATTATCTAGGCATGTGCCCTAAGCAAATCACCTGCCTGAGCATTAAAACCAGTAGTGTAGATAAGGAAGTATCAAAGCTGGATTTATTATTCCAACCAGAAAAAAAGAGATTTCTATTTTAAAAAGAAATAAATAGTAAAAGACTTGCTGCTCAGGAGTCCAAGGAAAGCTCTGATAAAAACATCTTTCAATTGCATTACTGTAGATGTCTGTACCAGATGACTTCATGTTGCAGCGGGAAGTTTATCATGCTCTCCGTGTCACAAACAAGTAAACTGAGAGGTCACACAAGCTATTTCTAGAGCCTTCGGAAGGATCTGAAGGAGACAAACTTTTCCACTGACCAATGGGAAGGACATCACTATTCTTCCACTTTGCTTTCCAAATTGCTTTATCCAGCTTACGGAGGGAGAAAACATCTTCTGAAACAAGTGAATCACTAAAACATATGATACTCATGTCGAGGAGGAACAAGTGTTGTACACTACCATTATTACTGTCACCTGCAAAATTAAAGACTAAGCAAAATACTTTTCTCAGTCAGCAAGACGTGAAAGCTTTGATTCTTTTCTAGCTTTACTCTGGGATTCTGTTAGCAGAGGATTTATATATAAAAGTACCATTACTCATTTAAAGTTAAATCTGATGACCTCAGTCATGTAAAATTCACAGAGTTAAAAGAAATTTGCAGTTTGGATCTACTACGGTGGTTGACTCATTTCTAGTTCTAATTTGAATGCTATACAATAATACAGAGGGTGCATGCACATTAATTTTCTCATGGTATAAAAGCTATTCATCAGTGCGACTGTATATGACATGGTTGCTGAGAGCCACTGTAAAAAAGCATTTGCACTACCCTCGTGTCTCCTGTTTTCTGAATCAAGATTTGTCTTAACAAATGACATAAATTCCCAGGCTGTGTAACAAAGCAATTAGCTGATAGGTGACCACATAGAGTAAGGAAGATTTTAAAAACTATATATGAAGTCTTTTTGAGCTATCAGAAAGAAACAGCAACCTGACTCATGCTACCTCTTAAAGTAACTAGAGTTACTAGTGCCTTCTTCTAGAACAAGTCCCTGTCTGGAATAAGAATGTCAGCACAGAGGGTTTACACAACCCACACCCTCACCACTGGGAAAAAAAGAAAATCCTAACGCCTCTTTGCAGCATTTATGTCAGAGCAGCTATATGGTGGATTCCCACGTGTGGACAAATTCGTGCATCAGTGATCACAGGTTACTGCAACACACTATGATGCTGCATGGTGCAGTTTATAGGAATAAGGTCTATGAGTGCAAACAAATAAACAATGATGCGTCATTAAACATCAGTTTTGTGATCAAGTAGTAAGGTAATGATAAAAATCAATCCATTAGTTCAATGGGTACTTCAGTGGATACTGGCACCCACTTCTCTTGACATACTAATACTTCTTAATAGCAAGTGTATATGCTATCCTTCTTCCTCACTATGGGAAGATTTCTAATAAGCCCAAGTACTCCTGCTGTAAGCAGAACTCACTGCATTTCTTTCTCAAATGCGAAAGACATCATTTAAATTATGTATTGTAAATAAATGACAAGAAGAAACATGCTACATGAACTCGTCCATGGTTTTATAAGAAAATGATAAACATGTTTTTCCACTGCACTGCTGAAAGCAAATTAGCTGTACACACTCCCAGTCAGCTACTGAGGGGCTTAAAACACACCCAGCACTGCACTGGAAAGTCTTAGCCCTAAATCACAAAATTCTCAAAGGTAAAGGTGTACGGTAATTGCTGCACTGCTCAGGAAGGGACACAGCATCTGCTCTACCACTAAATACAACACCACACACCTAGTCAGGAAAAGTATTTCATCTGAATTGTCCTATATACCAAGGACAATACAGAATATATGTACACCATAGAAACAATCAACACTGAGTCCCTTCCAGCTTAATTAAATCCAGAGCCTGAACTCCTAGAGGTGTTGCTACAGGGACACCGATGCAATTAGACATGAGACGGGAATAAAATAGGCATAGTTGGAAATACTGAATACTGCTCCTGGTCTCATGCTGGTAAGCCTGTACAGCTACTATGCAAAACCAAATGGATACACTGGTCTGGATCTGCACTAAAGGGAAGTTCTTAACATTGTGCTCAGTCAAATAACGTAGACGCTGCAAGGCCCCTTATACTACCTCCATGGCAAAGGAACCAGGTGGAGGGGGCTTAGCTTAAGAGCGAATGATAGTTACTTTTAAAAGAACCCATTTACACTACCAAGGCAGAGAGTGGAAACAAGACTTACATTTTGAACTTATTACATTAACAAAATCGCACAGGAGCAACCATACCTGGCACATTAATTTCTGACAGTTCCCTTTAATACTTCTACCTATCTAAAATATTCACAGTGTCAGAGTGCTAATCCACCTTTTGTACATTCTCTCTCTGGATGGTCTGGATTTCCAGCCTGAGACTTCTTCTTCTTTTTCCCTAGGAAAAGTGCATTTTAAGAATGAATTTCATAGTAAATTGTTTCAAAGGCAAATTATTTATTATATTTTAAAATTGAAGCATAATCCTCCTGTGCCTTCAGATTCAGTGAGATGCAGGGACATATCTAAAGGAATAAAGGATTAATACGACCATATATTCCAGATGAGGTAGTAGAATTCCATTTGCTTTGAGAAGTGCCTGTGTGTCTGTTTTCCACGTTCTTTTAATGAATATTTCATATGGGTTTTAATGCAATGCTAGGGTACAACATAATGTAGGTAGGTGTAATGGATATTGCTGCTGAAATGCCAAGTTTATGTGGCCAAAGTGGAAGAAGCAGTGCCCCTGTGGAACTTAAACAGCTCTAGGAAAACTAAGAGTTCAGCAAGCTTTAGTCAGTGCTATGGCGTTCTCTCCTTTGTTGTTACTGTCGAAATATGCTTGCATGTTCTCTATCAGCCATTTCACTTTGTTGACTGAATGAGACACTTTGCAGTCCTGAATAAAAAAAAAAACAAACCAAAACCCAACACTTCTTGTTTATAGTTTCACTGCCCTCATGAAGTATTCCAGATCATCCCATTCAAAAAGAGCACAGGAAACCCTCTATTCTACATGTTGTAAAATCAAATTATTACAGCTTTTCATTTAAGGAGCCCAAGATCTTCCTTAACTTTTTCATAACTAATTAAATTAATTGTAGTTCGGGAACATTTACTTTGGTTTGCAAAGCATTCTCTGCATCTGCCCTGCAAATCCTTTATTAAGCTGAAGTTAAGGAAAGAGAGAGCTCAAAGTACCCACCAATGAATGAGAGATGCACAAATTTAGCTGGTGTTTCGTGCATTCTATTCAGCATTATCTGAATTATCTGAAGGAAAGACATTGTCCTTTGTCACCATGGCTGCCTAGGTATGCATTTACTGATCACAGTATTGAGGCTGAAAAGAGAGAGACAAGAAAACAACATTGCATGAACACAACCACTGAAGACCACGTTGTCAGTTTGATGTGGAGGATATTTCATTTTTATGTCATATTTGAAGTATGGCCAGTTTCCATCTAATTGCTACGAATAATCTACATTGCAATTTCAGTGAAAGCCCTTAGGCTTCAGTCACCTACAAATGTGTTTGAAGCTTTCCGCAATCCAGTAGATGTTTGGTCTTCCTATTTTTATTGATTTTTTTTTTAATCTGATGGGGAAAAAAATCTGTTTTATCTTATGCTTTTAAGGCTGCTCAAAAGTCTCACTCATGATGTACATAAGATTGCACTAGAAAACACAAGGACAACTCAAAGCCAAATCCATACCTCTTGGAGAGGGGATAGACTGTTTCCCTAATCCATAGGCTACAGCTCACAGTCTAGAGGACTGTAAGGAATGGATAGTGGGGTTCCTTGCACAAAGCACATGGAATCCACCTCAGCTGCCCTCCTATGAATAATGGGAGCTATTGCAGTGAGGTGAAGGCAGTGGTAGCAATACAGTACTTTGTAGCACCCACTTTTGAGCAAGGCAGGGAAGGAAAAAATAATTCGGCCCTCGAGACATTTGCTAATATTTTTTTCCTCTTCTTTTTCATAGCCCCAGCATGGTTACAGTAATGAACTGTTTACGCTGGCGCAGCTAACAGTCCCCTAAGCATAAGAGTCGAGTCACCAGCCAGCTTAAGTCCATTAAAAAAAAAAGAAAGATACAAACACTTGCCTTCAATTGATTGTCAACCTAAAGGATTCGTTATGCACAGCTTCTCACAACACAGTTGCTGTTATGAAATTAATGGCATTCATAAACACAGAGGTACAGCTAAGAAGTCATGGACGTAGTCAGAATACTGTCCTCCATCATTCCCATTCACCTTCTTCATTATTCTTCACTTTTTAACTATGACAGGGAAGTATTTAAATGAACACTCATGTTCTCCTAATCAAATCAGCATATTCTGCTTTCAGGCACTACGGAGATTTCATAGCAGGTGCCAAGCGTGATGGTTTGACTACGGTGAGAAAACATTTTTTTCCTCAAGCACCCACTGCTTGGGGACTTACTCCATTTCTAGATATTTTCCTGCTCAGGACCTGTACAGATAACAGCCTATGAGATGGAAAATAATGAAAGAACATACTACTTGGGGTCAGGTTGTCTGTGCTGTCCTTTCTCCAGAGCATTGAAAATGAAGACCAGATTTTCAGTTCCATCCAAAATTCAGACAGAAAAAGGAAAAGTATGTAGCAGGGGTATAGAGTATACTACGGTATTTCTTCGTCCTCATTTCATATTCCTGGGTATACTCAAAAGCAGCTCTGTCTTGTTGAGGCTAATGGGAGTAATACAGGCCTGAACTTAAAACTGAGGATCATAGCAACATCAGCGTGAGAACCACTGTACTCTAGTCACAACGGAGCTCAGTTAACTGATTTTGCAGGAAAATTTTCCTAAGAATTCAACAGTTTGATTCAGGACTGGAGCCTGTGTCTAGAACCTCACAGCTTTAACATTTCAGTGCACTAAATGCAGCAACATTTAAGGTATCTCCTTGAAAAGCAAGCTGCCTGCATAAAAATACCAAGTATTGGAGGAAGCGAAGAAACCACCAGAATATTAAGCTTACTGGAGCCCTGAATCTCCTTGAAAATGCTTTGAAATATTTTGGGGGTTTTTATGATGTTTCTTATCTAGTCCTGCAATGCCCTTGTAATCTTCAAAAACTGTTATTGATATTTGGGGAACGGGGAGTAGTATCTTTAGGTTTCCAGCTGCTAGTGGTAAGATAAATTGTTATCAATACTCATTGAACATTGTCAGGCACCAAGAAATTCCAGTTTCTCAGAAACCTTATTCGTCTTATGTTCACATGGCAGCCACAAACTTCACCACTATTTTTCTGGCTACTTTCTGGCTACTGACGTTATGACCAGCTTCACAAAGTCAGCATTTACCTGTAGTTAACACACACTGGTGTTTCCCAAAAGTACAGTCACTGTTTTATGTATAGGGAAAAAAATCAAACAATTGTGGTACAGAAGAAATCATGGGACTATTAAATATCTTTAAAGTCACTTTTTACTCACTTGCCATTGTTCCCCAATAGTCAAGAACATCATTAAATGCCTACTCCCATCACCAGACTAACTTACCAGTTTCAAGGATCACCCAGGTTACACATCTCTTGGCGGAGTATGGTAAAGTCATAGTGAAATGCAGTAAAGAACACAAATACAGCTAAAAAAGCTACTGGATATTTAAAATAAATTTCAAGGATGGCATGTTCCATATAATTGAATACTAATTATTTCTGTTGTGGAAAAAATTTGAAAAATTGTCTGCTAACTTTCTGATTTTAACTGCTTCACAATAAAAAGAATATTTAAAAAAATCTGGTCTGTATCTTTATTTGTGGGCTTTACTCCTTCAGAAATAATTATGGATTCTTTAAAGAAATATTGTGTTATCTAGCCAAGTAAGAAAACCACTTCTACAGAAAAGTTCAACTAAAAAGTTTCTGACAATTACAACAAGGCAATAGCAGTATGTTTATGAAAATATACTTTTTTTTTAAATCAAGGGCAGAGGATATATTTGAATATGCTGTTATGCCTTGGCTTTAGCATTCAAGCTCAAGGATAAACAAGAACAAAAAATTCCATATATAGATACATACTAAAAGATAAAAAGGCAGTGGTATATAATATAGATGAGATGGTTAGTAAGAGCAGCATGAGAAAACTGCACCAGAGGGTAAAAACTAATGATTGACAAATATTAAGCACCAAAAGGACTGCATGTAAAAGGGGAAAAAACAGGACTTGTTGACAAGTGAAGAGCAGTGAGAGATGAGCTGAACATATTTTTTTTAATGAGGTGCTAAGTAGATCAGCTCTAGAGGTTGGATAATGACTGTGCTGATGAGTTGGCCAGGGGTGTGAAAAAGGCTGAATAACATGACATTTGGGAAACTCAGGAGAGCAGTGAAACATAAGATGAGATAGCTTCTGAGAAAGAAGGTGAACTACTTGGGCCACTCAGACAACTTTTACTGATGCTTGCCAGCACTGCAAGGACTTGGCGTCTCATTAAGGTAACACATTAAAAAAAAAAACCATAAATTTAAAGAAAAAAATCCTACCTTATACCAACTCGCTCACTCCCAGAGAAAACTTCTGAAAATGCAAGTGCTCTGTTACCCTTCCTATCTTCAGGTCTTGGTTAAGCAGTTAAGCAGCGCAGCTGAATGTAGCTGCTCAGCTAAACTGTACTGAAGTTAATGCAGAAGTGCACCGGACAGTCCTTGTAAGGAAACAGGTATTAATCTGAAAGAGTCCTGGGACAATATCAGATGTTCTAAATGCTCCACAGAAGTAGATCATAACAGCAAAGTAATAAACACAGAGTAAGATTAGGAGTTTTCTACCTTCTGGCCTTTACCAAGATTGTTTCCTCCAGACGGTGGGGGATAGGACATTCAATTAAGCAGATCTTCATGTCATAGCTACCAGCTCCTCAACACAGAAGGGCAGGATTTGCTTCTGTGGTTCGTCTGTTGGACGTCTGAATACTTTTATGTACTTGTAGTAGCACCAGGCACCTCCTAGCTTTTCCTACGCATTGCCAGGCTACTCTATGTCTGTAACTTTACTGTCCCTCCGGAGAAGTAGGGGGACAGATCTACCACCAGCAAGGCAGTACCACACTTGCGCACCAAGTCAATAGAGCAGGGGGAGAACAAAAAGAACAGGCAAGATTTGCTTCATCGAGTATCAGAATTTAAAAAAAAATAATAAAAAAACACAAGCCAACCCTGTGGGAACATTTTAATGGGAAATAGAGCAAGCAGGAGCATTGTCAGGCTGTGCAAAAATAAATTTTAAAAGTGTCTAAAATAGCTAGTGGTTGTTTCAAGGAACTTGACAGTGACGAAAGCAGAGGAAGTTTGTGGTGGGTGTTCAAGGATGGCAAGGAACAGGATATGCTTATGTGCAGAGATGCTAAATATAAGCTCCAAGGTGCAGCAGAGATGAAAGATAACTCATCAACAGTATCTGTAGAAGGTCAGGTATAAAAGCGGGGAAAAGACATAGGCCACTATTCACACAGAAGATAGCAGAGAGAGATTTTATGCCACTTCCACATGGTTTTGCTGGGCCAATATATAAAAATACACAAAAGTCACCCGTACAAACTGAAGTTTTATTTGTACCAGAAATACAGACAACACAAGCTGAAGAACTGGTGACCCACACTGCAAAAGTATTACTCTGTGTAAACAGTATTTTACAGAATAAATATGCTATTAAAGTCAGTGCAACAGTATCTGACTCTGGCTGCTCATCAGAAGAGATGAATGGAAATATCAGGATTTCAGACTTGTCATTTTTTTCCTGTGATGGAAGTGAAAATGGCTCTGAGTTCTGAGAATGTCATCAAACTGCCACAAAATTAGAAGAAAGGACCGTATATATACACACCATAAATGGAGTTTGAGGTACTCAAAGCATGACAACCCACATCATACCAAAGTTAGGATTAAATATGTAGTTTTGTTTCAAAGAAAGTTTTTCAAGTTTCATGACCTGTGAGTTATAGCAAAAAAAAAAAAAAAGTAGGAGATATGAATTTGTATGCCACTAAAGCAAAGGGATTTACACATAAATTGTTATGCAAAGGCGGGGCATGGAAATTCATGAAGCAATGTAAAACTACTAAAGAGGGTTCTGACCATATGACTTAGTTCTTTCTTTCCTTTCACTAATGACCAGTTGATAGGCAAAACTGTGTTTATCAGCCTCTCAACAGACACCTCCATTCACTACCTGGTGGAATTGTGGTTTTAATTCATCATGTAACTGGATTTTTAATTCATCAGACGATTCATTTCTGAGCGCAGTTCTTTCCAAGTCGGTTTCCTGAGTCTTATTTTTCAAGTAAGAATCCAATGGTCCTTGTTTCAAGTGATCGTGACAATGAAATCCATACAGAAAGCTCAAACACAGTCAGTCTACCCTTAACTGCTTGTTTATCTTGAGCATCACAGCCACATTCAATCTGGAATCAACTGGCATTGATTAAAAGTGCAGGGAAATCTCAAAGGGGGAAAGCAGGGTAGATGGGCAGATACAGGGCAGGGTGGGAATGACGACACCGCTCAGATCTAGCTTTACAGGTATCCTGTGAAGAAAGCACTAACTGCACAGTGAGTTCATGAAATGGCAGGATGAGCAGACCAATTTTTGCGGTTATTTCTGTGACTGCACCCATCTTGGAAGCTACAAAGTTATCAAAAACTACTAAAGGAGACTTTCCCACTCCCTGGTGACACAGGTCTCTCCACACCAGCTGGGGCTCCAGCCCTGACGTGCTCACGCTGGCTTAGGTGGTAGACAAAGGAATCGACAAATTCAAAAGAGAGGAACAGGGGAGGAAGAAGAGGGAGAGATGCTGAGGAAAAGAACGAACAAAAAACCCCCAACAACAACAAAGAAACAATAGAAGAATTTAATTTCCATTTCAAATAGAAATACTGAATGTTTTCCCAGGAAGCATGTCTTTATGGGCCACCTGAAAAATATGTATGTTCTATTCGATTATTATGCTATGCAATCACCGGGACATTATGTGGCCAGAGGAGATTGCAGCATGAAGTAGATAATTAGGTCCACTAGTTTAGTAATATTCAATAGTTTTAGGGGTATTTTTTTCTACTGCTCTTAATCAGACCACAGAGACCAGCAGACGGGCCACCTGTGATGAAAGGCAAGTAGAAAAATTGAGCTTGCCATTGTTCTTAAAACTGTTATGCACGTATTTGACAGCAACTAACTCAGATCAAAGTGGAGTACAGAGGGGATCGGAAAGAAACAGCCACCAGGGCAGGGAACGAAGGTATGAAAAGGGCTACAAGCTGGCTAACCACAGGGACATAAAATTGGTATTGACCAAAGCTGCAAAACAATGGCACCCGGCAGTATCAAAGACATTGTTTTATTTCAGAACTACAGAAGAAATGGAAACATTAAGGTGTGTCATGAAAGAAAAGGCTGTAATAAAGTATAAGTATGTAACGTTGCGAGCCTTTTGCACGATTAACACTGCAAACACCCAACAGGGGAGATAAGACACTTTCTTTGTTTTCACTTACATAAAAATTATTTAGCATAAACAAACAGGGTTTTGCACCATAGAAAAGCAGTCCTGCCATTTTGTATGGGGGGCAGAAGTGGAACTGGAATACCCTTTTGCTTCCCGTAGGTCACTGCATTAAATTTCAGGGATTGTTAAACATTAGAAACAGGCATCCTGAACCGGTCTTGTTTTTCCCACTCCAGGCTGCTGTCATCCTAGTAGATCCATATACAAGGAATGATGTGCATCATTATTTGTATGCCAGTGATACTCACCCCAGGCCAGAAACCCCTGTTTTATAAAGAGCCCAAGAGAGCTGGTGATAGCAAAAACTGCCTCTTGGATATTCCTCAACATCGATCCCTCCATCAGTAGGAAAGTCAGGTGAGCCAAAGGGCTCTCCCCAGACCAGCAAACTCAGGCCTAGACAAAACACTATGGGTATGCCATCTCCATGGCTCTCTGGCAGGGAATCTTTAAGGGATTCTCCTATTTTCTAAACAATAAGCAAGTTTCAGTCTGGGCTTTAATCCAGCTAGGACAATCACAGTTTTCATTTTCTAAACCAAATTGTTTAGCCATGTGAAACATAGAAAGCACTGCACATGGGCACCTGTCAATGGAAAACCATCAAAGAAAGAAGAGCCCTTTCTTCCAACACTGAAATACAAGCTTTACGAGATCAATTTTGGGGGGGGTGGGGAGGAATGAAAAAAAAATAGCAGCAACATCTTCTGCTCCTCTCTCTTTGTTTCTTTTCTTCAAACTATAAATTCTCTAACCTCCTCTTACCTAGCTCCCTGCTATTGATTTAGAGAAACTGCTAGCACCTCTTCACCAATATAAGAGGCACACAGCATCACCCACCTGCCCAAAATGCACAGCAGAAATAGCATCAGCTGCCTGCTCTGCCTCCTCTGCTGCTGAAACAGCAATGGGGTGACAGCTGAGGAGCAAACAAGATGGATGGGAAATGGATCTGCGCTCATGTCTGCAGTACCATGTCAGGAAAAGTTCAGGCAAAGGATGTCAGGGTCAAGGTCTGCTTCTTCCCTGCGACCTGTCCTTCCAAGGGGACAAGTTGTAGTGGGTAGCTGTGTACACGTGTAGCTATTAGAAAAAAGATACTGTAAATTGTTTCCTTTCTGTCAGATTAATTGCTGTGTGCTTTATTTAGGAGCAACTTAATCACACAGAGCATAAAAATAAATGCGTGTTCAGCAGCTCAATTTATTCTGAAGTCCTGCTCAGCCTGCTGTGAGGCTAGAGTTTCAATCGTGAGATGCGCTTCTCTTCAACAGACACATTTGCCAGACATTCAGTGGAAAAAAAGCTTCCTTTATAGCACATAACCAGTCTGCTGAGAACCTGGCATTTGTTGACATTGGCTTAACTGAATTCAGGGATGTGGATCCCAGCCTCACCAGTTCTTTTAACACTCCACTTCTACATCGGCTTTGAGGAAGCATTTGCTAGTAAGTCTGAAGTTGAAAAAGAAATGGGAAGCTGCATGTTCCCAGTGCAAAAGAGGTATCAAATGAAAATGATTGGGCTTTCTAAAAGCAGGTTACACTGAAATTCTTCCCTCTGCATCATGACTACATGCTAGGGGGGAAAAAAAGAAAAAAAAAACACCAAAAAAACCCTGGAAAGTCCCCTGTGTATGTGAATGTGGAATATGCAATAAGAATTCTCATTAATTCACACGTTGAGCATGAAATCATTCCTGCACGTTGAAAGAACACATAAATATACAGGACAAGACAGTTGGAAACTATTACCAAATGATGGCTTTACTGGCCAACCAGTGAACTCAAAACTCCATTTGGAGAGCTGGAAATGGCTTCATCTTTTAATTTGACTTTTCAGTACCATCAGAACAGAACTGCTACGTCTTATCCTTAGAAGTTGATGATGTATCTTGAAAGCTGCCTTGCAAAAATGACTAGCACTTCAACAATACACCAATATATCGGCTTAACAATAACACAGTAGTGACATAAAAGTATTATTGTTTATCTGGTCTATTATTTTTAACTTAACTAAATGACCGTATCCTGTCATACCACAGAAGTATAAGAATTTGGTTATTATTACCATCAGCTTTATTGTTAGCTTAAAAAAATATGTTGCAGTTTTCTGAGAAAGAATGAACCAGTTATCAAAAGGAAAAACTCCTGACTTAGAAAAATGTGGGCCCAAGGCTACTGACTTGCAGCTAAAAGAATTTGTCTTTTAATGATGTGGTGCGTGCATCAGCCTTTGCTGCTTTGGAGATTGTGGTCTCATGTTCCTGGAATTCCCTACACAGTGATGGGCCTCTCACATTTCCCCCATTCACAGCAGAATCAAGGGAGCTGAAGAAATAAATATTACATAGGATATTATATTTAAGATTTCAGTGATTGTTCTTAGGATTTTTATATTCCTAGAAATGTTGCTACATTATTAAATAGACAAATGCTTCATAGAATAGGGAAGGACACTCTCCAAAAACATGGGTTAGAAAGATGACTGCTATTATTACTTCTGCTGAGAACAAGACTTTTTTGTTAAGGAGTGATGCAAATGAACTTCGATGTAAAAGACACAATGAACTGGTTATCGTTTCAGACAAATTAGTGAGAGAAGCTGAGAAAGTATAGGCTTGAAATATTTTTTTATCTTCCTGCTGTAAAACACTGGAGCGCAAGCGGGACTGACTGGAGTGAAAGTGGGATTGAAATGGGTTTTGTAAAAACTTGAACCTATAGCAGGGATAACATTGCAGAGAAGCAAACTGTACTGTGGGAGGGCTGATGGGTCACTGAAAACAGAGGACAGTATGAAAGAAGGTGGGAAGAGTTGCAGGTAAAAACAAATTTGCAGATGCAAACCAACAAGCTAGATTAATATTGATGCAACAAGGTGTAGATGCAGATAAACACTGCAAATTAAAAATATGGGAAGTTTCTCCTTACAGAATATTAGCTGTCAGGTGATCTCTAGTATTAGACACACACACACAAAGCCTTAATCACGTTGTCTTCTCTTTCCTAACTGTTGTACAAAAAGTATCCTGGAGAGGAAGGCTATGCCCCAGTTGTAAGTATCACAAGACAACCAAAACTGGTACAGAAAGAAGGCAAAGACAGAAGAAATTGATGGATGGAGCAAGAGAGTTTTTTCCACTGAGTTCGTTCAATCAGAAGCAAGAAGAGATAAAATATGTTACAGTCCTTTGGAATATGAAACACTGTTTGCATATTGGATATTGAATCTGGTTTAGTTCTTTTATATTTCCACAAGCACTCTAAAGCCTAGTTTCTAACAAAATCTTAGCTGAATCTTTGAGTGTTGAAAATTGCACTGAACCCCAAAGAAAAAAAAAAAGTGTATTTTCAGGATTTCCTCGTTTGTATGCAGAACTAAATATCTCAAAAAAAATCTTCTTTTATGCTTTCTCTTCCTATTTGATCCCAAATACGAAAAAAAGTACATGTTTATTTAATGCTAAGTTTGAATGTCAGAAAATGCTGTTCTCAGGATGCGGCAGTTCATATGTTATCTGAGCAGCCTTGCCTACTCCTGCAGAATATCTCTAAACCCAAAGCAGAAGGGTGAAGCTAAGAATAAAACAACAGTAAGCATGATGCACCACAGCCAGTAGTACAGACAAGAGACTTCAAACACAGTGTAGTGTGCCAATCACCAGCACAGCTTTAAAAATCAAATAATACTGCCACATCTCCAGTTCTGCCATCACTTCTCATTAAAAAATCGGTTCAGATATATTTCTATTTTATTTGTATATACAGTAGAAGCACGAATTCCAGCCAAATGAGGAAAGCGTGGTCTGCCTTCCAAGAGACAAATGAAAGCCTGAACACTTCAAAGCTGGCATGTTTTGTTCCCACACCTGAAAGCTGAGTGAAAAATCCCCTTTTACAGCACAGTTGACCCACTTCTGCTCAAGGGACTTTAAGTGATAAGAAGCCCAGCATGAAAGACACACCTGTTGGGGTTCTTTTAAGTTCCTTGTTGAAATTCTGACATTGGTATAAATATGCTAAATATATTATCAAAATATAACGAAGTGTCACAACAGAACACTCTTTTTAATAACCCTTTAGATTAACTCCACATTTATGTTCACCACTCCCACTCACACACAGAATGAAGACTGCATTTAATAATTAAACAATGAAACAGTTTTGAAGGGCAGATATGCTGTGCACCAAGGCCATGCATTTAAAGAACTAGACAGTTTATAAATCCCAGACAATAAACATCAAGCACATCTTAGCGACTGTGTTGAAGTAGATGCTACTTTCAGCTGCTATTTCATCTTCAGCAATTCTGTGTATTTGGGTAGTATGGAATTTTCTTGGTACAGACTCAAAACTAAATTTGGAACTAATTCCGTGACCTAATTTAGAAATATTTAATGCTTCTGAATTTCCAGATTTTTGTTCCTGGTGTAACCATTTAACACATTACTTGGATCAATTGAGCACTCTACTTCCAATGAACAATCTCATTTCTGCTTCTTCTCCTGTGTTACCACAAATCAAGGACATGAAACTGAAGTTGCATTTACAAAAAATATTTCTAAAGGGACTTCATTGCCTAAGTGGAGGACAGTAACAGAAGTCAGGAATGGGCATTTTGATAGGCAAGGATCTTACCACATATGTAGGACTTTGAATATGTAGACTTACTTAGACTCCTGAGAATTTCAAGCTAGTCAGTGTAATGTTAGCTGTATAGCATCTATTTAGTATAATCTTGTTGCCCTTTTGTTTTAACCAATGCTGAATGGTTTTAGAGAAAAAGCAATGGTAATTACCAGTCTCAGCATTTTCTATCTCATCCCAACTTAGAACAAAGAATCAATTACAAACTTATAAATGATCCTATGAAATGCCTTTAGAGAGTTGTTTGAAATCAATCCATGGGCGCCCTAGAAACAAAATGAGCACATACTTATTCGTCCCAATGTTTGGCTTTTCTGCTTCTAGATCTAGCTGTAATGCAGCAAAGATTGGAAAAAAAGAATGAAAACATTTATTTTATCACTCTGTTATTGTTGTTACGTATTCAAACTCGCGTTAGATGTACCTTTTAAGTTTACTTTGAGTTTGTATTATCTTGCAGCAAAACTGTTCAAGTTTACCTTACAAACTAGCTCCTTGTGTAAAGCTCACCTTGACTTCAATTGGGGTTTAACACAAAGCAAAAATGAAAAATACAGGCCCTAGAGCAGGGGGCAATAGAGTTGTGGGGGCATTATACATATATTTATATATAAAATCATTTGCGCCACTTTTCTGGACTAAAACAAAGGTTTACAGGAATGGTCACTAGGCCAAAGAGAAAGCAATACATTTTCATAAGCATTTTCAGCCTATTAACTTAATGCAATCTTGCCACTATTGATGCTGAAACTATGAAAAGTCACAGTGCATGCTGGATAAAGCAAACTTTCAGCATTCACACTCCATTAATTAATTCATCACCTAAAAGCTAAGTATTGATTTTTTAATGGCTCTACAAATCTGTTTAAGCTACTATGATGTAATTAAGAGGACGTGTGTTTACTGTAAATTATCTAACAAGTACAAGGGCTGTGCTTTCAGCAATAACAAAAATCTTAGCTCGAAGCAGACAACAGGGAAAATGACTGTTTGAAAATGTTTTTCCACTAATTATATAAACTACCATGATATATAAGGGAAGATTATTGTCAAGCTGGATTATTAAAAGCCCCCTATAGCACTAAAAATAGAAAGATCTGATACTCCTTCCATCGAAATCAACAGGACATCTTGTGCAAATTCAATGGTGGAGAGTCAGCTACTTAACATAGGTGTCCGCAGGGATAGTGAATTAGAAATCTTGAGCCGAGCCTTACAGAAAAATTACTGTAGTGCATGGACTCCTTATAATATATTCTATCCAAAATGCTGGTGAAAAGAACACAGCCATAATTCCCACGGGTGGCATCTGATTATCCACTAAAATCATACTCAAGAAGTCAAACTCACACATGAAATTGATATTAACTTCTTGCATTAGAAGCATGAAGCCTTATGGTTAAAGACATAATGATGTGCAACATATGTCTCGGGTGAGTGTGAGAAAAGCCTCAATCAAGTCAACCACTGACATGTAGACTATTTAAACAATAACAGAGGAGCAACCTAATAAAGAGTATAGACATAGCTTATTTTGACTACCACTAGATTTCTTACCTTCTTACACAGCAAAAATGAAATATGCAGAGTATCATTATCACTGTCGGGGGGGGGTGGGTGGGGTGGGGGTAGTTGTGATCAAGGAGGGGTAGTTGTGATCACAGATACCAAAACAAGAAATTTAAGATGTAATGCTTCTGGGAGAAGGGGGGGGGGGGGGGGGGGGGGGGGGGAGGGGAGGGGGGTGCGTGGGAATTATACAAGATAAATCTCTTCTTGCTACATTAAGAAATCAGTATGGAAAGGTCCATGAGATCTTGACCACTGATCAAACTCTGAAACCTCTGCAACCCGAGCAGACATCCTGCAGCTCTTCGCCTGCAAATCCCTAGCTTTTCAATTACTGTGGAAAAAAAATTCTAGCCATGTATACCCCTACGGTTGAAATGCGGAATGCATATTTTACTGTATATCAGCCTCCAGAAGGAGGGCTTCAACAGTTCTGCTGAGAATAGTTACTATTACTCAGTTTTCAAATGACATCCAACTGTTAATGGGAGAAGGGAAGATATTTGAAGATACTCATCATGCAGAGATAAAAAGACACCAGAATAATCCGGCTATGTCTTTTGATAACATTAATTGGCGGTAGAGCTTAGTTAGATTTTTAAAAATAAAAAATGCATCAGAATTTTATTCTTAGTAGCAAAAATGCAGAAAATCCCTAAATATTTAATAACAACTTGAACATATTTTTTTCAATGTCATATTTTTGTTGAAGGAAGGACTTTGACAACGGTATGCTAATTGTTTTTTTTTTTTTTTTGCTTTGCAACTGCAATGAAATTTTGCATGATCAGCCTTTTCCACCAACCTAATGTTCCACGTTTAGTGATAGGAGCTGATTTTTACATCAGCAGGGCTCACAGGGGACAGACATCTCAGTATTCAGTGTCCATTCTCTTTGAAGGGTTGGGAAAGACACCGGCTAGCGAAAAGCAGCTCCAATCTGTCACAATGGAATAGAAGAAAACATGAAGGTAACTACTGTATGTGTGCACGGCACAAAGTGTGAATCAATAATTAAAGAGTTAATTATCTCACCAGTTATGGATACAGGCTGGGGATTAATCCCTGCAAATAGGCCCAGAGACAATTATGCTCACTGCGTGCAGCGCAAGATAACCAGCCCTTCTCTGGCTGCACAGATGGGGATTCACAAAAGGTTCTACGCTCCCATGGGGTAAAACATTTGGAAATGATCAGTGCAATAACCAGTGGCAATACAGTAATGTTCTACACCTCTGTATGTCCAGATTGAGAATCCTCTAGTAGTGATAATAACATAGCGTTAGTGCATTCTTTCACAGAAAATCAAAATTAGTACTACTAAGTGAATCATAATGGCTGCTAAGACAATTAGTTCGCTCTTTCATCATTGTATGCTGAAAGCCTTTCTTTGTGCTATAAAAACTGAACCACGGATTTAACGAAATTGTAATAGGTGATCTGGAAAATGAATAATTTGTAAATACTTCAGATTTCTTTTCACAGTATATTCATCTCCCCATTTTCCCATGTAAAATCCCAGTGCAAAAGCAGCAAATACAAATGGGAAAACAGGGACAAGCTATATTTGAAATATACTTCATGAGATCGGCAACAGAATTAATTAATTAATAGCTTCAACTTTTTATCCTTTGCCGTGTTTTGACAGCTTCACATGTATTGTATGGAGAAGCTTTTATTTTTAGTCTAATTTCCAAATGAAATGAGATGTATATACAGCCAGCATCTCTCCCAAGTGGTTTCAAATTATTAGCCAGTTTCAGCTAGACCTGAAGAGGAGAGAAGTTTCAAAGATGGTGTCCTCAGAGATGATGAACACAAATCCATGAGCAAACAGAGCTCACTAGTTTCATGGCTTACAGAACTGCTTACTTAGGGACAGGATGTAGCTGTTGAGATTCAAGCTCTTCTTACCAAAGCCAGAGGCCTGGACTGCCAAACCGTTCCTACTGCAGCAGACTAGAGCCCACAGCAGAATCTGGTTTTGGCATTATATAACGCTTGAATTTAAAAAAAAAAAAAAAAAAAAAAAAAGGTTAAACACAAGCTGGTTTTGCTTTGTATGTGACATTCTATGTATTACTCACTATTGCCAACCTCAAGCTTTTGAAAACCGTGAGTCAAGCCACAGAACATCATGAGATTAGCTGTAACATGAGTTACTGAAAAATAAATAAATACATTTGTGCGGTTTATTTGCCTTATAATGCAGGGTGAGTTCAGGTCATGTTTTTGAAGCTTTCCTTCACAAACACTTTCTTTTCCAAGTGGATTTGAGCTAAGAATCCGTTAAGACTTGGTAACACTAACACTTTTCAAACATCACATGAAGCTATGCCGACTGTGAGGGACTTTCACGTCCCCCTCTGCAGTGGTGGTGAAGGCCAGTTCAGTGATTACTGGGATGTAGGTACAGCAAAGGTCCCAGACCATGTTGGCTCTATAGAGAGCCTGAGTGGCAACAGGTCGGTGGGGAGCCAAAGGATATACAAGAACCAAGTGATGAGGGTGTCCTGCCACCAAACAAATACTCACAATCATGGTTTGAACAGATGGGCATGCTTATGAGACATCTCACCTCGCCACTCGCTGAGTGTTAGCCATGCAAACAAGCTGCAGCAGGCCAAGGGAGTGGAATTTTCAGCCACGATGTCTCCTTCCCAAAACATTTTTCTGCGATTAATCTTCATTCTTCTCAAAATATTTGGGCATTCAAAAAGAAAACACAGGCTTTACCCCTAGAACTGAAATAGGTCAAAGCCTAAATATGTAGAGGTACATTGCGTGTCATTGCATCAAGTTCAACTTGTGTGGAAAGCTCACACCTTTTCACACAACCAACATAAACCTTCCCTAACTCCTGTGAGCTCCTAACTCTTTTTCTTATGGCTAATTTTAATGACATCAATATACAGCACATAACAACCAGCCTTTTATACTGCTGCTCCATACCCACATTGTTCAGACTCCACATTTAAGCTTGGGACATTCTAGCTATTAACATGTATCACACAGAGCCATTCCTATTTTCTTCCGCCTGTGCTCCTTCTTGGGTGGCAGAAATTAAAAATAGTTTTGAGGGGTGTTGAAATTAAAACTGCTCCACAGAGGCAGTTGGGAAAAGTCTCAGGAAATACTTTCTGGTGTGGTTTTTTTCCTTGATTATTTTTTGTGGGGGTAATTTGTATTCATCAGAACCAAAACTTTCTGTGGGAATGGACCACACCTTTTCAGCTGTGTACAAAGGGTCTGCTTGAAGTAAAGGAGACCATCGCACACAGTGAGAGCAGCTATTCACACGCTACTCAGGGAAATTGGCTGGAGCATCCCATCGCAAATGCCAGCTCTGCTTCGTGCAGAGTGGGGGACTTATAACTGAGGCAGCATCCTAGACACTGCTTTTTTTTTCTAGCCTGCAGAATCATTTAAAATTTCAAAGTGCAACAAGAAAATTTCCGAAGCTTGAAAAACTCGGCAGGATAAATTTACCTTTCCAGCTCTCATAAACAGTTAACTCGCAGATTACCAGCTGAAGATATTTACCTGCTCTAGGATTTATCACACTGCCTGGGACTCTCTCTCCTGTGTCCTCTCTACCATCACAGTGACCAAAAGGCAGGCATTTACTGTTTTGTATCAAGGGTGTGTACATATAGGAAGCAGGAGTATACGAGCATGTCACATCACATAAAAGGCATTAATCTCACTCACGTCCTGTATTTTGCTACGATAGTACATTCGAGCAGCCCCTACGCACCACTTCACATGTATGAACAACTCCATCGAATAATCAGATACACTTCGATTGGTCATGTGGTATCCAGTAACGGGACACCCACAGGATAGGTCCTGATATACTGCATCTGAGTACTTCCAGGGAAGTCAAAGGCATCTGTCAACAGTGGTTTATACATTATCTTTTTTTAGAGAGAGATTAATAAAAAGGAAGGGATAGAAACAGGAGCAATGGATCTAACTTGTGCTTACATGGAAATAGAATAAGGTCAGCTCATACTAGAGTGCTTCTAGAAACATACCTGGTGTCCACAGGTGAAAGAACAGGCAAGCTTCATTTTCTGGTGGGCTATGGCACACTTGGGAACTAGGGCCTCACAACTTCAGTTACAAAAAGTGCAAAGAACTAGAAGAAAACAATTTTAAGGCACTTTAGCACACCAGGATTAGTATAAACTCCCACCCTTGTGTTATACAACCATATTGTCCCAGTATCTCCACTACTGAACTCATAATACCCATCCCAGGATTGCAGCACAGAGCCACCTGCTAGCAAAGGGAAATTCCAATGGGAATGGAGCCTGGGGAGCCCACCGTGCTGCCAGGGGAACCACCACAGACACTGAGCCCTTGCATTTTGGCACCATCTTTATTTTCAGTGTTCCAGCTCCACTTTTAATGTGTAACCCAGTATACTGTGCTGTATCCAGTGCTGGATTGTTGGTGTGTCATCATAGCAAAAAAAAAACATATAAGGAGGCTTTTCTTTTAAGCTGATGCAAACTTCTTCAAAACACACTCTGCTAAATTCAACCCATTAAAAACACCAAATGTTTTTGTTCATTATTTGAAATTAAATTCCAGCTTGTCTAAGAAACTCTGTCTGCTTCTGGTTTGTATGTCCAAATCCCTGGTGCTGTTGTAATTCTTGTAAACACCACGAATAGGTTTTTACCAAAGTCTGCTGCTGAAGAAATGACAAACCGCTGTAGATTCATAACATGAGTGTGCCATTGTTAACTGCAGTTGCAACACAGAGCATGCTAAAAAAATAACTGTAGTAAAATTGTATTTTGGAAATCGGTGCAAACCATAAAAGCTCCATTTAACAAAACTCAGTTTCATCATATTGAGGTGTTTAGCTGGACAAAAGGGGTGAGAATGGAGGGAAGATTACTTTCAGGAAAATTTCATACATGCCAGTGTATCAACTGTATCAATTTTCTGACAATTACACATGTTCTTGCATGTCATGAAACAAACTGAAATTTGATAACAAAAAAAAAAAATACATTTTTATGTCACTAGTTAACGAGTGTGTTGTAGCAGTTTTACACCGGTGTAAGTTTTACACTTGCTATCCTGAGCTTTTGTATTTGTACAGTTGAGCTGCCATGTGTTCACAAATAGGAACTTTAAATTTTCTTTTAGCACATAGAGAAGTGATGCCTTAGCATAAAACCATATGGTCCAAGAAACCACTGAGAGTAGAGTACGGTAACAACTCCCTGGGGCTTTGCTACAGCTCCTCCTTTTTAGTTCAAAGCCTTTGGTTTGCTTCAACCTGTTATGCATATGTTTTTGTACAACCTTACTTCTTTCTGTGCCCTCTTCAGAAAAACATTTCTAGGTCTACTGGTGATTTATAGTAACTTCTCAAAATAAATGCATTTGTTTTCCTTGTTTTCTACCATATTATACTGCTATGATGGACTCTCTATTATTCAGCTTCAACCAATTCTTTTTTATTTGTCCGTTTGACTGTCACAACACTGCTGGATAGATTTCCTATGACTATCTAAAACATATTTCCCTCATTTATCACAGAACTCTGAATTTAGCTGAATTAATATGGCTGATTTAGCCTTCCCTAAAGGAAATGTATAATACTTTACAGAAATAGTGTGGCTTTTTATATAAAAATCCCACTATAAATCATACAAAACTTACTTGGATATCCTGCTTACCCATGAAAAAAAACTAACTCAAAATAGAAAATCCACACGTGCATGGGCTGCTTTGTCTTTTCTTCACCTGGTTCTGCATGAAAACAGTGTTCATGGGAAGTGCTGGAAGGGCAGGCTTGGAAGCACAAATCCTGATTTTATTGACACGCTCAACAGAACAGAGACTTCCATAACTGTGTCTTTGCAGCATGAGCTCGATGAACGAACAGGCGGCCCCTCCTGCCTACCCTCTTCTTCCCTCCGAGCCCTCTCCCAACCAGCCAGAGTCCATTGCAAGGGTAGCTGTTTGCAAGCTTGCCTCCAGTTGCAAAACCAGGACAACTGGCTATTCTGTTCTGATAGCAATTTTGGATCGCTGTTAACTTAAGATTAGTCTTCTGGGAAGAACCTACATCTCCTTTTCTCTTCTTGAGCTTTTCCTCTGACACCCCCCAGTCTGTAAATAGTTTGAATCTCAGAGTGCTTAAAACACAGCTTTCCAACGTGAGCCCAAACTCGCCCATCTCCTCCATCATCTTTGTTTTAAAAGCATGTCAGCTTCTACTTCCCTTTGGTATGAGATACCAGCCTCTATCAGCCACTTGTTTGAAAATTGAAAAAAGAACAGTTTTATCTTATGCTGCCCTTCACATATAAGAGACTTCCTGTCAACACCAACAGCACTTACACATTATCTGTTTCCACATCTCACCTTGAAAATATTCTTGGTTATGATGTGCAAAGCAAAAACAAAACAACAGAAAAAAACGCAAAAGCAAGACAATTTCAGAGACCGGAAAATAAAAGGCCAACAAACTGAACATAGAAATATTAAAATATAGAATGGCTATTTCTTTTTTTTTTTTAAAAAAAAAAGGAGTTGGATGGACTTAGTAGAAAAGTATGGGGAAAAGACATTTCTTGTCAATTTCAAAAATCTTGACTGAATCTTCTCTATCTCTTGTCTACCCTTCACAACATACTAACAATTAGGTTGTATCTTCAATCTCCTTTTGAAATCTTGAACCTCCGAGTTTCATACCTTCCAGCGTTCCTACACTATAATCAAGGCTAAGGAGTTAATTTATTTTTCAATGAAAAACAACATCACAGGACTCCAGGAGGGGAAACTTTAACAAAGGTATCAAATACCACAAACCTCATGATGCAAATAATCATATTTGCTAGTGCAGGAGAATTGGAAAATGGTCTGTCTCATGCTGATGCCTGAGGTCGTTCTTTGCCTCAGCTCACAGGCTCTCTAAAACAGCCTGACCCACGTGTCCCATCCTTTTTTCTAAGCCTCACTGAGAAGACAGGCTTCTTAGTATTACTGTGAGGTTCACTGGGAGGTTAAAAACATGGACAGTTATCTTTAAGTATAGAAAGAGCAAAGTTTATTGTGTAAACGTTTACACTGTGAGCTGACCTTCTACTGACTTCAACTGCTAAAGAGACCAGGGGGAAATGTTTTGGGGCAGGAGTCCAGGAAGCTGAGTGGAGTGGGAAGATAAAGGGTGGGCCACAGTTGAATGGGGCAGTCGGGAGAGAGATGGGGAATGCTTCCTCTGGTCCATGAAAAGGACCGCACAGCTTCAGAAAAGGACTGCATGACGCTGTGCTCTGAAGTGAGCAGGGGCCCAGACCTGGTGACCCAGAAGTTCCTTCCTGTGTCCTTACCAGGAGAGTTTCTTAGAAATCCAGGAAGACAGAGCATTTCCTTGAGAGTGCAGAGATGGAGGGCATCCCAGGGGCACGCAGTGATACTTGCACTATACCATCCTTTGAACAACACAGCCACAGTCGGGATCCTCTGGATGACTCTTAATTCAGGGACCTGAATTCTCCTGAGGTTAGGCAGTGCAGTGGGATCCAGCTGCCTAAACATGGTGTCATTTTAGATGCCCAAGGGCATTCCACTGCCAATCCAGAAAACATGTGTGTGCTGGGGGGAGGGTCTCTTGTAGGTCTCAGATCTCATCTGTCAGCCCCATGGGAAAGTGTCAGATACAGCCTGTAATACATTAAAGAAATTATTTCTCGTGTTTTCAGAAATCTGAACACTAAGGACTTCCTTCAGTGGTCCACACATGGCATATAGTTCCTAGGACATTTAAGATGTCCAAGGGTGTCTAAGACACCCAGGTAGGAATAGCAGATATTACACAGGACCTGGAAGAAATCTATGACAACCTGTCTGTGAGCCAGGTAGAAAAAATTTAGGGTAGCTCAAATCATAGTAGATACCTCTGAATGAGCAACTGACTGATTTTTTTAACTGTAGAAATTGGATGTGGGTTGTCTAACTTTAACATTAACTGTGACCCCTCACCTATCCCCTAATTTCTGCGTGCTTGCTGTGATGGGGTGTGTGGTTTGTGATGGGGATTGGCAAGGATCTGTGTTGGTAGTATACTAGTGGTCTGTAATTTACTGACAACTCAAATGAACTGCCAGCCCCAAACCACTGGATAATTGACATTTCCCAGTCAAAACAATACAGCAGATTTTGTGTAGGTGTGGACATGGGAACAGTGTGTGGAGAGAGATCTGTATAACTTCCCTGCTTGTAAAATAAACAACACACCACCACTGTCTATTAAGGATAGTGATGATGAAATGTGTGACATAACTTCTACTTACCCTATGTTGGAATTTTTTCTATGCACATCAAAGAAAACTCTAGAGATATTTTGCCAGGTCACTATAAAAGACACTAGAAAGTGAAGAAACAATGAAGTTATAAGAACGTTCTGCCTAAATCTGAGGCAATGTTTTATTTCTTCAGAGAATGAGCTTACACTGTAGTATAAAATCCCAGACACCACTTCTTCACTTTTTCATTCTTGCTTGGGTTTTACATGCAGAGACACATTTTCACATATGAAAGAATAAAGATTTCATTTGGGCAGATGGATTCTAAGAGCTATCACACTCCTTTTAATTCCAGTTCACTGTGTCTGTCTGTGCGCTTCACATAGGATAATGTTCCTGCACAAAGCACTCACCGGGAAAGAAAAAAAAACAGTTACACAGAACCCAAAAAACCCCAAAACATTCAGCACAGAATTGCAGGTGCAAACGTTCAGTTAAGCTTTATTATATATTTCTGTCAACATTTATGAAATTCAGTAGTCTGGAGTCACAGACAGCTAGTTTGGAATTTTTTGTAAATTAATACCTCCAGGTTTCTTTTTCTCATCTATTTTGGGAAACACATTAGAGAGAAAGACTGTGCTAACAATACCAAAAGCGTCTGTCAGAGAGTCAAGAATTCAAGTAGAATTACAAGGAATGAGTTTTAAGTGAGGCAAGAGCAAGAGGGGAAAAAACCAACGTGGTTCTCCTTTGAACTCTGACAAGACAGATGAATCTACAGCTAAGATACTTGAGACTGATGGCTTTCCAGGGCAGATGTTTGACTGCAAGTTGAGACCATCCATGTCAGAACCTGATGTGAGGTTTAAAGTACAGAATGATTGAGTTATCTAAGAAAAAAGTATTAGGGAGCCTTCGAGAAGGAAAGGCAAATAATTACAGTTCTAAGGTATCCAATACCTTTAATAGAGTCGAGATGCCTGCAAGCCTTCATGCTTTTCAGCTGTGGAAAAATTCCCCTCTTCTTTAACAAGGCAATTAAGGCACTGCACACTCACTGTGCAGTGAGGACTTGCACAGGTATTGAGCAGTACAGAAGTCAATACATGAAGTCATTAGTGAAATTATTTCTTATGAAAATCCCCCTCTCCTTCTCTTCTCTAAACAAAGTTGAGAAATGTCTGTCTCCTGCTGCTACCCTACATATATCCTCCCTCCTCTCTGAGTAAATTCTTAAATTGTCCTACGTACGGGATGTGAAAATTTGCTATAAATCAGGCCCTAAAAATCTGACAGCAAATCCCATGTTGAAATCCTAGAGGCAGAGTGGAAAAGATTTCTGGAGAATAACTGGAATTCTGCCAAGAATTTTTAAGAGCTTGAATGTCTTGGGGGAATATATAAAAACAGCCTCATGATTCAGCTAACCAAAGCAGTAAAACAAGTTCCCGAAGATGGGGATCAGCACTTTGAATACATTTGGGTGCTCCCTTTAATTCCTGTGTTTCTTTGTCCTTCTTCTGTCCTTTCTACTTTGAAGTTAAGAAGGTAGGCTTTATAAGTTACTTTTCCTTCTCACCCAGCCAACAGGGAAGGGTCATAAGTAGGGCAGCCAGTTCCTTCTTCTTTGAAAGCTGTATGACTGTTCTACTTCAGATACACATCCTCCTGCCTAAGCCCCAGCACAGTGTGAGCCCTATCACAAATTTATACGCTCCAGTTCTGTCCTGTATACTACCTAGTCCAGACATGTAATAGTCATCTTAATTATAACTCAAATGTAGAAAGCATACCGTTGTCATCTTTCATGATCAAAACAGGGCAAAGCATCTATAGCAGTGTCTTATAAAATGGTGTTTAATTTCCAGCACAAAAAAGGCTACTGCTGCAGCACTTAAAAATGTTTATATGCATTGTCTGTTCTGGAAGCAGGATCTCTCCAGTTCGAAGAAGCCTGTCTGACCTCCATGAGTAATGAACTCTTTAAGAACTTCAAGAAGAATCCTCAAAGAGATCAATCAAGTGAGACCAAAGGGAATGACAAGAATACAAGATTAAAGAAGAGTCTCTGATGTAGTCTTGACAAAGTTGATTTGAGCACCTAAAAGTTTAATAGATTTAACTGACAGTGGCTAAAGCTAACTCACACTTTATGGCTTGCGTGATCCTTGTTGGGAGCATTTTAGGTACATGTGAACAGTCTCAAATCATTTGGACTTTCTCCAGTATGTTGTACTAGACTATTATTTAGGAAAATATGATGGCCACTAGAACCTTATTGGTTCTCAGAGGCATCAGGGTAATATCATGACTTAATCAATGAAAGAAGAGCTTCTAAGAACAAGAAAGCATCAGTCATCAGCTATACCTATGTTTAGCAAGTGAGCTGACAGAGCAGATAACCGATTGAAGCAGTCACTGATGACACCTCTACCCTGTATGCAGTTCACAGGTTTTATTTCAGACTTTATCTGATGTCATGAACCAAATAACTCTTCCATGTACATGGTTCAACACTGCCAAAAGGACCGGTCCTTGGTTTAATACCACTTAGAATCATAGAATGGCCTTGTTGAACCTCAAACAATTGGCCTCAGCCCATCGATCCAGCCTGTCCAGATTCCTCTGTAGAGCCTTCTTACCCTCAAGCAGATCAACACTCCCACGCAACTCGGTATCATTTGCAAACATACTGAAGGTGCACTTGATCCCCTCGTCCAGGTTGTTGATAAAGATATTAAACAGAACCAGCCCCAATACTGAGCCCTGAGGAACATCACTTGTGACCGGCTGACAAACAGATTTAACTCTGTTCACCACAACTCTCTAGGTCTGGCCATCCAGACACTTTTTCACTCAGCGAAGAGGATACCTGTCCAAGCCATGAGCAGCCAGTTTCTCTAGGAGAATGCTGTGGGAAACGGTGTCAAAGGCTTTACTAAAGAACAGGTAAACAACATCCACAGCCTTTCCCTCATCTACAAAGCAGGTCACCTTGTCATGGAAGGAGATCAGGCTAGTCAGGCAGGACCTGCCTATCATAAACCCATGCTGACTGGGCCTGATCACCTGGTTGTCTGCATGTGCTGTGTGATGGCACTCAAGATGATCTGCTCCATAACCTTTCCCGGCACCCAGGTCAGACTGACAGGCCTGTAGTTTCCTGGATCCTCCTTTCGGCCCTTCTTGTAGGTGGGCATCACATTTGCTAACCTCCAGTCAACTGGGACCTCCCCGGTTAGCCAGGACTGCTGATAAATGATGGAAAGTGACTTGGTGAGCACTTCCACCAGCTTCCTCAGTACCCTTGGGTGGATCCCACCAGCCCCATAGACTTGTGTCCATCTAAGTGGTGTAGCAGGTCGCTAACCATTTCCCCTTGGATTATGGGGGGTTCATTCTGCTCCCGGTCCCTGTCTTCCAACTCAGAGGGATGGATACCCCAAGAACAACTGGTCATACTATTAAGGACTGAGGCAAAGAAGGCATTAAGTACATCAGCCTTTTCCTCATCCTTTGTCACTATATTTGCCCCCAGCATCCAATAAAGAATGGAGATTCTCCTTAGTCCTCCTTTTGTTGCTAATGTATTTGTAGAAACATTTTTTATTGCCTTTTACGGCAGTAACCAGATTAAGTTCTAGCTGGGCTTTGGCCTTTCTAATTTTCTCCCCGCATAACCTCACAACATCCTTGTAGTCCTCTTGAGTTGCCTCCCCCTTCTTCAAAAGGTCATAGACTCTTTTTTTCCTGAGTTCCATCCAAAGTTCCAACCAGCCAGGTTGGTCTTCTTCACCAGCGGCTTGTCTTTCAGCACATGAGGGGGGCCTGCTCCTGCACTTTTAAGATTTCCTTCTTGAAGAATGTCCAGCCTTCCTGGACTCCTTTGCCCTTCCGGACTGCCTCCCAAGGGACTCTGTCAAACAGGCTCCTAAACAGGCCAAAGTCTGGCCTCCGTAAGTCCAAGGTGGCGGTTCTGCTGACTTCCCACCTTCTTCTCTGAGTATCCCAAGTGCTATCATTCCATGATCACTATGCCCAAGACAGCCTCCAACTGCCACATCACCCACAACTCCTTCTCTGTTCAGAAACAACACGTCCAACGGGGCACCTTCCCTAGTTGGCTCACTTGCCAGCTGTGTCAGGAAGTTTTCTTCCACACACTCCAGGAACCTCCTAGACTGATTTGTCTCTGCTGTTTTCTATTTCCAGCAGATGTCTGGTAAATTGAAGTTGCCCTTGTGGTTGTAGTGCATCTGAAACGCATTTGGAGCAGACCTTTCAGTTTGTCTTCTTAATAACTTTAGGTCCAAACACGAAAATAAAAAGATTTTTGGAAGGACAAGCCTTTAGTTTTTCAGGTGAAAACAAGAAGAAAACAGAAATATCATCATGTGCTTCCTGCATTTTCAGGCATTTTGACATTGCTAATAGTTTGAGGTTCTGAGGAAAACAGAATATCAATGCAAAAGACAACGTTGCACCACTAGGAGTGGGAACACCTTCCATCTTCAAAGCAGTTTTGGAATAGAAGGTGAAAGGCCGTAACAAGGCAAGAATTTCTATTTAGAAATAACAAAGACCAGGAACACTGATGACCCTTTAATGACTGACTGAATTTCAAAAGAAAACTTGTTCAAGACTGCCCCTGAATTCCCTAGAAGAGGTCCCAGATGTTCATTGTATCCAGTGCTTCCAGTAATATGAAGAATCTTCAGCTATCACTAGAAAGCCTGCAGTCATCCCTCTTTTTGATGGTTTGTTCCCAAAAATAAATTGTTTTGTTCTGAGAAGGTATGAGAAGAAATGAAATATTCCAGCACTCTGAGGAAGAAGGAAAGCTCAGTATCTGAAAATCCCACCAGTTTAGTAGTGCTCCCACAGAATGAGGAAATACAGTCAAGGAGATTTGAAATAATGATATCATCCATAAACACACGTTAGTCTTATGAACAGCAGGAAGTATACTACTAGGCCTTGCATCCAAAAGCTCTAGTTCATTTAAACATTATGCCTAGTGCTTGATCTCTAGCTCTCCAAAAATACTGAGCCAGCAGTCACGATAGGAATTTAACATTGTGCCAGACATAAAGAAGAAGTATCCATGACTCAAAGTCCCCAGACAAAGCATTTTTGAGTCACACTGAAATTCAGTCCCAGGAAGAAACAAACATAAATAAACTGTTCCACCAGCCATGTGATGGGCTTAGTATACTGTAAGTTGCAAAGTGAGGACATACAGTATTGCATGTGAAAACCAATTAACCACACTAGAGATTATGCCTCCACAGAACTAACCAAGAAAGGACTATGCTCCGACTCAAAGAATTTGAGGATCAGAAAACAAAGGACTTAAAATTGTTCCGCCCTCCAGAGCACATTTCATCAAAAAGAACTGGCCTTCTGTCAGTGGAGAGGCAAATAAACTTCAAAATGATTAAGAATATGAGAATACTTTTACAATCAAATGTCTGCTTTATAAACAAAATGGCTAATTTCAATCGCATCTTTCCTCATTCGAGAAGAACAATACTTCACCCCAGCAAAGCATATACAGGAACACATACTTAACATCCTGGGGAAAACTGGCCTATTCACACACTTTAGACGATGCACAAATTAAAGCACTTCACCAAATCAAGATTTCAGTTTGCTGAACCAGACTTCCCAATTGGCAGCAAATGAGACTGAAGTACAAATGACGAGGTTTCTGTTATCTGTAGCAGGAAGTGTCAGGTGTGTTACTTGTATATTTAAGTACAAAAGGCCTGCACATTTCATAAGCCCAGCAGCAAAAGTGAGAGCTATAAAAAAAAAAAAAAGGCAGTCTCATTCTTTTTTTTCTTTTTTCTTTTATATCTGAGTAAGAAATTGAAGCTAAAGGAATTTCACTGCCACCTGCAATCATTAATAGCAGCATAGAAGAATGTTTATTACAAGAATATAATTTAGCAATGAACACCAAACCTCAACACGTAAAAAAAATTATCACTCCTCTGCAATATCTAGTGCTTACAATTTGTACTTTCATAGGCCCCTCCAAGTATCTTAAGTTTTTCAACTGTTAATTCACGGAGAAAAAAGGAGACATTAAGCATGGACAGAATACTCTTTCTCTCCCCCTCTAAATATGGGAATTTTTGACTGTTTTAGCACAACCTAGCTGAAGTCTTCTGAATTGACTCATCAAGTAGAAGGCCATTCCCTGAGAATTCTCCACAGACAGTATTGTCAGTGACACCAGCTTGTGTCAGTGTGTCACTCTGACGTATTTACATCTCTAACCCTACCAAGAATTCTTGAAGAGACAGCAAGAATTGAACGACTCAACAATGCTGGTATTCCACAAGTGACTGGATCAAATCCAGCAATGATGTCAAAGCTAGGCATTTGTCAACTTAGTGTTGCTGAAAGAATGTCAACAAAAGCATTCTCAATGCCCAACAGTATTCCTAAGGTGAAACAACTTGTGCGTTTGTACACTGAGATCTCAAATTTGGTTCTATTGACAGACACAGGTACGCACGGTCACTGAAACTGTTTTTCCAGTTTTGGCAATGAGGCTACTGAAGTATTCATGCCAATAATTAAAGTATTCTGTAATGCACCCACCCTTTGGTGACAAACAGATCAATGGGGTCTGGTCGACTGTGACAGGCAACAGACACTGTCTCCACAAATGCCTGTGAGAAGCCACAGATCCTGCCTTTGGCAAGACCTTTGTCAATCTCTTACTAAACTCCTTCAAGTGCACTAGTGAATACAGCCTAGATTAAATTATTCTGAGATGAGTTGGCCGAAAGCTGTATTTAAAATGTTGTTATCGGCATTCACAGTCAAACAAGACATGTTTATTAAATACGACCTCCTGAAGTCCATGGTATTATATAGTTTCATTAACAAATGGAGTAAAGAAAACCTTTGTGACCTTTGAAAACAGCATCAAACAGGGTGGGTAACAGGCACTGCAGAATAAGACTGGAATGGAAAAGATCTTTGTCCACTGGAGCAATACTCTGAAATACAGACGAGGTCAGGAAGGAGTAGTGCGAACTCCTGCACTTAAATCAGAATTAACAGCTCTATAAATATAATAGGGGAAAATCCAGCTGATCAGAAGCTTTGCAGAAAAGGATCTGGGGGATTCCAAACTGCAGATGAGTCATCTAAGTCAGGCTGTTTCAAAAAAAAAAACCCATACACCGCTTAAAGTTTTAAAACAGGAGCATTATAAGAAAGGCAACCTAAGGAATCCTCTCATTTTTCCTAGCCCCACAGCTGGGCATTGTGTCAGCTGTAGGAGTGCTATTCTAGCAGGACGGCAGCCACTAAGTGTCCAGAGAAGAATAACATGGACCGCAAAGAAAGAATGGGATTCTTTAGTCTACTGAAGAGGGACCTAGGAGGGAACAGGATTGTCTAAAAATCATGGTAAAGACTGACACAAAAAAACCAGTTGTTCTCTTTATCCACCAGGTCTACTACAGAAATAACAGGTTTAAACTCCATTTGTAGACATGCAGAATAAACTTTAGGAAAATGTTCCTAATAGTAAGGTGTTTTTTTAAAAAAAAAAACGTTTAGAGAAGCGAGGGTGAGAACACTATAAGATCCTCCCTTAGGATTTGAGATAAACAAGTAAGATCTTATGGTCTCTTTCTGCTGTTGTGTCTCTGAGTCAATGAGAACGGAACTGTCCTCTGCACCTTTTGTCAGAAGAGCTGTAGAAGAGTTCCTCTGCTAATCTTAGAAGCAGCTAAGATAAGAACTGGCAGACAGGGAGCTTCTCCAAGTCTTTGCCCGAGTGTGTGTATGTGTGTGCACTCACATAACTTTCTGTGTGAGCATGTACATACTTTCATATGTGTGTGCACACACATGTACAAGCCTGTGTTTATGCACATTCTCCTGTCAATGTGGTGTCCTTAACTACCTGAAATTTAGTTTTAAAAACATGTAACAAAGATTTCCCTCCACTGAGTCTCAATTGTGCAAAGGGTTGGAGAGTGTAGGGTGGCTAGTATCCAGGGATGCTTTAATGCTGGTAGCCTTACCCACCTTTTTCCCCCAAAGTACAGCAGGTTTAGAGAGGTATAAAAGTAAATGTGGAGAGGGTTTTGTGGTTTTTTTTTTTTTTGAAAGGGCTGTTGGCATAGTTCTTGTCTCATTTACCTCTACATGTAGCACTGAATGCAGCAAAATGACAGCAATACAAAACTGACTTGAAGAGAGAAACAGATCTTTGTATGATTATAGTAATATATGAAGAGCTATTCATCTGAAGATTTGTTCCACAAGGGTGAGTAAGAGCATTCAACAAGCATGCTCCATGAGACTTCCGCATAATAGCCTAATGGTAAAACAAGAATATGATACAAAATAAACATCCAAGCAAAGCAGACTGTATCTAAACCTGGTGAATGAAGGAGACAATTATCCCCAGTATTCAGACCAAATGGTTTTCATTTACACTTGGCAGCTCCTTTTCTCCATTTTGGAATAGCTAGGCAAAGTTTTCCTCAGTATTGCATTCCCACTCTACAGTTTCAGTGCTCTGGGTGGCTGCCCAATGAAAAGCTAATCAACTATGTGCATTTCACTTAATCATACCAATACATCACCTCTGCTCATGACCACACAACCCAAAGAGTGGCAGCACACAAGAAACCTGAGAGCACACTGAAGTTAGATGGGAGGACATGAAGGAAGTTAGGTAATTTTATTATGAGAACAAAGTTACTTAATTAAATCCCTTTAAAAGTTTATGAGATGGTCTGACAAGGCCAGGAAATAAAGTTTTCCCCAAATGGAATGCAGCAAAGGCCAGCCATATTACTTGCAGGAAGGAGCGAATGGGAATTTGCCCTTAAAATATTTAGCTGCTTCCAGCAATGAAGAAAATTATTTGCAATATTAAAAAATCCTGGGGATATGTATTTTTTTAAAGGGCCTCACTTACTGGAGTAGTGGTATGCCCTCTATTGTTGCTTCAACCAAAATGGATGGAGGGAGAAGAAAAACCCCAGCTTACGCAGGGTCATTAGAAGCTTCAGATTCTCTCTGCCAGAAGTCCCTGAAAATCTTCTCTGCGTTAAATGTGCTCGAGGCTCTCACCGTTCCCAGTAGCGACCGCTTCCCAGGCTGCACACGTGCCTCCCCCCCGAGGCTGAGTGAGTATGTTCCATTCCCTCAGAGCTCCCCAGGCTCCTCAGGCTGCACATGTGCAACCCGAACAGATATGCTCCAGCCCAAGGCTGCTGCAGCTGGCAGAGCCAGGATTTCGCTGTAATGGCTGGAACTGTGACCAAGAACCTGTCTCTCCACCCCTCCCAGTAATCCCCCTGCTAGCAGTATATGGCAGGAAACCATCTCATCCTAATGCAGGAAGGATAAGAGGAAAAACTGAATAGTAAAACCAGGGGAGTGGGGCACAAGAAAAACAGGCATAAAGATACATCTAGGCAAATATATTACGAACTGGGAGAATGTGGGGAAGCAAAAGATGGAGAAAATTACTCTCATGGGCTAAGTGAGCCTAAGGTTGGAGAAGATGCCTGGCAAGGAAATGGAGACATGACAGAAACAGTTTAGAGGAGAAAGAGAAAAAGGGATCAAGCTGGAAAGGGAATGAGTAGAAAAGTTTGTGCCCAGCAGAGAATGTGCTCCTGCAGAGCCTGAAATGGAGCACAGCCTCCCACTTTGTTTGACCATCACAAATGACATTATCAAAACATCTTATGCTTATCTAGTGATGATCATTCACACAGGACTACAACTTATAATCAATTATTCCTTAACTCAAGCAGCAGAAATCTGAGCAGTTCACCTAAAACATTATGATTAACCATTCTAGAAGACTGTTGGTCTCGTTTTTCAAACAAGGAGAAATTATGCATGTACACAAAGAACACTCAACGAGTATTGCTAAATTTGCAAAGTCAAACACTTAGGAAAAAGGAAATGCTAGAACCAAGGCTATATCTATCTAATGCCTCTCATGCAGATGCATTAGGATAAACATATAATGTTTGCAGACTGTCTTTGTCTTAGTCAAGTATTAGGATGCATTCAATCTGAACTAACACACTACTCTTCAATATTTTAGTTTTGTCCTAGATTTCTCGGTTCCTTTAGTTGACCGTTCTGTCCTTTTTTTTCTGTTCACTTTCTACTCTTGCAGAAAATGCAAGGGAGGAGGGGCAGAATTCTATGAACAAATCCCTTTTCCTGTAACAGTCCTCATTAATTCCCCAAAATAGCGTGCACACTCGTGTCTATGCTACTGAAAAAACTAAGCTAGGCACTGCTCTTTGGCTGAGAGCAAGTGACAGCAGAGGCCAGATCTACATGGCTAAACTCTTCTCCTCAGCCCCAAACCAGGCTGGCTGCATCTAAACTACCTATTAGGAAACAGATCCCCAGCTTGTGTTCAGGCATTGACTGTGCAAACGTTCTTTGGCTTGAAGAAAAAACAGACCAAGGGGGTCATGCTAAAGATCTATACAGTGTGGAGAATGGTAATCCCATGCTTAAACTTGTATACTTTCCCTGTTTCGTTTAGTGGAATAAGCGTAGCCAATAAGACCAGAATTCCATGCAAGAATTTTATGTTATGTAAATAAAAAACATCATCATGTACACATAGGGCAGCATCTTCAGATCTGGTGCTTCCAAATAAATGCACTTGTATTTGAAACGTCAGTGATGTGCTTTTAGTAGCATTTGTCTGTGTGTTGTGTAATTCATATGGGGACACCAAGCCCTGCATAATAAATTGGTTGGCATATCCAGAAAAAGACCCCCAAAAAATCTGAAGAAATGAAACAAAACAAAAGAAACAACCATAGGACTGGAACTATTAGGGAGCATTCAGGTTTTATGCCTCAGCATTGAACAAAATGCATACATTATGCACATGTATCACTAATTCCTGAAATAATATGTGCAACGCGGCATATCATTCTGCAGACAAGCAATTGACAGGTAGTTTTTACAATAGTGAGATGAATTCACAGTATGGGATGTGTTGATTGCTCATGTCAGTCCCTTTGAAATTTTAAAGCGATAGTAATCAGAGCTATAAATCTCTCCTAAGTATAATTAGATTACTATTTATACCTACTGTTGTTAAAACCAGCCTAAGAAATTACTTTTAGGGCACCATTACTGAAGAAATAATCTCTTTAAAACAATAATCACTGAGTTAAGTACAATTCATATATCTACTTTCTATAATGAGAATGCATAATTTAAGTATTTAAGAATACTGAATGCCTTTCCCTATTTAAAATGTTGATAATAGTATTTTCAGACCTCAAAGTTTTTTCACGTTATACCGCAGGTTTGGGAGCATCCTCCAATGCTGTAATGCACTGAGGTGAAGGATTAGGTGCTACATGGAAGGCACCCATTGAGAGATGCAAGTTTTTTATTATGGAAAGCGCAGGTCATGACTACTGTAGGGCCCTGTAGGAATAACGTGTCAATTATGATCAACTGACTAGAACTAGAGTTATCTCCATAGACTTTTTGTATTTTAGGGACATATTAGGAATTCCAAAATATGGTAAGTTTGTAAAGTCTGGTCCAGTGGTTCACTGTTGCTAATGTACATCTTATTTCCCATGGGAACTGTCTTGACTTTTTTTTTTTTTTTTTTACAGCAGAGAGAAGGCATAGCAACACTCAGTCAGTAAAATCTGAAAGTCTCTAGTACCATCTTCTGATTAAACAGATCTCAGTAAAGATATTTACATGATTCTAAAAAAAAACCCAAGAGATCTTTAATCCCCCGGTAAAACCCTGGCATTCCAGAGGAATGGGGATTTTTTTCTTTTTCAGAATGCTCCAAGATGTACGTTTTCATGGCCAGCTACTTCACTGTGGAGCTGCAGGCTTCGGTCAGAGAACGTTGATACAGCTCGAACCTTGCTGGTATTCTGCAGTGAGTACCCACATGAAACACTAGCAATTGCATGAAGAACACTGACAACAGAAGCTACTTCCAAATCCATGTCTGGAATAACCCAGGCAGGTAAAAGATCAAGGGGTTATAGTACTAAGATACAAATCATATTAGTATACGTTATTACAGGATCTAGAAGCAAATTAGTCTTCTCCTCTCTTGATGCGTATAAACATCAGCAGACTTTGTTTCTCATATTTCTAGTGGACATTCATGATCTTGTAGTTTGCTTCATGCAAAACAGATTCTTGAACTTAGCAGCCCTCGGAGAGGCTTTGTTTGTCCATCACCTACTCATGTGAAGTCAGGGGCAAAACTGCCCCCAAGGTCTCAGAGAATTGTAAAGTTAGTTCTCCTACGGAACGTCCTCCCTTCCCCTCAAGGAGTCACTTCATTCCCCCATTAATATTTTATTACACGAATCTCAGGAATGGAAAAAGCATATGTTTGGAATGATATGTAGCAGTAAGAATAAGACCCCATTTTTATGTAGTTTTCCATTGCATGATCCAGCTCATGTATTTAAAACAGTTTAGGTTCCTTTCTCTTCCAATTTTATTTTTCTCCTAAAATATTCAGCTGAAGAATTTTTCTAATAAATGTATTTTATCTTAATTGTTGAGGCCTCTACTTAATTCTCTAGATATTGCAAAACATGACACTAGTCAAGTCTAACAACTCACAAAAATCAGAGTTTAAGCATAATTCTTCAGGTAATGTTATTATCCCGAAAGGTACCATCTAGTTCTCCTGTGCTATTACACTTTCTATTAACTCAGCATTAGTCATAAAGTACTGGATGTATGTTGAGATTTTGATTTTGCTTACTTTGTTACACATTACTGATATTTAATGGGATGTATCAATTAATCAATTTATCTCAATTATAGGTATCATTTAAACAGCTACACCACCTATTCACAGATGCTGTTTAAGATTTTTAAGGAGTAACAGGGGATGGGGTCCTTCACAGTATTAGTCTTGCTCTATGATACGATGCTACTGTGAGAAAACATTCCATTTCTGCTCTCATGGATAATGGTACTGTTGACTTCAGTGTCACAAGAACAGGTATCAAGGCATGGAAGACACGTCCCTATTCAACACCTATACCTAAAACTTTCTTTGTGATTCCAAACAATTTTATTTTTTTTCTTAAGAGGCCCAAACACAGGCTTTGCTTAAGCATATGAGCGGTCTTATTTAAGACGATACCTACAAATTTTGACCACAACCATCAAGCACATTTTAACACAAGTAACTCCTCCCTCAGCTGCAAAGCTGCATTCAAAACCACATTCATTAAAATAACCTACATATACACTGTTTTTTATTTGCTTCTGTCTGTGTGCTAGAGACACCATGAACAGTACGTGGGGTGGATGCTGTAGTGCCCGAGCCTGTTATACACAGGCCACATACTGCTCACTGGCTTAAAGTGTAGGAGAAAAAAAGAAGAGGGGAAGAACCAGGAAAATTTTAAGATGTCTCCTATTTCAGATTCACTTAGACATGGTTGCATGTATCTTTTTTGGCCATTTGTTAGCAGCTACCAGTAAGCAGCTATGCCCAAAGGGAAAATGTATTCTAGTTAAAGATTGGCTTATGGCCTCATCAGCCAGGTTTTACAGCTCTTAAAGCACAGCAAGAGAAATATTTATACTGAACTTGTTGCATAGGGACTTCAGATAGCAGGACAGTCATTTCTTGCATGAGTATTATATTTAGCTGGAGACAGTAGAGTTACGTTAAGAGGGAAGCAGGGACTTCTAAAAATAAAATGTCTAGAAAATAAGATGAAAACAGAGAACTGCTACACTCTCAATTTGAAGTAATTCATTTTTTTCTGAAAATGTTCCCAAGACTACAAAATGCTTTATGTGTCCTTTGAGTTTTGAACACCCTAAGTACAGTAGCATATGTCTGTGCTGTTTAACCAAATCCTCCAATGATTGGAACTGCTTCTATTTTTTTTTTTCTGTGTATGTGTGTGTATAGAAGGGAATATTATTTATAACCATCTAAGGTCTGGCACAGCATTTTTGAACCAATGCCATTCAACACATCAGTGTTACAGTTGTTCTATATTAATCTAATTGTTTTAACAACATTGGAAAGTTTGTTCTTAACTAACATATATATTTACATGTTCTACATTCTAGCCTGTTTGGTAATGAGGTCCTAAAGAAGAATGTTTCAGCACTACCTTTTACACTAATATTAAAAAAAAAAGTCACCACAAATACATACCTATTCAAGGACCTCCCAGTATTATTAAAGTCTCCAGGAAGCCTCAGTCTAGCTAAACTGATTTAGGATTTGAAGTGGTAAAACTAAGGAATGCAATTTCTGCAAAGAGAAACACCCTAGGAGATGACAGAGAAGAAAGATTCCATAGAATTAAAAAATGAGATGGCCGAAAATATTAGAGTAGGTAAACAAAAATATAGTAGTCAGTTAAACCAGCAGGAACTAAGACAGAGAGTTTACACTGTGTTTCTGTTCTGGAAGGCTTGTGTCCTTGTGTCTGGTAGCACTCGCTTGTATCTCATCAACAATGTGTTACATCATACCCAAGCAAAATTTCTGGTGTAGATATTTTAAAATAAAATCGGAAAAGACTAAGTAAAGACTGATTAGAGCCTCATTTCTGAAAGAGAGAAGCACTTTTTCGGTGAAGCCACATTCACTGAACGCGAAGTCAGTTCTTTTCTAAGAGTGTACCCCAGTGCTCCGCTCGTAAGAAAGCTGCACTGTTAGGTACGGAACGTATAGCCTTGTGATTTACTTTGTACATGTGTGGGCACATATGGGTACACACATATACATGTGCTTGTGTGTGCATGTGCATGCTTCTTTCCCTTCCTCATTTATTTTTAAAACAATGAAAATATTTGCACATCGTATTTTTGGTCTGACTTTTAGCTCCAAATAGGCAAGAAGCCTTCTGACCACCCACTAGGCTGATGTTGCTGACTTTGATAGATATAAGATGAATTGCAGTGGCAGGAAACAATAATATTAGGAGACTTCAACAATGCCTGTGTAGATCGAGGAAAAGTCACATCAGGGCCTGGTGTTGAGACCTAATTTTTAGACACCGCTAATGATTCATTCATGGAGCTGCTAATGAGGAAACCCACAAGAGGGAACCAACAAGACGAAACCCTTGAACCTGAGCAGTGCTACAGGCACCTCTGAAACTATCACTCATCTACATCATACAGCTGCAATTGTAAAATTTGTGGTTAAAACCAATTGCCAATGGGTTTTCAGCATCCTTCTTCACAGAAATCTGAACACTGAGACCAAAATCCTGCATCCATCTTCCCAAAACTGTCAGAGTAGAAATCAATAATTTCCGCAAAGGTCGAGCTGATTGCTTCACAGTGGGATTAAGGCCATCATAAAAACAGGCACAAGCTGCCATCACAGACAAATATCTGAATTTTTACTCCAGAATCTAATCACAAACCATCTCTAATAGAGAAGTGATAAAGGAAGTACAAAATGAGACTTGAAATTGGACCATCCTATTGTTCCCACATGGAGGTTTCATACTGGAGAGTTTATGATTTCAAACCAATAGACCTCACCAAAATTTGAGAGTAATGATACATATGCATGTGTTTATGAACATCAGCTGCTATTTCAGTTCTCTTTGTATTTCTTACTACTTTACTTCCAATGCACATATATTTTTAATTGCCTAGCTTCTCTGTGTTATCTTTTACTATGCTTAGTCTAGGAAGTGTTATTGGATAAGTTTTATCACTTTAATTCTTAATTAATTAGTTCTAATTTAATATTGTCCTTTTTAGTAGAAAATCTAATTTGAAATGGCAAAGGGTTAATTATGGAATTTTCCAAGGGAATGTCCCAAGGAAGGAAAAATATATGGTCTAAAATCAGTGAAATGCTAATTTTAGGATCTGATTTCTACTTCTCATTTTTCTTTATAAGGTACTCTTATATTAACCCTACATATGGAGAAACAGCTTTAAAATAAACATATGCTTTTAATGTTCTGAATGCCACTCCACATACAAGCAAAACAGAGCATGTGTTAAACAAGATCCCTAAGTAAGCTTTTATTTAATTCAATATATTTACACACCTGATTAAACATGAATATCTAAAGACTTGCATGTGTTGTTTTAATTATAAATAGATGTAATTATATGTAACAAGCTCAAATTCTCTTTATCTTTCATAAATTCGGGCTTCTGAACTCTTCAGTTTAACTGTGGCTATTCGTTTAATACTCTCAGTTTGCTGGATTCTAGTGCTTTCAGAGATTTTATATTAATACTTGAAACAGGATAGTTTTAGGCAAATTAACATCGCACAAGATATAAACCAGATCTCTGTTGCTCAACAAACATGCATACAGGGACAAGCACGGATCCTTGCTGGGAAACAAGTCCCAGACAAAAGTTTTCGCATGTGAAATCTGAACCTGACACCTTGCATTTTGAGGTGATGCAGGCGTAGTGTCAGCTGATGAGATTTGTTTTGAAGAAAACTGTGCATTTAGAGAGAATATTTCAGAGATGGGTCTTTGGCTTCCAAAAGAACCAAAATCCTATTCCTGCACTGATATACCTAGTGACTGCTGAGGTTTAGGCAGAAGAACCTCCGCTGCCGCTGACCCTTTCAGATGTATTCACCAAAACTACAATAGCACACAAAGCAAAAAGTGCTCAGGAGAGTACTTCAGCTAGTCTGCCTCTTTCCTCCCTAGTTCCTCACATCTGGTAATTGCTCATTGGTTGCTCTCTCAACTGGCCTATTTTGTTAGTTCAGACTGAAAAAGGAAAGGCCCATCTTCTCAGGAGATTGCCAGTGCAATGTAACAATTTGCAGCATTGACTTCTCATGAGATTTTCTGATTTGAGCCAGACATTATGTCCCAAAATGAAACATTCGCTTTAAAGGGCAGTAAATCTGTACAACAGGCCAGTACTCCTGCATCTGTATTTCTGGTCTCATATACATCTGTAGGCAATTAATTTGGTCAGCCATATCAACCTTCCTTTTAGAGGGGCCAGCAGGTCCCAGTACACAGGAATAAGACACAAGGGAACTAGCTTCATTTTCAACATTGCCCACTCACTGTATCAATTTGAGCAAATCAGTTTGAATAAATCAGCAAACTGCTCAGTTTCCAGTTCCACAAAGTGGCAACAACATAACTCTCTGACATTTGTAAGGCACTCTTGTAAGTTACTTGAATGAAGAGAGGCTGACTCTCTTTAAAATTTGATTTTAAACAAATTTCAAATGATCCTCAGGAAAATCTTTCAAATCCCATTGCATGGCAGTGGAAGTTGAACACCAAAATCCTTCAGGCTTCTTTGTTGAAATCACATTTCCTGCCCACACGTATGCACATGCTTCTGATAAACTTCTCAAATCTCTGCACTTTGCTGGCAAGACATTCCTCATTAAAACTCTCAAACAGTCCATTTTTACTCTGGCCATTAAATACATTCAGAAAAATACAAAGTTTACAACTGGCAAATGGAAACAAGGAAGTTTATTCTTCATATATTAAATAAAATTAGAATCTTGGGTCATGTAGCTGCTATACAGATTGAATGTGTCACATGCTGCAACTGCACAAGAGGGCATTCGTACCTGTGTCTTCATTCAAGTTGTCAGCTGTCCATCAAATTTGTCAATAGATGGAACTCAGATTATAAATTGTTCTACCACCTTTGATTATTTATTTACACATGTGAGGGAACATGCAAATTTGTCCAAAACCAACTACTAATTTGTACTATATTTGTTTATGCACTGTAATTCTGCTGGTAAAGAATTCATTGGAAAACACCTATTTTCTGGTATTTATATTCTTTGGAAAATCCTGCTTGTAATCATATATTTTAACATCCATCTGCGTGCTTTATTCAACTGAAAGACTATCTAACAATGCACTGTAGTTTATGTCTGGCCTCTAGATGATGCTACAATGCTTTTAACTCTCTGGCATTTAGTAGTATGTTACATGCAAGCAACTTTGAACTATACTCAAACCATTTGGTACAGTAGCTTAAGAGCAACAGAAAAGTGACTCTGTTTACAAAAAAATGGAAGCATAGCAGGACCAAGACCCTTTTCTCTAGAATGTTTCTACTGCAAGTGGGTTGATGTTGAGCACAAAAGAAAAATCTTATTAGAATTGGTTTCATAATGAAGACCCCGTGACATCAAGAATAGATCAAATTTAACTCCTGCAATCTGTAACAACAGCTCTCAAAATCCTCATGCCGCATCCTCAGATTTCTCCACCACCATAAAGTACCCTCCATTCCACTTTGACCTGCCTCGTGACAAATGTATGCGGCTCACTGGCAGACAACCATTGGTAAAATGTGATGATTATCAAAGATTTTCTTAGCTGCAGAATGTACTTTCCTGATGACTCAGCCTAATTGTGCAGCTCGTTAACTGCTATGACACTGTCCGCGTAATCCCACTGAGAAACAGGTACCTCTCACTTTGGGGAGCACTTGTAGCTGCCCTTAACATCATGCCTGAGTAGACCTTGGCTGTTTCCTAATCCTTCTGTTTCCTGTCCCTCAGCGATGACTTCCTGTCCACCTGCTGCCCAGAGCTATGAAAGGATGCAGGAAGTCTACATTTATGGTTCCAACAGTAAAAAGCTGAAAACAAGAGTTGAGGCAGGTCACCAAGGCAGTGAAAAAAAAAAAAGAAAAGTTGGGTTTGTTTGGTTCATTGTTGTGGGGTTTTTTTGGAAAATCAGATACGGTACAGGAAAATAGTGAATTTTATCTCAGGTGCTCTCCCGCTTGGCATCTTGGGAAAAGGCTTAATGTTGTGAGAAGGATGTAATCATAGAATCATAGAATTGGTTGGAAGGGACTTTTGAGATCATCAAGTCCAACCATCAACTTAACACTGACAAAAAAACATCACTAAGCCATATTGCTAAGCACCACGTCTACCCGTCTTTTAAATACCTCCAGGGATGGCGATTCCACCACTTCCCTGGGTGATGAGGTTCTGACAGGTACTAAAACATTACACTTAAAACGTTACCACTTTCTTTTCAAAACTTCTATAGAGCAAGTGAAATCAGTGGCAAGTTGTTTTAATCCTTAAAAAGGAAGCTACATTTTTTAAATTTACGTTTTTCACCTGATGGTTGCTAGTGATTATAAAGCAGTGACTAGCCCATGGTAGCCACCCTGTCTTGCTTGTATCACTGTCACACAGAAGCTCCCACCTAAGTTGTTCGGCAATAAGTGCAATTAGAGACATATTATCTTTAAGTTATTAACATATTAAGGATTCACAGATACTTTGCACTCCCAGTAATGGATATATTCTGATTTCCTTAGGATGTGGGGCCGTAAAAAAACCACTCATCTGTGCTGTTGATTTTTCAGGTGATACCATCTCCTCAAGTCCTGGCAGGAGGTCCAAAGAACTGGCCTGTTGGAAAGGCTGACTATCAACCTCACGCCCAGGTTATTGGTTATAAGGATGCCTAGACAACCATCCCCACTTTCGCCATGTAGTCTGTTTCCTACCCCAAAGGCCAAGGGAATCTCCTGGCTTACATCCTTCTACTCTCCCTGATGAGCTGACTTTTCTTTCTTTAGCACATTTCTTGATTAAACTATCTGTCAAATACACAAACTGGGGCCCCTATGACCTGGAGAAGACAGTAAGATAATGAATTTATCATGTGCCCAAATGTGACTGTAGTTTACTCATATGAAAGAATGAATTGCCTGGAAGAGTACTCAGCATCGTTCAGTGGCCTGCAGCCAGATGAGTCCCTGTAAAGTGGGGAAAAGGTGGAAAGGAACTTTGCATTTTTTTTTTTTTCTCTAGTTTTTCACTCCTAGCTGCTGCCAGAGCCCTCAGCCTTTGTGATCCATAGATAAATATGTCAGTGTCTCCAGTTGCGGGGAAGACTATGGGAGGTGGGGGGAGGGAGTTCACATTTGCCTGGCATGAGGTAATCCGTTCCTGTGTATACCTCAGGAAGCTGTTACAAGGCTTAAAAAAAAATTACGAGGAGATTATCTTATGCTTTCAGGGTCCATCTAAAGTGTCGCACAACAGTTTCTCTGAGCACATGGGTCTGCAGTTACACACAGCGGTTCATAGATCAGCAAGAGAGCAAAGTCTCTCAAAAAGGAGGTGTGGAAAAAAAATACCAAGAGGACCAGCAGCTGAAGAAGAGTTATGGCTACAGCTTCTGACAGCTCTTCAGGCTGGAGAGAGTGTTTTTCATGACAGTCCCTTTAACATTAACCGCTTCCATATCTTGATTAGACGGCGACGGCACATCAAGCGAGGGGAGAATTCTAGCAGGCAGCGCTGAAACAGATGGCACTGCCACAGCACTCCTCCCGCCAGCTGCCTGGCAAGAAGCTCTCTCTTACCCTGTAATAAAAATGGCACTCACTCTCTGCCTCAGAGGAGAGGCACCTCAGGAGCAGTGGATGGAGCACGGTGCAGGAACAAGCAAACCTGCAAGGGAGAGGCTCGTGACCATCCAGATTCCAGCAAGCCTGAAATCCCGCGTACTCACTGGAAACCCGTGGCATTTAGGTCCATTTCCAGTTGGAAATATAAAAGGAAAACATATCAAATTATGACATAAATGTGCAAAATTAAAGTCTGGTTTGGAATCTAAATGATGATTTATTTGTTCTCCTTGCTAATGCTCCTCTAAGTACTTCTTTTAAATATTAGCTTATGTTTTCGCAGATGCCCTTTGGTAGATGAAAAAATAGCCCTACCGTGCCAGGGCAGGGAATATTTGTGAGACAATAGCATCAGTCCATTTACAAATACTTTTGGTTTCAACATCTTTCTACTTCTTTTCCCTTTCAGATATGTTTATTTCACTTATGTTATCATAATATAGCAGAGCATAATTCAATGCAATCTTCAGGCTATAAGACTGATCACATAAAATAGGCACTTGTGCTTATCATTCAATCCTTGCCACTTTTCCCAGTTTTCAGAAGACACATGAAGAGTATCTTCTGGGTTTTTGTGTGTAATATCGCTAGCAGAACCAAGTCCCACACAGTACTTACAGGAGAGCAGACATCATTGAAACACACATTACTACACATCAAAAACACAGAAGTGAACAAAATCTACCCAATGTAAAAGACTAAGGTGTGTAACTGTAGTAAAGGCTTTTCCTGCAAGAAAATAGGACCAGATAATGAACAGGAAGAGTTTTTCTTCCCCATTGTGTGGAAATGCTTGTTTACAGAGTTCCTCCATTAAAAAAAAAATAATTAAAAATCATTCTACAATGAAAGCGCTGAAGAACAGCTTTCTCTAATGGTGTTAGCATAGCATGTTAGGCTACAGTGAAACAGTGCCATTTAATTTCTAAGAATTAATAAGTCAAGATACACACTGCAGGGAGGCGATTTGTTTCACCTATCCACCAGCAACATTAATTTCTCTACTGCAAATCTCTGACACAGAATAAAACACGTGAACGAGACCAAAAAAAGATCTTTGAAGGGCTATGCCAATATACGTAACCTTGGCTAGAGTGCTCAGCCTCCACAGCCATATTGTACATTCACTGGAATTTTTCTAAGGAGGCTATGCTGTTTGGGACCATTTGAAAAGGGAATGGAGGCAGCAGTTCAGCTGGGGCTTGATGTGCAATCCAGGGGGGCAGCGGGTCGTGCCCATCTTTCCCAGTTTCAGCTCTGAGTGGAAACAACCACAGCTGTGGCTGCCCGCCTTGTCAGATTTTCCACTTTAAGGTTTAATCAGACGCTGGTAGGGGTACAAGGCAAAAGGACCATGAAGTTTTCCAGAGTGCAGTTCAGTTGGAAAATTATTTTGGAGTAACTTTGATTCAGCAACGTGAGGTTAAACTGGACCGAAGCTTTGAGTCATGGGGATTTTAGCCTGGGATGAGACACCCTAGAGTTTCTTTTTTGTATTGCAGAATCATGGCCTTTAGGCGAGGCAATGAAGTAAGCAATAGGCTGAAGGTCAGAGCAGAACGTGCAGCGTGTCAAATGATTCAGAGAATAAACAGACTCAGGAAGGGCAAATACACAGGCTCCAGAGGCAACACAATAGACTGACCTTCTCAACTTTCTTTCTTCAGCCTACCACGTCACCCGACGTAAACGCGGGCAAGGAGATAAAATAAATGAAAGATGGATCTCAGCAAGTGGTCGGGTTTTCAGCTACTGGCTGCTCAGGCTGCCTTGTGTAACACAAAAACAAGCAGAGTGTTTCTAGCCAGCTGTTTCAGCTTTACTACCAACCTGAAAAATATTAGCAGATGTATTTTCAAATAGTTCTAAAAAAAAAAAAAAAAAAGAGCAGGGTGGGGGGGAGAAAAGCTTCAACAAACATTCTGTTGCAGGTATAGGTTTGATAAAATTTCTTAGAAAAGATAGTGGGCAGCGAACTTATTTCAATGTATTGTACAATGTAAAATAGCAATTAGAGCTAAAGAAGGCATTTAAGCTGGCCATTGTCTGCCAACAAAATATAAATTTGGATTACCCAAATTTATCACAAATACACAAATACACAAATTAAGCTCATCAGATTTTGACAGCCAAAAATATTCTCTAAAAGCCAAAACATTTCATTTCAAGATTTTCAAAACAGAATATTAAGATTCTAGTCTCAAAAGGTTTTGAAAACATTTTACTTTTTATTCAACAACAAATTAAAATGAAACCAAATGTTTAACCTGGAACAGTCCCCCACACCCTTGATTAAACCAGCAAAACAAAACAAAACAAAACAGAGAAGTCAATTATTTGCACAGATGGACTACTAATTAGGAAATAAAGGCAATACAATTGATGTCTGACTAGTGACTACCACATCCTACTCCAATGTGGTCTTTGAATAAAATAAAAGCAAGAAAGACTAAAGCAGCTTTGGACAACAGCTCTTTAGTTAAAGGCTGGATCTCCCAACATAGCCCCACATTAGCTGGAGGCTTATATTGCTAAAATTCTGCTATAAAAGCTCTGTGAACACAAGAGAATTTGTGTAGGTGAAATCACCACCAAAAAGTTAATAACTGTCTTTCCCTTGGAGGAATAAATTCAAGCCAAGCACACAAATATAAGAAGTTTCCTTTATAGATTTGCGATCCAAAGCCAAGCGGTGCTGCATAAGGGTTTCACTACCCTTGAAAACATTCTCCAGCAATAAAAATGGACCACAGACTAAAAGGAAATAAAGCAAGAGGAAGGAGCTCCTCTGCCCTTATGCTGAGCTGACCCTGGACTGATGACAGCTTCATTTTCCACTTGGCACAGAATGATTTTGGAACTCCCCCAGCTGTATAAGAAGTGCTCCCAAAAATCCTGTGGCCCACTTGTGACCTGAAGCAGAGAGCAGCAGTGTGGGTGAATCAGATCAGTTAACACCTTGTCAGAATCGGAATGAAATAAAATAAAATAAAATAAAATAAAATAAAATAAATGAAATACAAGAGAGGGAGAGGGAGAGGAAAAGGGAGAGGGAGAGGAAGAGGGAGAGGGAGAGGGAGAGGGAGAGGGAGAGGGAGAGGGAGAGGGAGAGGGAGAGGAGGAGAAGCACACTCCCGCACTTTCTGGCTAAGGGATGTGATCAGACCAGGGCAGATCACTTGTTCCTTTCCAAACTGAAAACCAGACCCCATTCCCCAGTGGCTTTGCTGCACACAGTTAGCTTACTGTATTTTAAGCAGTATGTTCTAGGTAAAAACTGCTTGTTATTTCCAAGCAAACATTAATTTCAACTGCATAAGTGCCCAAAGGGAGATCAGTCCTCAGCCTGGCTCTACTCAGTGACCAAAGGGGTGGGAAAGGGAGGGATTGTCTGTAGCTAGATCCTGAACTAGCATAGCCTCAAAGACAGCTGGAGCAGCCCAGGATTTACTGCCATTTATGCAACAAGCTGGACTTTACAGCAGCGGTGGTTTGGCAGAGCATGACTCTGTTTTGCATTCTCTCTACTGCAAAGGAGTTGTTTTGCTGCGGAAAGGAGTTCCCTTCTGTCTGAGGCCATAAGATGCCAGTTAATTACATCCAGGACGAGCCCTTTTTACACTAGAGTAGCAGCAAGGCTGCCTGGCAGAAAGAGCCGCTCAGAAATTTTCTAGCACTTAAGAGCATCAAGCCCAGGTCCTATGCACAAGGCTCACCCATCCGACCGCAGCACACACCTCCTTCTCTTGCACAAGAGGAACGTGTGACATTTAGCAGCCTTGGTTATTCCTGAGAGGCAGTAAGTAAACGACCCTCTTGTCAGAAGGGGGCAAACACCTAATTGCTTCTCTACAAATGTGGTCAGCATAAGGTTTCCTTATATGTAAAGCTGCAAATGTATTGCTGCCTGAGAGATTCTGAAAGCCCTATCCATCAGTTTTAGGGCAAGAGGCATGCAAGTGGCCTTGGGACATTACGAAGGATTACTGCACGGCTAAAACTAATGTAAACTCCTTCCTGAGATGCTTGTTTCTTTTTTGATACAAGATTATTGTGCTTTGGTGTGTTATTATGGGGATATTTTTTTTTACTCAGCTTTTTCTTTGCTTTCATTAAACTACAGTAATTTATTAGTCTTCTCCTTTGAAATATTCCAAATCTTGAGTGATTTTGTGTCATTGGAAGATCATGATTTCAGTATATGAGGAATTCACTCTACTAAGACCTCTTTTATCATAAGTTCAGGTAGAAAGCGTACTACGGCCTAAGAAATGAACGCCTTTCTGCAGGCGATGGCGAACAATATGACTCAGAGCTATGTGGACATTTTGGCTGCATTCAGAAATGCCACCTGCACATTCAGCAAAGCAGACCACAGCCAGCTCTCCACCTCCCTCTCACCTCCCCCAGGTTCCAACCACCGTGGCTACCGCCTAGCTCCACATGCAGCCAGCTTGGGGCTAGCGGTGACAGAGCCAGGGATGAACCAGTAAGTCCCTATATCCCATGCTTCACTCTAGGGAGTGATGTACCCCTGCGCTGCACTGCCTAGCACCCCAGTTCCTGGAGTGCAATGCAAGCCCTTTCCTCTGGTGTAGTATATTAGTTTGTATTTCAGGCCATACAAAAATAGCTTAAATTGCTTCTGGACTTGAGACAGCCTGGCAAACAGGCTCTTATTTTAATACTGCTGTTCCTATCAGATTTGAATGGGTACTCCATGCAGGGGGCAAAGAAGCCATATCCCATATAAAGTGACTGTTGATAATTAAGAGCTCACTGCAAGTAACTAAATACACGGGCACATACTGAACAGTAAAATCACAGTGACCCAACGACAGCTGCAGCAAGCACACTTGGCGCCTGGCACCAAGTAGCACCTGAAGGTCTGGCTCCACTGATATTTTTGCTCCAAGTTCAATACCTTGAATGCCTTTTTGCAGACGGGGCTCAACCCTGTTAACAAACTGCCCTATAGAAACCTGCTCATCTAAGGCTGGTATCCAGCAGCTGGAACACAGGCATCTAATGCAACTTGTGTGTCACTGGATATCTAAGATACTTGTACAGATCTAGCCGATACAGCACAGGAGTCCCTACCCTGATGACCAGGCAGCCAGAGGCTGGATAAGACATCTAAGGACATCTAAAATGGCATTAGCCCTACTTTTAGGCACCTGCATTGCTCTCTGATACACCTCATGGGCTATTATTGTCATTTAGGCTGACCTTCTGCCCATAAAACTTCAGCGAGCAACTCCTACTTCTGACCCACTTGAGCTAAAAAGGTATTCAGGTCTGATTTAAAGGTGTTTATAGTGACTGAGCTGCCACAGATAGATTCTATAGATAATCTGAATTATCTTCAAATAAAAGGTTCAATCTTTTCAATGCCCCCCTAAATCTTGTCCTAAAAGAATTGAATTCACTATCTCCGAGGAGATACTTCACTTAAAAAAATATATTGGGTGAAATCTTGGACACAGGCTGTAATTTAGTTTCTCAATTTGTATGTGCTGCCTGAATAGCTTTAAAATGTTACAGCAGTCAGTGTCAATTTATTCCAAAGGATTATAATCATACACTGCAAGTCACAGAGATCCCACACTAAAGCCACGTTGCTGCGGGATTCAGAATATTTTGGGCTGGGGATTTACTGGTTTAGTACCTCTTTTGTTCATTCTAAAACTGCTGTCATATTTTGAGACTTACAGAGTAGTGGCTTTGCAAAGTTATGTTCCCTTATAAATTAAACTGCTTAGCAAAAGTGCTTAGTAATGATTTTACATTTTGGCTTAGGCACAAACCTTTTTAATTTGTTGTATTACAGCCTGCACTCCTTGTGGAGCTATCAGCTAATTTAATAGTCTCCTTTTCTAGCTTTCCTTTTAGTTGAGACTTTCATCTAGTCCTTCCACAGATCTGATTCTGCCTCCAGGACTCACAAAAAAAAAGGTCATTTCCCTCTGTCACAGGAAGAAAAAAGTGACTTTTAAAAAGAACAAGGATTGTTACACAAAAAGTAGTCTCTGCACAGATATTTTTCAGATCCCACCCAAAATACAGTATGGCCCATATATGAATTGAATGTAATGCCCAAAATGGCAGTAATACTTCTTAGGGAATTTGTGAGAACAAATTCATTAGTATTAGCACGATGCTTTCAGAAAAGCCTTCCTCTTTTGCCTTGCCTTGCTGGTTATCTAAAAAGAAGGCTACGAAAGCATAGGCTTGATCCCTTGGGAATGCAGTACACGTTGCATAAACAAGTGATTTTACGTGCTCAACTATTAAGACACATTTTAGAGGGGTTTCAAGCCAGCTTAAAAATACAGTGTCTCAAATCTGTGCTGTGGTCTGCATAAATACATGGATTAAACTAAAGAAAGAGGAAAAACGTGATTTATTTTCTGAATGTGTATTTGCAGAAAGCCAAAATCTCTGAAAACTTTGCCATACCAAAGTATTCCTATTCTGGGTGCACACTCGAAAAAGAGCCTGCTATGCCTAGGGTGGTTCACAGTGTGGGTGCTACATTACTAATCTGCTGGGAGTGTGTAAAATTGATGTAAGGCTGTCCTAACTCAAATTGTCCTTGTTTTTATTGGATTGCACCTGTGCTTTAACATCAACTCTATTTTTAGCATTTAACATGACATTAATACAAATAAATCATATAAGGCTTGTTCTTAATGGATTTGCAGCATGCATACATATCACACACCATCACATATTTCCAATTCACATTAATGATAGGAGGATAATACACTGGACAATAAAACACATTTTCGACAGGTTTGTGCAAGTTTAGATTTGCTCAGCCCAGATCTCCTTTTCCTAGAATCATTCTCTACCTGATTTATATTTCAACACTTTCCCAAGACATCCCTCCAGCCTGTAAGATTGTTAAGTACATTGCTGCATTCCAGCTTACTATTCCAAGTGACTGCATGTCTGAATCAAATATTAAACTCCATTTTAGGGCAATTTATGTTCCCAGAAAGCTATATAAAAGCTTTAATTTTCTCTTCATACTTATGCCCTATGAGTCTTGCCATTTTATGGCATTTAAATGAGAGAAACACAAAATGGAATATACTCACACAAATCATATAAGGTCTATGCACCTATGCTCAAGGCAACATCCCCCTCACCCCCGATAAAAAACCCAAACAAAAAACCCCCACTGAAGCAGCTACCTTACTGTTACAGGTACGCAACAGTCAACTTCTATATTTCCCACAGCAACTAATTACTGATGGACCTGATGCAGCATATTCTGAAGTGAAATCCACACTTCCAAAGAGTGGGTTCAGATTTTTCCCCGCCCTCATCTATCTGCTATCCAGCCTGCAGCCATTTGCAGACTTTAGTTACTGCTGCCTCTCTGTGTTTCTAACCGTAAGGTGCGGATGCCCAGCTTGGTGAGAACTCCGAGTGCACTTCACAGTGGGATGCTGGTGTGGGCCATTCACTAAAGTCAAGTTCTCTGTTGGTGTAACTGCATAACATGAAACGCGTTTGTTCTTCTATTCAAGGCACCCCTGTTTGTAAACAGTTTACTGTTGCCTGTGTGGCTGAGATTCCCATTTGGGCCTTTTGTTCTATTTGTCCTGCATCTGTGAGCATTAAAAATCACGAACACCAGGAAGCATACTGGAAGTGTGGCATCCTGGATGTATAAGCAACTTCACGTGTACATGGATAAATCTAAGTGGGCCAGCTGACGCAGCATTCAGCAACAAAGGTTGGATTAGCTCCTAGCCAAGAAAAGCTTACCCTAGCACCTGCAAGATTTCCTCTCACAATACCTCACCTGGCAGAATTGCTGCTTGTGGGTGATAAGGGTCTTGGCTATCACACAGTATATTTTCCATGCAGCAGGAATTTTTTTTTAACTGAATGTTTAACTGTGCTCTTGCCTAACAGAGACAGTGACCATATTGAATTATTGTTATTAGGGAGATGAGCTTGACTATGATTCTGGACCCAAATAGTTCTTGGGCTCTCATCATAGCTCTGCATAGACTACTAAATTTCAATGTTGATCTATTGCCAAATACCCTGTACTTGGAAATTTGGGGGCCAGGTTTTGTGGCCTAGGACTAAGGTTTCTAATGACCAACTGTAAATAAAGCTGAAATCCCAGATGTGCACATATCTTTGAAGACAAATGACCCAAGTGCCAATCTGAGTACAACTCAGATTCCACTGATTAGTAATTGTCAAGAAACTCTGGTCACACTGACAACAATGGCAAAATTGAAACCATAGCCTTTGGCCTCACTTTACATGGGTATATTTTAGGGTGATATAGAGGCATGACAGTTCAGAGAGTCTTATAGGTTCATAACAGGCATCAAAGTGCAAAGACCCAGCCTCGGGCTTAATATAAGGAATACTACTCTATTTTTTTGTGTATTTAGAAGTATTTGTATACATTTTTTAACCCCCAAATTACTCATACAGTACTGTTGTCAGTGAAAGATCATCGCTGGATTTCAGAGTACTGACTCCGACACTCAGTGAACAAAATAATAGGAAAGGTAGCAGTGACGTTTCTCATTTTCAGACTATTATTTCATTAGTCTAGGAAGGAGTAACGTGGCAGAACCAATTGTCAACCAATGTCTTCCATATTAGGGTTTTTAAAAATGAAAAAAAAAAATAGTCACAAAAACTGAGTATATTTCAGGTTTACTGAAATGCAGTCATACAGACCAAGACAAAGAAGTTCCCCAGCACTCTGAAACAATCAATGTTTATATAAATTAGTTTGTGATCCATATTACTCAACTGTATCATTTTATTTTATTGAACATATTAATGTGAAATAAAGACCCACATGTTCATTGTACACAGCCTGAAAGCTCTTCCAGCAGAGGAGAAGTAAAAAGTAATTAGAAGAATAGCTGACTAAAAGGATTTAAAATTTTATTGAGACCTCTGACTTAAATTAAATGCATTAAATGTTATGTTTCACTCACCTCGTTCCTTTTTTCACATAGAAACAGAATGAATATAACAATTTTTTAAGCACGATTAACCTTATATTATCATCAGAAAGAAAGGCAAAAAGAAGTACAATACATATGGCAGCAAAATAGGCTATCAGAAAATACTGCCCCAGGACTATATCACACTAATCTAAGTCAGTCAACAGCAAACAAGAAAGTATGCCTTGGATATTTGATCTATCCTTTTCTAATTAAGATGGAGGTGACCTCATTCTTGTTTCCACACACTCATGAAATGATTCTAATTTCAGAGTCAAGCAATGATCTCACAAGAGCCAAGAAATGATCGCTTAGGCCTGATATATCCAGGTCAATACACTTTAAAACTACATGCTATGTTACTACACTATTCATTTTTAAAAATGTTTAATGTTCCTTTCATTAATTTGTAGTTATATCAGCAATATAACTGTGTAATAATACTATCCAGTATAGACATGCAGCTTTCTGGTGGTGTTTTCATTTTTTTTTTTTTTTACTAAGTTTTTCTAATTCTCTCTTCCTGACTTGATTTTCACATACAAGCCTTGAAAGCTTTGGGCCAAGTTTTACCAAATTTTCCCTTGCACCATCGGCTGTAGTGGAGCTTTGCCAGTTCATATCAGTAGCTCTGTCAACCCTCCACTTCCCAGTAAGAAAATGAAAGCCAGTGAAGTTTAGTACTTTTTAAAATCCATTCTACAGAAAGAATTTTGTCATGAACAGTTGTAAATTCTGCTCCTTTCTAATGAAGATAGACCTGCACAGTTTAAATCAGCTTACAATGAGCATCCTGGTCAGATAAGGTCTAAGTTAGAGCAGTAGCTTTGGCCTTCACTCCGGAAGAAGAGGAGGTATCACACTGACCACTGGTACCACTGTAGCAGCATTCTGTTCTTCCTTGCCTTCCAGTTGAGAAACTACAAGCCCATTATAGTCATCAATCAAGTCTCACAAGAGGCATGGAAAACAGATGTACTACTGCTTCTATTTCACAAAGGCATAACTGAGGAAAAATGGTTTTCCCAAAGTCAGAAAGGCCACAACAGAGCTGGCAAAAAAAACCCCAGTTTCCAGTCTTTAAACACAGAAAATATCTTCTGACACTGCTCAAGGAAAGGCAAGAAAACAGTGTTGAAAAGGCTTTCCTTCCTGAAAACAGGGACCTTTCTGTGGATTAAAAATTACAAAAGAACACCAGCCCTTAGAAGCAATGTCCATCTCAGAACTGTATTTGTTTCAGTGAAGAATAGGCCAGGAATATCTTGCCCCTACTATTGATAAGAAATTTGCATCATGGATTGCAAATGTTTGTTGACTTTTGCCCTAATGGTCCCAATTTTCTCATTTCAGTTTGAATCAGCTATTATACTGCCAAGAAGGCAGAATCACATAGCTGTTACTTGCAGTAGGGAAAAATAAAAAATAAAAAAAAAAAAAACAAAACAAAACAAAACAGAGAAACCTTGCACAACGAAGGATTTTGAAATGCTATTTCCCATTGTCCCATTCAACCTATTTTGGAGTCAACAGTATCAGAAAGATTTAGAGAGCTGAAGAAACAAGAAGTAGGTGCTGCTTTTAAAGGCTTTTTCAAACACAGTGTTGTAATTGGAATCAACAGTATAGTCTAGCAATTCTGTCTCACTGATGAAAAACATGTGTGGAAATATCCTTCTCCAGGAGGACCAGATGTCCCAGGCAGTCAAGGATTTGCAAGAAATTGCCCCCATCTGCCTCTGTATCTCAATTTGCCTAACCTATTGTGCAGCAGCCATTCTCCAGCATAGCTCTAGCAGCCAGAGGAGATCTGCAGCAATTTTTAATAAAGCTTCTTAACAGCCGATGTGGACTGTGGAAGGAGCTTCTTTCTTTCTACATCTCCATCCCTTTTTTTCCTTTATCACCAGGTTTATACAGCTTCCTCGGGGATCCTTGGAGGAAACGGTTTATTTTCCTTCCATACATTAGACCACAACAAAATTAGCACCATTCACGCTGATGAATTGTGAGACATGGTTAAGCAACGGAGAGGATATGATCTCAGTGAGCTGTCCTTTCACAGATCTGGCCAGAGAGATTTAAAACGCTGGTACTCCCTGATTACTGACACCATCCCTGTGCTGACAATTGCCATCCACTCAGCCAAACAGCGCGAATAAGCCAGCAATGTACCGCAGTTATCCCAGACAGCTCTGTCAGCGTATTTTTTTAATAGTGGGATTCTAATAAGAGCTTCAGATAACATTTGCCACTCATTCCAATAGCCCATCGCTCTCCCTTTTCTACTTGGAGCCTTATTTATGCATGTTGGTAGCGGCATAACCCATGGATGGGACTTTTGCAGCTTGAAAATGAGATACTGTCATACATGTCAGAGAAGATCAAATGAAGCTTTCCAGTATACTGCCCCAGAGGTACTAACTTCTTAGAGTGGCTCTCCTTTTTCCCAAAGGATTGAAATAATCTGCCCAGAAAACATGAGCCTGGCAGTCAGCTCCAACTGTTTTAGTAGAAGACCGGGGGAGATCCTGGTATTATTTAATAACTGTAGCTTCTGGCAAGGGTTTAACATGCACATTTAAGCACTGTATTTAGCTCCATTTGTCTGCATGCTAGATTGGATCTGTGGGGCACTGAAGGGCAGCACAAAATGTGGTTATGTTTCCTCTGAGAAATTCTCACTCCCTCTGGGTCCAGCCTTAACTAAGAATCATTATTCTTCACCTGAGGCAGGTTCTCCTTTGCAAAGCTAACAATTTTATAGTTGTAAATAAAGAAATAGAAATAATCGGTGGTGCAAGTAATACAGCAGCAATAGGCCCTTTAACTATCAAAATGTCATCTGAAGCTGCTGTTTTCTCCACTTGTAGCTCCACAGGGCTATAATTTACTTCAGAAATTTGGTTACAAGAGATGAGAGTGGAGGTTTCTCGAACCAAGCCAACTGAATCATTTTCAAATAGCCATCTGGATAACATTCCACAGACCACATACGGCAAAGACAACACTAACATGAAAGATGAAAAATCCAGTAACAAGAGATTGGCCTCCACGAAGCAATTTGTCTCTACGCTTAATGACTTTAGGTGTGATATAGGTTATGCCTTGGAGTTCAGTGGAGTGTAATGTCGTGAAGGAATTCTGTAATGCATGTATTTCTGTGGTATGATTACCCATTTTTTCACTGTGAGTCTTGCAACAGAAAGAAACAATATTACCTTAAAACGCCCCCAAGAGAATTTTTTATCATGCCTACAACCTGATTTAGAAATGCAGAGCAATAGGTTTTCTGCATAAAAGAGTATATTGCAAGTCTAGCAGCAAGAATAAACCCGATTCAGATGTTAACTGCAGTTTCAGGAAATATCCCACTCCTCCACAAATGGGCAGAAGGCGACTAAAGTCATCTCTCCCTCCTATGCCTGCTTCTCTTACATGTGCACACAAACATAGAAAAAGTGCTTATGAGAGCTGCTTCAGACGGCTGTAATAAATCAGCAAAACCCACTAGTCCTTCCAGCAACACAGAAGCTGATAAACAGCTGCTGATCCAGGAGTCTCATGGACAGTGTTCCCTGTACCAGGAACAACAATGCAGATTATATTTCGATATTGGCTAGTTGTTATGCTGTGTCATATGCATTAAATAAGTCAAAATACTCAAACTGACATGTTGCTCACATGCTAAATAGGATAGACTCACAGAACTGCTTTTGATCTGTAGCAGAGCGGCGTTCATAAATCGCCTCACAATGGAGAAGAAATCAGTAGATGATCTGGGCTAAGAAGGCTTCTAAGAGCACAAGAAAACACACCAGCAACACCAGTCCCAGCTCCAGCCTTTATTCAAGAGGCGGGCTCGCTATGTGCAGCCAACTGAGGCACCTCCGCAGCGCATTCAGCAGCACCTCCCTGCAAGGGCGGCCACAGCAAGCTCAGAGAGGGGCCTTGACCCTCTTGCCTCTCTGAAGGCAACCAGATAAGACCAAACACTGGTTTCGAGACCTCCAAAAAAGGAAGACAAATAAAACAAAGCAATGTCTCAAAATGAAAGGAACAAATAAAGCTTCAACTGCATTCCGCACTCAGCTTTATCTTCTTGGACACTAATGCTAATGAGGACCACTAGAAGAAAGAAAAGGGCTGGTTCACATAAAACACGTACTACAATAGATGCATCAATAAATACAGGGAAAACATTGTGTTAGCAAGAAGTCTGGAGAAATGTATGGGTATTGATTAAAAGGGAACAAAAGTGCTGATCTTTATGTCATTCATGTATATGTTTCTTTAACGGCCTTCACACCTGAAAATGACACAAAAATGCATACCAAAAAAAAAAAAATATGTATGTCTGTACCAGCCACTTACCGGCACGCTTACAGATATTTTTAAGGCTCATCTCTTTATCTTCAGATCTTAAAAACAGCCTTAACTAAAAAGCACACAGAAATTATTTTTAGAGAAAATTAATCTTATTTATATACAGCTAGTTGCCAATGTGAAAGAGAACATTCACTCTTTTCTGCATGAACTGAAGACATCTGGATTATTTTATCCTCCTATCATTGTCTGGCTGTGATATTGTTGAATACATGAGTGTGGGGAGTGCCAGAAATTAACTCAATTCTAGAACTTGCATTATATTAACAAACTGGGGGAAAAAAGGAACGTAAATCATGATTCCCTTCCCTTTCCCCACCCCCTACTTTAATAAGTGAAATGTCAGGCTGCTTGTTCTTAATTCGTTAGGGAGGTTTTAAGCCTTTCTGGTTAGGAGAATTCCACTATAGCTTTGAGGTTTTGTTGTACCCTGAGGCTGGCTGAAAAAAGACGTGTTTGGAAAGGGTTAACTTGTGGGACACACTATAAAAGGCAGCAGTAAAAGCTGTAACTCTGTTCAAAAGGAGACTAGCACTTAGAAGGGAATAAAAAATAAATAAACCACTATAGAGTAGAAACACAAGCTTAGAGAGGCCTTGAAAGAAAACTGATCTCCTTCCATTCCAGAATATCAGTATGCTATTCTAATTGAATTACACTTTCACTGTTATTCCTAACTCTGGTTAGTTCATTTCATCCTAAATGTATGCTTTTTTGACTGATTAGCATCAGTCACAATTTTCTCTGCTTCTCTTTGCAGTTTATACCTTCTGTGCACTGATCCTCCAGCTTGATCAAAGTGTTTTTTCCATCAAAACAATCATGTTTATCCCTTAGCTAATCTGAAGCCAACTTTTAAATGTTTAGCCTACAAGACTAATCCACAGCCATAATATTAGTTATATTGTTTGAACTGTAAAAAAACTCCCAAAGAAACTAAACATTTTTTAATATTTTTTTTTTCCAGACACAGAGAAGTAGCCAGATTTAACATATTCCCTGTTTGCAATTTTCTTCCAATAGTTGCTAGGCAATTTTCCTGGCAATGAAGTTTTAAGAAGGTAAAGCACGAAATCTGCTCAAGGTCAGGTTTATGGTTAACCTTGTCCAGTCTAGTCACAATTGCAGTGGCTTCGCAGGGCTAGTGAAGCAGGAGGCAGCTAGAGTTACTGTTGAGGCAATCCCAAGATACAGACATTCTGACTTCATACCACAGACAGCAGATTCCTGTGGGCAAGACTCTTCAAAATAATAAGTAGCAAGAAAGTGACAGTTTCCAGAGTTTGTGTAAATGTATGACAATTTGAGGATTGGTCTCCACTTCTCCCCTCTTCCCGCGGAAAAGAATGTGAAGCTGTGAACGGGCTTTGAACAAACAGCAGTATTTCTGTGTAGGCATCCAGGTGCCAGGGCAAATCACAAACATTTAAATATTAGGCACTGAGAAATATTTTGCCCCATATTCAGTAGTTTGTTTTGATTTAGTAAAGAAATCATCAAATGGAGATGATTTAGAAGTTTCCACACCAGAGACGCCAGTTTAGGTGATCAAAGAAACCAGCCTGCCACGTGCAGAGTCAGTCCCTGCCCTCACCAGTCCCTGACTTTCCCCCTGTGTGACAGGAATTACCAACTTCTTTCACTAACAGGCACCCACATCATTTCAATGAAAGTCAATACGGTGACTGGCTTTAGTCTCCCAAAAACCCTGCTTCAGTGTTTTCCAGGTCCAACACAACCTGCCAATTTGACAACTTCCACTTGGCTCTTCCCAGAATCTTTAGTGTAATCCTACCACGTTCCTGCCATTGCTCCCTACCCACAACAAAGGCTACTGTTATGCATCCATTAAGCCTATACCTCAGAATTTCCAAGGTATTTGGGTACGCAAATTTTGTTTCTACTAAAATGAGACTCTCAGAGATGCTCACTCACTTTGTAATAACCTCATTCCTAGTTTACTAAACACAAGGTTGGTTCTGTTGATTTTGTAAGTCACACCAACAGAATGAAATCGGCACATACTGGTCAGCAGCAAAGAGACAAACAGTAAAATTTCAAGTGACTCAGCTGAGGCCAGGCAGAGATTGTATGTAATTCATTGCAAGTTAGAGACATAAGGAACTTAGGAAAAAAATAGCAGGCGAGGAAATAAAAAGATTTTGAAGACCAAAAGCTAAGTCATAACAATTTGAGAGGAAATACTGAAAAATCAGTCAGAAAAAGAAAAATCTTTGGCTGAATTACTAAAATTCCAGAATGTGTAAACACAGCAGAAATTATTTTCCTGGTGTATTCTGAGCAGGGAGAAATGAAAAGTTAGAGAATGAAAAAAGAGCAAGTGGAGAGTATGACATAACCCTGTTAGGAACAAAAGGAGCCCCACCACCCTTGAGTGATCAAAAGCTTTTCTTCTTCGAAAATTTTTTCAAGCAAAAACCAAACCAACATCTTTTAAGTTCTTTATCACTTTTGGACATTTGTCTTTTTCAAAAACCAGACAAGAAGAGAATCCAGAGAAAGATTTTTGCTGATCAACAGAAAACAACATGAGTGCTTGTATGCCAGTAGCAGCACGCTTGTAGCAGTCCGGGCTTTGGATTTGCAGAGTGTATGGGAAAGTACTCTGTCCCAATAAGTCCATGAAAAAATAAAGGAAAGGCAGAGGATTCTCATATATACTCATTTATATTTTATCCTCGTAATTCTAATATTTTTATCTTATCATCTGTGAGCACCTCCGGAGCCGCAGGCATTTATTGCTAGGAATGAATAACCAAATTCAGTTTATATAGAGGTAACTTTAAAGTTACTTCAATGACTGTCAAGCAGTTTTGAACTCCAGAAGATGCAGTTATTTCATGTCTGGTGGAGATTTTATTTGTTTATTCAAACTTTTCATTTGTTTATTCAGACATTTCTCTGTGACCCAAAACTAAGATCCCAAAAATCTGCAAAAATCTCTATTACACTAGCATTTCTGATTTATCCATAGCCAAGAATTGCTAGAAATCACATTTTAAAAGTATTTTTCTCCCATTACACCCCATCTACTTTTTTTCAATCATTGTATGGAGAACATTCAACAGAGAAGGCAGTGGCCTGGAAATGCATAGTCAGAAAAGATACATCACTAGTTGTTTTTGCAGCTTAGTTCTGCATCCAGTTTTTAAAATAGTGCCTGTGTTTCATTAATGGTTTTCTCTGGGTATTAACATAGAGTACAGGGACTCACAGGCATCTCACCCTGCATCTCTATTGCTCATAAAGCACCAGTTTTTCATAGTGACTCATTAGTTAGAAATCCTCCACACGTAAAAGTCATAGGTAAACAGACACGGGTAAAAGCAAATAACTGCATGTTATGGGGGTATTTATAGCCAGAAACATAATTTGTACATGCAAACAGACATATTTCAGGAAAAACTAGCATTATACACATAGACCCCAATTCAAAAAGTCAGTGTCTAGTTAAAGCAAAATTGCATGATCTGCACATCAAAACCAGGAATTTTTGTACCACTCTGAACTGGCGTCCTCACAGTGAGAATGAACTTACCTGATCTTTGTATTTAGATGCTGCTTTTGATAATGGTGACTTAAGTCAATTCTTCACATTTGGATCAAGTACAGCTTCTTTCAAAGCAGGTCTATGGTTCTGGTCTTCATTTTAGCTAAAGCTGCAATGAACCTTAGAGCTATGTGCCCTTCAGTTTTGAGTTTAACTTCTAATCAAAAGCTGAAGAGGTATGAGTGGCTCCGGGATTTGAATCCAGTCCACATGATTTCAGTGTGTTCTGACTGAAGATTCTAGTTTTTGGTATATTTTCCTCCTCCTTGTGCCAAAGTTTTGACAAATTGACAAATATCAGGGACACACTGAGGCACCACATATGGATGAAAACCAGGGACAGATGGGAGAAGGAGTTACAGTACAAATTGCTGAGCAAGAAGTAATGCTTAATAACGTATAATGCATTTATCTATAATACATTTTTTTTTTCATCTCAAATGAATATACACCACAAGATGCATTTTCCCTTCATTTACAGTTTTGTTTCTTTACACTGGTTAGCAAAATGAAAACTTAACATTGCAGACTTTTTAAAAAAAATACAGCCGTTTTGTTGACCTGTGTCCCTGGTATGTGCATCCATGGGATATAACATTGTAGTAGCTGAGTAAGACATAGGAAGGGTGTGTGTATATTCCAAACCACTTACATGAACATATGGGCATACGTGCATTTTGCATATGGAATAAAAATATCAAGATCTAACCCTTTTCAGACTGGCCAGTTACTTAAGGAGCCTCATTATAATGGAGCAACTCCAAGGGATAAAGTGACAGCAGAAAAAAAGCCATCTGTGCTTTTCAGACTTCTTTCTAGATTTTTCCCTCTTTGGTCAAGGAACTGAGTTGAGCATCTGAAATGGCATTTCCTACCTTCCAGCTTCCATCTAGTGTTTCTATCAAAGGAGGCAGATACTTCATATTGACCAAAAAAAGATTAATATCTTCCTATGAAAATATTTTTCTATGGAAAAACTTCTCACTTGCTATTTCCCTCCATATGCAGAATTACCTAATTCTCTGTTTCCATGTTTGAACAGTCTCTTTAATGCCGTATCCAAGCAAATCAAAAGAGGTTATAACAATCACTTTCTTTACTCTTTCCCGGCTTATAAGAGTCACTGCTTAACTCATTTGTAGGCCACTTACTTTCATTTGCATGACATACTGTGTAGCAAGACTGTTCTGAGGAGAAAAACTGAGGAGAATGGACTTGTTTGAGAGAGCAGGGGAAGAAGTAGCTCACTGAAATCCCCAAAATCAAGTAGTGTGACAGCTGGTGCTGGAACAGTATTGCAAACCCTGGATCGCCATGAGGTTATTCACTGCATCTGCACTGAATTTCCTGGGTTACTGTAACACATTACAAGGATGTGCTTTGATGTGTCCCACATAAATGTCCTCACCACCACACCCTCTTCCTTTCCCTCCACTCTCCACCTACTCCTGGCCCTAGGACCCCACAGCCCACAGCAATGTCATGCCGCATGCCTTCCTGCTCACATGAGCAGCAGTTGTCAGAGAAATGAATCCAAAAGAAACAGTCAATAAAAACAGAAACAGCTGTAACAATTTTACATGGCACGGTTTTGATTTCTGGGTATATCCTCCACACACATGCTTTCTTTTTCTCTTTTCTTCTACCTTACCCAAGTATTAAGGTTTCGTAGGGTATTGTGGAAAAACACCCATTAGGAAGGGGACAATGCAGCAGGGCAGCTCTGCTCACAGATTTTGTCATTCAGAAATTGGTGTTGCTAAGACATCTTTTTTTTTTTTTTTGTTTGAAGAAGTGACAAAAAGGAAATAGATGGGTAGAGGGAAGATAAATGGCTACAGGTTCTAGAGGCAGGTGCAGATTTCTGCAGCAAGAGGTCTGACAATGTTTTAAAGCCCACTATCTCCACATCCTCGATCCTTCCCCACTTACACCCTGCGCCAGAAGGGCAGGTAGTAGTTATTGGCACTTGGACTGCACTTTTTTTTTGTGTGAGAAGCATCTAAACAGACTTTACCAAGAGACTGTGCATCAGTGCTGTGTTATTTACACCAACACAAGGAGCCTCAGAGTCACCCTACTTAGTTTTAGACAATGAACAATGGCACCTAAGCTAGGGACCATCCTCTGTTACCACTCTCAGATGGGCTCTTGAGATAGCACCGTCCACTGAATATATACAAAGAGCCCAGAGCACCTGGGCTTTTAACACAGTGTCTTAGCTGAACTTAAGGGATAGAAAGAAATAGGGCTGATTGAGCTAGAGAATTTAATACATGTATTTAGTAAACACAAGACTCCTTAAGAAGGAAGGAAGTAGTAGGTTTGAAATAATATCCATCAAATACTTGGCAAATCTTGCAATTGACCTGATGCTTTTTAGCCTAGGAAGGTGTGACCCTGTCATACCAGACAGGGTGATTTCTCCATCAGTTATCACAGGCAGGATAGACTATGGGTGGCACAGATTTCAGTTCACAGCAGCCATTTCAGAAAGTACCCAGTATACCTGCTCTTCTCTCTGATTGCACTGCAGCCATATCATAAAATTTTATAACTGTCTTGAGTGTTTATCTGACATCAGACTGCATAGGGAACTCATAGGATTTATACAGGATCAGCTCACAAAACCCCTCCTTTATTCTACCCAGAAATCCATTCCCAGTATAGGAATGTAAAATACAACGCAAAGATAAATCTAAAACATCCCTACTATATTTTCAGGGTTCTAAGCAAAAGAAAAAAATATGTGATTGAAGCTGTCTTGCTGATTTGCTTAAAGGTTTTAGCTGATGCGAAAAAAAATGTAGTGAACAGATGGTGTGATGACATGTACCTATTTTCCCTAAATATTAAAATACTCTCCAGAGAAACAAAAGATCTAAATTCAGTTCCTCAGTCTTAAACCCACAATCCCCAGCAGGGCACTCTAAATACTGTGTCACAGGGCATTCTGAGAAGGCTTTCTACAATAACCATTAAAACACTAACTAGCGAGGGTGTCACATCTTCCAGCTGAGCACCCACGTTATATTATCCTCTGAATGAATTATAACATGATAATACAGACATATCTTTCAGACATATCATCAAGGTAGTCTTACAGGAGAGCCCTGCATTCTCAACCAGTGACAGAAAGGACCTGAACCCAGACCTCCACAATACACCTTGCTTTCTTAACCCCTGGACTTCAGAGAAGAAATTAAAATGCCATCTCTTCTTCAGTTAGGAAGCCTTTTACTGTTCTTAAAAATGCTTAGAAGCAAAATGAAAAGCTGAACTTTTAGTAGCAGTTTTTAAATATATACAAAAGTTTAGTTGAACGGAATGAGCTTCACACAGGAAGAATTAGATAAAACAGAAGGATGCTAATACGCCAAGGAGCGACTAGTTCATTGCCACTATTTCTCAGTCACTTTAAAAATCTGTGGAACAGCAAACTGCACACAATGCAGTCTGAGTTTGCATAAATACTCCAAAAACGTGGTCTAAACCTTTGTAGTCTGGAGGTGTCACAGGAGCAGCTATTCTTTCAGGTCACATTACTGTTCCATTTCTTTTTCAGCTGGAATCCAGAGTGCCCAAGAGAACAAAAGATGAAGAACAAACCAACACAAACAAATCAACTCTTTCCATTAGGGTCAATTTAAGCTTTAGACAAATACGGGGAATCTCACTTTACCCAAACTTCAGCAGTGTAATTGAGAACTGTGCCCACAGATAATCAACTAAGTCACATATGTTTGAGTGAAAAAATAATTTGTGTCAATATTTCCAAAACCTGCATTTCACATTAAGCATTTTTTAAACCAAAAGTGTCCCTGTTGTCTTTCTTACTTCCAAGGTTTTTTCAGCTGTGTCACTGAAGCCAAATATGGTGTCTCTCAATAAATCAGCCATATTTCAGGCTCTTATAATTGCATTACATTACTTCATCTTTCCTTAAAAATAATACTAATGTGGGCTATTTTCTGTTCAAACCATTTGCATGTTACTAATGAGTTCAATATGTCTGCACTTTGCTGTTATACCCAAGGATTTTAACAATACAATGCTCAGGGAGCATGAACACCTGATATGCTAAAACTGATGTCCCTTCTCGGGTACTCCGTGGCCAACCAGATACCAGTCACAAATCTTGTGGCATTTACAGGAAGAGTGAGGAATAATGCTGGCATTTCAGCCAAATACTTCCTTTCTCAATACCACTTGCCCCAGCGGCCTGGCTATGTGAAGACTTTGGCCAGGTACTGAACCATGCTATGCTGGCTTCTGTCCATTGTGACGTGATGTAGTAAATTATTTCATTGACTTATTCACATATTAAGCAATTAAACAACAATATTTAATAGAACCAAATAAATCAAGGATAAGTAGTAGGAATTACCTAAAATTAACCTGGAATACAAAGTCCTAACTTAAATGCGTTGTTAATGTAACCATCAGGCACAACCTGCTCACTCAAGATCAAAATAGAGGAGTGATTGCAGGGGTCTCTGGAGTTCCCTTCAACTGTGGTGTCATATTCAAGGCTGACTACGGCACGCTCTGCATCACCACCAGGAGCTCACTTCTGCCAGATGCCAAAACAGAACAGTTTCATGCTGCCTGTGCTCTGATTTAAAACGACCTCAGAACTCCATAATACAGGCACGCAACTCAAGGACAGTGAGAAGAGCTGGGCTGCAGGCAGTGCAGAAGCAATTGAGATGTGAAGAGATGTCCTAAAAGGAGAACTTAAGCTTCGGCTGTGGCATCCTGCATGTCTAAGCAAAACAAAACGCTTCACAAGGTGGATACAACATTCCCTGGTTTGTTTTTTTTTTTTTTTTTCAGGATAGTTTCATGAGTTTGGCAGCATAAGATAGGGGAGAAATGGTTTTCACAGACCCTACACTTACTAAGACCGAAGAGAGCGCTTTTTGGTTGTGCAATTGTGCAGCTTCATTGGCAGATCCTTCGTGGAGAAGCATCTCTGCAGCCGGTCGTAAGTTCTAACATCCTGTGCTGGGGGCATAATTGAATGGCAGCCCTCAGGGGGTAAGTACCTCAAACTTATGTTACTCTGAGTTTATTCCCAGCATACGTTGATAAATACTGTTATATTGCCTAGGCTGTCCTTTGAAAGATATAAACCACATCTCTGGAGCAGGTGGCACTAGAGGCTCAAGAGGCTAACCTGCGGATCAAGGAAGCATTTCGGTTCTGGCAAGCCATCACCACTATAACTGCTTTATTTAGCGTCTACTAAAATGGTGCGGCTTTTCGCTATATAGCACACAGGCCGGAGTCCAATAGTAACAATAAATTCCCAAGTACATAAAATGAGCAGAATTCAGCCCAATAATGAATAAGTATGGCAGTCCATGGTTATTTCTTCCACGCTAAGTTTGGCAGGTGGATGATCATACAGTCTATGCTCACCCTCTGGGCCTGGTTTGATCTCTTCTAAAATTGACTGGCTAAGAGCTAGCCATCCAGTTCAAGCCCGTTATCTAAGATACATCTCTATCAGAGGGAGGGAAGAAGCACGAGAAATCTCCACAGAACTCAACCCACCATGAGAGATGTCTGAGACAAGCATTGTCCCCTGGGTGTGCCTCGTGAGCATTACAGAAGGTAACTAAAACTTCCTCAGATGAGATATCCAATGCCAAAGTTGAAAAAAGGAATGGGTAGACAGGAAAATGAAGCTGTATTGCAAAATAGAAAAGTATACATTTGTGCAAGAATTACTCTGGCTAACTAGAGCATTGAAGACATGGCCTTTGGCATGAGCTAGTAACGATATACACAGGTTTCAGGAGCTCATGTGCTTTGCCCAGTTTGAATCCTACAGTAGCACTCTGACTCCACTGCTGTAGTAGCAAGTTCATGCTTGCCACCTTCCCAGCCTGCAATCAACACCACTTCACTTCATAGGCATATGTTCAGGGACGCAGGGAAAAGTTTTTAGTCACTAGGCTTTTTTCACAGCTTTCTTAAGCTTTGTGGTCAAAACACAAGCTAGTGAGTATTTTTAACAAAACTGCTGTAGCCCCAGTTGTTGACAATTGAGTGGATTTTTGAGCACATGCAATTTCTTAGACTTTGTTAATCAAAGATAAACACTTCACAGTAAAATACGCATGTTTAGGTAAAATCACATTCTGCAAATGGGTTCCTGAGGCCATCAAATAACAGCGATTGCAAAAACAGCCTGATGGCTCATGCATGTTTGGACAAAGACACTCTTTTCACAGAAGAATCTAATAAAATGTGAAAGGCAGCTCTGTGTATGTTCCTGCAAATGTAACAGTGGCAGGAGGAAAGGGAGATGCTCATTCCTCTCAGAGGGGGCCCCCGATCTTTAGACTGCTTTTGACCTTCAGTGAAACCTGAGCAGACAAGATCACCCTTGCTATTCTACTGCAGATGGGAATCAGCTCAGCCTTGGATGACTGTGTTTTACGGGGCTGTCAGGTAGTGGCGGTTTGGAAGGATAGTTCAAAGTACTTGAAAAAGATTTTTAATGTCTCATTAAAACACCTTGAGGAATACTCATTAAGAGAGGGAGACTTTTAGGAAAGGCCCAGAGATTGCTGTGAGAAAGTGTCCTTTTCAGCTACATGAGACTCGGCCAATCTGAGCTCAGCTGCACTCCTGTAACTTTCACTGCCAAACATAGTAAATAAATAATATTCGTTCTGTGTAAAATGGTAGAGAAATCTACTATTCAACAATGAGATTCCCTTCAAAACCTAAGGAATGACACACAGGGCAGGAAGTCTGTAGCTGTATTTCACATCATGCTCATGTTCTTCAGGATTGCTAGGTGATCTCCCTCTGATATTGAGAATGTCCTCTCTCCCTCACGGCCTTTGAGAATTTCTGAAGTACTTTTACTAACTCTCCCAAGATTATCTACGGCTGTGCTCTGGCTCCTGACAGCGTTCCCTCCATTACGCATCATGTTAGCCCAAACGTGTTTACATTCAGGGCAAGGTGTAAGGTTCATCTATTCATTCAGGTTTATGCCAGCGGAATGAATGCAAGGCCTTGACTATGGGTTTGCTTATATAAGGAAAGCAGGGTGTGAATTTACAATCTACAGTGTGAATTTACACCATGCTGGCTGCTCCTTGTGTGTGTACTTTTACATGCAGTTGAGGAAGCCACTCCATACAAAGGAACTCTTAGTGTGCACTCTCAATGTCCACAGGGAGCTTTAGTACAGCGCAGCTAATGCGACGTCATTCCACATCTTAGGTTACTGCTGGTAATTTACCTGTATAGACAGGCCTTTGCATTGTGAATTTGCCTGATTTCCAGAAAGCAATGGTCAACAGTTAAAACAGTCAAGCTTCTGTAAAACCTCAGCAGGAACAAAGGTGACCCAAAAGAAAGTATTGCTTCCTTTCATTAAAAATTATATTTTTGTTGTTATATGTTTACCTCGGTAGCCACTGTTAGAAGTGAAGTTAATTTGCCATCTAAACAAGTCTTACTTAAGAATGAATTGTTCTGGTTTGCACATTTTAGGCGGTATAAACATATCTGGAATTTCTCCTCACTTGTACAGCAGTATCTCTCTACCTAAGGAAAGTGCACATTCCAAGAACTAGCAAGCAAGCTGACACACAAGATCTTGAATTCATATTCAGACCTCTGTGAGATCAGAACAATTAGCTTGTTGGCATATCTTAAAATGTGCAGGTGCCTGTGCACCTCTGTGGTCAAATGCCTACCTGATGGAACTTAACAGAGTTGCATCTGCTTCAACAACAGTCTGCCAATTTAGATAAGTAAGAGTATGGCCTGATTTATTTCCCAGAGGGCATGGTAAGGTAAGAAAGACATGCATGCTTTTCATGACAACATTTTCTTGCTAGAGCTGAAGTAAAAAAGCCTGTTCTTTAAAACAGACTGCATCAGAAAGAAATCATCTCCCACTCCCAGTTAATTCATTCTAAATTCTTAGTAGGTCAACATCCACTTCAGGGTCTTCCAAGTGCATGTTGTCTCATCTGTGTTTGTCTTTGAAATTATAAACTCCTCAGGGTATTCTCTGTGCTTATCTGTGTCTTGTTCAGTGCCGATCACGTCATCAGAGATTAGCAAATAATTCTTTCTATTAACAATAATAAATAATATGTGGCAAGATGTTCTCACACTTGCTTTTTGCCTGCGAAGCATGGCACAAGAGAAGATGGCTTGGAATGACCTGGCAAGAAGCAGACTTGTCAGGATATTGGAAGGTCAGGTCCCCAGAGAAAGGACGCTTCAACACCCAATCAACACACTACGGGCAAGCAATTCTCATGTAAGCTGTTCATTTTGGAAGAGTGATACTCTTTCCTTTCCCTGGACTCTTCTGTATGCTGGGCTTTCTCCTCTCTTCTCTGTATGCAGCAAGCCAGCTGGGGTAACTAAATTGCAGTAAAGTAAAATAAACAGAACTGCGAAGTGCTGAGTCCAGTCATTTTCCCCAGGAGAATCTGCGCAGCTCCGAGGCTTTACTGGGGATTGTAATTAACACCTGACTGAAGCATAGAATCATAGAATGATTTGGGTTGGAAAAGACCCTTGGGATCATCGAGTCCAAGCATCAACCCCACTCTACAAAGTTCTCCCTTACACCATATTTCCTAACACCACATCTAAACAACTCTTAAACACATTCAGGGATGGCGACTCCACCACCTCCCTGGGCAGCCTATTCCAGTGTCTGACCACTCTTTCTGTGAAGAATTTTTTCCTAATGTCCAGTCTAAACCTACCCTGTTGCATCTTGAAGCCATTTCTTCTTGTTCTGTTGCTAATTACCTGTGAGAAGAGACCAGCACCAGCCTCTCTACAATGTCCTTTCAAGTAGTTGTAGAGAGTGATGAGGTCTCCCCTCAGCCTCCTCTTCCTCAAACTAAAAAGCATGTTTGTGAACAGTTAGGGAGGGAGAGAAGAGATGTTTCAGCCTTGAACTGAATGGTTTTGAATTGGCTCAACTTTCTGGGATATTTTGCCAGTGGCCATGATTCAGTATAACACTAAAATGAAAAGGAGCTTGGGTCTTCTTGCCACCTCCTCCTCCCACCCTGATCTACCTCCTCCCACCCTGACCTAGCTTGTAGTATGAAGAATGTGTTTCCATTTAATACTGGGTAAGAGTCAATTGATGTCTGCATTCTAATTCAAATGTTTATTCTTCTGTGGAATCAACATTATTTTTCAGTTAGGTGTAGCTTACTTCTACCTCAGATTAACAAAAACCTGTCCTCATTTCTTATGATTTGCAGCCTCAGATTCTTGAGAAATGCTCTGTCATTTCCTAAATGTCATTTCAGGCTGTACCCTATTTCTAACTCCCTCTCCTTGTTTATAGACTAAATCCTTCAAGTTCTTCCAGAATTAAAAAGAAAAACCTGGCATTTGCCAGAGTTTGCCTGCACTGGCATTCGCAATAAGTTTAAAAACAAAAGCTGAGAACATCATGAACTTAATCCTTCACCAATATCCATTCTTTTCATATCAGAATGGCTCCATGAGCACACACGCTGCATTCTGTCTGTCTTCCAGGGAGAGTTTATGTTTGTGTTTTCCTCTTTGTTTTGCACTGACCTTAACTCAGCTATTGTAAACTCAGTTTACATCAGGATCCACTTCTAAATTAGGCTTAGAACACAATTTGGGTTTTTGCTTCAAGGCTCACCAAGGTGAAGTTGGAGTTTGAACTTCAGAGCACCCGTATTTTACCAGCATTCCTACAATATTTAAAATGACAGAAATCTGCTGTGATTAACAGATTGATTTCCACCATCTTCAATAACTTGCAAAACATGCCTGCTCCCTGTATGTTGTGCTTATAAGTAGTTCCACCTAAGAAATTCAATCTGAGCTCCCTTGATATTCCATAAGTCTAGTCAAGTGTTCTGTAGTAAGATGACGTGTGCATTGTCTGTTCAAGTACAGCACATAATAAATACACAGCAAACACTGGTGTCAATACTGGTGTGGGAGCAGTAACTCCTATGAGTAACTCCTAAAATCCTGGCCTTAGACCTGCACTACACAGGGCTCATTCCCTATAGAGCCAGGAAAAACAAAAACTTCAAAAGAAGCAGGATGAGCCACTCAAGCAACACGTGGGCCTGTCTGCTTTCTGTTGACAGTTTGTCCCAGGTATATCGTGTAGTTTTGGTAGCATCCTGTTTGTTCCACAAACATTGTTTTATTTCCTTTCCTGAAGCTCCTTTGGCAAACTGGTTTTTGTGTCAGGCGTTCTAATTTATTCATCTGTTTTCCACAATTTTTCTACAGTGTTGCATTATTACTAAAGACAAAGTATTTTCTAAAGGAAATATGCCAAAGGATAGTAAAAGCACACAAATTCTCTGCCCTTCTGCTCAGCAATTTTTAATCCTAGTATATATGGCACAGCTAAATGGGTCATAATGTCAAATGAATCACAATTCTTGTCTTCCTACAATAGAGACAGAGAGTGCAAAGCACTATCTGTGTATACAGCATTAATTAAAATTAAACCAATAAGAGAATAAAATGTCCTAATAATTTGATCAAATGACCATTTTGCTTAGCATTTCTCCAAGTCACTAAGATTTCCAGGCATTTGGTCAAACGACTGACAATATAATCAGAATGATCGTAAGCAGACTGCCTATTTTATAAACAGCTCTTCAGGCAATCAGTCAAACTACAGGGTAATGCGTTCTGTTTCAAAAGAACTAAGATGAAATGCTTGTGGCATTTATATGCCCATTAGCCACAGCATAGGTCTGGGTAATAGTTATGGAGCCATTTTCCTTGAGCCTCGTCAAAGGTTACTTATCTACCTGTTATAATTAGTGAAAGCTTCAATTTGGGGAGCTTGGTATTGTAAATTTGGCAAAAGCACATTAGGCAAGTCCACTCTATCATAGCCACAAAATATTAATCAACTCCTGCTGTCTCTTCTCTCTAGATGTGTGTTTCTTTCACTGTCAGTAGAGGCAAACACAGACTAGAAGGCCAGCTCTTTAGGAGTCTAGTAGTGCACATTTTAAAGGAGAATTTGCCATGATGAGCAAATCCACATGAATCTCTCACACTTCCCAAGTCTTTAGAGGTCTCTTTGGGATTACTTTTGGCACCGGACTGTATCAGAGGCAGACATGGTCATGATTCATCTGAAAGGTACAAAGCTATGGATCCACAGCTGCATGGGTCTTCTCACCACATCACCCACTCAAAACTCCATGAGAAAGGTGAATTTGATATGTGCATTTCTACTGTAGGTAACAGTCTAAACTCTCACCAGGCACCCGGAGCCATTCCCCAGGCCTGCAGGGGAGAGTGTCTTCCTTATTCCCTACCATGCAGCTTCTCGGTACTCGGTCCAGTTTTCCAGCCTTCACTGCCAACTTATTTAACCCTGTAATTCAATCATCGAAATCAAAACAGTTGGAGGTAAATTTAAAAAGTCCACATGCAGGTTTTCTGTGTATATGTGAATTACATCAGGCCTTAGTGACAAGCTACCAGCAAGAAGACCACATCCTTGGTGCTTTGTTTAAGGAAGATTGGGGGTTTTTTGTGTTTGTTTAGTTTTTTCCTTAGTATTCCTAAGAACAGAAGGGTTTTGTAAATGAATCCACTACTTTCTTCTTTTGCAATTGTCCATGAACACAACCTAAACCACACACTACACTCTACCTTAGTGCTGCTCCCTCTGCAACTGACCATTCCTGGGTAAGATGGGACTTAAGTAGGAAAAGGACACTTGTTCAAAAACTGTTTCCTAAATGTATTAATCTTTTGACCTATTCATGTGTTCCTCCAACAGTCATATCTTTGCTTGATTGTCCAGAACCTAAGCAGCACAGTGCACCCTCAGCTCTGACTCTTTTAAGGGGAAGGTGACGCTCCTAAGTGACAATTCTGTACTTCACAGATCAAGACTTCATAACCTCTTTGCAAGTGACTCACAATTCTCCTTTTCTTTCTTGGGCAGAGTGACTCAAGCCTATTATGAGAGCTACAGATTAAGGAATACAATGAGCACCTTCATGAGGAAATTTGGCTGTGTGGACTGAAATCTGCTTTCACCGATGCAACTTGTTAGAACCTTCAAAAGGTCTCTCCTGTTTATGAAACCTATAGCATTAAAAAAAAAAGTAAACTGAAAAACACTAGACAAAGTTACCATTTTCTTATTCAGAGTTCATAGTCTGCCTTTAAGCCTACAGAAAGTGGCACAAAAAAAAGTTAGTAAAAAATCATGACAGACTCCTGAGTGTGGCTTAAGCTCTAGATCTGCAGACTTATGTATGTGGTTAATTTTATACATACCAACTTTCTCACTGAAGTTTCTTCACCCAAGTTAAATCAAAGCAGCTATTTGTCGTCTTAAGTTTAAGCACCTGACTATTTACAGGACAAAATATGAGTCTACTACTGCCACTTTACCTTTCCAGCTTCTCCCTTCCTCAGTCCAGGGCTCTGTTGTCATCCTCTGTGGAATTTGGACTGGACCTTCTCTGATGCTGGACCAGAGCCTTTATTTGTTTATGGAATGGTAGATACCTAGACAACAACAATAATGGAAATGCCATCAAGAAACTGCACTTGTATTTTCAGTTAAATAAATTTTTTTTACTAAGCAAGGTGCAGAAAATAGTCAATACCCTTTGGGTCAAATCCAATGGATTCCCTCTAGATGAATGAAAAGGAAATGGAAAGTTGCATTTGTCCACCTCCCTCCCTCGCTCCCCCCCTCCCTCCCTCCCTCCCTCCCTCCCTCCCAATATTTTCTTTTCCTCCTTTTTTTTTTCTTTTTCTTCTACTGGTTACTTCACCAGTAGGAAAATACAGAAAAGGCAGAGGAAGAGGTGGGCGTACAGCTCGTTCTGCTTCATATACCAGTAAGTGAAATCAACCAGTCAGGCAGGAAATAGCCAGCTGCATTTCGCAGCCAGGGCTCCCACTCATCAGCCTGAGTCACTGCAGAGCTCCCTGGAGTGGTGTGCTTCTGCCCCACAGCTCAGCCGAGAGATAAGACTTCATCTGCTCAGCCCTGCCGCTGGCACGGGGTGAGAGAAAGGAGCGGAGGAACAGCCCTTGTGCTGGCCCTTTACCAGCCACTGCACACTACAGTCTTGAAGCAGACCTGAATGTGCCCTGTCTGGCTACATCTTCATCATTTAAAAATTAAAACGCGTGCCACAGCGAGCAATGGTATTGTCTCCTCGACATCCATACGCAGTTCAAGATCATTAAAACTACTCCAGCCTCCTCATCTGTTCCCTTCTGGGAACAGAAATAAATGAGGTTTACATTAGATTATGTCTGTCTAGTTCAGTTGCCAAATGTTTGGAGACTACAAGTGCCTAGCAAAGCTCAAGTATGTTATGATACTGCATAGAGAAAGGAGGCTTTCTCAAGGTCCCTACTGCCTCTTTCCATTTTCCTTGCACTTACCTTAAATACAATGATGTGAGCTGAAGGAACTCTGCACCTCCCACGAGGCACTCAATATGTGAAAGGGTGATGCCCATAGACAATCACCACCTAAACCACACGTGAGTTTACAGATCAAAATCAATGCTTTATGCCCTGAAGCAACTCTGTAAGACAGGGCAGACTCTGGAAAATGAGAATAATATGCTGCCTGTGACTAGCTCCACTAAATAAGAAAGCAGCTGCATCCGTACAGCCAGCTCTAAGACTTTCAGGGTCTGCAGGCAGACACCATTTTCTGACATCTGGGAGGGACATGTGAATTCCAAGCTTGCCGCATATAGGGTCCCAATCAGATCTAAGATTTAACAGCAATACTTGATTTGAGTCCAATTTATTTTGGGATTGGGGTTTATTATTTTGAAAAGGAAACAACCGAGTATGAGACAGCAGCACCACGAGATGAATAAATAGAAATGTGTATGTAGATGAGGGTTGGAAGGAAAGTAGTTTTCCTGTGAGACCTTGTGGGGGGAAAAAAAAGCTACTCAGTGTATATTTACAAAAGGAAAAAAATGGACAGAAGAATGGTATCTTTTGGCTAATTGCAGCATACATCTGGGAAATTGAAAAGAACTAAAAGATGTTCAGCACCCTAAAAAAACCAAAGCAATATGTTTCCCAGGTTACTAGCCTATAAAACAAAAAGCAGGCACAATAATGAACTCAGATGCTACGCTGCTCCATGATGGTCTGTGCTGGGTTGAAAGTGCCGAGTGGAACTTTAAAGTGATAGAGAATGTAAAATACAGGGGAAAGGGAAAAAGAGAGGAGAGAGGAGGGAAGTGTTCTGTTACAAAAGACTTCTGAGTAACTCCTGCACACACACACTCTTCCCTCACTCAGACCAAGAGCTGCTTTCAGCTGATCCAGCCACAGTCTTTCTTCCATCTCAGCTGTCACCGATCTGAGGCTTTTTGTCCACTGTCAGATGGCACATGCCATGTGTCAGACAATATTTTTTTTTAAGATGCAATTAAAACAAACTTGAGTCCACCCAAGGGGTATCCTGGCCCAGCTGCATTTCTGCTCTGATGTACACTCTGATCCACCCCTACTGGAGACAATAAAAGAACTGAGGGTGGAAAGACACCCTCTTTTTTAATTAAATTCATTTGTATCCTGTAAAATACTCAGGACAGAAGCAAGAGGGGTTTATGAATATCAGCTGAAATCAGCCTCACAGTGCAAGGACCAATATTTGCATTTCTATTGCTTAACATTGTTTGGGTTGGGAATTATAGCAGTTTTCTGATTAACTACCTGCAGGCATGCACCAGTTTGACCTTTTGCATGCTAAATTGCATGCACTAAATTAAATTTTCCTCTCTCTCTTACTGAGATAAACAAGGCCAGTTACATGACTCAGGCTGCCCTTTTCCTCCTGCCATTCCATATGCAAAGTCGATCCTAGCCAGTTAATCCTCTAATTTAAGAGCAGCGTTCTGTATTTTTGTAAGTGATTAGAAGGATTTGGGTTTTTTTAAGCAGTTGTGGGTCAATAATTTGTATTCAGAAATAAGTGCAAGTAGCATCATAATAACGTACGTTTCCTAATAACAGGTTTGCATGAGCACTTCAGAGGTAAGTGAATGAGCAATGTTCATTATTATCTCTTTACAAATTTGATGAAACAATATCATCAGCTACAATGGCTACTTAGCATACTTCTCCAGAAAACATGGGTGGGGAAAAAAAGGGGGAGGAGAAAAGACCACGTTCAGCTGGTGATCAGTTGTCTTTTTCTGTATAGATAATAGATTAGAAACTCTTACATCAACTCCAGCTATTCACAGTTTTCAAATACTAGTAACTAATTTGAGAAATATTTAAATTGCATCATTACTCAGACATTCTCATTATATTCTCAATTGAAATGATGCAAATCAGAGGCAACTTTCCTGAAATCAGATGAAGTTATTCTGAGCCCAACCACACAGACTTAATAGTACTTATTCCCCAACAAATCATGAGGAAATGTAATCAGTTTACAGACTATATTGCCAAATTTACACAGATGAAGTTTACAGGGAAAGTAACAGGACAGGCTGTGAAAGAAAATAAAAATCTGTCCTTTTTCTCAGTGGGAACTAGGAAATATTTGTATCATTCTAGAGATGCATTTATTCCATGGTGAAATCAGAAAATTCAGTTGCTACACTAAAAAAGAAAAAGGGACGTGATGCTTTATATCTTAGATTACATCACCTCAGAGAGGACATACTCCTTCCTTGTCTTTGCAAAGGCAATCTCAGACCCTGGCTTCTTTGAATGAGTAGAATAGGAAGCAGCCATAATTTCCTGATGGAGCACAACATGTCTACCCCATAAAGTGTACTGTTGCTGCTGTTATGCGATGAAATCTTATGTTTTGTTGCCATACCATGGCTCGTAGAAAACACCAGGTCCCCAGCTATGGCCAATTCAGCAGCAAACAGTACACTCTCGGCAGCTCTAACGGTGACTGGCTAAGCCTCAGTTACTTGCAGTGATGTACCATCAGTTCCCAAAGCCTTGTAGTCAGAACAAAACTGTAGAAGAAAAACCACTCTACCAGAGACTCCATGTTGCTCAAATTGATCAGCTCAGGACCTTTCAAAACTGGATTCTTCTGGGAAAATGGTTTGCAAACACCGTTCACTAACACTCTCAAACTCTTGTCACAAATACATCTCTCTTTTATAACAACACATAAAACATCAATACGTTTGCAGTTTACAGCAACTGTTTTCACAGGGAAGTGTTGATTGGAAAGCACTTATGTGGTTTTTGATGTTTTGATGAAGATTTTTTTTTAATTTTGAGTTAAATATTTCGTCTTTTTTTCAAAGGATTGAGGCAGCTTAGTTTTACCCTACATCTACCCTTACCGCACAGGTTCTCTCCATGAGAAACAGAACAAGAACCAGCATGATGTGACGAAACATTTCTCCTTCAGCCACAAATCACAGTTTGAAAATTTCGGCTCTGCTTACCTGATATAAACAAAAGCAGATGGCAGATCGTATATTTACCATGACTGCATTAGGATTTATAGGACATAACTATTTGCTTATAACCAGTCACTCTTAAATTTTACTGGCTCTTTTTATTAGTATGTATCTGTGGGGGTAAAAAGACTTCTGAACTGATCAAAAGAAACCAATTATCATGCAAAAGGATTTTTTTAACTGGAAGAGTAGTTTCCATTTGTTACATGGACCCTCTGCCACTTATTCAAGAGCAAAATGGCATACACAATCTGTTCCTTGTTGAGTCAAGATGTATGGGCATAAATCTTCAGAATCCCTTAAGTACCACCTATACAGAGATACTGTTTTTGTCTGTACAGTTTTGCAAAGACATTCCAAATGTACCTGCTGTAAGGAAAGTAACTATTTTTCTTAACTTGGCAAAACTTAAAACAAAGCCAAATGAAAGCGTCATATTCCTACTATATACTGCACAACGCTCAGCAGTCTTGAGCATGAGTTGCACTTGCTCATCCTAGAAAATGGTTTGGCCATGAGTTTACTGCTTTGTTATCATGACCAAGCTAGGTGTTGTAGAGACTGTGAAGTCAGAGATAGATCATTCTTCTCTCTGTTTAACAAAAGCTGTTCTCAAAAGGAAAAAAGTGATGGTTTGATTTGTGTTTAATTGTCCCACTACAGTACATATTCATAAACATTCTTTGTTATTAACCAGTGTACACTGAAAGCCATGCTCCATTTATTGTATGTAAACATACGCGTAATTTGCATCAGCCACAGGTGCCCACAGATACCATGATGCACAAAGAGCAACAAAACCAAAACCCAGACACAGTGCACTATATTAAAACAGGCAGAGCAAATTTCTAGGAGATATCAATGCTGGAAATAAAATAGAAGTCACATTTCTCAAGGTCACATCCCATGAGTTCAAGTTCAAAGATTCCACAAAACAGCCCCTGTTGGGTCATATAAGCATTAGGTGAAGGGACCAGAAAGGAAACAGACTGGCTGAGGCTCAGTGAAAATAATTTTAAAAGACAAATAATTCAGACAAACTGATGGTAATCAGCATAGCTGTGAGAAAGAGATAAGATTCACTTGGGAAATCCTCCTAGATACCCATCATAATTTGTTCAGTGTTCTTGGTATAGTTTCACGTCATTCACCTTCTCCATCATAGTAAAGGACAATGAAATCTGTGTCTTCTAACTTATCATTTACAGTTTTGTAAGATCTTGACTAGGTCCATATACCAGAATCATATTGAGCAAAGCTCTTTGACTTGTTTTCACACAGATCTGTAGGTATGTACCTGTGTGCACAGGTAAAGCAAATACACAGTTTTATAATCCAGATTATTGTATCTGTTGTGTATATACATATAGCGCATTAAGCTTGAATTGTGTTGTCAAATATTTCGCAATATCCTAATTTCAGTTTGTAAACATTGAAGGAGTACTTGCTTCTATAAAGCCAGGTAACAGAAACTATAGAGGTAATTAAATAAGTAGTAATATAAAAATATCTTCCTGGTTGCATTACTCTTGTAATATATTATGGGTATTTGATACATATTTTTCTGCCTGTAGGGTATACCTAAGCCACTTCTAGATCTCAAGAAGAATCCTGTCAGGCGCCTGGGGCACACAGTTGCCCCAGGAACCACCAAGGAGTAGCTTTGGAGGGTGTAACAGAAACACACAGATCTTAACATTGAGGCAGGATGCACACATTTTTTCATTCCAGACTTCTCCTCCCACCGCTCTTCACATATGCTTGCACTTCTGACCTGAGCCTCCAGCAGTTTGTGGGGAATTTGTAGTGTATGCCACAATGTGACCGTGCTCCCCAACAAAGCTATTGCCTGCTGTATCTCTTTTTTCCTTTTTTTTTTCTTTTTTTTTAGGGGGGACATCCTTTTGCAATGCAAATAAATTATTACGAGTCTTGGGTTCTGTTTCACTTTGGCTTTGTTAATTAGCCACAGGTGGAGCAAGTATCCTTTCACACCAGTCTCATAGACCCCAGGCTGAAAGTCAAAAGAGCTTTAGCCTCCTGAGTAATATCTTGATTACTTGATAGCTCCAGCAGCTGAGAGATTTGTTTCCACAATTGGCTCCTGATAGCCTTACACAAGGAGACTGAAACTGAATAAACAGAGGATGAAATCTTGGGTCTATGGAACTGAATGACAAACCTCTCATTGACTCCAAATAGCCAGAAATTTTAGTTTAGGCTTCCAGGACAGCACAGAAGGTGTGAGCAGTTCCTCCAACACCAATCAGTTTTTCCCCCTTCACTTTTCTCAGTTTTCCTCCACTAAATTGCTTAGAATTGGACAGGGCAGAAGTATTTCCTGCTGTGGCACCAAGATTAGTATATGAAAATATTACAATAAAAGGATCCACAAAATGCTTCTAATATTTCCAAGCACTGGCACATGCAATTCTGTCCTGGAAGTGAACATGAAAAGGTATAACTACCTAACTTTTGTCCCACAGGAAATATGTGCCCATAGGGAGTTCTTTTCTGAGAAGGGTAACTTTGTTCTTAAGCAAACAAGGGGAGCAGAACTGGATTAGTCGCATAGGTGAACTTAACTTCTGTTGGCACCACAATAAGGAACCAACTATTCTTAATAGAGAACGGAAGGCTTATAGGACTATTTGCTTGTAGTCAGATCTCCAAGATGAGTGCCAGCTTTTTGCCTGTGCCTAAAGATGGCCTTAGATGCACGTAAAGCAAAGAACTGGAAGAGGAAATACCCAGATCTCTTTCTACCTTTCTGACTTCTTATTCCTAATGATCTCTTACCTTTCCTTTTCCTCAACTTCCCCACCAGAAAAATGGGGATAATTCTGTCCGCTTCCAAGAAATATTAAGAACGTGACCCCAGACAAGGTCATAATCTTCATGTGCTAAGGACTACACCAGCATACAATGGGTTTGATCCTCAGATTAAATATTTTTGCAGTTTTAATTAGTGATATAAAGGGTGACAGGGAAGAGCAATAAGCTCAATTTCTCTGCAGATAAAGAACCATAGCAGAAACTTGTTAAGTAACCTGCATAGGAACATAAAGGGGTTTGTGGAAGAGTCAGGAATTTAACCTAGATCTCCAGGAAATCAGTTCAGTTCTTTAACCATGGAGTGTGTTACTATGGAGAAATAACTTTTATCTCTATCGCAGACTTTTGGCATAAGACTGAACAAGCAGCAAAACTCCCATTTATTCTGAAAAAGGACAGAGCACATAATACTCTCTTTCAAGAGCTGTAAGCTGCCAAGTGAAGAGCAAAAATGCAGAATTAGCATGTGAATTAATACTATCACTGTGCTAAAAAAATGAATCCCATGCCATTGAAAGCTTTTTTTTTCACAGGCACGTTTTTGTTTCTTACATATGGATCTTGGCAATTAGGGACTGACTTTGTAACTTCCAAACCAGTGAAATCCAAACTGTGCAGAGCAAGGTATATGAGGTGATGGCAGGAGTTAATAAGCCAAAGGACAATCTAACACTGCCAAGCCTGACCTTTGACAGGAGGGTCAGAAGTCACAAGGCAAATCTAGAAACAGACTGGCTCTTTAAGCCTTCTCGCTGGGCTACAGGAGTGAGGTCTACCCACTCCACACGTTTCCGTCTGGAAACAAAAAATCTTCAGTTTCGCTTAAGCTGTAATGGCTGCTTCAGCTCCTGCCATAGACAGATATTAGGCCATGATAATAAAACTCTCATTTATGCCACAAGGTTGGCCATGTCAAAGGAGAATTAACAGAAGAAAGAAGAAGTAGATGCGATGCTTTCCCAGTTATAAAACTGAGGCTTTCACTCATTCATACACATTCTTAAATTAGTCAGCTGTCCTTGAAGACCAGCATCCTTCACTTTCTGAAAACACTTTAATGAAAGCTTGGGAAAAGAGTAACTTTAAGCTCTAACACCTGATTATGTGCAAATACTTCTACAGCATGTTTTCAAGTTTACAATTAAGCCTTAATGACCTGAATTTAAGTTTGATTTTGAGAGTCAAACACACAGTTCCAGAACAGCATTATTGCTGGTTAAATACTTGCATCACCGACAAGGGAACAGAGATGGCCTCACCTGACTCCCAAAGCTAGCCAGAACAGTGCAAATTACAAATATTTTTCATGGAAATGGCTGCAAATTAGCTCAGAACAAGAATATTCCCTCATGTAACTGACAACTAATTTTGAAATAATGAATGCATTTAAGAGTAACACAGTTTTTAATTGCAAACTTACAAAGGGAAGAATAAGCAATGTGCTGAATAAACTGTTCGTTCCGAATGATTCATCCAGATCTAATAACTATCCATCTCTACAAATATTGTCATAAGCCTAATCGGCTGGTATAAAACGCCAGAAAAGAAATGAGCCACAGGAAAATGAAGGAATATTAGTGTAGTTTCCATACAAAAGGACAGACTTCACAACTCTCTGGAATCCCACCTGAGCTGCAGATGCCCCTGCAAGAGTGGAGCTTGAATTTTGCTGCCATGCGTGGTGGCAGAGACCCACACAGCTCTTTTGACACCAAAGGCAGCCCGAGGCGCTTATCCTCCCCTCCCCTCATTTTTTCCCCCTTTCTCTTTGGAATCCCAGAACCAGAGGCGTGGGGGGAAGTCCCTGACCAGAACGTCTGTGCCAGCAAAACCTACAGGCTCAAACGCCGCTGCTGTACGTCGGCTGAGGGAACGGGCGAAGGGCTTGTCTCAGAAAAGCCCCCATCCACCACGTCTGAGAGCTCCTCTCCAGCATTCTCAGCCTAAACATTTTATGGAGCAGGGGGGGTTCAGAGGTCACCAACTGTCAAAACACAGCACAAGTCACGCTGCACGCCGGCGAGGAAACTAAGCAGACGGCAGCGCGGAGCTCAGGGGCGGCACTTCTTAATGCCCGCCACAAATGGTAAAGCTGCCCTTAAAAACTAACAGGCTTTTCCCCCTAAATCTTTCTGATTTTTACAAGTTGAGCTCAAAGTTAAAGGGGGCGTGAGCTTTAAAAGATCAATGCACATGTGGAATTAGACTAGTCTAAATGTCTTTTTTTTTTTTTTCTTTAATGGAGGGAAACAACCACCAAACTTTGAACTGGCAAATTTAACCAGCAGCGAACTCCAAAGCACCAGGTGGTTTCATAAACCCGAAGGTTCATAAATCTTTTTCTTTAAAGTTTCCAATTTCAAAAAAAAAAAAAAGAGCTTGTTTTCTTTGTGGTTATTTTTCAATGTTTCTCCCTCTCCCCTCTCCCACCCCCTTTCTTTCCTGCCTTTGGGCAGATGACCTGCCAACCCCCTGACAGCCTTTTAAGCTGGCCGTGCCGGCTGAGCTCCGGCTGCCGAAGTGGGGCAGCAGGCATGATTCCATCCGCCGGGAGGAACCGCTGGGAAAGGGGCTGCACCAGGGGAGCCACCGCTTCTATTTTTACACGCTGCCTGGTCACATAGCTCAAACGAGTGCAGAGAGTTCAAGCGTTCAGTGAATCTGCTCTCCTCGCCACTTGGGTCTTTAAAATAGTAATAATAGTCGAGGCAGAAGAGCCATCTGGCTCCTCAATCTACAGCCCGTGGGCCACATACAGTCCACCGGGGCGAGTCGTCTGTCCTGAGGGCCAACACGGGAGGCTGGCAGGTGCAACCAGGGGGATTGGGGTCGGATGAGTAACTGGTGGCATTTGTTTGATAGGGACCAAGGCATCTTCAGGAAAGTTGGCAGCTGGGAATAAACTGCTATGCCCAGAGCAAATCACCTGCCCTGCACCTTTGCTTCTGCTGGATGTGAATGGCCACCGAGAAAGGCATCTGTCAGGCGTAGTCTGAGCTCTTCTTGCAGCCAGAACCTGCTGTTAGCTCTATTGTTTGCAGGGGTTCGCCTGTGCACCGTATACAGCGGAGCAGGTGAGCAGTACGCTTCCAGGAAGCACCGAACCTTCTGTAGTTGCTGTCATGTGAGAAGAGCAGCACTACTGTATGCAATCCTCCTCTAACGTTAAAAGAAGTCAGCCAAAAAAGCTGGATACTGCTCATTTAGATGCCACTCTGTAATCAAGACACACACATGGTCCTCTAATCTTCTGAAACTGTCAGAAAATAAAGCAGTGAGGATGGAAGAAATGGTCATAGACTTCTGGCTTCTTTCTTTGTTTCGTAATTACACCTCCAAAACCAGTTCACTTTCGCTCATGCCTCAAATCATACAATCACAAAATCATGAAGGTTGGAAGGGCCTCAGAGGTCACCTAGTCAAACCCCCGACAGCAGTTTGGTCCCTCTGCTCCACAGGTTCTCCTGCAGAAAGGCAGCATGGAGAGAGGGTTGCCAAAACAGCTGTGGAACCACTAACTCACTTGCTTTACCTAAGCCAGACAGATGGGAATCTTCATCCCATTACCACCTCTCTTCTTTAGAAACAGCACCCAACACAGAGACTCAGACATGGCTTGGTAGAGACTGATCACATGCAACTGCTCAGGGTACTATGTCACCGGTCTGGGTGAGGGTAGGTTACTAAATCCCCAGCCACTTGTTGGGTGAGGGTGTTGTCAGATTCAGTGCAGAAATTGCATTACGTCTCCTTAAGCACGACTTAGTTAACAATAACATTCCTATGAAGCCCTCAGATAAATATCACCTCCTTTTACTGATGAAGTTAATGAGGTAAAAAATGTTGTGGAATGTGACCACAGGAAGCCTAGATCAGTATCAGAGCTGGGATTACACAGCACAGGCTTGGCTGAAGTACTCTAGCCCCTTCTGTGGCTCAGATTCTTCATCTGCCCACCTCTGTGGCCTGAGCCACGCTAGCTGATGAGGTATGGCACTGGCCCAGATACACGAAGCTGGGTGAAGCAGTGGTTTAGATACCAGCAAGAGTCAACCAAGCATTTGTTGCCAATCCTTCAACTGGGCAATACTTGTTCCTCTGGAATCAGTGTTCCTTACTTTTTGTTGGATCTTACTTTTGCCCACTTGCATCCCATGTCTTTATCCATCTCACGTATACAAACATGTACATGCTTTGCCAGAAAATCAAATAAAATGTTCACTTTGTTTTTTAAAGGGAAACAAGAAGAGCTTTCGTGTTTCTCATGTTTTATGCTGTTGTAACTGCATTTGATATAGTCCCATGAGCAGACCCTCCAATAACAATGACTAAATCTCCTTTTCTTTTCTTTTGTAGGCTATTTAGGAGCTATTTGGTGCTGTAACCACAGTTATCCAGACAGCTCCCACCACATACACGTGGTATTATTTACTCAGCCTCTTGATTCATTAAATGTATTTCCAGCTCCTAAGAGGTTTATTATTATTCCTCCGTGGCATCTTCATACTGATTATAATTTCAAAATTCTCTGCTGGAGACCAATGAGTATCCACTAAATTAGGTGATAGTTGATGGGTATAAAATTGAAATACTGCAACTATTTGCTGTCTACAGTCATCAACGTAATAAAGGGATTCCATGTCTCCTCACTCGATCTCTAGAGCTAGCTTTGATTCTGTGTTGAACTGCAGGAAAAGAAACCGGACAGCAGATAATTGGTAGACAACAGGCCTCAAGTTGGCTAGTTAGCAACAGCAAATGCAGTGTCAAAAATCTTCCAGCATAGTGATCAGCATGACAAGGAAACTATTCTTTTCTACCATAGCTCCTACAAAACCTGGATCCAGTCTCCCCTTAACTCAGGAGCATTAGAGTATTGCTCTCTTGATCCTGTATCTCTGAGAATTATGGACCGAGTTGAGAAACAGCTCTCAGGCTAAACAAAAGAGGTGAGTTGGGGCTCAGAAGCAGAAGACAACACTATCATGAACGAGTCAAAACTGTAGACCACTCAGGAATAAGAATTTATGCTCCAGCTTTCATAGTGGTGCCTGACCATCAGGTTTCCCTGGATTCATTATTACTCACACACAGTTAAAAGCAATTGTCAGATACAATTTCTTTCTTTGACTGGCCAAATTCCAAAGTGACTGCCAAATCTGGATTTGGCAGCAGAGGTCCATGGCTTGTGCTAGTATCTTAAATACCTCTAGCCCAGATTGTCCTTAAGAGTATCTGAAAAATATTCTTGGGTTCCAACTGCAGCAAGCCAGTTCCCAAGCTAGAGAGTCCTCTGGGCAGAACATCACACCAATATTTTGTATCAACTATTTCTTTTAAGTATATGAAAATATCTAGTCCTTCTCTTTTCAGCCTTAAATAGACTTGTCTAGTCATATATATATGAAGACTCCATTCTCCTCCCACCATATGCTGTCACAGAACATCTGAGCAGGATCTCAGACCTTACAGAATGCAGGCTGGATCTTGGTGGGACTAGGCTTGGATATGGGACTAATTGTTTCCAGGGTCATCTGGCAACCTAGAGAGCTGACACCCTGAGGGAATGATGCATGCCTCCTCTTTTTTACAAAGCCTGTTCCAGAAAATATCAAAGTAGCTTGTAGCAAGCAGCTTCAAGGGAATGTGACATGTAATTCTTATCCTGCCAAGAAAGTACACACATTATTAATAATAAAGATTTGTTTGACTGATAGCATTTTTCACAGTTATTAGCAGTGAGATAGATAACTATTCTCAGTTTTGCTAGATCCCTATGTTGATTTTGCCAAGATTAAAACAGGATAAGGCAACATAATACTTCCAATAGATAAAATTCTGAAGTAAAATCACAAATTAAAATGAGTTAAGAAGGCTTTGCCAGAGAAACAAGTATATTTTAGGTTCTCAAATAGTGGATCAAAGTGACAGGTAAATGATTTCCCTATTACCTGCCATGTTCATGCAGGCAACATTCATTAGCAGCAAGATTATAAGTGTGGCAAAAAATACTTATCCCCTTATAATTATCTCATTTCTTTGCCAAGTCCTATCAGCATTGTTCAAAACAGTAGGTTTCGCCATTTCAAAGTAAGGACCTGGAAGCTGGTTCTTTCCTAAATCTACAGGAGTATGCTTTACAAGGGGAGCTGTACCAAGCTGCATCCCACAGATTCCACTAATTCAGTATCATATCAAGACTCTCGTAGGAAAGACCACAGCATTTTTCTAACACTGGCCATAGAATCCTGTATTCTAAGTGCATCATGACCTACTGAAAAACCTCGCCCAAGTTCACTTGACAATGTGCAAAGATTAGCTGGTCTTCCATTAGCACAAACACAGTATGAAAGCAAGAGACCAAGGGATGTGGATAAGAGCAGCTGGATGACTCCTTTCATCATTTGCGCAGAACCTTACTCTGTCAAAAGCATTAGAAATCAACATGGAGTGGCCTACTAGTTTTTCCTGTACCTTTAACAGAGTCTGACAGCTGTTACGTGGAGTGAGCCTCTGAATTGGGTTTGTACGCACACATGCTTGTATGGGATGTTTCTAGGTATGCATATAGATAGATGTGTCTGTGCAACGAACTTCTAGACTGATCTAGACCATGCATCCAGAAGCAAATGGGGTATGCCTGTGAGTTGCATGCAAGTGCGTGCATTATTACACCTGGATACATGAACACAGCTGGCAGACGAATGGATTTGGGGAGGGTAAACAATCTTTGTCTTTTAGCAAAAAGTAGCATGCTTCTCCTGTGGTGTCACAGTAGGGGAGGATCAGAAGGTATATAGAGCTGAGAAAGGGAAACCAAAGCCAGTACAAATGAAATAGGGTTGTATGATCTGTGCATGATTCTGCAGGATTTAAAATAGAGATGTAGAATGGAGCATATGTTCTATGTGCAGAGTCTATACACATGACCTATGCCTTTGGATATAGGAAAGTCATACTCCATTAAGGCTACAGAAATAGTCCCATTTCCAAAGGTATTAGAAGATACCATGTTAAAACTCTTCCTGCAGAAATAGTGACATATGCACTACTAATTTTATCCCAAACCTCTAGAACTAGTTCCACAATCCCAGAGATTTACTACAAAACAGTGACATTAGGACCATCTCCCTACAGAAAACTAGCAGTGTATTTTTCTGAATGGCATTTATACTAACTATGGACTTTTTCCTTCCACTGTCATTTTAAGGCGTGTATGTGTAATGCAGTCCTGGACAATGTGAGAGCAATTGTGTCTGCTTTTATGCAGAGGCGAGCAGGCCTCTCTGACCTGGTGTTCTTAGGAAAAAACCTCCAGACTAATCATATGCCTCCACAACATTTTTGGTGGAGAGCACTGAACACTGTCATGGGCCTGTCAGATAAGTTAGCTGTATCTCTAGCTGATTGATCCTTTTACTCTTCTTTTGTTAAAAAACTGTAAGCTTCATTTCAGAAGGAAAAAGGCAATTTGAAATTCTCTCCAGATGTCAAAGACTTTTGTCGTCTTTTTTTCCCCCTCTCAGATTCATGTTCTGAATAGAAGAAATTAGACACAAAAATAAGACAGAGAGAATCTTTTTTTTAAGAGCACCTTTAAAAGATATGAGGGATCTAAATTAAAAACCTTTGTGAAGTAAAAGGTGGCTGGAGGGAATGTGCAAGAACAGTCAGTTACTGCTGGCATGTTTACAGGTTTTGAAAGTTCTTCACATCTAGCTCAGTCAGAACAGTTAACAGCAGCTCTACCTCACACTAAGGTTTTATGGGATTAATGAAGTCTTTATTAAACCAAATACCTGCAGTTTCTATTATTGCCAATGTAGCTACAAAACCTTCACATTTGTCCATACATGGTAGAGAGTAAAACTGGAGCACAAGGAAAACTGACTGTCCACTTTGCCTTTCCATTCTTGTGATCATCACTATTTCTAATAAGGAAATGGATTTATTTCTGCTGACACTGTTTAAGATTAAAATCGCTTGGTTTTTTAACAGCCATAGATTTCTGGCATGCATCCAACCACATAGGAACGAAGATTTTGTGGAAGATAAACTGACTACCACAGGAAGAATTTTGGAGATTACATTACCTGATTTACCTAAAGATGATTTATCTCCAGAACAAGTCTGGTGTGAACTGAAAAAAACTTATGCTACCGAGTCATCCTATTTCAATCATTTGGAATCCTCATCTCACAGCCAACTGCAAATAATGGATCCAGCTACAGGATCTGTCTACACACGACCTCAAGAGCCATAATGGCAAAAAGTGCTGCAACCTGATGCCACGCTGTTTCTCTCACAAAATTTTGCACGTCAACATGCAATACCTTTTTGCTCCACTGCTATAAACACAAGAAAGAAACATCAAAAAACCTGATATTTTCTTTTCTTTAATTGTAGCATGGCTCTCTTTCTCCCACACACAAGAAATATTTTTTTATTATAAGATTTAGAGAAATATTACAGATTAGAAATCTTTACCATTATGATTGCATCCCTCACAACAAATGTGAGTGTACAAATGTATTACTTCTGACACAGATGTCTCCTCCACTTTTTAAAGACTGATTTAAAGACTCAAAAGGCTAAGGAGGTTGACAGGGTACATGCTCAGAAAAGCAGATTTTTTTGCAGAAAATTCATGGCAGGTAGTTGGGATTTTTTTAAAGGAAGAAATGTCATAATCTAAGTAAAACTTCAGTCCTTTAATAAGAATTACTTTTGGTCACTATGAAAAACTGATCCTTTCTGGTGTCTACAAGGTAGGACAGTATTGGTATGTTTCACAGGTATAAAGCCAAACGCTCTTGAAATATGGTCCACAGGGAATATTAGCCCCAAGCTTTAAAACCAGAGCCAAAACAGAAAAGCCATCCAGAGAAAGTGATGCAAAGGCTGTGCTCCACTCCCTCCTATTGGTTTGTTGCTGTGGTTTTGGTTTTTCCTCCCAAGGCACATTGTAACAATATGGAAGCCTTCATCCCTTGAGCAGAGCCGTGTTTGAAGTAGTTCAAATAATAATTTTATAATCACACTTCAGAAAACTAAAGTAAAATGCACAGACCACGATGAAAAAGCATGAAGACATCAGGGATGGTTATGTGTAAGCTGCCAAGCAGTGCAGTGTCTCCCATGTCTTCAAGTTTAATGAAGCCCTGGATGGCACTAATGAAGGGTCTGGAGAAAAACAGGCAACCATTCCTTTACCTCTTCCTGTTTACCCAAAATCTATAGCTAATGTAACACAGTGTATCTGACGTTACTCCTCTTGCTCAGTCACAAAGCTATACCGTGTCAGCCATTTATAATGACTAGGCACTTCCGATAATGGCAATGTCATGACATTTCCATGATGACTTTGGCCTCAGCTTTGTAAATCCCACAAGATCAGGTTACAGATTGAGGACTTAGGAAATGAGTAAGAAAGCTCTAAAGGAGAAAAGCTGTAATTACATGCAAATATATTCATTAGAGAAGAGATTGAACAGAAATGCAGCTTCAATATTTTTTAATGAATTTTTAAACATACAAATGTGCTGCAGGTGTGCAATTTAATGTATTTGACCTTTCAAGGAGTGGCTAGAACGTTTGCTACCAAAAAGTTTTCTTGACTATAGTTTTTTCTATTTCTGTTTTAAAACGTTTACTTCAAACTCTTCAGCTGTTTTCATTTTTATTAACAGTTATTTATTCCTTCTTTGCTTATATTACTGGATCTCCAATATAGCTATAATTTGTAAGTATTTAAGGTATAAGAGAATCCTACCAGGTACTCTGGGATAGCTGACAAAGGTCTGCACAGAAAATACTATGGGCTGTGCCTGCTATATATACCTGTATGCATATCCATGCACTTTTTACCTTGTAACATATATTTCTTTTTAATAGCACAGAATATATAGTCACAGAATAACTCCTTTCATATTTTTTCCCCAAAGAAGACATTTTAGCTTTAGGAAGGAGGGGAATGCATTTTACTAAAGCAATTCCATGTGTCTTCCAAAAATCTATTTCAATATTAATTTCTAGCCTGGGTTCAATAAATATGACAAGCTTAATTAAAACATCTACAAAATGGGGTAGATTGGAAAAATAGTTCTAATGAGATACTAAACAAGATTTGAGGTTCCAAATTTCCTCTGGGTCAGGAGATGCCCAATACACATACAGCTCATCCCTTCAGTATTTTTAATGATTTGTTTTTATTTATAGATTAAGTTTAGAGATGGTAACAAACAAATGAAGAGAAGAAAACGTGTTAGGTTTTGGAATCAGTAAGAGAAACCTATGACATTGAATATTTCCTTAAAGACAATTAAGTAAAGGTCACATTCTTTCAATATAACTTCTATGACATTATGAAATGGAGAATTTTGAGCAGCAATATGCATTCCTCCCTCTGACAAGTGCACAACTAAAAGCGAGATCCTCCCAAAGAAACGTCAAAAGAAGAAATGTCAGCACCGATCTCTGCCTGCTCTTTGGCTTTCAGCTAATATCACACCCCCAAAAAAATTTTCTACTCACCTTTTCCTTTCTATTCAATCCTTACGTACACATCAGAAATTATCTGACCAAATTGTATTTCACATAAGGAGGAAAAAATGCGTCTTCAGGAAGATACATCTTTTCCAAAGCACAGGACAAAATCTCCATTTGCCATTTCGGGATACTATCCATTAGTAAAATCAAGCACTGCATGATAAAACAGAAGCATATTTACCACAACCCTTGAAAATACCTAGCGGCTGAAATGTGCTCAAAATCTCTGTGCACACTTCAGCGCTCTTTTCAGTGTATTTGTAATTAAAAAAAAAAAAAAATCCTCTTACTTTTACAGACTCTAGTTCCACAAAGCTCTTAAGGAAATGATTTTCCAGTGATGCATTTATCCATAGGATTAAAAATATGCAAATATTTAAACCATGTTCCTATTTCTCCTATTCCCCACTTGTTAGGAGGAAAATTGCAGCCTTCTGATGGCAATTTTACTGTTTATTACCGTTTATTAAAAGTATGTTACACAAACACAATACTTAAAATTAAGACCAATAAGTACCCAGTCCACTAGTAAGTTCCACTGTGGCATGCCCACCCTAAATAAATTCTTGAAACTCATTCTATTTTATCCTGAAGGATGATCAGCTGAAATCGGGATTTTACGGAGACTAACTTACTGATTGTAGCAGAACATGGTCAAGGGAAATAAATCAGAGATAAAAGCAAATGCTTGGGAAAATATGCAAAAAACACATAAACTGTTTAAATCACTAGGTCTTCAGCCTTTGGAGTTATGATGTTCAATATGCATTAGAACCAAGCATCCTTTCCCCTGTAGCTAAGACAGAGCATTTCAGTGCTGTTTTTATAGCAGTAACTGTATCTTATAGGTCAAAGTGTGCAAATACTTACATGCTTGGACTGGACACTTTGGACTGGACTGTAACTTACAGCTTTGGAAATCAGGCCAGCTATGGCCCAGTATGTAATTCCACTATCTCAGAAGAAGAATAAGACTCAAACTGGATAAAAAGAAGAAGCCGTCACAACCGCTCAAATCCTCAATGTATAACAATGCTCCCAGGAATCTATTCTAAAGATTTTTTTGGAGGGTGGAGATTCCCTTTATTTGTCTTTACTTTTAAAAGCACTAGTTTTCAAGTTCTGAAAAAGGAAAATTGGATTTAAGGTATAGGGTAAATAATATTGAAGCCACATGACATAAAATGATGAACCAGCACAGGCTCAGTCGGCCTCTTCACATTTATACAAAAGGTTTTGTAGTATATCTTTGTCCTAGCAGATTTCAGATAATTATCATCCGACCTCCACCAGTCAGATAAATCTGGCATCAAGTATCAAGCCAGGATAAGCAGCATAACATGGTCTCTCAATAATTCAGCCGAAGTGCCATAATACAGTTATGTGTGATCCAGATCAAATTTATACTGCCAGGTTATTTGACAATACACAGATACAGTATTAGTGAACACAGAGCCACAGGCTTCAAACAACTTCAAGTATCGGGATCAATATATACTAGCTAGATTTTACTCTGTGAATTCCTCTGGGTTTTTTGCTATCGTTAGCTGGAATTCTACTTGGGATTCACACTTAATATTTCATGGTGCACTTGGGCGTATATCATCAGAGGGGCAATGTTCATAAATCATTTTTGAAACAAGCTCTGCCATTTTATTTTTATGTCTACTTCTGAAATTGTATGAAACCACACATATACGTAAACTTAAAGTAAACTGAAAATCTCCCGAAGATTTCCACCTTTTTTTTCCTCCATATGGAATCATTTTCCCTTATGTTCTTATCTATTTTTTACCAGCCTTCATGCAGAGATCACACTAAGAAAGCACTCAATCTCCATTTTTCTGTTTTTACTGCGAGAAACATTTGGAGAGAATGCTTTTTAAATTCTCCCGTTCCTTATATGAAGAAGATGGAGAGGAAGAGCCCTTGTTTTACAGAATCCTGGAAAATCACTTGAATTTTTCACAAAAGTTTCATGGAGATTATAGGAAGTAATCAGAAAAGACAAAATATTTGTCATTTGAAACTACCTAGATTGAAAAGATTTTCTGTTCATATTCCTCCTCAAAATGTATTTTCCACGTTTGAAAAATTAAAGTGCTCTGTGGATTTGTTTTTGATCCAGATTAAATAGTTTTGTATCTTTAGAAAGCCAGCCGTTAAATGAAGTTGACTGGATAACTTTGTAAACTATTCTACAAAAGGAAGACAAGAGCAACTATATTTTCAGTATTATGATTCCAACTTACACATGCAAAACAGGAACACGTAAAACCTTTTGTTTCATTGTGTGTTGGAAGATGCAGATAATCAGATCACATATAGGAATATTTTTCTGCACATTCAATTTTGCATCCTCAATCATCTGCATACATAACTTGCGCATCATCTTTTAAAAACATAGCCAAAAATTTGGCATTTCAAATTTCTACATTAACTAATGTTCTCTTATTAAATACAGCTACTTCCAGGTAAGTAAAAGACAAAATCAAGTGATATTACCTACTTAAAATAAGTATTCTGCAAAGACCTGCTCCTTTAGCAAAGATTTTTCATTCCTCTGTAGTAGCCATCAATCAGACACAACACCTTTTTAAAACCTTTAAATAAAATAAAATGGAATATTCAATCTTCCATTACTGATCAATAGTTTTTAATCAAAATGTGACAGTCTGACTCATGGTCTGCAACCTGTTATGAGGAGGAAAGATAAGATTATTGAGAAATGAGCACTAAATGCTGCTATCCATAATATTGATACATCACATGTAATGCCTATGAAGCATAAGCAATGACCTAAAAGCTATATAATAGATCTGCCTATAGCTAGCCCTTCTTTTGGTGCATTTTTTACACTGGGTGGTAAGAATCTACTAATTTTACTTCCAGAAAAGCTCTTGAATATAAAAGGAATGCGATAATTTATTAAAAAAAAAAAAATTTAATTCAGTGAAATTCCTAAGGAAAAAGTGAAAGACAAAGGGAGACGGAAACACACTGCTAATCACAGCTGTGCTTTGTAGTTCCTCAAGTTGTTCCAGGAGCTTTCCCCTGAGTAGAAATGACTGTCCAGCTATTTATGGTGCTGTCCTGAGCTACTCTCAGAACTAGGAACCTATCAGGGGCTAGGATCAGCTTCCTTTACCAAGGTTCAGGGAACAGTCAGAGAAGATGGGATGCCAAGTTCCATATTACTTCTTTGGAGGATATAAAACCAGACCACTTTCAAGAGGCAGAGAGGAGCATATTCAGCTACTTTCAACTTTTTTTCAACTTTTAAATAGAACCCAATTCCCAATTTATAAAAGAAAATTAATATTTGGATCTATTTATTTCTGGTTATTGTAACTTTTCCTCTCCTTTCTCTTCTCTCACCTTTGTGTTCTTTTTGGTACTAATAAGAAATTATGATCTTCACTTAAAGTCCAGGTCTGGGGATCAGAACTTTTGGGGGTTTTTTTCCCAAAGTTTTCTTGTGCAGCCACAAATAAACATCTTAACCTCTGTCAGTTCTCATACCTGATAAAATAACTTTACCTTTGTATTTACCTACTTTTCAGAGCGTTTCTTATCTCCTTCTGCCTATAATCCTTGATTGCTGGTAATTTTAATCCATTCATGTTTGTATAGTATTTGAGAATTTCAGAATGAAAGGTGCAAGAAAAATGTAAACTATAATATTTTGTGGTAGAATGCTTGAATTAAAACATCATGCAATGGTTTCAAATAAATCACTCTTTCCTATGATTTACATTTAAAGTGATCGTCTACTCTTACACAGCAAGAGATGGGCTCTTCTCGAAGGTAAGTCATATGGGGATCCTGACTTTAGCTGATGCTGTCAGGCCCGAGATGAGGTTCCCTCTCCAAAAATGGTAAAGGGAGCCTAGGGAGTTTACCTGATGCCTTTGTGAATATCTTCCTTTGTTTTCTAGCCCCTAATATTAATTAACTGTGTGCCTTATTTTGGTATCACTGCCCACCCCCCAAAATGCCAAGAAAAGCAGATTAGTAAATGAGAGGGGAAATGGTGGGTTGAGAAGCATTCATTCCTTTTATTCACAGGGCTCTTCTGATGTTATAAGATACCACGGCTTTTCAAGCTCACCTGTGATCTTATTGGGGAAGATTTTCAAATGAAGCTGAATTAAATCAAGATCATAAGCCATGCGGCTGTGGTTTAGAAGACAGCTCGTTTTCTACCATCCATTCTAGAGTTTTGGCTGTGGCCCTATTCTAATTTTACTGCCTTCATCAGATTGCCACTATTCCCTGCTGCAGGCAACAACTGCCTCATTTACTCAGCAGAGCCTCAATTTCTAAACAAGATCCAACCTCAAAGCAGAACAAACTGTTCTAGCAATCATTCTAGAACTTCGCAGGTGTGTAGACCACTTGCTACCAGTTCTGGTTTATTGCTGAAGCATCTCCTTTTATTCCTTCCCAAGAGATGCCTTCCACGGTTTACCCCCTAAACTCTCTACCTTTCTTCTCCCTTGTTTATCATTGCTTCCAGAATCATGTCCATAGTTATGAAATAAGGAAGGATTCGGGGTTACGTACATACCTGTTCCACAAGTACAGAACAAGTTGTCTAACGGCAAGAAAATTCATTAGTACGGTATACATTATTCATTAAAATATCCAATTTGGAAAGTCTTGTCATGGGTAAATGGACCTGAGAAACAGATGAGAGATTAGACATTTGGTAACATATTCATACAGATGAGCCTCACACAAGAAGAAAACAGGACCGACCTGCTGAGGCTAGTTTGTAGATTACCACAGACACATAGATCTGGAAACAAATCCCACTGATTACGACAGCATCTGTTTTGCCTATGGTGTAAATGCGCATCTTCTACGCAGAGAGTTTTCAAGTGTAGGAAACAATCTCATGGTTTTGTAGAGGGTTTTTTTGTTGGTTTTTTTTTTTAATGATGCTGACTTATTCATGAAACATTTTTGATTAAACAGTAAATATATAACTTCTTCTTTGATTGTTGCAAATTATTACTTTTTTAATTTAAGAACTGCCTTCATTTTTCTAAACATCTCTCAGACCAAGGATCAGTTATATCATGATTTGTGCTGTTTAGTATCTCTTTTAACTGTATGCAGCTCTATACCCAGAATATCATATCTATAACTTTATAGATAGTCACCTGTCTTTCCAGGAGCCTCCATTCATTTTCTCTGGATAAATTTCAGTAAAATTTATGCTGTTTCTGTAACTGTGGACATTGTAAAATATTGTTTGCCACCCACAAATAGCCAGAAATTTAACATAAGCAAGCTTGGAAGGCTGAAGAAAAAAGGAAGGATGAGAAGACAGTTGTGAGGAGGGGGAACAGCTGGCTAGAAGCATTGAAAATACCTGTCTGAGAATTGACAACTGGAGCTTTCTACATCAATGGCATTTGCACCTTGTTCAGGGCAAAATTTTGGCATTTCTTTCATCCAACCATACTTTGGATCCCACTGCTGAACTTAATGAAATTCCCTCTCACAGTTAAAAATAAAAAACCAAAAAACACTGAATATGAATGTGGAAGAGAGGCAATTTGATGTTTGTAATTATCGAGGTAAACTCCACGACCTGCTGAATGTATGCAAAATGGACACTGGATGGTGCGTATAAAAGTGGCATGTGCGGAGGGTAAGAGCAAGTATTGAGACTTCTTTCTGGTAGAGCAAGTCATTATACAGGATCCCCACCATGAGCAACAAGGGGGCTTCACTGCAAGGTAAGACTTGCCATTCACTTGCTGATAACTTTTATATTTCTTTAAATTTAGATTGAATTTGGAAGTAACTGAAATGTAAGAGCTCTAGAAACTGAGGTCTTCCAGCCACTGAGTTTTCCAGGAATGGTGAACCCTGCCTCCACCTCAAATGTTTAGCGTCCAAAGCTTGGAATTAGAAGGCAGCTTGATCCTTTTTTAACTCAGTCTTTTGTCTCCTAAAACAACCTTTGCATTGGGCAGTGTCACAGAAAATTGGCTTGAGGGACGTGACACCTGCACACGAAAGACTGGATCCAGACTGCTTTGCTACACCACTCAGAAGGCAATGACTAAAATCATTATCCACAAGTCTAGAAGTGATGGAGTAATTTTGGAGTGAATGTTTTCATAACCATCTTCAACTTTCTAAGCCAACAAGTCTCAGGTTTTCTTATTCATAGAACTGTTCCCCAGAGCACTTTCCTAACTGCAGCGTGCGGCATGTACCTTGCTCATGGGGGAGGAGGAAGGCTTACTTCAATGTTGTGTAAATACACTTTTCTTGAATTTAGAGCTAGAAAGAAACTTATCATGTGATAACATTAGGGGCAGCTCTGCTGATTTATGGAGTACATTTTAATTTAGCATTTAAAATAAGTTTAGTGAACTAATACAGGTAGCAGGCCAATTTCCAGAACTAAAACTCTCAGAGCACATAACAGTGTTCTTTGAATAGGTTCGTTCATTTACCAAATATTTGCTTTTTATTTTTTCCATTGTTTTTCTGTGCATATTTTATTTCACCAAATAAAAAACTCGACTCTGTTAAGCTAATATTAAAACTTTTAAACAGATGAGGTTTTGTGGTTTAGATAATGAGAAGTCCTCTGTATCAGTTTCAGAAACTCAGGAGAAAAGACAGAAGTTCTCTCTGATTTCTTAGCAGTAGGCAATTTAGGGTTAAACTCTAAAGAGCAAAGCAGCACAGCTGCTGGAAATCTTCTGAAGAAACTCCCAGGACAATCAAAACCTTAAGAGAGTGACCTAACCACCCTCCCACAAAATTGATTTAAACTCCAAATGTTTGCAAAGGAAAAAAAGCACCTATGGGAGGAGGAGGAGAAAAAAAAAAGAAAAAAAAAAAGACTAATCTATTTTCTAAACTTATATATCTGTGCAAATATAATTATGTATCTATATTTACACTGTGAAGAAGTTTGATTTTTTCCTTCCATTTATCACTATGTAATAAAGTCAGGCACAATAATAAGAGACTCCAGAATACAGTGTACACTGCAATACAGGTTACCTTGTCTCCTCAAACTCTGTAGCAGTCTCTGCTATACAGTCAGGATGACAGAGGGGAGAGAGGATAACAGAATTACAGTGCTTCCCTGCTCCATTGATTTTCAGCAGCCGGTGCCGGGGGTACTCTGAGCCACATGAGAGGACAGTCAAAATCACCCAACATCTGACTCTGACAGCTACTTCTAAATGCACATACAAGTCAACGTGATTTCATTTGGATTTCTTTTAAACCTGAACAGGTTTGTTGCTGGTCATTCTTCTGGTGTCCAACATGCTCCTGACAAAGGAAGGAGTGACCTCCTTGCCAATCTGCCCCAATGGATCTGCCAACTGCCAAGTTTCCCTCGGGGAACTTTTTGACCGAGCAGTTAAACTTTCACACTACATCCACTTCCTCTCTTCAGAAATATTCAATGAATTTGTAAGTACTCTGCCCTTTCCTGAGAGCAAGAAAATATAAAAATGCAATTTAACACTTTTTAAGCACACACATATGTTAACATATTAAATCCTTCAATAAGTAAATAAATATGACTGCTGCACAGACAGTGACAGTCCCAGTGGTGACCAAATCTCTGTATAGTGCTGACCATTGCTAAGTTCCCCAACACTTCTATTAAAAGGTACCATTTTGCCCATCATTCTTTATCTGTGGGACAAGTTTGTGTTTGCTGGGTGACAGTTTCACTCTAAAGACTCACCAGAAACTTTTGACCTTTACAGCATAAAAGTAGTGATAAAAGCAATGGAACAACAATTAGTTATAATACAGTGTTTGAACTGAAGCTCTCGTACTTATCTGTTTCAATAATGCCTGTCCTTGCTGATCTGCAGGACGAACGCTATGCTCAGGGCCGGGGTTTTATTACAAAAGCTGTTAATGGCTGCCACACTTCCTCCTTAACCACTCCTGAAGATAAGGAACAAGCTCAGCAGATTCATGTAAGTCCCATTTCTAATGTCATTTAGTGTGAAACAGGACAGGGGAAGGGGGGGAAAAGGGAGGATTAAGGAATAGAGAGGCAGCAGACAGAGAGGGAGGGAAATCAGCTCAATCGGAATAAAAAAGCCAGGAAGAGGAAAGCACCAAAAAGCCAAGAAAAGTTGATTTAACATTTGCTGATAATAAGTTACAGACTATACAGAATATCTAAGTACCGGTAATTTTCATCTTCCCTTCCTCTTCCTGTATGTTACATTCAGTCATTGCATCTTATTTCCAATTACAATATAACCTCATGGAGCAATGCCAGTTACCATGTTTGTACAGTACTGAGAACACTACAACCTTTGAACATTATCTTAAAACACCTTATAGACAATTATTATATTAACAAACATAAAAATACATTGTCTATATAGTGAATACTGTATGTACGCAGAGGTCAATAGTCTTCTAGTAACTGAAAACACTGACATTACTAAACAAATGCTAAATAGATATTCTTGCTGTTACCAGTAGGTAAAAGCAGTCACATCATCATCCAAACACAGAGACTCCAATGCGAACTACTGCAAAATACTTGTAAAGAGAAACATGCTACATACATTAATTTAATAATTATAAACTTAAGGGAAGATGGTCTTGCTCAGCCTATGATCACAGATACAATTTTAAAATACTGTGGAGAAAAAATAAGGGCAGGTGTATGAACGGGGGTGTGCCAGGGAGAAATCTTTATCAGTTTCATGGTGGTGATATCCTTGCAATCCCAGTATCGCCATCTTCTCAGGGTGAAATTCAGAAATTCTACTGGCACAGCCCTCGGTACGTAACAAGCCTGGCTGTGTTCAGATTCAGTGCACCTGGCAAAGAAAAAAATGGTTGAATATACCATAACCATAAGCTTTATGAATTTTTATTACCCAAAGGACAATTTTTAAAACCAGAGCTATTGCTGGAAGCACCATTGTTCAAAATGAGTTACACAGAGGTAATAAAAGCTATTTAGTGGTTTACCATAATGTGCACCTTCCGTTCAGTACTAAACTTTTTTTTAAAAAAATCATTGGATTTTAAAATGTTCATCAAAAATCAGATAAGGAGTCCTGTTTTTTTCACAGGGATGAAACACTGTTGTGCTTGCTAGTTTTTAACGTGGAGAGTGTTCAATGATACTTTCCATTACAATACTATAACTGCTTGTGCCAGTATTGTAAAACATGATGACAACAATGACAAACTTCAAAAATGCAATTGCATAGAGGTATCTAAGACAGGGCTACAGGACACATTCAGTGGTAGGACCTGGAATAAGTTCCCAAATCCTTATGTCTGAGGACATTGCTCTAAATGCCTCCTAATGCTGCCAGCATTTAGCCTTCCTGTTTTAACTGCCTTTTGTTAATGTGGGTGAGCAGCATGAAGACTTACTGAATTTAGTACTGGGAGTGCTGCGCTCCTGGAATGATCCCCTGATCCATCTGGCCTCTGAAGTACAAAGAATCAAAGAAGCTCCAGACACCATGCTCTGGAAGGCTGTAGAGATTGAAGAACAAAACAAGCGGCTTCTAGAAGGAATGGAGAAAATAGTTGGGCGGGTAAGTATTAGGTCCTTAACATGCTTCCAGCCTGTTGCTGTAAGGAAGACATATACAGTGACAAGTGCTACCCATGTGGATTAGCAAACAGTAGATGTGAGGGGAAAAGGGAGCCAAGATAGCTGAATCTGAGAACTTTTCAGCTTTCTTCTTTCAGCTTTCTTTTTTTCTGCTATCTTGCAATTTCTGAAGAGCCAGTGTGATGTGACTGGTATAGAATAGTCCAGCGTACTCCCAGTCCTGCTTCAAGAGAAGGTGTAATCATCAGGACTGGTAATCATCATTCTGTCTTTGAATATTTCGAATTTCAATCCTGATTTTTTAAGGATGCGTCTGTGATTTTTCACATGCACATATTTATATGTATGTTTTAGCATATTTATACACATCTGTATACATATAGGCATTGTGTATAGTTTTCAGAAACAGACAGTGTGTTTAAAACTGTTCTGGAATCTGGGCTATTGCAAAGATGTGGCATACAGCAAAGTAATCGTGGTATCTTCCATTTTTTGCACCATACTGTTTCCTCTGAACTCCTGCTCTGACTTGGTTCCCCCTACACTTGTAAGGTTAGACAAGAAGGCTGTTGTCTGACAAAACCCATACCCGAATACCCGTCGTTATCAGTAGCTGATTGAAAGCTTTCCTGAATAAAATCAGTTCTAGCTTGTTTATTTTTAAAGGGGCCTCTGTTAGTCCCTGAATATATCATTCTGTCAGTGAGCTAGATGTTAACAAGAGGTTCTGACTTTACTGGCTTTTGCTTACCCTCTGAACAGTTGAATAGCATTAAGAGTGTCACCATCACTGTATCCACCGCTTTCCACCAGATGACTCATGGTCTCTCTCTCTTTCAGTTGTCTCTTTACTCAGAAACCTTAGCCCATCCAGGCCACAAATGCATTTATCGGCATAATCAAATACATCTCTATCCCATATCCGCGCGTAAAAAGCGTGCAGGCAAGGATCCAAGATAACAGTAGAAGTCAGGTGCTGCTACAGTTACCCTGTCACCACCTTCTCATTCACATTATTTACTGAAGGAGGTTGAAGACAAGACTGGCAAATTCATTAGTGTCAAACCATGTTTTTGAGTCATAGAAGGTCTACCTTTTTTTGCCTGTTGCTTAAACTGAGTGATAGAGGCTCCACAGATCCTCTCCTGTGTGCTTTTACAGAGTACAACTGGTGGGAAATAAGGAAGATGCACAAGCACCAATAGGCACAGACTGCCTTCCTGTGATGAAAGCTGGATTTCTGTGATATAAGAAAATTAATGATTGTCTCTTTCAAACAAGGAGACCTAAACCAATCTTCACCTGAGATACTCACTACATGAGTGCCGACATGTAGCTTTCTAACATTAGAGGTCACTGTATCACTCAGCATTTTTTATTTTTTTAATGGAATCTGAGGTACAGTACATCTGAAGATTGAGAGATTTGTCTGTAAGATGTTCTCGAAGCTACCTGTATCGGAAAGATCACGTAAGAGATGGGCCGAGACAAAGCTGGAGATACACACAAAGAAGTTCTAGAAGTGTTAACAAAGATTTCAAAGTGGAGAGAAGCAAAAAGAGATGTCACTGATGAGTCCATGCATGAAGAAGGTTTGATTTCTCTGCAAAGTCAGATTCTGTTGGACCTAGGTTAACACACTAGTTCTCTTAAAACTCTACTGACACAGTTAAGCTTTTTACATATTTTAGGGAAATAAACTGAAAAATCTGACAAATCCATTCAAAATCTGCATGAAGATATAGAACATTATACAGAATAGCGGGAACCATAACAGGAAACACTTTACATGCCATACACTAGCAACCAGCATTCCTCAAGGCCAGTATTTTACATGCTCTGCTTCACATCCAGTCAGATTCACCATCATTTACTACAGTATCATTTTGCATCTTTAGGTTCGTTCCGGTGAGATTGGAAATGAAATTTATTCTCAGTGGGAAGGGCTTCCATCCCTGCAACTCGCTGATGAGGACTCCAGACTCTTTGCCTTTTACAATCTGCTGCATTGCCTCCGCCGAGATTCCCACAAAATTGACAACTATCTCAAGCTTCTGAAGTGCCGCCTAATCCACGATAGCAATTGTTAAGTACTCATGGGCCCGATCACTTACTGAAATCATTCATCCTGGTGTTCTTGTTGCTTTGCCTCTTTTCATTGCAAACTTTATGAAAAGTCACGCTGTACAGTATCGGGATCATCAGTAACTTTCAGGCATGTTTGTGTGAATTCTGGCTGCAAATTTTAGCACCATTTATCTTGGTGTTTTAAAATGTTGTAAATTACTTGTATGACAAGAATACACTTTTCTGTCTAATCTCCTCACCTAGTAGCATTTCAGTGATAACCAGATCATGCAGATACAAATAAAAATGTTAATAAATCCAAAAGCGCATAACTCTGAGTGGTATCAGCGAATGAAAAATAGCTTTATACCTTTAGCAGTAGCTTCTTTTTTTGGATCTCAGTCTCCAGTTACTGATGACAGGGTATCTTACTTCCATTGCTCTTTACCCCCGCTCTAAAAAAGAGGGGGGAAAAAAAAAAGGAGGGACATCAAAAAGCAGATTAATCACCTATTATACTAAACTACCCTTAGTTAAAAGTATGGTCTGAAATCCAATCTACTTGGATTGATGCTTTTACTCTGTAGAAAAACTGTCTAAGTAGGGGAGAGAAAGGTGAGAAATCCATCCTGGCTAACATAGCCATCGATTCCCCATGCAGTCCATGGAGAGAGAAGAGACATCCGGAATTTTAAGGACAGAGATCCAGATATATCTATGTCTCTCCTATTTGGAGAAGAGGCATTTCCAAAGGAAGGTTCATTACATTTGAGATGACTATGTGCGGGCAAAGGAACCAACAGGGTTCAGTAGGTCCCAATAGGAAATGCTGGGTATCCATATCATATCCACCTAATCTTTACACATCTCACAAGTGATGTGGTAGTTGCAGTTGCTCCAAAATCTTTCAAACTATAAAAGACACTAGCTGAGCTAGGGAGTCTGCTGTCCTAAACCTGAAAGGTCTCCATTCACTTTGGGTTTAGTCACACTCAAAGTTTTTAGGGCACTCATTTCAAAACACTACAGTTAGACACTGGAAAATTGGAGAGACCAAAACAATTGGGTACTTTTGAAAAAATGTGGCTTACAGTCACACAGCAAGTAAGAAGCCAGATAGCAGCTGGAGCAATTGACCACATCTATATACTGTCTTTGTAAGGCATAAACAAACTCAGCCTTGGCTTCATCGCACAGCTTTGCTTAAATTCAAGTCAGCTCCTCATGGGTTTGGCTTCCTACTAGACAAGCCCACTGAATTGCTCCAGAGTCGAGCCAGCTTGCAGGAAGAGTGAAACACCAGGCAAGATGGGTTTGAGGGCTTAAGCCTCTCATTACCGTAACAAAATAAGCACAGCCACAATAAGTATTTATGTAAGAGATTAGATAATATCAGTTGCTAGAAAGGTCTCGTTTTAGCCATCTATATAAGGGGTATAATGATACTTGTGTTTCTAATTGTGTGTGTGTTTATACATATATATATATTGGCCTTTTAAGCTCTTCATGTTTTCAATTATTGATTGCCTCAGGCTTTAGCTGGATAAGTATACACTAAGCCCATTTTTAATATATATAAAATCACCTGTACAGCAAACAAATTCCTTGTTGGACAGTCATAACTGACATCTTCCATAAGCCCTGAAATGCACAAAACTTGAGGCATATGCAACAGTGGTTTAACAACACACAGCTGTACAACACCACAGTCAAGGAAGAAAATGGGTAAATTTTGCCAAGTAAAATGCAAGTGCCCAGACTAGAATTTAGTCTGATCATAATATTCTATTTTTTGTTATAATGCCAATGGGGGGAAAAAAAGCATTTTAAAGGGAAAAAAGAAACAAAATATCCTTTGTAATTATCACAAGTGCTTAGAATTACAGTGTGAGTTCTTATTCAAAAGAAAGCATGAATAATGGGACTACTCTGTATTGAGCTGGAAAAATGATTATGTCTCGCTGCGTAAACTCCTACCTCAGAATCTCTTTAGAATTCAAAAGCAAGTTGATTAACAGGGCAGACATTCATAATTTTACACTTACATGACTAGATCTAAAACAATGACTTTCATTAGCTGCTTAAAAATTACAGTGCTAAAACAATTGTTTAAAACTCGCATGCACTGGCTTTATTACAGACTGGTTTAGTACAATTATGAGTTTTTAATTTCATAAAGAAAGACAGAAGGACAAAAAAACAACCCTAAGCAACTGAAAAGCTCTCTGGTTTGCAGCTGTTTAGCTAAAGGGGTATTTAAAAGTGATTTGGTTAATATTCTGAGTCATCACAGCTGCCACAGAGACAGAAAGACTTCGAAGCTCATGAGCACATTCGAAGCTACACCTTCGTTGTCAAGTGCCCTGGCATGGACAATGCCTTCAGACTGTGAATGTTCAAGCCACAATATAGGCCAATTGGCAACTCTCTTTCTTTCCGTTGTTCATAGGAACAATATATTCTTATCTCACTAATATTTTGTTAATTACTGCACGTTGGTAAGACCTGAGCAACTATTGTCTGTCATCCAATAAAAATAGTTATACAGCCAATCTCTTATTTCATACAAAACTGAATTTAGAACAAGCGTGTTCTTTCTAAATGAAAGAAACTGATATCAGTAAGAGGTTTTTTTCCAACTTCTGACTACTTCAGGTTTCCAGCATCAGTTTTCTAATTATTTATTCAACACCCAAATTAGCCATATTTAAAACTCTGCTGGTTTCTTTACTTCTATTTATTTAAAACTGCCTAAGGATAGGAATGGCAAGGAAAGGTCCACATGGCTGAAATATAGGTTCAGTTCTGTTCCCTTTGAAAATCATATTCAAGCTTCCATAGATGGCACTAAATTTAAGATAAGACCTTGTGACACCAAATCTAAATGGTATGAAATTCAAACCAATTCATCACTGGGAGCACTTATCAGTGAACACAACAGAGCAACAGGAATAAGTAAAATAAAAATCTAACTTGCTATTCATGACTTGTGTCTAGAGTCTAGGACTATATCCAACCATTGGAGCAAATAGAAATAATTTTGAGGATGATTTTAAAGCCAATAGGGAAGATTTTACTGACAGTATATGTTATTTGGAATCACCTACTTAAACTAGTAATGTGATAATCTCTCTACCATCTTTTTTTTTCTTTTATTCTTTTGAGATCCTACAAAAAGCCTCCAATGGTTTAACTTCTAGCAGAAGAAAAAAGAAAAAGAGATTATAACTTGGCAACTTATCTGTACAATACAGTTTACCTTCACAATATTACTTCAAAGCCAATCCACAATTCTAATAGCAAGGGATAATAACAAGGGATACCACACATATCTTCTAAATTTAATTTCTGAACAACAGAAATTCTGACGGCTACATTTTAAATTGAGTCTGCTTATTATAAATGAAATGTATACAAACAACAAATTATGTCAGAGATGTAAACTCAGTAATCATACTTATGTATATATCCATATACTATAGAAATCTAATACTACAATCATACATGGGAATAACATCACAGGCATACACATTCCCACTGAAATTACTGGGTTTACTGATCTGTAAAGCTATTTACATATACAACTATTTCTATCTCAAGCTCTTAACGACTTGTGCCTGCAAATTACTTTGGTAAATCTTGAAGACTGAAGCTGAGCCTCAATGTTCAATTCAATTGAAATTTAAGACTGACTATCCATAAGTTTATATTGTGTTAAAAAGAGGCTTAAAACTAGTTTTAAAACATAATGATACCTTTTTGGAGTTCCTTATGCTCGTATCCATCTTTAGGCAGGAAGTTAAATTCAAATAAACATCAGTCTTGAAAAACAGTGAGAATGTCAGCCATGGTTTTCAAACTTTTTTTCCCAAAACAACTCAATGACTATATAGCTTACTTTTCAACAATATCTACTATCGTTGCAATTTTAAGGCTATATTTAGATATATCCCTCCATAATTGAACATTTTAAAAATGTACATTTTCTTAAAGTGATTTTTTGTTTCCTTTCATGTATTCAGCTATGAGGAGGAAATGAAAACAGATGAGTAATGGTGCACAATGTCCTCTGAACTATATCTTTTTTCTATACAGGTCAAAGCAGTACAAACTCTCCTTATCTTTGGTGAAAAAAAGGTTCATAGACTTCTCCCATTTTCTTTATTTTTTTTTAAGGTCCCATGGACAGATTCTGTGGAACACAAAGAAAATACAAAGCCATTTTTAAGGAAAATACAGAGCCCACTTTTCAATCCATAATTTTATTGTGCATTGAGGGGAAAAAACAAACCCTGTTGCTTACTTTGTCACTAGTTGTCTTTCATACCACCATGTTTATGCTCTTTTAATCATCCAAGAAGCTCTAGAATCTCATGCTAACATTCTGGTTTTTGGGTTTTGGGACGAATAAGTTGTCATGGTATACTGCCTTCTAATTCATGCATCCAAAAGAGAATTGCAGGATATAACAACTTTTTGTTGCGTTCCTCACAAAGGACTTCTGAAGTTCTTTCATTCAGTGGTACATTTTATATCAGTATTGGCCAGTCCATATCAACTTCTTGTTCTTCCTTGGTACACAGTGCAAGTGGTAACAAACTAAGTGAAAGGAGGTTATAGAAAGATTTTCAGGGTCACAGAAACACTTGGTCTCTGAAGCTCAAGAACTACTGAGGTATAAATAGATGAACGTTCATTTCCTATTTACTGTTGACACTGAGCCTCACTAAAACTTCTAAGGATGTGTCTTGGACTGGGAATTCTATATTTCACAACCATTTAAAAAATGATAGCATAGACGCTAGTAAAATTTGTTAAAGAACACTTTTACAACAAACACTTTACATTTTATCCAGTCTGCTACCAGAAAGTGCTTTGCCAAGCGTAAAAATGAGCAGTATTTACCAACAATACTAAACAGTAGTAGTCCCTCAAAAATTCACTTTTCCTGTCAAACATCACCACATTAATTATGGGAACACTTTTCTCTTTTTCTAAATGACAGGGTTCATTACACTAAAGAGTTCAGATCACTTATTAATTCACATGAGTGATGGTGTGAGTCATCAAAAATGCTAAGAGCACTCACTCTAGCATATCAGGGAAGCTATAACACTCATATCGTTTGTACCATATACCACATGTCACAAAGGAGTTATCAGAATACAAAATACATAACATGCACGTGCACTCAATGAATAGGAATTAGTTTGTGCACTAAATGACTAACTCTAAAAATATTCCCATTTACTGATGGAGGTTTTTTTCACCGTCAAGATGACTACCTCTCTCTAGCTTTCAGGGTCAAATAAGTCAGAAGTTATTAAAGAATATTAAATTCTTTATAGTATTATCAGAATTACTAGACCCACAATCATCAACCAAATCACTGTTGCTGTATACTAACACTGAACAAAAAAAGAAAAAAAGAGTCCCTTCCCAACAAGGTCCTGCTCTGTTTACTTATAATTCAAACAAGTAGGAATCAGAAGCACACAAAGTGTGGTACATAACACAGCTTGCCTCTCTGTTATTTTCACTCTATTGCTAAGGTAGAAATAATTCCTGAAATATATATATAGATATTATTGTGCTTACTTTTACTGACTTCATGTTTGAAAGCACTGTGCATGGTTTGCAGGATTAGGCCAGAAATCATACATGACAATAGACCCTTTCTTTAGCCAGATGATTGAAATAACAATAATCTTCCCCAGGAGACATTACTGGGAGATTTCCAGCCTGATTTCACGGACAAAAATAGTCCATATAGCTCAAAAAAGTTTCCAAGTCTTTTGATGATTATCCAAGCTTAACTAAATCCTCAGAACCTTTTGGATGTTCCAACATCCTGGACCTACAGCAAATGTACTATAACTTAATATGACAAAAGCTACTTGAATTAATTTGATTTGCACGGTACCTTCATGAGACTCATGCAATAGAAACCATGGGTCTTCATGTCAAAGCTAATGCAATAAGCAGCTCAGCAATTCTTTAAAATGGCTTTTGTGTTATTTGCAAGGAATCTGTTCTTCTGTGTCCCCATTGCATCAAAGAGAGAAAATAAAAAAGATTCTGTTCTTTATCATCTTGTACTAGAAAATACTTCATCACATTAGAAAATACTCTCATGCTCTCTCAAGGGCCATGTGAAAGAAGAAAGTGCAATGCACAGCCTGAGTTTATTGAGAGATTAGCTTTTGATGGATGGCATCATGAAAAATGTAAAGCAAAAGCAAAAAATGGTTTGCAAGAAGTTTAGGATACCCATTTATTTTTATTTTCACTTGAGATTCCCTCTAAGTGAAAGTAAGGTTTAGGTGAATATAAGACATAAAGAGACTCATGAAAAAAAACAAATCCTGAAGGTTTTAATACAGTGGTAGATAGTAGCATTGTTCTGCAAAAGACACTTTCTGTCCCCTAGACAGCCCTCCTTGTGCACCACATGGCTCACAAAAAAAAAAAAAAAAGGTTCACTACTGCTCTGAGAGGGAAAAGGTACCTGTGTAATTATATCATGCACATCACCTTAGTGTCAAAGCATGTCATACCTGGTATAGCCTCTTTATCAAAGGGATTATGAATTCTGTCTTGACTTAAATTAAGGGTAATATTATATATCCATTGTCATGGCATAAATCTGACTGGGGACAAAACAGCAGAGTGAAGCTGTAGAATGATAGTGCTACAGTCTTGAACATGCACAACACATTTTAGAGACATGGTCAAGAAACACCATATGCTCTCCTCCAAAGAATGCACTGAATCATAGAATAGTTTGGGGTAGAAGGGACCTTTAATGATCATCTACTCTAATCCCCCGGCTACAGGCTGAGACATCATTAACTAGATTAAGTTGTTTAAAGCCCTGTCAAACCTGACCTTGAATGCTTGTGATGATGGGGCACCCACAACTTCTCTGGGCATTCTGTTCTAGTATCTCACCACCCTCATTCTAAAAAACGTCTTCCTTTTAACCAAGCTAAATCTACCCTCTTTCAGTTGCCCCTTGTCACTACAGGACAAGACTCTTCCTTTATATACTGAAAGGCCACAATAAGGTCTCCCGAAGCCTTCTATTCTCCAGGATGAACAACCCCAACTCTCCCCTTCTTCATAGCAGAGGTGTTCCAGCCATCCAGCCATTTTTGTGGGTCTCCTCCAGACCTGCTCCAACAGGTCCATGTCTTTCTTGTACTGGGCACACCAGAACTGGACACAGAACTCCAGGTAGCATCTCACAAGGGCAGAGTAGAGGGGGAGAATCATGTCCCTCGACCTGCTGGCCACTCTTCTTCTTATGCAGCCCAGGACACAGACATCTACAGTGTTTGTTGTCAATGTGATTGTCTTTCTGGGCTGCCAGTGTATATTGATGGCTCATGTCCAAATTTTCAGCCACCAGTATCCTCAAGTCCTTCTCTGCAGGGCTGCCCTCAATCCATTCCTCCCACAGTCTTGGACTGATGCTGGGGATTGCCCTGACCCAGGTGCAGGACCTTACACTTGGCCTTGTTGAACCTCCTGAGGTTTGCATGGGCCCACTTCTCAAGCCTGTCAAGGTCCCTCTGGATGGCATCCCTTCCTTCTAGCAAATGAGAAGATGAAAAATGTTTTTGCTTGTTTCACAGATGAAAGATGGTTTTGATTGAATTCTAACCTTAAAACCAATGAGCAAGACTTCTTTTAGACATATATGATTGTAGTCAGGGCAAACTGTATTTAAACTTAGTCTTCAATGTAATAAATGTATGCAGTGTAAAGAGGCAGCACTCATAAGGTTGTTTTGAAAGCAGAAAATTATTTTATATTAATCCATATCCAAAATCAGTAAGCTGAGACTCTTTTTGTTGGTGGTTTTTTTTTTTGTGAAATACAAAGTATATCACATTTCAATTGAACATATCAAGGCATAAGAAAAATATAATAAACATGCACATCTTTCCTAGAGCTAGTTACAAGCAGGTAGATATTCCTGAAAATACCATAAAGTTAGAAACATCTTAAGAAATGCTTTTTTACATTTCCCATCTCCTTACAGTTAAAAACACCCCGAACATGCAATGCAATTTTTTACATTCAATGAACATGTAGTAGGAAAGCTGACATTCAGCAAAGCCAAGTCTCTTTCATTTGTTTTCAACTTTTCTCTCCCCACAAATACAGAAACATTCTAAACCAAACCAATCAAATGATGCTTCAGGTTTTCCTCCCATGTATTGATTGAAACCAATTCTGGAATCACAATTTGCAGAAAGAAAATTAAATTTTTCAGTGAAATTGCCATTTTAGTAGACAAGAAGCATGTCATTTCACCATACTCTCTTTAATGAGAAAATATTCCTTGAGCAGGGATCTCCTTCAACCCACTATTTTAACAACAGTTCAAGAAATATTTCTCAGTGGAAAAAAGGACCAAAAAACCAGTAAGTATGACAATGTGCTATGCAAAAGCAATGTTGTACAAAGTATATCAATACACAGTTCAAGATGTACAGTTGTACAGTTGTACAGTTGTACAGTTGTACAAAGTATATCAATACACAGTTCAAGATGAAAACATAAGTAGCAACTGAACAAGTAGTGTGATGAACACAAGAGGGTTCTTTGTGATAATTTTTGAAAAACAGTACTTTTTTGGATTCCAGAGATAACCACAAGTCAGTTAAGTAACACAGAATTTCAAGTGACATCTAACAGATATCTAACATCCAGTAACACCATGGGTAAAAAAAGACTGTTCCAAACCTTGCCCCTGTGGCCAGCACCTACAAAGCAGAAATACACAAGGATTACATCAAAGGAAACTGGACTCTTTTTTTTTTTTCTCTCTCTACATAAGCTATTTCCCTTTAGAAATTAGCAAATATCTCCCTATTCACAATTACTTATCAGTGGTTGTAAGTTATCAAGATTTCCCCAGCGAGTCCCCTCAGACGGGTTATTTCTTTCAAGGGAAACCCAATTTCGATCACATATTAAACATAACCTTTCCACCCCACTGGACATTTTTAAAGAGCCTCCCTTTTTAAAATCATCAAGCCTGCGGACTTCAAAATCCTGATGGAACAGAACCCAAAACTCTGAGTTACTTCTTTAAGCAGCCATTACAAGGTAAGGTGCTGAAAAAATGTAAACAATGAAGGATTAAGCCAGTTGTACCACACCTCCACAAAGGGAAGGCAGCTGTGAAGCTCCCTGCCAGCACCGGCCATTGTTCACCGAAGAGCACAACGCTCAGCACGGCCCATCAGGGCACGTGGTGCCTAATTTGTGCAGTGCTCACCCTCCCTCCAACACACCACAGCCACCCTTGACACCCTTAATTTCAGGACCACGTCTGTGTAGGCCTGGGCAAGCCAGCGACAGGGAGGGGGACCAAGGTGAAATGCCGGGAGAGAGGCTGGCAGGCCGAGGCAGGCCGCAGCGGCCCCCGCGGCCTGCTGGGGGTTGCTAGGCAACTTGGGCCTACCACTGCCCCCGGGGCCTTCCGTGCTGGCTGAGGGATTTCGGGGAGCCGGGGCAGGGAAAGGATTTCTGATCAGCCAGGCACATACAAACATTATTGTAAATAAGGTGGGGGAGGGGCGAGAACAACTACAGTGTCACTTTTTTTTTAATGTAACTGACAAAATCTGGCAACAATGCACAGTGTAAAAAGTGACATTTTGACTCTAAGGGAGGAATTATTTGCAATTTGTTTTGAACAGAAGCTTAGTTCATGTCAGATGTGAACCTCCAGACAATCATTAGTTTAAACTGCCTGCTATGTGTTTAAAAATTTCAGTCAATTTAGAACTGATCTGAATTGCAAATGGGATGGTAATAAGCCATTAGGGAACAACATATCTCTCTTTCACACTTGCAACCCCCTGCTTTAAGGGGTCTTGACTGCACTGAAATATGAAAATACCATTTTAGTCATGTGCGTTGCCGACAAACATGGAAATGTAGGAGGTCCAGACTCGGAAAGTGGCACTCTGAGGAGAAGACTGGGAGCTGCCACAAGAGCAAAGAAACGGGGGTAGCCCTTGCTTTGAACAAGGGGCAGCAGTCAGTTTTCCACAGAATAAACAGTCTGACTTGCTGATGGCACAGTAAAACACGGGCCTGGCATCTGACTAGCACTTGGTTAATTCGATTTCTGAGGATCTGAGGCGTTTCTCATCCTCTGTGAAACCATTGTTGTGAACAAGCGTAGGCTTTGCGTCACCTAAAGTTTTCTGCACAGTTACCCTTATTTCCTCAAAATTAGTTGTCTAACAACCTTCTGTATTCAAATGAACAAAAACATACAATTTTTTTTATTAAGCTCAAGACAGGGCTCTGCAATACACAGATCCATTGACTAAGAAGACATCTGCACAACTGAAACAGAATAAATATCTTTTAGATGACAGCATTAAGCATCTAAGGTCCTATCCCAAGTATCTTTTTCCACTGAAGAACATTATCAATCACTTACTGATGTTTTATAGGTGTTTCATAGGTGCAAAGACTTTCCTCTACAGCCCTATAGCCACTCTTGGGTAGCTGTCACTGTTTTTTTACTCTGCTGCACAGAATGATATACCTTATAAAACTCATCTATTTCATGGTTTCTTGATTCTGCAGCTGAGGCTGACTCTGTGTCTCACCATACCAGCTGATAAGCAACCTACTCCCTACGTTCAAACAGATTCTCATGCAGCTATGATGAAGGGAGAAATGCAGACTTCTGATCTGCATCTGTAAAAGTTGAATGCGGGTACCTTAGTACCAAGCAGTGCAGTAGATGTTTCCACACCATTGGATGCTCTTGCAATCCAAGAGCTCTAAAGTTTCCTAATGGGATTCTAGCACTCCTTTCCCCCTCAAGCTGTATGTCTAAACACAGCTCCTGGAGATTTTGTTTCTAGAGAATCTCTTTCTTGAGGGGGGACTAGCCCAGAGACACCTATGGCAGACCGCAGAGACTTTGCAGAGTCTTGCTCCTTGGGAGGTCCAGCTGACCCGGATGCTGCCGTGTTAGCACATACGCTGGACTGGCTTTCTGCAGAACATGCCTTCATTCTTAGGAGAGCATTAAAGTGGATATTCCATTAATTCTTTCATGGCCCATCCACTCAATCCCCCCTGCTTTTCAGAGATAACACCTTAAAATTGCCGACAGCAGGTAATTTCGATATTACACCACATCTCAGCTTTCCTAGAAGGTTCATGTCAGCTTCTGTCCAGGGGATTGCTTGGACAGTACTTATATTGAACTGACATGCAGCGGAAAGGAAAATAAGGAAAATAAGGTCAAATAAGTCAGACTGCTGAGCCAGAAACTTTGCATAAGAAGAGGGGAGCTAAGCAAGGAAAATGCAACTCAAGTAAAACCATGGGAGCAGATGAGTAGTACAAAAGCTTGATTAACCAGCTTCCCACCCAGGACTGAAAAAAGTCTCTCGGTCTAAGCCCTGCTGCCTCAAACTGTACCTGCTAGCACACATCTAAACCAACCTTAACATGGGCTAATCCTATTGACACAGTCTTCTAAATCTTGGTGTAGATACAAATATATATATACATACATGTATAACTTATTCCACTTTGACACTTGAAAGAAATTCTATTGCATGAATATTAAAAACAAAGGGACAAAATATTTTCAATATTCAAAATTTCATCTAAAAAGGCTGTAGCAATATGAGTAAGCTTCAGACAGGGAAAACCTGAGTTTTGTTTTGGATTACTTCTTCAAGGACAGGTACACCTAAAACTACTTGAGCATGCAAACTTTGCAGACAATTCTGCACCAGCAAAAGTAAAGAACTCCAAACTCTCTATTTCCTGGGAACACAGCAGACTATTCATCCCCCACAAAGCCACATGAAGTTAATTAATCCTTTCCAATTATCCTTGCAAGGTATATTTGGGGTAACAGTTCCCTACTTTCATATGTACACGTGTGGATCTTCCACTCATTTTAGGGAGATAAAAGATATTTCCAGTTTGGATCTTTGAAAAGGTCTGACATTCAGTATTTATTATTATAGTAAAGATTAAGAGCAGTCCTACTGAACTCTAATATTTAAAGACTTACTTCTTTCAGGAGTGATATTACAGCACAGGGCAATTAACATATTCCCAGAAGTATATCTTTCAAGCAAAAAAAATTCCTGTGATAAGTACAGAATTAAAGATGGTATTATATGTTAATGCAGATGGAAATGGAGTAGTTAAATACTTCCAAATCCAAACTCCAGCTACTTGCAATTTCTCCAGCAATTGCAAAATAACAAAAAAAAAAGAACATTCAAGCTTTCCTATCATTACACTGGGTTTAAGCAAGACAGCGCACAGAATAAGTTACTCACAATCTGGCAAAATATTGTAAGGGGAAAAAAATCTAGAATTCTTTTGCTCTCTGCTCCTTTTGTAGTGACTTTAGGCAGTTCTGTATTTTTGTGTCCTTAAATGAAGTTTTCAATATTCATTCCATCAATTACACTGGCAAAGCATGTACCTGCCAAAGTGCATGCTCCAAATGTATTTTATTTTCCACACAAAAATTGTTTAATTGTCATAAATGGATTCTTGCATGTACAAACTACCCCTTGCGCATACACCTGCATAATCTGATAGTTTAAAGATATATAGGAAAATTGTTGAGATTTACATATCTGCTCCATTTACGTTTGAAAACTGACTTCCATGTAGAGGGTTCTTATCCTTATTTGACATGTGGCACAGGCCAAAGATCTGCAGTTGTATTTACTGAAAGGAAACCAACACAAACAGCAGAAGGGAAAGATATGAGCGACTTGGGAGATGTGTTTTCTTGGACTTTTAAGCATGTGTGTGTGTGATAGTCGTATACTTTTTGTGTCAGATATTTGGCTATCTAAATATTACTTTTCACATGACATAGTCCTGAGAGCATGTAGTATAAATTATCATATATCAGTTATGAAAAGACGGTCATGTGAATGGAATCTGAAAGACAAACAATCATCTCTCAGCTGCAACTGAACCTAATCCAAACACAAAGTAATATTTTGGTTTGGTTAAAGGAGAATGCTACAGGAATCAAACGCTCAGACCTACATTCCTTCCTTGTGTGGATACTCTTCTTGACTTCAATGGGATGGCTAGCATAATATGGCTTAAACAAGACTATATTTTAATCTCCAAAGAATACCAACATAGGTACATGATATTAATGTGTATTAAAAATACAGAAAAGAATATTATTGGCAGTTACACTGGCCTGACTTACTTGAAAACAGAAATGAGGAAAGTTTTGGTTTTTCCATCCCCAGTCGCCTTGTATTAGCTAACTGGGTCACAGGTTTCAGCATAAAGTAGAGACCAGACCACCATCTGCTAAGTAAAAAATGGCATAATACAGAGTAGATGATTCATGAGAGGATGGCCATATATACTTTGTCAGCGCAGAACTGAGTACAGTGGGGAGCAGAATTCTGCCCTCAGAATAATTAATATTCTATCTCTCAACACACTCTACAGATAACCCAAAGATTGTCTGGCTCCACTGAAGGTTCACAGCAAAGTCACAAAGAAAGCTAGGATTGGATGCTTTACCTGTATGACGTTCTGCACTAAGATTGTCCTCCATCTTGATACTCAGACTGGACGCTAACATAGGACTACCCGCATTCACCTTGTGCAATCCCTTTGGGCTACTGGCAATGGCATTGACTTGCCATAGAAGAGCGGTCTATAAAACTGACATGAAGTACAGAACTATAGTGCAAAATTACCCATTCTCTCAAGTAAAAGCAAGCAAAGACAGGTTTAGGTGATGTGCAAATCAAGCCTTGAGAAACACAATCCTTGAGGGTAGGTCCCTGCAGGGATCTTTTATATTGAAATAAATTTTAGTCAACATACTCAAGGTTCAAGTTGTGAAAAATCAATCTTGACTCTAAATCTGTCTGTATCATTGCTAACAGATATTGAAGAGGTTTCCTATCCAGTAGTTCCAGTAGCATCCAAGTAGTTCAGTAAACACTTCTAGAAAGGTCTTTGTTTGAAAATACTGATATGCATTCATTTCATTAGAAGAGTTTCATGGCCCTTTCCAAATAGAAGACTTGTAAAGAAAAGTGCTACACACTGAGATTCATTCAAATTATTCCACAGAGCAGCAAATTCTTACCACAGTAACCCCAGAGGGAAAGCAGAGAAGTTTCGGAGCCAAAGTCCCACCCTTACAGCGTTGCTGATTTTGGAGCACCCAACTAAAGTCCATGCAAGCTGCTTCGTGGTGCCCTGTTGCTGAATCCATGCTATGCCTCTTGTAGTATATAGAACGTGCTGTCCTTCCCATAAAGTTGGAGCTGAATGTGGTATTGCATAAAAGAGGTGATGTATAAACACAGTCTTACGCAAAGCCCCAGATCATATGGTTTCCATGAAAGAAAGATGGAAAAAATCAATGCAGCTGCTTCCCACAACCACCAACTGGATGTAGGAAGGGGGAAATCTGCATGAAGAGTGCCTCCTCCACGCATAACTACAGAATTCAATCCAGCCCTTAATTTCCCATCATCCGAAACTGGCTTTTATTCAGTCAAAGAATGAGACATGACAGAATGCACATGGATATGAGCTAACATGTGCTTTAGGGCTAGTAACAGAGGGAGGTAAAGGGAACAACCCCAAATGTGAAGGTGAGGACAATGATGAAAAATGCAGTTCATCTCATGCAAACACAAGCCTAGAAGTCCTGTTATTGTGAAGATAAAAAGTCTTGAACAACTCCCCCAACAAAGTCATTTCCCCAATGAATCTGTATAAAATGTTCTATCCTCATTTATATAAAATAGAACATAAAGTAAGAAGTGGACAAAAATAATCACAAAAGAACAGCCATTAAAGCTGAGCAGGTCAGCTTTTTTTTGACTATGTTCCTGGATCAGAGTGTTATCAAATGACTGCAGAGACACCGAATGCAGTCTGAAGCCATAACATCTTGCTGTGTGTCACTATGGTCACTGCTGCCCCTCTGCCTCGCTCGCTTTGCTGAACTGGTGTGTGGGTGGGACTTGCTTTCAGTCGACATTTATTTTCATTCTATTTCATTAATGCACAATGTTAAACTGCCTTATTCTTGCTAAAATGTCCAAGCCTCTATACTCTCAGTCGTGTAGACACAGTTTTTCCCTCAATGCTATGAAAAGACTTAAGAAAGATAGTATTGGACACACAAAAAGGGTTTATTTGCGTAAGACCAGGCCTTACACCTTGAAATATATTTAAGAAGGCATGTATCTGTTTCACAATGAAGCACCAAATTATACTGCCAAATAACAGAGAGATCAGTGCTAACATGGTAGTATTTACAGTTGATTCTTTTTTTTTCTTCTAACATGTTATTTAAACGAAAAAGAAAAAAATATAATCACTATTAACATTCCACTTTGCAGTTAATCTTTCTGCCTCAGAGTAACTTGGTAAAATTTATCTGTTTCATTCTCGAAGAACTTTTACATAGTAAAAAGAGGACTTGTTATTCAGAGACTGACACTTCTCTTCCATTCCTTTCCCTCCCCCTCTGAAAAGGCAAACTGCAAGACCGAAATGTGAAATCTCTGTGGTATAAGACAAGAGTTTTATTTTGTTTCTAATACTGAAAGGTAGTGGAAGCTGGGAGTGTTAGGGGTTTTTTGGTTGTTTATGGGTTTGTTTGGTTGGGTTTTTTTAAATAATTTAGCAAAATACAAACTTTTGCAAATGGTGACAATCCATTTCCCTACAGCCCGAGAGGCCTAACGCATAGATGAGTTCTTAGAAACTGGCCAATCTGTAGCTGGGCTATGTCTGACAAATAAAATATATCTAGGAAACTGGGAAATATTACTTGAAATATCAAGGAGTCTTTCCAAGACAAGACATCACTGGAGAGGCAAACCATCTGTCTGTGTAGCTGTGTGCCTTATATGACTCTAAAAAATACTATTCCCAGATACTAAGGCTCACCTCATCTTTAATATCCTCATTAGGACAGGATAAGGATTCATCCACAGAGGAGCAGTACAAAAGATGATGTATCTTCACGATTCAAGGAGGTAGATGATGTGATTACAAGCAGCCGCCTGGTGCAGCTGGAGAGGACTGGTGTGAGAAGTACCAAGAAGGATGGACTTCAGCAAGGCAGAGGGCAAGCAGAAAGCCAACAGTAGACCAGATCCTTCCTGTTGAAAAAGATTGAGAAAGATCAGCAGTTCAGAGGTAGTTATGGAGCACCGACTACCAGAAGAAAAGAAGATTGTGGGGGCAGATATGTGTTCTAAGGGTTAACCTTAAACACAGCTGTGCACTTTGCTGGCATATAAGCCTAACGTACTTAATCAGGTGATTTATGCAATGTAGAATACGGAAGCATAAATGTCTATCTTCTGGTACTAAGTCCGTTAACATTAGAATTAGATATGTCATCTATACCCAGTATGCATTATTTTACTCATCATTACATATTTGTTCCTTTATCAGATTGTTGTTTAAATGAGCTTCACTGAATACAAAAGACCTGAATAATTTGATATGCAATAAATGTGTCCTTGTAGCCTTATTATTTCCTTAAATAGAGAAAAGAATATGGTTAGATTAGCTCAAATGACAATTCGCTGTCTTATATTAGGTTCACTAGGTTACAGAGGGAAACACGCATGCACTCCCAAATGAAAGGGTTCAAAAAAATGACAGAAGGTATAGTTAATTAGTTGACTGGATTATTCAATCCTTGCATAAAGGCATGGGCTCTGCTTTAGAGAAGAAGCAAGCACTGACAGAAGTTAATGCCTTGGAGATTCTTCTTTAAACATTTTAGGCTCTTGTCAAAATTATAATTGCATTCATATGAGATTTCCTGTATGTGGTGTAACAGGGGGTTGATCTTTTTTCACCTGGTGTTTCAGCCAGAGTTTTTCAGCTAGAAAAGGGAACCCAATAAATGGAACAAAACACAAGTGGATGACACGCATCAGGAGCAATTGTGCAGGTGCTGCACAAAACACTTTGCAAAAATGTTACTTGTCTCAAAGGCACTTAGAGGATATCAGTGGGACAAAAATGACGAATGGAAAAAGACAGGCAGATGGAAGAACAAAGAAGCAGTGACACAGTCGGTCAGTGTGATAGGCAGCATTCTCAGCACATCCCTAGTCTGACAGCTGTCAAAATTTTAATAAACTTCACAGCAAAAGAGAGTTTTAAAGAGGCAGCTAAGGAAAAGCTCTTATAAAAAAGTGAGGTGAGACAAGCTAAAAATCTAAAGTCTGTGAAATGTTTAGCTTTTTTGCTCTGAAACCCTTCACTTCTAAGTGAATATCAATAAAGAAAATTATTTGTTTTTTTCTATGTCTGGATTCCTAGATCCACACCCCAGCATGACACACTTTCTTCTCATTCACCAATGGTCTGTCTGTAGTGTCTTAATGCAATTGAAGAAACCCTTATTTTCACTTCAGATTCCCTCGCCTCTTAGAAAATTGACATGCCATCCCTCTAAGAAGAAAGCTCCTTTTGCTCTGAACACGTTTACCATCTCCAGGCACGCCAGACATTTGCAAGGTGTCAGCTGTGAAGGAAACATGAATATGTTCACATGATCAACAGCTGCACTGTGAAAATGCCTGTGGGGATGGGGAAATATTCTAGACCCCTACCCATCAGCTCTACATGTTGTGAAGGGATTAAAAGAATGAGCCTAAGAGTTACCAGGAGACCAAAAGTTTTTTAGGGAAGAAAAAAAAACAGGAACCAATTTTCTATGACATTTAGAAAGGGTGAGATTATATGACTTCAGGATTCTTATACAACAAATACTCCCAACAGCACCCTTTTTTCAAAATTAATCTAAGCAGCAAAAATCAAAGCCGGACTTTGAAACAGTGGTATTATGACCCATAATGTTGTCTGAAAACTTCAGTAATCTTTCTAGTTATATACAGAACCATACACAGTTTTTCTAAAGCTTGTGAACACTTTGTGAGTAATTGTGAACACAATTACTAAGCCAGAACTAAATACAACAGACTTTCCAAAACAAGGCTACATCGTTTAGCTCTCCACTTTATATCCAGAACTCATTAGGACAATATTTGTAGTCAAATCATAGCCACTTAAAATGCACTTTGAAATAGTATGTTATTGTTTGCAAAGACCGATTATAAAGAGACTCATGCAAAACAAAGTTTGATTTACAAATGAAGAAATACTGAAATTAGCATTGCTGTTTGTTTCCCTTTAATGTCCACGCCCTCCCAACTATTCTGCCTGTAAAACTGGATGAAGAACAAACATCTTGGGTAGTCTACTATTGATCTAAATCAGTAATACGATGCCCTATAGTATAATAGAAACACTGGGGGATGGAGACAGGAAATAAATTAAGAGAAGCAGAATTATTCATAATGGAAGCTACTCTTGTCTCCCTAGGATTCAGCATCTTAGATTTATGTTTGCCTTCTCTCACTGGTCTGCCTCATTTCTATTGTTTTGTTTCTGCTATTACCCAGCAGGGTCTTGCAAAAGGGTGTAATTTGCACCCACTTTAAAAAAATATCGTATTAGTGACAGCTCTATTATTTCAAGTAATCCAGGTTGAAGTTCTGCAAATGACTTCTACATCAAAAAAAAAAAAAAAAAGCCTTTATTATAACCTTTGGTAAGCATGGATACATTTGGAATTAAAGAGTGTCATTCCCCATCGCACACCCAGGCTGCACAAGAGCAGGATTTGTAGCTGCTACTCCAAGGATCTATAGGAGGAAAATTGGCTCACCGCATTTGATGATGCTTCTCACTTACAAACAAGTGGTAGTTTGGCATGTTGCAAGTTGTTGTCCTACAACAAGCACAGACAAACTCTGGCACCTTGTCAGCAATTCTTGACACTGTGTTATGCAGTATTACGCTGACAAGAGATCTACTCAGGCATATCAGAGACGGAGTCATTTTCCACAAGTCTCACAGGTAAGAAGCAGGTAAGCTGAAGACAGTTGAATATACTGTGTTCATACTATATTAATAATAGGAGAGAACTTACCACCATGTTCCAGTATTTAAAGAGTGGCTACAAAGAATATGGAGACTCCTTTTTTACAGGGAGTCACATGGGAAAGATGAGGGATAATGGGTACAAGTTAATCCCAGGGAGATAGCGATTGGACCCAAGAGGAAAAATTTTCCCAATGGGAACAATCAGCTATTGGAATAATCTCCCCAGGGAAATGGGGGATTCCCCAACATTGGACACTTTTAAGATTCATCTGGACAGGGTGCTGGGTCCTCTTGTCTAGACTGTGCATTTGCCAAGAAAGGTTGGACCAGATGATCCTTGAGGTCGAACACTGGCAACACAGCTCAAATACGTGTTTGAGTAGGCAAATTTGGGCCTTGAGGGAAGAAGGACTGTTTTAAACAGGAACTGAAGTATTGGTTCACTCTATAGAACTATCTGTTCCATCGTCATGTTTCTAACAATGGCAAGTAGGAGATGTTCAGGAAAAGACCATTAGAGATAGTCAGCTCTCTTATTCTCAGGTCCTCTATAAGCAGGAGCATATGGACCTTGTGGAGTGGATATTGGATGCAACCATCGCATTGAACATTACTGCAGCCCTGTTCTGCACAAACATGAATATTCTTACTTTAAGATGCTTAAACTTTTGTTTTCCAAAAGTGCCAGCTGCAGTGAGTTCCACCGCTTGTTGTGTTACAATGATTTCTTTTTGTTTCCTTTAGGTCCTTCCTTGGCTCGAAGGATCAGAAAAAAGTCTGCTAAAAAAGGGTTTAATTTGAGTTCATAAGAGTTAAAGATTGTGAAGAAGAAAGGAGGAATTGTCTACCTGATAGCAATCAGGAATGGGGAATGCGGTGAAAAGCAGAATAAATGATTCAAGAGCACAGTCAGGAAGGAATTAGTCTCAATGTCACAAATAGCAGAAGTTCTCTTATAGGATTCTACTAATACCAGTAAAATCTTTGCTAAAAATACCAACTTACCTTCACTGAGATAAGAGCATATTTCATTCTCACATTTTGTTACTGACACATAGCTTCAAGAAATAAGTATATTTATTGGACCAAAAAGAAAAAAAATTACATTCCTTTCAAATTTAGTAACATTGGAGATACTTGTTTTTATCTACAGAAGGTGACTGTAGACTTTTGAAAGAATTGCTTAGGTGCGTTTCTGACAACAGACTCTTTTTCTACATTAGCAGTTTCATCATGAAGTCAATCATAGAATGGTTTAGGTTCGAAGGGACCTTAAAGATCATCTAGTTCCAATCCCCTGCCATGGGCAGGGACACCTCCCACTAGACCAGGCTGCTCAAAGCCCCATTCAACTTCGCCTTGAACACTTCAAGCCATGGGGCATCCACAACGTCTCTGGGCAACCTGTTCCAGTGCCTCACCACCCTCACAGTAAAGAATTTCTTCCTAATATCTAATCTAAAACTACCCTCCTTCAGTTTAAAATTGTTACCCCTTGTCCTGTCACTACACTCCCCAATAAAGAGTCCCTCCCCATCCTTCCTGCAGGCTCCCTTTAGGTACTAGAAGGCCGCTATAAGATCTCCCCGGAGCCTTCTCTTCTCCAGGCTGAACAACCCCAACTCTCTCAGCCTGTCCTCACAGGAGAGGTGCTCCAGCCCTCAGATCATCTTTGTGGCCCTGCTCTGGACCCGCCCCAAGAGGTCTATGTCCTTCTTGTGCTGAGAATCTGCCTCACAAACTTCTATGAATGGAATCTTCACCTTTTCTTCCAAAGAAAAAGAAATTTGACTGAAGAATCATCCTTTAATTTCAAGTCAAAATACTGAATTGAAGCAAAACCCTACCCAAAACTCTTCACAGAACTTACTTGCTTTTTAGACAGTGGCATTACCCTGTACAAGAGGGAAGATGATACAAAGCAGAAGTATATAATGCAATGGCTTCACACTTTGCAAAGGAAGGGTTTGGGGTGAATGGATGTTGCTGCTGAGCAAACAGAAGTGCCCTGTCAGTCTAATCGTTGCTGCTTGTTCTATGTAAGGAGACGGGCAAAGGGAAATCAAATTCCCCAGGTCTGGAGAGAATACTGAATGTAAAGTTTTATACTGGAAGTACAGGGATAAGTTCAGAAAAGAAAATTTAATACCTTTTACAAATCAAGGCAGATTAACTTCAAGTACAACTACAAAAGATTAACCTCAATCTTTGAGGAAAAAAGTGCACAATTTCATGGGATCTGCTGGAAGCACCACTCTTCCCCCTCGTCTTTCCTCCCCCCAACTTTTCTTCAATAAACTCTCCATAAAAGGGGAAGCTGAATCACAGAGTGCACTTGGAATTTGACCATAAAAATCAAATAATGAATCCTGACATCTTCAGCACGTTAAATTATTCATTATACTTTTAACTGATGTTTTAGTTGTTTTCATTGTTACAATGCAGTAGCTTTTAATCAGATTCACATAATTAAATGTTCTCTTTTTGACACAAGTTGTGTATCTATCACAGCCTCATTTAAGCCACATAGTTATATCGAGGTAATCAGGAATAACTGATCAAGTTTCCACATACCTAGGACCCAGTTTTCAAAATTCCCTCTGCTCTTTATATTGGATAAGTAGAAAAATGCATTCTTCTGAACGTTCACTTAGACTCTTTTTCAGGGATGTAAGCATTTTCCATAGTTTCCTCCGTCGTATTTCCATGTGGATCCCTCACTTTGTCTCTGTGAATGTTACGTTTGCAAGTGGTTTTTCATCCCTTCTCCCTTGCAGTGCATTATGCTCTGGATTTTATAGCCTCACTGACACCCAAATGGAGGCAGTTCTTCTACCTCCACATCTCACATTGAAACGGAATTCTTTTGTGGTCACCGAAGTGTGATGCTGTCTTAGTTGTGCTGATTAGCATTTGTGGCCATGCGATGTCTCACTAAATGCAGGGGAGCTTTCTCTAGCATCCAGATTTGTTCCAGCCTAAGCTCCTAAACCAACTGCTAGGAAACGCAGAGACAGATAATGATGCATACTCATGCACGTGTATACACATTTATATGAGCCTTTTCAGTTAAATTATTAATTGTAGTAATTTGTGTTACTTCTAAGGGGAATGTTTCAGTTCTGAATTTCAGGAAATCTAATTTCCATTTGTAGCTTTAAAACCTCTCTTTTACTGAGCATAAATGATTAACAACATTCTTTTCAACTTATGAACTTTTATTATGTAATGTTGGGATGACTAACTGGCCCTGATGGTTTTGGAAAAAACTGCTTACACAATTCTGCCTAATTAATATGTATGCCCTGACATACATCCTCCAGAGTGTATGGGGAATGGGTAGTGGTCCATTCAAATACAGGACTGAAGGATCATTAAGATTAACAGCTCTTCATAAAGTACTGGAAAGAGCAATCAAAGAGGATGTGAATTATTATCTGTATCAGTTTGGGGCTGAGAAAAAGGAGAGACCTACCATAAACTCAGCTTAGAAGCATAAAAGGGAAAAAGAATCCCTTTGTTTAGCACTATATCTGAGATAAAAATAAATAGACTTACTGCTGCAAATGCAGCCCCTCTACAGACATGCAGGAAACATTAGAGATGCTCAAGAGGAAGTCGTGGGAGGATTTTATGACTTTTCTTTGTTTTTTTGAACAATCCTGGTTTTACTCTTCTGATATTCTCAAGCCTCACTGAAACCTTACCTATGATAAAAGGGAGGGATGCTGAAGTGGCATGTGTGCTTTGGGGATGTTTGGAGGTGGCATCTGTTTCTCCATTTGGAGCCATTGCTCTCGCTGTGCCAGTTTTTATTGACCCACTTACAGGGTGTTCTGTGGAGGGAAGAGGAGGAGCTAGGTGCTTCGGTAATGACACAAAAGGTGGCCTCTATAAAGCAGCATGTATGCTAAGATCCTCTGAGGAGAATTAGGCACTAAAATGGGAGAAAGAAAATACCCTGCAGCCCTTCAAATACATTAACAAAAAGAAACCACTTTTCCTTCACTCAAATATTTAAAATATTAAAAGTTTGAAAGTTCCCCAAATGGAATCCAATTATTCTCACAACCAGAGGCTAATTTCCCCAACTCTCTGAGCCACTGATGCTCAGCAACCATCTGAGTGGTTTTGCACTCTAAAATCTAGGGCAGCTGACATTCAACAGATCTACTTTGCTGAGAGCATTTGCTGTTAATTTTGTCCAGCTTCTGTTTTCCAGTGCCAGTCAATGTTTTCCAAGTAAACTCATCCATGAATTCATGTAAAGACTCAACTTAAAGCCCTTAGGCACTGGTGGATCTCTTTTTAGTGCTTTAGATGCAGTCTTAACTCATCCAAAAGGTGGGTATTTTTTGATGCAATATAGTAACCATTTTTATATTGCTAAATTAATGCAACTATTCAAGCACCTTAAAATGTAGAGGTGTTACTATCTGCATGTCTTTAGCTCAAATGACCAAAAACTGACAGCAGCACTGTTATTTGTTAGAAAAAGTATATAAAAATCTGACCACTGCATAATAATGCGGTATTGAAATTCTCTGCCCATCATTGCCTCAGTCATAATTTAGGGCCAAAAATCAATATACATTCTTTGGAAAGCCAGACAGGGGGTGGGGAGGGGAAAGAAAGGAAGGAAGGATGAAAGAGAGGAAGGAAAGTAATTTAATCTCTGACCCATCGAAGTTTTTCTGGTGCATGTGTAACTTCAGGAACCTGAATAGCTCACTGAGGTAACGCACTGTTAGCTGGCTAAAACCAGAGTCACCAGGCAATCTTCAGAGTTGGGCCTCACACCCAAACTACTGATGTGTTGGCCGCAAATATCTTGTACAAGGTTGTTTCTGTCACAATAGACAAGCTTTTCTGTGAAAATAAGCTTGAAATCAAATTAGTACCATGAGCAGCAATCAGCAGGCGGGTAAAAGTGTATGATGCCAGTCAACTTGAGATGGTTCAAAATGTTATCCTTCTGTCAAAAGACAGATCGGGCAATGTCTCTGTCATGTCCCAGCTGTCTTTTGTCCTATTATAAACATATATCAATTGTTGCTGGAAATAGTCTTGTTTAAGTTAAGCTGGTGTAAAATCCATAACTTCACTATCTCATCCATACCACTTACTGATACGCCCGATTTACTCAATGCTTGAAAAGCTACTGACAATATTTAAACTGTCTCTCTCAAACCATATGTCAATACGGCACAGCAGTTCTGACTATTACGGATCCGCTTGCTATGGTATAATCTGTCTGCGTACAGTCTCACTTATGCAAAACTAAAGCATTCAAATGTCTCCACTATGACTACTGAGATAATGTCCTTTAATGCAAGATCTAGGTCACTGTTGTTAAAGCTGAGTCACGCTGCCAGTCATAATTGCCAGTCATAAAAACACTGATGCTCTTTAGACAAAAGCAGCTGTGATTTCTCCTCTAAATAAGTTTGAAGGACTGTAGAAACAAAAAGGATGATATAAACTTGTTGCACTCTTCCATAATGCATGTACTGGGCAATAGTTGTTGTGACAGTCATGGAGTCCTTCGTCCGGAAGAAACTAGTGCATTTACAGGAGCAACACAATCATTTCAGAATACATTCTCAGAGTAAATAATAAGGCATGTCAATTAAACTCTTGAATATATGTTAGACTTTAAATAAAAATGTCTTAAACTCATTGGTTTGGAAGGAGATTTCTTTGTTCTTTTTAAGTTGGGTACCTGTCCATTTATAGCAAATGATTTTGCTACTCTGTCACTAAATATGTTTAACATTTTTTTCTTTTTTTTTCTTTTTTTTTTTTTAATCTGCTGATTCAAATAGTCTCAGCTTGACATATCACGGAAATATATTTCTGCTATGGTTTAAAAAGTGGACAGGACTCACTCAGCCAGTCAATTATTAATTCAAAGTGGTGACCAGGATATGGTTCTACACAGAAGACAAAATTTGCACCCTGCTAAGCAGAAAGTAGTCACAGCCCATATTTCCAGAATGAGATCTAGTATTCCACATTTTTCCAAAGCAAAATAAAAGTATTTTTTTATCCCCCATTAAGAGGGCATTCATAATATTACCCCCAGCTCTAAGGGGACCCATGTCACACTGTGGTTATTTTTCTTGGGTTTTCTTATTTATACTATGAGATGATCATACCCTCTTTTCTATGAAAAGAACATACTGCTAAGATGACAAACACAGATAAGGGAAACAGCAAACGTGTCATGGATAACACAACCAAATATCATCCTGTAATAGAACAATTATCCCAGGGTGCATACATTAGAATATGTCATAATTCCAGTATCTTCAGAGTCCCAGAAGTTTATTTAAAACACCTTGCGATCAAAAACTTTTAAAAATTTAGATGGAAGAGAGGTTTGACCTGACTTTTCAAGAAAAAGCCTAAATAAGGACACCGCTCTAAATTACAGTGTTGTTTAATGTTATGTTAGATATTTTCTTATATTTTCAGGAGCTAGATTTCAAAGTGATCTTTTAAGAGTACCAAAGTAAGTCGTACCTAGTTTTAAGAGAACCAAGTGTAAGTAGGTTCACAGTTACGGCCAACTACATAATTTGGATCCATCCAAAACTCATTCAGCACTGACCGCCAGTCACACATACTCTTGCAACAGGGTAATGGCCAAAGTGAGAAACTGGCCATTTGTTCCTACATCACATGATTTTTGTTCTTTATTTAGTATCACAAAAATGCAAGGATTTATTTTTATCATAATTTCCACATATATTTTACCTTTGACAAAGCTGGTTTGAGTACGTGCTCTGAGTAGTCTTAAATTTGGCCTTGAGGGAAAACAAAGTTGAGCAGGCCAGGCATTGCTAAGCAATCAACATCAGTGACTCAAATTAAGTTCTGGCATAACCTTGCTGGCTAGGGTTCAGCAGGGAAGTGCTTGTGCAGGGGGAGCAGGGATGGAGGTGGCACATATAAGAAAGAACATACAGAAGACTGCTAAGGCAGTTTGGTCAGGGATCCCTGCAGCAGCAGCTCCAAGAATTGACAAATAAGAGTGTCAAGTGTAAACATGCAAGTATTTGTCTTGAGCTGGCGAACTGAACCTGAACAATTAACGTGCTGTGTGTGTACATAAATTTACCTGAAAACCCATTACTCACTCTTAATCCCTTTTTAATCTTCAACATGACAGAAGTTTTCAGGATAGCATTCCACAAAATGATGGGTGATGAACAGGAATGCTTCAGTTAGGCAGGGAAAAACCCTTGGAACTTCAAAAACTTGTTCTGCTGAAGCAGGCACGCTTACTACAGCAAAAATTTACATCGGATACAAGCAACAGAGAACTCTGCTGGAATCACTTTTATTTCCCTTAACCTATATGCTTCAAGCCCCTCTTAGATATTCAGTGACCTGGCACAGGGAAGAGCTGGATCCCCCGTCAATGTTAGTCAGCAGAGTTTCAGTGAAGTTCATGGCTGTGTGTCACTGTGCTATCAGAGGACCCAACATGGTGCAGCCACAAAAATGCAGGCAAATGACTGCTTTCCAGGCAATTTTATCTGAATCATCCTTCTGAACTCTGGCTATAGGATTTTTCTTTAACTTAAACTTGAAGTCCTGAAACATTAAAGAATAGAATGCATCAACTTAATTGGAAACAGTTTTGCCTCAACACATCCTGCATTTGTTCAAGGACTTATAGAGAGGAAAAGCCCATGCTTTGAAGCACTGTGACAACTTAAGATAAATTTCAGCATTACTTTTCTAACAGAATATAATTGAAAACATACTTCAACACAGACTCTAATCTAACTCTGGGTAGATATGTGTTTAACCCACAAGTCTGGATCTCAACGTTCACGAGTCTTGAAGGAATCCTGACTCTGACCCAAACTGTCTTCTCTTTCTATAACAAGCAAAACCACTTTTAATACTATTGAGCTGAGTTCATCACTTATTCAAAATCACTGCTTTTACCATCATTTATGTGTTCCTTTTCATCACACTGATGTCTAAAGTCACAATTTCTCCCAATACCTCTGAAAGATTAGGGTCAAATACCTGTATATTGTAGAAGGCAGTCCCTCTGCGCAAAGCCTCCACATCTAAACAGACAAAACTGGCAGACAGCAAGATAAAGGAAGCGTTGTTATCCCCATTTTCAGCTGGGAAACTATGCCTTAAGATGACTAAGAGGGAGAATCCCAAGGGAGGTCAAGGATCAGATTCTCAAATGCTCAATAACCAGCAACAGAGCCAGACTTTCATAGGAAAAAGAGGAGAAAATAAAGAAGGGGGGGTTGGGGGTGGGCAGGGAGCTCCAAGCCCTGTAGTTCCTACTTTTATTGTAGATTTTCAAAAGACCTTTTTGCCATCTTGGAGTTCTGGCCACTTAGGCACCCACTTGAGTGCCTAAACGGGAACATATCTCTCCAGGAAATCTCTCTCCCAGTTTGGGTGCTCCTGCCATTTGGAAGCATGGCAGTATGCGAGTCGCCCAAGGTCACAGAGGAAGTCTCTTGCAGAGCCAGAAATTTGAACCAACATCTCCTGTGCCCTAACCACAAGTCTATACTTCCTCTCACTAACAACACAGTGTATTTCTTTGTTAGGTTTCTTTCTAGTTAGATATAACATAATGGGCCTTTTTCTTTATTCATCCATAATAGTAATATGACATTATGAGATTGGCACTTGTCATTCACAGGGAATGCTCTTTTTCCGCTTGCCCCCAAAACACAAACACACTTAGCAGATTGTCATCTGCGGATGACACTAGAATCTCTGTATTTTAGAATCTTTTTACAGCAGCCTCACAAGAGTAAATTGCCCTTTATTATTATTTTTCAGGATACAACAGGCTGACAACTTGCGGATCGATCCCAGCTACAAAGAATTATTTCCCTTTCCCACAACCTCGGGGCAGGGTAGGGGGGAAGCCTTTCTGGTGAAGATCAAGAGCAGGTTGTTCACAGCATATCTCTCAGCAGCTGCTGCTACCATGCGAAGGCCTAAGTACTAGGGTAACAAGTCAGTAGCCACTGGCTACCATCACGTGTGTGAGCAGCCTTAAGCGTCCATGCAGACCTGTAGAGTAGAAAAACATCAAGTCAAAAACCCAAGCACAGCACCATGTTTTCTTTTGTTACCTTTTCCATTTTATTTAGACGGACACGTGTGTGCTTACTCGCCATTTCAAGCTCTGGAGACTACAGAGGGAAACCAAGAGAAATACAGATATTCACTGCATCTGTGCAGAGAAATAAAAAAATGCATGTGAGAAATGCCTGATGATACAGAACTCCATTCATCCCTGAGTTACTATTTTTGCATTTGTCTCATTTGGGCATTTTTTTTTTTTTTTAAATTCAGTTTCTTCAAACCCTGCCCTCTTCTACATGACCTTTTTGATCAATAGCCCTTTGTTGCGCTGCGAGGCCTTGGCAGCAGAGGACAGAATGACTACAGCTAATCCTTATCTAATGTTTACCTTTAAACTCCTTGGGTCTTGGCACAGGTTTGAGACATTTATTTTGTTTAGGTTTTATAACTCGAAATGATGAGCATTGCTTGAGAACATGGTCTCCTCCAGAGATCCTGGAGTTCTCGGCTGACGTTCGCCTCTGCTCCTGCAGTCACCCCCATCTCTAGCCCACAGAGTACTTGCACTTTTCTGTTTCGCCACCTCAGAAATTAGTGGATTACCTCAGCTCTTCTGATACATCTTTTGGCAAGTCAATGAAAGTCAGGTTGCCAACTATTTTCATGTGAAAAACAGGCCTCTCCCTGTCTTTTTAAGTGTCGAAGACATTTGTTGTGGGGAGGGGACTCAAAAAGTCTCTTTGTCAGATTGTGCAGTTGCACGTCATTTTAAAAACCAACTCCAACTGTTTTTTGTCATTACACTATCTTCTCACAGGAGTTTCACTGACAAAAATTTGTGGCCAATTTTCAAATGGCAAATCAACATGAACCTTTCCATTCCTCCTGCCCTTAAGAAAGCCTGTTACCCTACATACGAAGATCTATTTTTGTTTCAGACCTGTCAGTGTAACACTACATCCCTGGCAGCTCCTAGAACAAAACCATTAGACACATGGGACCCCCCTCCCCAGCAACTTTATCTTCATTTAAGCACACAGCCTGAAGCACGACTCATAGCCCAGTGAGAGACAACTATTTGAAAACTTGAGGGCTGCTATAAGTGACCACAGCAAGGGCAAAGGTATCAAAAATAAGCCTAAGACTACAATTGCAGATGCAAAACAAATTAATACTCCCATAGAGGGAAAGCCAGATCTGCCAGGCTGCCCGGGCCTCTGCAGGAGGTTTGGCTGCTGCGGCAGCACAAGGACAGCCTGGGGGCAGACATGGAGACTCTGGCCCTTGGAGTTAGGCATACATGCACTTTAGAGGGCTGCCGATAGTTGGAAATCCTTGAGCTGAGCATTTCTGTTGCCAACCGGGTCTGTCCCTTTACAAACAGTAACTAACTCGACTGTTTCCTCTGAAGCAAGTTTTCACCGAATGTGAAGGTCCTCTTGGTGTACTTCAGAGCTGTAAAGTTAAGGTGAAAAAAAGAAATTTTGTGTTGCTTTGGGGTTTGTTTTTGTTATGTTTGTTCGTTGTTTTTTTTTTAAATCAGTGCACATACAGTTAAAAAGCCCTCATGCAAAGTTAGAGCTAGTCATTAAAATGACCTCTACATTTACTGTGAAACTGGTCTTAAAAAAAATTAAAACTTGTACTCAGTCTTGCCCTTTTCTGCCACCCTAACAGCAGCTGCTGAAAAGGTATGAGCTACCAACTATTGAAATGCTACATAAATCCTCTAAAATAAATCAAGAATTTATATCCAAGTAGATATAACCAAGTGAAAGTAACTTTCAGCTTCACAATGTGCAATAACACATTAGTGAGTGACTGATCTATTGCTTATGAAAAGAAAAAAAAAAAAAACCCACAAGAAAAAGCCTTTTCACAGTTCAATAGAAAGTTACAATATTTGAGAAATGAATAAGAAGTCATGTAATGGCTTTGCAGCTTTTGAACTTTCACATGTTTCAGATTTTTCTAATGCTTGTGCGGATTAAAGAGATTCACATCTCAATGGCTGGGGCACCTCGCATTTTTTCTGGATCAGGTTTAATGCTTTCCACACTGTAGAAATTTCACTTTGTATGAACACACCCTGAATTTAAGGAATTTTTCGTACTTAGATGCGTGTTTTCCAGTATGTTTCTTTTTATGTTAACCCTGTCAAAGGGCACAGTGTCTGGATCATAAGAATGAGCAACTCCTTCAATTTCACACCTCAATACACCGGGCCTTTTCGGCATGCTTTTCTTTCCAGACCCCAAAAAGAAATTAAACGGGACAGGGGCGGGGGAAGTCAGGACAATAAAATAGAAGACATCCATATTTTTTTTATTTCTGTGTATTATCTCAATCTGGATCCCAGAATAAAAAGGAGAACCATTTATTTCAGTAATGTGAAAAGTTCATGGTTTTAAAGCTACAACTACACCCTTTTCATCTCTTTAAAAGACATTTCAAAGCAGGGCTGTAGGATCCAAGGAAAGAGAAGAATCTCTGATGTCCATACAGCTCACAGGGAAAAATCCTGCATTTTCTACCCTTTGACGTAGGATTAAGGAGTGACAAAAAGCCATTTCATCCTTTCTAAAAAAACATGTATGTGCATTGAATATGATGTATATTCTAGTGGCTATCAGGAAGGCGTGGGTACCATCCAGAGTCTAGAAATAATCACAGACTTCAAAAAAGCCAGCACGTATGCTAAGTCCTTATGGCTCAATGAGAAGAGGAACCAAATGTTTAAAAACATTTGCACATAATAGGCATGACAAGCCAAGATATAAACTGCTTGGGGCCTGTGCATAACTGAATCTAGCGGATGAACAGAGGGGTTTTTCTTTTCTGGTTGGAGACCCATGGAGTAAGATAATTTCAGACAAAGCGAGCAAAAGGCGTGTGAGAGCAAAGAGGAAGGCGACACTGGAAAGATGGAGCATCTTGTGAACACCACTTGCAGTTATGCGCATTTGGGGTATTTCTGGAAAAAAAACAAACAAACAGCTCTCCGATGATTTTTGCCTACGTTCAGGGAAGTAAATTTGCACACATGCTCTGTGAATAAAGCACATTGCCATGAAAGTACCCCAAAAACACATTTCACCTCTATCACCACTTTCTCATTCCTATGGAAATTACCTGCCAGCTTCTGAATTCTGACCATGCAACTTTGGTCTAAAAAGCAATAGAAGTGTATAACAAAAATATATGCGTTCCACTAAAAGACCAACTTTTACATAGAAACCCGTTACTTTTACCAATAATAACAGAATTCTATTTGGAAAAAACTTTTCACTTTGGGAAATAACCAAGAAACTGCTTTTGTGGGACTTCTGTGTTCCACAGGGACATTTACGACTATGCTCAGTTCTTTTCATTCAACCTAAGCAACTGTAACCACCAAAATAATTATATGAAAAACAAAGTCACATTATGGAATGATTTTTCCTTCAATAATGCATCAGTTTCTCGTGAATTAACATCAGACAATGTAATTTTCTCCTAAAGTTTTTCAGACCTGCCTGTATGTCAAAGTATGCTGGCATAATGTCTTAAAATACAGTTAGTTTTCAGGAGAAATTGTATGCTCAGTGTTCTGATTGCTTATGACAATTTTTCAGCCTACAATATAAAGTTTGGGGTACAAAAAATGTTTTGGTAATACAAAACATTAAAATAAAGACCAGTGAATACATGCTGAGTTCCTATTGCATACATCATAAATGTACATAGGAGCATTGAGCTGACTCATCAAGGGTGAAACAAAACCCATAAAACTATATTTATTAAAAAGATTTTTCTCCCTGAGAAAACCGTGCTTTTTGTTCTGTTTTGTTCTCCTCCTGATGTGATTTTCAGTGTTGCAAGCAAACGATTGTGGCAAGCCTAGAGTTTTAACTGATTTTATTGGTCTCCACCATTATGCAGCGCTGGAGTACAGCCAAAACTTCACTGCCTTGCATTTCTTCTAACTTTCTATGCAACAGAAATAACCAACTCATCTAGAAATCTTCAACTACAGAACGCTGCTGTTCCAAAATCCTGGCCGCCTTCCAATTTTTTTGCACGCTCCAAACTCCTATTAAACTCAACACTAATATGAGGCAGCCAGGACTACCTAAGGCTATCGAGAAGCCAAGGTTGATGGGAGAGAGCTGGTTTAAATAAAGGGTATTACCTCTCCTTACAATCACCACCGAAATGAAAACAGCATCTGTTGGGCTGAACAAAGAAGGCAACCAGCTGTTGGCAGCACTTGAAATTTTGGAGAATCCCTTTGGAGGGTTGTGCAAGCAGGCACTGTGCCCCGATCAGCCCAGCTCTCCAACTGCTCCACCAGTGCCAGGCTTTCACTCTGTCTCATAGCTCTGATTTCACATGATCTACTGTTTGAAAACATACAGCCAAGTTGATCTACATAGCACTAGTTCCCTGTCCTGCTGGCTTAGGAGCATATCATAACGTGAATACCTGGTTTGTGAAATCTGTCCGCATGGGCTCCTTGGCCTGCCACTCACTTGCTTCTTCTAAAAGAAATGAGATTGCTCTCATAAAACAAGAGAAAACATTTCGGAGGGCATTGCTTAATCTTCATGTCTTGTTCACCTAAACTCATATCAAACGTGAACTGACTCTACAAATCTAGGCGCCAGAGGAGACTGTTTTTCACATTTGCAAGCATCTCTTCACAACCGCTAAAATGCAGGGAACGGCAAGTATAACGCCAAGAAATCAAAGTCCAACGTGAAGACAAGTGTGCTGCTCCCTGGCTGTTAACAGACAACACTTGATGGAAACAAGATCAACTGGCTGTGACAAACCAAATAGGGTACTGAAGTGCACTGGAGTTTCTGCTACTTTATAAAAAGGATGTATCCATAAAACTCATGAAGGGACATAATCTCACCAACCATTGGAAGGGGGGAGAAAAGGAAAAAAAAGAATGGAACTTGTGGTCTCATCTGTAAGCTGTAAACAACTGTAGCTTTGAGTTTCAAAGGAGTAATAGGAAGAGCTGCTGGAGATGACTTCATTAGTAATTTTAGCACAGCTAAAATGGTGCGTACGTGTGCCTGCGCATACACACAGGAATTGCAGGTGAGAGCTAGAATATATTGCCACCATTAGAGGTCACAAACAGGAGATTTAAACTAAGATTCATCAGCCATTTGTTTCAACCATAACCAAACCAAGTATGAGGCACGACGCACCACCTCCTCCATTCTGCATGTTTTCTGAATAATACAAATATTGCACAAAACCTACCACCAATGTCCTCTGGTAACGGCCATTATTTCAAATATCTCCAACCTTGAAATATCCCAAAAATGTTGACCTCAGAAAAGCCTAATTACTGTGTCTGTGTATAACAGAAAAACATGGCAAACCCAGACACAACTGTGGTATACCTACCTCCAAAATGAATAACTTCATTGAATATCGCCGTGAGTACTGTTTATGCAACACTAAAGTAGCAAAAAAAAAGGAAAAGGAATCCACCATTAACTTCAATGATGATAACACTGTAAGCTGACAGAGAGCTAGAAAGCATTTCTTTTTAAAGATTGTTTTGTTCTGCCTCCCTCTACATTTCTATGAGCCCTAGCTTTGTAGGTCAAGACACAAGCCATCTCATTACCTGAGTTTCTGCAGCTTGTTAGAGACCGGATTCTCCTTGGCATATTTGTTTTTTTCACTTGTTGTTCCATTTCATCAAAACTAAAGACACCTTATGATGAAAGCAGAAGTATACGGAAAAACATAACTATGGAGACCAACCGCAACTCAACCTTATCTGCTTGGCAGTGAAGTGATATTTCCCCACATTTTCTCAGACTCAAGAGCAAATCTATACTATATTGCTCAAAAAAAAAAGTAACCTTTAAAGCATTTCAGAGGAACGGGGCGGGGGGGGGGGGGGGGGAAGGTAGAAATAGAAACACCACAGTTTGGAGCAAGAGCACAAAAAAAGACATGTTCAGGGGAAAATACCAGAGATGAAAGCCTGGCTCCACTGAATTCCAGGATAAAACAGCCATTGGTTTGAACAGGGTCACGATCTCTGTCAAGATCTGAGTCTGGATTCACTTTTGAAGTAGGTGTGGCCTAAGAGCAGGAGGAAAGAATTAACTATAATATAAAATATATCTCCCCTTCTTAAACAGCCTATCATGCATTTCATTTTACATTGCCAGTGACTACAAAAAGGGCAGGAGTGGTTATGGAACCCATCTATCTAGGTACGCCCTACTTTTCACCACACTATCCCTTCTGTTATCTTTGTATTACAAAATATCACGATTTTTTTTTTTGTTGCTGGTGGTGAATAGGATGACAGCATTAACACAATGGTTACGCTACACGCCAGAACTGCATGAATTTTAAGACAAGCCACTTTTCATCATACACAAACCAGCATCATACACCTAGAGGCACAGGTTTTGGTACTGCCCCAAAACAACTGTCATTACATACTATGTGCCTCAGTGTTGTACTGCTGTAAGGTATGCTTGTGTCTTGTATACACATTCACACACACCACACGTATACAGCATTTCTGAGGGTTTCAGCACACACAACCCTGGATGCAGGAAAAGCATGAACGTGGGAGCCACAATAACACTGCTCCTGGCTGATGGTAGCATGTTACGGAATTTGTTTCTGCATTAATGGATCACAGAAAAAATATCTTGCAAGGATTATTTTAATTTGTAAAACATTTTTATTCCCTACTGTATTGCAATAAAAGGAATGTGCCAACTGCCAGTCTTTTAAGAAATATAATACAATTCCTCATACTTTTGGTTTGAAATTGGAACCGAAACACATTTGCTGCAGAAGAACGATCTTTATGGCCCTGGCAGGAGGTGAAGGCTGGGAATCAACTCACTCCTGGCGGCTGTAATCCCTTCATGGGAATCAAGATGTGTCACGCTATATCCTGTATCCTCTGGTCATTTTCAGAAAAACAGAAAGTTGCAGTGACATCACGAAACGCCCAACAAATCCATGACTGGCCAAGACCTGAAGGTCAGGAATACACCAAGCAGCACAGCCATCTCACAGCTGCAAATGGAGGCAGAATTCTGGGTCTTTTGCTGGGAAAAAAAATAAAAATTATTGCCTGCATATGCTACCAGTAAATCAGCACTCGCTTAGCCACCCTAGAGCATGAAACTCAGCATAATAGATCTTTCATAGCTCACAGGAGAGGTCATGGTACAAGACTGTTGAACAATACAACACAATCTTTTGTAGGTAAGCAACTTCAAGGTAGGAGGTGTAAGTTGTTGCAACAATAGAAACCTCAGAGGAGATCATCAGAAAATGATTAACATGTTTTTTCAAAGGAATGTGCACAATTGACAATATTTTCAACACAGACACATATTTCAAACTCCTCTGGTGTCCTGTTTCTTATGCTTTATACACACACACAGAGCTCAGATTTTGGTTTTGTTTCATTAACTCCCTATTTCTGCTACTTATAATTACCCAAAGCATTATGATCATATTATTCACACATTCATTTATTTGGAATAATTCCAATTAAAGAGACTTTCAGAAAAGTAACCTAATGTTGAATACAATTTCTGGTGCGCTGCATTTTTTATATTTAATATGTCACTTGATGGTTTGTTAAAACTGTCTGATTTGATGTTTGTTATAAATGTTCACCACACTGAAATCCCAAACAAACATCAAGCATGTAACTCTTTTCCCCAGAGTATACGCTTTATATTGTTTGTTGCTTTTCTTTGGGCTGCCTCTTTCTTAGCAGGAATACATCAAAATAAGACGACGCTCAAATATTTTTTCTAGAAAATAGATTTCTGCTGAAATTAATACAATATTGCACACTCAGTTTGATTTGCTGAAGTCCAAGTTAGCTAATAACCCAGGTGAATTTGATGAAACTACAACTGGCTACAACCAACGAGAGCATAAACCCCAACAGACAATTTCACACAAAGGCTGGCTGTTGCCTAGCGTCTCGAAAGCAAAGGTGGCTTTTCCTCCCATAAGGAAGTGACTTCCATGGCAGTATTCCCATTCTGTTAGCAAAGAGGCTATCCACCTGGGTACGAGCCACCAAGGAGACGCTGGGATGGGCTGAACTTTGGCCATGCTCCAGCCCTTTTCTCTGATCACTTGAACTGGTTGATGACGGGGAAAGCAACTGGGGAGAAGCTCTGCAAACAACACAACATAGAGATAAGTTTGGAAGACCCATGTGAAAACCACAGCCCAGGTGGGAAGCCACAGGCACTGACAGCATCCCCCAGGAAAGCGGATCAAGAGATCAGGCTTTGACCTGATCTCACTTTCTGGAGTCACCTCTAGGGACAGCCAAGGAGAACACAATTACCGGGCATCAAATAGTGCCTCTCTTCACTTTCACTTCTCTAAAAATCTGTCACTCCATGGGACTGTCAGAAGGAGCAGAGAAAGAAGTGGTGCGAGTTTCAGTAATGAATCAAGGCCAGGAAAGAGACATAGGAAATTCAAATCTGCAGGAACTGAATGCTTTGCCTCAGCCACAAGATGCATTCAAACGCATGGATCCATTTCCAGTTGCTTCCTCTCATACCGTCCCGAGAAACTCCAGGGGCCAAGGCAGAGGAGCTCTGCGTCCAGCGAGGCTGCTGGCCATCCACACAGACCTGCCGGCTGTTCACACCCCTCTAAAAGGTATCTTGTTCATCCAGGTATTTCATATGAAAGAGTTTCAGGCACAAATGAGCTCACTACTTTTCAGCACTGAGTCACCTTTTTTGTTTTGTAATTCCAAAGACCTTTGGGTCTCTCTCCCCCATCCCCAACTGCCTCTTACTTCGAAAATTCCCAGTTCTTCCAGTATGACATCATGATGCATTGCCATGAAAAATTAATTTAAAATTATAAGCACTAAATTCTAACTTCTTTGCATGGTAAAGGATCACACAGAGGGGAATTGCGGTTTAAACAAAGATCTTCTATAATTAGTGATAATAACAAAGGAAATATTCATAATTACATCAAAGGATTCTTCACTGAGTATTGTTTTTATTTGCTTCCTGAGGGAGCACAGAGTTCTCTGAAAAGATAACACTATTTTAGGCAGAAGTAGATAAATAAAAAAGGGCCATCTAGAGAATCCAACTTCAAACCAAAGCCTGAAAAATACTCCAAAATTGAGAAGAGGTTCTCTAACTGATATGATTACAGGCCAAATCTCGGTTCTCTGCTAAGTATGCAGTGCTGATATGTCTGTAGCACGTAAACACCTTTTCCAATGAACATGACACACAGCACTGCAGCATACCCTGGGCGCCTGTCTGCACATAGGAGACACAGTCCGAGGATTAATTTCATCCACCAACATAAACACAGGACTAATTTTGTGAAGTACAGGCAGCTAAAAATAGCCAACAGTAATGTTATGCAATAAAACCTGGTATATGTTTCCCCTTTCCAGACAACGGAATCTGACATGGCTTCAAATAGAAAGAGGCGGCGGTCTGACCAGAACACAAAATACATTCATTTCATTCCCTTCCAAAGAGACAGCATTTGAACCTCCCGTACATTAAAGATGCATGCCCACTGTCATATCATTTCAAGGGCTTAAATAGTAAACGATGATCAAAAATTCACAACACTTCTGCCCTCCCCTGGAAAAAAAAAATAGGTCAAAAATAAATGGAAACAAACTGTCTTCTGCTCCTTTTTATGCATTTGAGAGAGAGAGAGAGAGAGAGGGAGAAAAACCGAGGGAGATAAATCTGCATAATACTGAACCGAATCTCTTTAATTCCAGTCAGCTTTTATCATTCAATCACCGAGCCCGCATGTGGAAAAATTCATGCTAATTCCCCCTAGCAACAGCCGCAGCCTATCAGGGGGAGCCCTGCACCAGGCAGCTGCCAGCCAGCAAGAATAACTCTAAGTAGGTCAGGCCTGCATTTCTAAAAATGCCACGGTCTAGTAACCCCACTGTCCCGTCTGTCTGCCCTGCCCCATAATAACCTCGATTGCCGGGTGACACAATGACATACTACCCCTGTTAGAGCGCAATCAAATCACGCCGCATTATTCTGCTGCGAGCATCGCTGCTGGATGAAGGACCCGTCGAGGGGCAGCATTAATCAGGCAGCCATTCATGTCCACTGGCACTTCACTCTGGAGATGGGGCCTGCATTAATGACCAGCTGTTTGAACTAACACAAACAAAATAATGTCTTCCACCCTGTTGGCTGCGCAGAATACACTATTCTCATCAGGCAGGTTATGCTCATTGACTAAACCTAAGATGTAAATTAAACAGCCCCAGACAATGCCAGCTTTTGTAACCTTCTATTAATTAAAGTAAGTATACTTAAATTATACTACACACAATTCAAAGAGCTATTGGTTTAATATACAGAGTCATCTCCTCCTACAAATTTGTGCTCACAGTCCAAAAAAAAAAAAAAAAATAGGCAAACCAAAAAAAACCCACCCCACCTCACTGTTTGTGTAATGCAATCTACCTATCCTGGTAAATTAAAGAGCGCCATAAACAGACCTGAACTGCAACCGACTTCTGCTGGGAGCAGGGAACCACGCCAGGCTTCCAGCAATGGGGCGGCCGGTGTGAACACCGCCAGGCGTGCACACGGAATATTGTGGCGAGGTACTGCTGAAAGCCCTGCAAACATCTTCCAGCCAGGACACGGAGAAAGGCCGGTCCGGAGCAGATTAAGCAAGTCCCCACCACCACCACCACCTCCCACCACCCCTGCAATCTCACTGCTGAAACGCTGCCCAGTTGCCTGTGCAGACCTAAAAATGATCGGGGAGGTCAGGGAGCTCCTGGAGGGGCATTTAAGAGCCCACAGCCCCACACATCCCTCTTCCCCCTGTGGCCCTGGGGGCTGCTGTGTGGCTGGAAGATGCTGCGCCGAGCCCCTTCCCTCCCCCTCTCGCTCTTAACCAGAGAAGCCTTAATATAAACCACACCAGACCCCAGCCACTCTGCTCTGGGGTGGTATTTCGGTATCCAATCTCTCATGCCGGAACAGAATTTCGGCATGCTTGTTTGTGTTTAATTACACCCTTCCCTTTAAACACCTCCGTGCGGCTCGGCAGTCTCTCCCTTTGGAGCATGCCTCCATGTCACACAGCCTGTACAGGACCAGGACAGAGCTGGGAAAGACATTTTCTAGGAAAGACGGTTCATCTGCATTTTTTTCTGAAGGATTCACACTTTCGGTGAAAGCGAGCCCTCTGACAAACTGATAATTCGGTCTTCACTGCTGCAGAATTCAGCGAGCCTTGTATATGTAATCCATCCACATCTGATTTAGGAACACAGCGGATTCATTAATCCATTTCGCTCTTTCTTGTTTGAACCAGGCTTGATAACCAAGTTATGACTGTCTTCCTTTGCTTTGTGGCACACATCACATAGCTATTCTTGGAAAGATACAGTCACTGACGTAACCGTGGACTCCTAATTACAAGCTGCTGACATTTTGCTCGTCTCTGCAGCTTTGAAGCTGTGACTTGAGAGTCTCTCTTCCTCCTCCTTGCTTGCTTTAAACCACCCGAGTTCGAAGCGCACGACAGTTTCAGAAAGGTAAAGGAGCGGCATAAACTCCTTTGCAGAGCCTGCTGTATTGCCAAGGTTATTTTTCTTTAAGCAAACAGAAAACTACAGTTTTGGGAGTAATAGGACTCCTTTGCCCCCAGCACAAGAATGTTATCCAACAGCTGGCTAAATATAATCCAACACACAGGGCTGCCTTTGTAGGCTGGGTAACAAACAGTGGAAGGGCCAGACAGGCGTCTTGCAGGGTAGCTCACCATGACTGTTGGGAAATCCCCTCGTACACATTTTAGGATGACATTATGGTCTATGGCTTTGTATAAAAGGGGGAAAAAAAAAAAAAAAGGAGGAAAAAAGCCCCCTCTTTCTCAGTAGGCAGCGGCTAGAAGCCATGCCAAGCCCCACGAGCTGAGTGCAGCACTTGTTTCCCCTGTTTCTGCATTGTTCAGACGTGGCCAAGCCGAGCTGCCTACCAAACTAAATACGCCTGTACTGTGACAAGTCTACCTGCTCTAAAAACACGGTCTCCCCCGCGCACGTTCAGCAATACAACAATTCACCCAGGTACCTTGCAGAGAAATCTACTGCCACATGTGAGCATTGGCTTTTATCAATAGATGAAGAATCCTTTTTAATTAGAGGCTGATTTTGAAATTCTAAAAAAAAAATTAAGAAAATGTAACTATAATGCTGGAGCTAAATGCTCAGTTGAGCATTTAGCCATCTGATGACTGTGGTAGCCAGCTGGTCTAGAAGTCATCTGGGATGCATTTATTTTGATTAGATTGATCACATTTCTATTTACAGTATAGAATTTTTCACCATACTGAATACAGCTGTGTTTATAAAGATTTTAAGATGGAGAAAACGAAACCCCCACAGTTTCTCTCAGCACAGTGCAGAAGATTCAGTGCTTCAAGGTGTTCAGTGGAAAGGATCTGCTTTCACATTTCTCAAAAGAATTCTGCCTACATCTGTTTTCACAAAGTACCGCCTCAGTCAGGAAATGGGTGTAGAGCTATAGCTGAAAATACAAGCTGCAATCAAGTCTGACCCAGCAAAGTGACAAACTTCCTCCGTAAATTGGTCAGAAATGTCTTTCTTCCGTGTCTATACATGCCCACACACACACAAAAGCACATAAGGTACATATACACACACACAGAGAGTGCATGGCTGCTGTTTTCCCTGGGGGATATCGCTGCAGCCACCTAGCTCATCAGTTCCCTCCCTGACAGCATCAGGAGTGTTCGAGCTACAATTTACAGTCCCTCCGTCCATGCATTGCTTTGTTAATCATGCCATCCTCTCTGCAATGAGAATGCACGGAATCAGACAAACGGCACGTAGCATTTCTTCTTCCTCTGCATTTGCATTCACTCGCTCTCTCCTTCTCCCATGGCTTTGCCTTAACAGGCAGACACAACCGATACCTTATTTCTCCATCTCCAGCACAACGCTGAGGTGAAACCCGACTGCAGCACTGTGCCTTCCCCATGTTAATCCTCTGGAGCAGCAGAGGCTGGATTCTTGCTGCTGATGCCCTTGTCAAGCACTGGATTACTTCACATAATATTACTTTAAGCTTTCACCCACCCCATCCTAGATTAACACCCCTCCTTTCTCCTCCCTGCCCCCCCCCACCCCCACCCCAAGAAAACCCCCAAATCATCACGCATTGCAACGCTTTGCTTCCAGAACCAACAGAAAAAACGCGGCTCCATCGCTCTTCTTCCTTAGCAATGTGCAGGCGAGTGAGTTTCGAGTCAGCCAAGCCGGGGTGAAGCGCAGGCAGCGAGACTGCAGCAGCCCCAGCAGCAGCAGAAACAGCAGCAGCAGCCGCCCAGGTAAATGGGGGGAAAAGCAGGCTGTGTCGAGAGCGGTGCAGCGTCGGAGCTGTAAGGAAAGACAATCTCGCTTCTTCCGAACAGTGCAGCTTTATGCCTGCAGGAACGGAGAAAAAGAAAGACCCAGAATTAAAAATAAAAGCCAAAACAGTTAAGAAGAAACAATAACTATAATAAATTACGGTAACTTTATTTTTCTGGGCTTTGGGGGTTTTCTGGGGGGGGTGTGTCTCTTTTCCTCTCCCTTCCCAAAGTCTCCTGTGTTGCTGGATGCTACTGTCCAAGAGTGCGGAGTCACAAAGGCTCACTCTCCAAAGAGCAGCGAGACCAGCATCACATGAGAAACCACATGACGCACCCAAATCGGATGCTGATGTGGTCCACTATTTCACTCGGGGGGGGAAAATCTCGACCGAAACATGTCCCTCTCTAGCGGTTAGCAAGAATTTCCCTTTAAAAAAAAAAAATAGGCCAAAAAATAAATATCTCCCTATCTATGCGTCTTCAAAACCAATGCTTCAGGAGGCAGAATGCTGTTCCACAGACACTAGCTGGATGGCAGCAATATTACTTCCAGGCTACGTTGTTCAAAGCTGATTCCACTTAAGTGAGTGAATTCCTGAAAAGCATACTCCATGTCTTCATAACATGAACAGGCTCAGAAAACCAACTCCATTATCGTTGCCTGCAATCTGTATCCAAACCTGTGTTCTGAATAATTTATTTGAGACTAATAAGCTGTTTGCCAAGACCACTCCTTTTCCCACTCAGCCCCACGCTCGTGAGCGACTACAGCAAGAAACAGAGGGGCATTCACCGTTTTCATAACTGGTAATTTCAGTAAATGCACTGTCCCACAAAATAATCAGGAAAAAATGAGCAGAAGGGTTTTTTCCTCACGTATGGACACGACAGGATGCTCCCCGGTTTGCGGGCAGTAGCAATGTTTTCCTGACATTGCCGACTCCAAAGCTTTCAATCCAAGTCAAGAAGCAAACACTCTTGCCTGCCAATTCCTGCAGAGGTGTTGTGCCACACTGTTCAACGCAGAAACATCTGGACACCTCTGGCAGTCCCTGAATAAGAGCGTGCAGCTCCGCAACACTGTTCCCTGTCAGGGCACCAAGCAGTTAACATCTTTGGCTGTTTTACCATCTTGCCTATAGGAGCATGGAACCGAGAGACTGGTTCGCTTGAGAAACAAAAGCAAAAAAGCCGACCTTGATGACCGATGGAATTGCTGCTGCGTAAAGTTATCATCCAACAAACAGTTAGCGGTCTGTAGCTTGTTTTACTCCTAACATTTGTTTAAGTGACAGAGCAGGTGGCACAGAGTCCTCCATCCCCTTTGTTTGCAAAAGCCGGGCACCACCTCGCAACGCTGCGCTCCCTGGCTCCTTACACTGAAACCGTACACGGTGTCGGGGAAATGTAAGAAGATAGCTGCCGTCAATCCGCACAGCTGTTTTGCACAGGATTCCGTTGCAAGCTCCGAAGTTATATGATGTAGATCGAGCACAGAATTCCCCAGAAGAGAGAGAGATGCCTAGGACTCAAACGGGGAAGCGCAATCGGAGCAAAACCCGAGTGCTCTTTCGTGCCGGTTTCAACCTTCCCAACTGTTCATGTAATAGCAGATTGCAAAAAATTTGCACAAGGCAGTTGTAGCTTGTTCTCATTGGCTCCTATCAGAAAGGGGGTTTGCAATGGGCTGCACCTAGGAGTTGCCTAAATTCCACGTAAAAGCCAGTTGTAGTATTCACCCTCAGTGTGCAGTTAGTGAGGAGAGCCGCAGGACTGCATGTACAGAAATCACAAGGTTACCACAGTCATTTGAGGGCATTTTCACCCCTGGGGTTAATAATTTCAGCATTGACAAGTCTTTGCTAGAAAACGATGTTGGTACACCCAAACTCAGACTGTAGCTAATGGATGTAATACTGTTTTTTCAGATGCAGTGTCAGCTAATATGAAGAATAAAGGCTTCGGATGACTTTTTCTCAGCCCAAAAGATAAACATTACTGAGGCAGGGACTCAGTGCAGCAAAATAAGTATCTTGAGGGCTTTAGATTACAAGATAAGAGGAGCTGTCCTGGTGACCACTCTCATTGCTCTTAACCTATGACAATTACAGCAGCATGTCTCAGGATGGCTTCTCATCCGTTCTCATTAGTTTCCAAGAGAGAGCTGCAGGAGTTCTTGACTCTGTGAGCTGATGATCTTTCCCACTTGGTACCAGTAACTCATTTCTCTGTTCTGACTTAGAATCACAGGTACATTGGTTGGAATGGTCCTCTGGAGGTCACCTAGTGAACCCTTTGGCTATCATCAACATTACATCAGGTCAGCTGTGACTTCATCCTGAAAACCCTGAGAGATGGAGCTTCCATAACCTCTCTGGGTAACCTCTTCCAGTGCTGCACCTCCCTCCCTGGGGAAATAAATGTGCAGGAAATAAATGTTCTTTCTCTATTTCTTACATACACAGCCTTCACTGCACTGCTATTGGGAAATACTGAATTACATACATTTTCCTAGATCTCACACTAAAACCGAAGAGAAGTGAAGGAGTCAAGGAATGAAGAGACTTTTCTTTTCATGCTCATTTAACCAAGTTCAGCTCAAATCAGTAGCAGCTCCAAATTGCCACCACCTGATGATCATTTTGATATCTAGGATGTCAGATATTATTTTGATATCTAGGATATCAGTTCAACTATTAACCAAACCACTAAAACCCCAGTGAACAACCCGATTCCAATGTTTTGTCATGTGTTACCCATGAGGAACAGGAGAAAAAACAAAGACCAGATGCATGTGAAACCTGAACTACTCCCAGAATTTAGAATTAGAGCTGAACCAACATGGTACCTGGAGGATGCTAGTTTATTCAGCATACGCAATACAGGACACCTTTTTCAAACAGACTGGAAAAGGGGGCCCTACAGTATTTATAAATATATCCACAAGCTTGTGAAAAACCTCCTATGCAGGTATACGATGTATGAACATTTAAGTATGACCCAGAGATACACAGTCACGTTAAATGCAAATGAAGGGGGAGGGAGGGGAAGAGATAAGAACTACAAAGAGAAAAACCAGTCATCATTTCTTCAGAAATGTAGAAGACAGATGCAGAAAAGCTTCTCATGAGAGGTAGCCCGATGCACATAGTGCTTAAAAATCTAATTCTTACACTGAGAACCCTTCAGATAACCTCCCCACCAAATTCTTTGATAACAGCATGGGTAACTAGCTCTTTAGTCCCTCTCCAAATCTCTAACACAGATACTTTGCTCTGTTAGATACTGTTAACACTCAAAGTAATTAATTGGCAGATTGTAAAATTACCTGTCTAAAATGACTTTCCCAGTTAACTCCACAGCATATTTTCTCCCCCTCATACGGTGAATGGAGAAGTAGGAAGTTGTCCACACAGAACCACTGAGGATACTGGTAGGAATTTCTGGTTGACATCATTACTGCCTGAGTTCACATGAAAGCTTTTAGATTGGAAGATACGGAAAGAACTGGGCTTATCTTGGATGCTGCCTTGACGGGTCATGAAGAGACATTTTCCCAACGCCTATTTTGTGCCAACATTTGAAGATCTGTTCTCAATCATTTGATCATAAATTCTGCTCCGTATTAGTGGAGCTTTGTGCTACCTTAAGGATACACAAGGTACCTTGGAGTTGATGTAACTGTCCACAGGGGACAGGCTTTGGAGCAAAAGATTCAGCAGCAAAGTAGACTCTGGGTCAACATGAAGAATTACAGCAATATACAGAGAGCCCAAAATACGCATAATTCATGACTGCTTAAAGTCTACTGAATTTTGTGGAGTGATTTTCAGGGGCTTTTCAACCACATTCAGTATACTTCTTTGCATGGCTAATTATCTTTTTGGTACAGTACTCCACTATGACATGGATCCCCGCGAGTCTAAGATTCATTGAATGTCAGTGAAAATTAAACTTTGGATCCCAGCTCCAGGAGAGTTCCACAGTTATGGAAAACAAGACCTAAATTCCTTTAAAAAACAGTGTTTGTGTTATGACTCAAGAGGAAAGCTACCCAACTGCCTTCAGGGCACCAGGAAAAATCCCTTTGGGGACTTAACTTTCTGAAGTGAAAGGAAGAAGAACTTCACGTTGCTTAAGCATAGCATAGGTGCTGCAGAGACTGGGCAGAAGTAACAGGACTTAAAACAAACAAGTAGCTGGACAATGGCTGAACATAAATTTAACTTTTTGCTTATTTCAGGCAAAATCTGCCACCCCTGCATAGTGCTAAACAGTGCCACCCAGGAAGTAGGAACTGAAAAAGAGCAGAAACTTGGAGAAACGCTATAGCTTTAATGGAAGCAGAATGCCACTTAAACACTTGTGCGTATCAGTAAAACGTGGAGTTGCTAATTTTGACAGAAACATACACTTGCTAAATTCTGCATGGAATGGTCCATTTGAATGCTTGGTGATTCTCAGCAAGTATAAGGCTTTGGGGTTTGTTTTTGAATGACCTTTCCCTTCCTAATCTGCAGATAGAGAAATCATCATCATTAAACTTGAGGTTTCAACCCAAAAGCCAGGCAAAACGCGATGTTTCACTGAACTTGAAACCTCAAAGTGAACCTCAAGCGTGCAAACCTTATGGACTCAAACCAAAACAAACATATGTCAGCGAACAAAAACCGCAGAGCTGCACAGTGGTCTAAGTACTGAGCCATGTTGGCTAGTGGCCAAGGCATGAAGTGCCCTATGCTTTGCACAAAATACCAGTAGATGTTTAGTGACCACAGGGTATGTCTAGACACACACTGCCATAGTTTAGAGACACTCAGGTCAACTTTATCGTAGAGTTCAAGTCCCAGAAGTAGTTTCTCTACAGTGTACAGAGTTCTTCAGTAGGGGAAAATACCCCGTGAGGAGTTTTGTGTGACCACAGCTAAACTCCTTTGGTACTTGATGGGCTTCTTCAAAGCCACCTCCTGATATTGCTACACTGTATGAAGATCTAACTACTGTCTCATACAAAAGATATGCTTTGGTTGTCCATCCAGTTAAAAAAAATAGCTACGATTCCACCTTTTGGTAGTCTCCACTACAATATGCCAGAATCTTTCTAGACCATCTTAGTGAGTGCATGTAAAAAAACCAAGGAAATGCTGCTTCTGCATTTGTAGCAGAGACCTCCATCACACAAAACTGGTGAAGCATAGTTCTGCACTTTTCTCTTGCAGTCATCTGGAACCAGATCAATTTATTTGAATTCACTGATTATTCGATACTACTCTTTGAAAAATTTCCCACATTAATTCTAGGTTCTATGGATGCGTGACGGAGAGTTTATTGCAATTAGCCTCCCAAAGTTTCAGCTATTCCATATGATAGCATTGACCATGTACGTTTGTATTTGCCAGCTCTTTAATCATAATATTTGAGATTCTGTTTCCAGCGTGACTGCAAATGCTATGTTTAATATTTGAGTGATGTTTTCTCAGTATTCACCCATGTTTGATCGCTGTGTGCTAGAAAATGCTTATGCACTTTAAAGGACTGAGTCTACATATCTTAAGTCCTGTGCTATTGGCTCCCTGCAAAATGTTTGTTTGAGAAAGACGACTTCAGCAGCAGTCCTGGAGGGGAGAAGAAATGTGGGAATTCAACAAGGCAGAATGTGATACACTGATGCAAATGTAATCAAATGACAATCAACACTGAAAAAATATATGATTGTCTCTGCATTCCTAGAAGCTTCCTAAGGTCAATATTCCCATTATTATTCTGACTTACTAAGAACTGTTTCCTCCAGTTAAGTTAGCCTTGGGGCCAAACTCCTCTCACGGTTCAAAAGCAACTGACACAATGTACAAGCCAGTGTAAAAGGGGTCAGGCCATAAGTTAGAGTACTGTAATTATTGTAATGATGTAAAAAGTAAATAAAATTTGTACAGAGGATTTGGAAGTGTGCATTAAAACACAGATTGCTTGAACACACAACTTGCAGGAAAATAGGAATGCTTCGTTTGCTCACTCTTCATTTACCTTCCACTCTTCTTCTCGTTCCCTCTTAATTTCCTGAAAGTGTAAAGTAACTCTTTGGACATAACTATGGAATATTTAATTGCTACGAAACACATCACTTAACTTAATCACCAAAAACATGACCATTGAACTGGGTCACAAATCTTCCATTAGATTTGCATTCATTTTGCATCATGACTTTGATTTTGACTCCAAAACTCAAATGTTGCTTTGTTTAGTCACCCTGCCCTTCAAGGAGAGAATCTAATCTGAACACACATATGCCGTATGTAAATACCCTAATTTCCTTAAAAAGTCTTACAGCCGTTAGTATTGAGTTGATGAACACAGAACACTAGGGAAGGTGATGCAAATGCCAGAAAACAATGAAGTTGTGTCATCTATTGGTTCTTCGTACAAACCAATCTACAAATCCTGATGTGTTTTACCAGCCTGTGAGAACGCTGTGTGATGAAGAGGTTACGTGGAAATGAGAGCTACAACATGCAATAGCTAGAATTCCATGAAGGGTCCTGAACTGCTTAGTCAATTAATATCATACCTATATAAAAATTGAATTACCAATGGGGTGGGGTTTTTTAAGACTACCATTTATATGCTACGCAGGGAAAAAGGTACAGAAATGCATTACAACCAACTCCTTAGTGAAACTGCTGACAAAGCAGTTAATATTTGGTCTTGGGCAAAGGACTGGTTTCCTTTTGTTGGCTGCCCAGTTTTAGACGGGTATTTTACATTAAACACATTACAAGTTCAAAGTGGAAGAACTATGTTTTTTCACCTGTGAGTGGTTTCAACTTAGACTTCAGCATTACTGTCAGGAAGTCAGTTTTTCCATGCTTGTTACTGTAAACAAAGATGGTATGGCACGTCTCCAAGAGTGACAGAAGGTCAAGGACCAAACTGCAAGAGCGACAGCCTGCTTCCAGAAACCAAAGACACAACACTGAAGGGAGAATAACCACACATTTAAACCCTGTTTGGTGTTCTCATCACTCAGTTGTTTGGGCAGCACAATGAAGACATGCAAATACAACCCCCCATACTTTTTTAAAAATACATATATCTCTTTAAATATATATACTTATATATATATACACACTTACATATACTCATACATACTTTTTAATACATGTATATATGAAGTGCACATATATTGCTGGAATGGTGAGTGAACAGGTATGGAGAAGAGCCAGTAGCATCCCTTATTATTAACATTGCCTCCCACTCACTTTTTTAACAGTTGCTTTTATCTCTGTCAAACCTCAGTCTCACCTCTGCTTGGTTTTATTTTACCTCACTTTGTAAATTTACAGTAAAATAACATTAGACATTTCTAAGAAGAGTCCTTCTCCCTAAACAATAACATTTCTATTGATATTTTGTACGTAAAGCATTAGGGCTTCCGAGAGCTGAGGCCATAATTATAATTTTATAAGCATATATCTTCTTCATCATGGTTACTTTTTGCTGCTCCTCAGATACAAACCCAAATTTGTCAATGTTGTAACTTCTTTTTTCAATTTTTTTTTTTTTTTTTTTTTTTTACATCTAAACCTCTTCTGGAAAGCTGAATATTATTTTAGTGAACAGAATTCACCTCCTTCTGTCCTTGTGTGAGGCTTGCAACATTACCTAACTATACGCAAGTTCTATATGTTCATTTTTCTCTCCAGGCCCCCAAGCTGAGATTCTGCAGTTGAGTATTTACAACCACAACTGAAGTCAGTAGAAGTTGTGTCCTGGTAGTACCACATAGTGCATTCCAAACTGAATACCCTAAACTGGTGGAGACTCTACACTAGCGCATCTACACTTCAGATTTGTGTCCGTGAAACAGGGAAAGTATTAGCCCTTCATCTCATGGGGATGTGACAAAGACTAATCAGATTGTGGATCAGTAAGATAATGCACACATTAGCTAATGACAAAACACATCTCTTTGGAGCAGAACTCTCAAAGCACAGTAAACAGAAAGACAAAAAACCAAAGGGATGGGCGCAGATCAATTTTCTATATCCATCCTGCTCAAGGAAAGAAATGGGAATTTCTAGGAAAAGAAAGCATATACGATCAGGCACAAAGAGAGTGAATGGTAATGTACAAACATGCACGTTACTGAGGGGAAATTTAATGCTGGCGTTTCTTCATGTTTAAGTATTTGTGCCTGAAACCTTATAAACATTCTTCTACCTTACCTGCGTGTGTATATAAATGGTGTATTTTAGGCCACTATCCATGCCACGGGAAGTAACAGGGTACGTATTTCTGCTGAACTATAAACCTTAATCTTTCAATTAGTTTAACAAATGCTTCCTAATGGCAATCCACCTGATCTGCTACTGTACTAACCAAGCAGTATTTATCACAAAACTACAGCCTCGGGGGGCGGGGGGGAAGATTAAAAGCAAAATTGCAGCAGAACTTAGGAAGGAAGAAGACTGAGTGTTATCAGGAATGAAAACAAAGTCAGAACAAACTGAAGAAGAAAAGCAACATCTCAAATTTATTCAAAAGCCCTAAAATTAGATCTATTTAAGCTCATCTATTAAGCACTTGCTTACATTCTGCTGTCTTCAGTATGAAAGAAGCACATAGTTTGTAGCGATAGGACGAGGTGCAATGGTTTTAGAGCAGGAAGAAATTCTTTACAATGAGGGTGGTGAGACACTGGAACAGGTTGCCCAGAGAGGTGGTAGAGGCCCCATCCCTGAAGATGTTCAAGGTCAGGCTTGATGAGGCCCTGAGCAACCTGACCTAGCTGAAGATGTCCCTACTTCCTGCAGGGGATCGGACTAGATGGACTTTTAAGGGTCCCTTCCAACCCAACACATTCTATGATTCTATGATTAACTGGTGTTCACTGGTAAAGACCATTTTCTGAATCAGGACTACAGCCTCCAGAGTACAGATGTTATACTGGCTGAGCAACTTAAAAGCCTCAGATGCATGTTATTAATTTGTGGACTGCAGATATGTTTAATTGTAAACAAACTGTGAGAAACTTTAAGGAGCTCTGAAAATAATTATGGCCAACAGGATGAATGTTTCCTGGTCTTACATCCAATATCAAGAAGTCATTTGAAAATGCCTTCTGCACTCAGTTGCCATTTAAAAGTTGATTCAGTTCCTCTGACATCCATAACTAGATTTAGCTTTGGAATATTTGTTTCCGCTCATCATTAGCATCCCGTCCTGTGTTTTTAAGTATTTTAAAACATCTCAACCCAAAACCTTCCCGATTACTACAGTGAAATATGATACATGAAAACATAATCCACCACTCTGTAAACCACACTAGAAAAACTTGCTATTCATCAGATTTGGACCCAACAAACAGGCTGTGCTCCACTGATATTGTTAAGTACTTACCATGTTAAATATTATAAGACATTGTTAAAAGACATTTTGACCAAGCTAACCTTTACTGTAAGTTTAACTAACAACAAATGAAGCTGATATACCCACCCGTGCTATCAGTCCACATAGCTTTTTTTATTGCTAATGAAGGCTGACCATCCAGATTTAGCACAGAGGAATTCCTTCTGTAAACACAGAAAAAATCCCTTTACCTCTGTGTATGACAAAATAACCTTTACCTGTAAACCTACAGTCACAATAATGAGGCCTGTGACCACTGCTAATGAACCTTCTCTTGCCAAGCCTTCTACAAAGCCTTGTAGAATATAGTATCTGCATAAACAACGGTGCAGGTGAGAAAGCTTTCAACAGCCACAGGCTCCTTGTGACAGCCTGGTTGCAACGAGCAGTGGTGGCTTCTGCTCTGCAGTGGTCACTCCAACAACACACATCCCAAAACCCAATCCTACTCATAACTTTGATTGAAAGCAAACATGGAAAGTAAATTCCTGTAAAAATGAAATGAGAACAATATAAAGCACCTGTAGTGTGTCCTTTGTTATATACATTACTAGGGCAATAATTACCTAATTGCCACAAGTCCTAAATTACATCTTTCTACCCCCAAACTATAGAGGATGATCTCCATGAAAGCAGGATTGGGTTTTTTCCCTAAATTATGCCTTCTTAATCCAACTATCTTCACCATATTACCTAAATAAAAAAGGCACTTCATTTATGGATGTACTTTTCCAACTAAGCATACTCAAGCAAAGGTAATCTTCATAAAACGAGTAGCAATACCCCATACCCACTCCTCCAGCACAAGCTGGAGCTTTTCCAGCTAATAGAAAGGAGTGACTTGTGTCCACAGGAACATTTGCTATTGCTCTCTTAATATCACATACCAATAATCAAATTAACTACAAAAACACGATGACCAGTCTTTTCATGCAATATTCCTTCAAACCTAACACGATTAAATAGCAATGTTTATTTCCCTAGATTACAGTTGCATATTGAAAGGAAAACCAGCCCCAAAACAGAAGACTGCCACCTGCATCATCCTTACTAAAATGCAGTACTACACCTGAAGGGCAGTGGGGCTGGTAAGTACAGCCCAGATAATAAAAAAACAGAGATAACAGGGGCTCTGGGAAGCAGAGTACTGTGACTTGGATAAACACAGCTAGATTAATATGTTTCCTACTGGCCCACATACCGAATGCTTTAGCAAAGAGTTAATTAGACACTGCTCTTCTAAGATGAACAGCCTTGTGCAAAAATACTGGAGGCAGAAGTTAGAGGGTTTCATTTCCAACCTTGTGGAAGACTGTATCATTCTCACCGAAACATTTCAAGAGAAACCAAGTTACAAATCCTGAAGAAAATTTTCTTTTATAAAAGATATCTAAAATAGAAAACTAAACCTTCTTAACATCTCTTCAAAAAAAATAATCATCTAATGCATTTTTATAAATCATTTTCTTCTAATCTGTACTTACAGACAGTTTTATTCACTGATCACTGAGTTGTTACATGGGAGAACTGAAGTTGGTGGTGTGCCTTAAATGTGCATTCACCCACATTTCACATGTTTTGTTTTCTTTAGATAAAGCTTTTCTTCTGAATTTGCTGAGTTTCTAATCACACTTGAGGAACAGTCATTGTTTTAATGTTTCAGCTTTCAAATTATTAAGCCCACACATACTCTCAAGATTAACTCTAGTTTAACACTGTCCACTTTTTAGAATGTAGGAAAGGGCATCTGTAAAACGTGAGTAGAACTCAAGGAATACAATTTTGCACAGCTCCAAAAGAAAGAGGAGTAAGATAACAGGAAGTGATTATGTTAAAGATGACTGTTCTGGGAAAACCTAAAGGACAAGCATTCTGTGCTTGGAAAATAGAGCCAGAAGGACACTGCACGGAGATAAAAATACCACATTGTATGCAAGAGACTGCGAAACCCTTCCACAACAGCATACTTCTACAGTTTGCATGTCTATGGCGCACACTATTTCTCAGAAATGCGTTATCTTAGTGAATAAACAGACATGAAAGTGGATGAGTATAGTTCTATCCATGATTTTTTTTTTTTTTCTATTTTGAGGCCAAAGTTCAAAGATACAGAAACATCCCCGCCTGCTTGGTGCACAGGGGGCCTGGTGGGAGTAGAGTCCACCCTCCTGCCCACTCTGCTCTCTTCGCTTACCTAAACAGGGGCTGAATTTGATCCACTGTCTACAGTATCTGCAGAACATACATACATCTACAAGGTACATAGATCCTAAATTGGCAGCTGACATCAACTCATACCCGTAAATGTGAAATTTATATTATTTGGTAAGTATACCAAATACTTCTCTATATTCACTTCTGGTTTTACAGTACATCCATTTAAAGGGCTTTTTTTCAAGATTAAAGATCAATTGAAACTGTACATGGAAAAGGAGAGGAAAAAAAAAAGCTTGAATTAATCCTACCGAAGAAAAGATTTTAGAAAGGGATACATGGATTCCTGCTGAATGAGTGACAGTACATTTGGCTGTAATTTGAATCTATATTATATTTAATAAAACCACAGTGTGTTCTCTTGTCCTATTAAAACTGCATTCTACCTTACCAGGTCTGAATAATTTGTATAAAATTGATTGCTACAGTTCTTAGTAAAAGCTCTAATTGCATTCCTGGTATAACTTAAAATGATAACCTTATCTTAATTAGTAGCATGCTACAGAAATGCTTCTGAAAGCCGCAGAGGATTAACCTGCATTTTTAGACAGAAGCCTTGGGGTTGGGTTGTGGGTTTTTTTCCATTTTCACTTCGTCTCCAACACATGAGCTAGTGCTAGTTTATCATAAACAAAAAGGAAATAATCAAATTGAGAGAGAATAAACAACCCCGCTGCCACCTCCTCTGGTCAGCGTGAGTTTCCATGTGTAGGCTGATCTCCTCGCTGCTACTTGAGGGGCTCCTGTGCTTGGAGAGCAAAGGACGTGCTCATACAAAGTGTATGTCTTTGATGACCCACCCGGAACACACCACGTTCGTCTCAACTCTGAGTCGCCAGTATTGCGGATGAGCTGGGTGCGGGACAGGAGCGGGACGAAGAGGCAGGGGCTGGGACAAAGGGAACTCTCCCCTTCGAGGGCCTGGGGGAAAGCTTCACACGCGGCAGAAGAAAAAATCCTGATCAACTAAAGATTAAGTTAAAATAATAATAAAAAAAAAGAAACAAAACCCAATAGGAACACAACACCATCCCAAAACGAAACCAACCCAAAACAGTCACCCAGGCAATGTGCTCCAGACGCCCCATCAACAGGGTCTCCGATGACAGAAGCAGAAGTAAGTCCAAATCTGGGAGTACAGCTGCCTGCCGAGCTCATCAGCCGGCCAGATGCTGTCCAGCTGATGTGACTTCTGGCAGCATACACTTCACAACAAGGCAAAGGAATACCGCTGCTTCGTTGGAGTCAGAAAAATTAATACTAGTAAAAATTGGTAGCAAGTAACTAGAAGTACTTTACACAAATCCTGCTCTGCCTTGGGCTTGGAGGATTTTTTTTTTTTTTCATTTGTTGGCTTTCTTGCTACATTTAAGCATATCCATATTGCCATCCTGTGAAAAAGTGACAGAGCTTTCTAGCTTAATAAACAAACACTAATCGGGTTTATTTAGAAAGTAACTGATCCAGCAGTAGCTGTGTGAGATGTCTGCTCACGGAAAGCAGTACTGGAACTGGCAGCCTGCAATGGGATCTAAAGGCTTCGAACTTTTGTGATATATTTTACCATTGTTTGTGCTACAGTTCTGCTCAGAATTAATTTTATGAGTCCCATATTACTCCATCAAAAACAACAAAAACAAACCAAAAACCCCCATAAAACAATCCCCCCCAGTAATTTCCTTAGACTTTGCTGTCAGTCACACACCACAGTGCAATTACAGTGAGGTACCAAGTAGTAAACGCCAGGACTAGGGTGCCAAGAAATTACTTTTTGTAACTGTATCTTTTCCAAATTAACTTGTATTCCTAACTTTTTAGCGCTAAGGAAACATCCTGCTTTTTAGCCAGGTTCACTAGTTATATTCCAGGCCCCGCAGGGCACAGACGGCTCTGAAAGCCTCTGCCTGCATGTGCCTGTATGCACGCAGCGGTGTGGGATACTCCATGCTGTGCTGGAGCTCCACGGTGCCAGTTGTGAATACAGAAGCAATAAGGTGGTGTTCTAGAATCGCCCTAGCGATCCTGCTTAAAAATGGACATACGTAACTTGATAGACATCCGTATGTACGCGGGCATCCCTGCGTGGTCCCCTGAAATTTCACTTTCACATACGCATGAAATGATTAAACTCCCCCAGAAATGGTGAGACCTCTCTCCAGGCTGTAGCGTTTTCCTCGTGGTAGCAATGCACTTCTGTAAGGTAAACACGCATTCACTGACCATTCGCTACACGCTTTAAAGAGAATGCGCGCAAAGCAAGAATCTGCACTGCTGTTTGCTCAGTAGCGCTGACAGATGCCTACAGAAGATTTTTTGCATCTCGCTAAACAGTTAGCCTTTTGATAGGAGACTTTGATTCACAGCTCAGCATTTTCTTTAGCTTTTACTAATGGTATGGAGCTGAAAGAGAGAGATTGAATGAAAATCATCAGTTATCCAAGACTGCCTGCCTAATGTTTCTGCTTATGGCAATGCACAAGCAGAACAATCAGCCTTGCCTCTGGTTGTGATCCCAGCCAGTCTGTTAGCTAGTCCTTATAAATCCATCCATCACCTCTATGAAAGTCACTGCCTTCCTTTTACCAAAGATAATGTGTGTTATTGGGATTATACCACTGCATGCGGAGTCATTAAAGAAAGATAGACCACAATTTATGACCGAGTCTGTGGACAGCAGGGCATTATTTTAACCATAAAATCACAATCTGCAAGGAGAGTGGCCAAACCAGAGGAGCCATTAAAGACTTATAATTAGCATCAATCAATGTGACACTACTGTTGACATCTTTATTACTTTAAATACACTAATCAAATACTTCTGCATTCAGATAGAAAGATTGATAGGCAGCCAGACACAGAGAACATCCCTACAGAGAGCAATTTTAAATTATCTATTCAAAAGGTAACAAAAAAATAGGCACACCAGCATAATCACATGGAAACGCAGTGCACTGACGGAAACTGTTTTCAGCCAGGACACTGGACTTGGGATGGTCGAGCTTGCATATGACACACACCACATCTGCCCTGAGAAAATACGTACCTGCCTGCCTCAGCCATGCAGTCGATTACTGAGTCTCCTAAACTGAGAGAACAAGCATCCTACTAACAAACCTCGCTTTAGGGTATTTTGCATTAGAAAAATAAATGGCTCACAGCACCACCCCATTTGCCATGTCCACTTTTCCTTACACAGTAAGTTGGATGGAAGAATACCGTGGTATTGTTTGCATATTCACTATTGCAACTGTTAATATTATCTAATTGCATCCACACGCAATTTCATACTGCACAGACACTAAAATATGCTGTTACTATTGTGACTCATATAAACATTTCAGTACAAATGAACAAGAAGCTGTTTTGCTTTTCTACAGCACCTTTCAGGCCACATGCTCTTGTGCCTCACTGAAAACATTTTGGAGGAGCAGCTCCTTTCTCCATAGGACATCCGCCTTGACGTTCATGAAAGGGGAATTCTTGAATGAGCACCAGGAATCAAATAAATGCACATCGATTCTATTCAGAAAACGTGTTTGGGAAGGAATCAAATGATGGTCCTCCCAACATTAGATAAGGTTTTAAGAATCCCTGCTTATTTTCCTTTTGTATTGGGGATAACAATACTAAAAAAAAAAAAAAAGAAAAAAAAAGAAAACAAACAAAAAAATTATTAAAAAAAATAATAAAAAGACTGCCCAACATGTAACACGAGAGGCTGTGCTTATCCTGGTGAGTGCCTCCTTTCGGAGAGGTCAGTGGCTGCCTGCCGATCATTTCACCCCTGCAGTGAGCAGGAGGATTAGCAAACCTGTGCAAGCGCACTGGGAAATGGCAACACCGATTCCCAGCAGTGAGCCCAGCAGCCCGGGGGGCTTGAGCTGCCCAGCGCCCCCCGTGCCACCCAGCCTCCCTGAGACAGAGGCCTCCTGGCGTCCACAGCAGCCTAAGACCCAGAAAGCACCTTCAGCCCGTGATTTCACCCCGCCTTCTCAGGTCCACGGCAGGGAACTGCACCCTGCCACGCAACGTGAAAGCCTTACAGTAGAGCAGTAAGCAATGAGAAAAATGCAGTAATTTGTCTATTGAAAATCCAATTAGTTTAAGCCAATATTTATCAGATCACTCTCCTTAAAACATTTTACTTCAATTTTAAGTGAGTTACACTAATTTGGATTGGACTGTCCTCCTCTAATGAAACTGCCAAGCCTTTCAGATGCTTTAATTCATTTCCAAACACAGCGGAGCCCCATAAAACAAGCAGAAAGAGACTGCTAAATGTACGTGGGGTCCCAATGCATTAAAACAAACTAATGTATCAAGTGACAAAACGTAATGAAAGCTTTTATGGGGGGGGGGGGGTGGGGGTGGCGGGGGGAGAGGAATTCAGACGGAGGCCTGAGAGGACACATTTGCAAACTGGGCAGCCAGCCATCTGTCTACCAGGATTCTCCTCCGCATCCTGCTGGAAAAGCAGCTTCTGCATCAGAGGTCTGCCCAGCTCCCCGCCGTCCACTCGAGACGTTCCCGGCCGTCATCGTTTACTGACTCAGTGGGAACACACGTACCCTAATCCGAGCACAGGATTGTGAAAGATCCTATGATTATTTTTTTAATTATTATTACTACTACTACTTTTTTTTTTTTTTTTTCTTTTTTCCCCAGGCTGACCTTATCGCTTGTGAAGAACAGCACAAACGAGCAGATAGATAGCCACAGAAAGTTTACTCGCTCTGAGTCAGCGTCGGGCCCGCGGGTATCAAAGCCCGGGCGATGCGTCTGTACGAAAGCAGCTGGCAGTAAACAGGAGTCGCGCGCAGGGGAAATGACAGCCGTCAGGGCGCAGCCGCTTCCTGCTCCCAGCTCCCGGCCGCTGCCAACACAAAAACAATACTTCAATCTGAGCAAACATCCTCAGTGACAAAGGGGAAGGGTTCGACTCCTAACGGCATTGTTCACAAATATCCAGCTCGCTCAGCATCCCAGTCCGAAAGAGGCTGACGTTTTATTTTTCACAGACAAATTTACATAATAAATAATACAAGCACCAGGTATTGCACACTCACCGGTATACACCACACTGCACACCAGCGTGTATACAGGCTCTCCAAACTAATTTTTGTGTGCGTTATTCTTGTTTAGGGCGATCATCCGTGCACTAAAACTTTGCAAATCCTTTTGCCTACATTTTGAGAGAGGTGCCCAAATAACCAGGCGAGAGGCACTGGGGCTGAGAGAAGAGGGAACTTGGGAAGGGATGGGTGGATGGGATGGTGGAACAGGAAATACCAAAAGGAAAGGTGAACACGCAGAGAGCAGGTGAAGATGGGAGAAAGACAAGATAGCCAGAGCAATCCTAGAAAACACAATGAGGAATGTCAGGGATGCCATAATACCTTCATGAATTTCTCATTTATTTTCTACTCGTGATTACATCTATGTGCCTTGAGCATACATCAGTAGTTTTGTGGATTTAACTTTGCCTTTGCCACAAAGCATAGCTGCAGCCTTCCCTCTAAGCTTTTCTGTGACCCTGTACAGTCAGCCCAGGGCCACTCTTTCGCTGGCAAAGGTACAGTTTCCAGAAAAACCTGGATGAAATTCTGCACCTTGTCCACTCTTCCTCTTCACCTGAGGACACTGAATGGACTTTATCCACGAATCCTCAATTTTTAATCTCTGCACAGGAGGTGCTTGTAAGCAAAAGGTGCCGTAGAAATGCAAGGCATTCATGCGATGTGCCTTCTAGTCAAACCTCTCTGAGTGCTGACCTGACGAATGGGGAAAACATATGGAAAAAAATTGTTCCTTGCGTCACACCCTCTTTCTTCCTCTCTCTCGGCTCCCTTCCACCCTCCATGCCCTTCCCCATTGCGATGCACATCACTACTGCCAGAGCAGTGAGAAAATGCATGCAGCTAAAGCACTGGCCTTTTACAAACGTCTGAGCCAAAGGTATTAATCATCAACTGGGATTTGAAAATCATAACCAGGAGACAGCAGTCGCGACAGCTGTGCAATATAATGACAAAATACGCAGAGCGACGTGGAAGAGAAGAACGCGCTCCCTGTCTTTTAGTCTCTGTGCAATTGAGAGGCACGTTAATAAGCATGTTCATTTCTATGGCTTTTATTGTAACAATAATTTTCTTGCTCCGCTGGATTTTTTTATTATATTCCTTAGAGTAATAATGTTAATCAAGGCACTGCTACATGGCACTGTCAAAGAAAAAGCACATTCTGAGTGAGCCTACCTATAATGGAGCCACTAGTGAATGCTTCAAGATGTCGCGTGGGCCATGAGATCACATACACCCATGCATGCGTATGCACACACACGCTTACTTTTACATACACGATAAAATAACACAGACCGGGTGGAGGAGAGTAACTACTTCTTTTACTTAGAGGTTTATGTCAACATTTAATGCAATCAGTTGAATAATAGGACCCTCCATAAGATAAGCTTCCTTTGAATAATACATGGGCTAGAAAGATTATATTTAACTGAAAATGTTTGTGCTGGGTTTTTAGTCACTTTGTGTGACTGCAGCAGAGGTGAATTTTCAGCAGGGCTTCTTTTGAGCCGCTGTATGTGCACAGAGCACCTGCGTGAGCTTTCACTTCAAATTCTTTCCTGTGAGGGTGGTGAGACACTGGAACAGGTTGCCCAGGGAAGCTGTGGATGCCCCATCCCTGGAGGTGTTCAAGGCCAGGCTGGATGGGGCTTTGAGCAGCCTGGTCTAGTGGGAGGTGTCCCTGCCCAGGGCAGGGGGTTGGAACTAGGTGATCTTTAAGGTCCCTTCCAACCCAAACCATTCTATGATTCTATGATTCTAAATGCAGGTACGAGATTGTGCAGAAATAGTATTACAGTTTCAGTCCCTGCATCTTCACATGCAAGCACTCTTTGGCCAGCAACAGTCCTGCAGGCTGGCACTGCCCGCAGTGATGTTTGCACACCCCTACACTTACACACGTGCTTGACATTTTCAAAGTTCAGATGAAATACACACCTAAGAGAAGCCGGCCTCTGAAAACACAAGCCACAGCTCGCAGCACGCAAGCCCGAAAGGCCGGCGCTACCCTAAGCCCACTGGCTGGAGCCCCGGGGTGGCTGCTGGAGCTCGTCCCTGCCGCTGCCGGCGCCTCCGCCCGAGCGAGTGCCGGAGGAGTGACCTGGGAGAGTTCAGCGCCGGGAACTGCTCTGGCAGCCTCGTCCTGTCCTCGCTTCACCCCTCGGGTTTGCCAGCGATGATGACAGCTTTGCTCGCTTTGAACTGTCTGAGGGAACACGAGGGCTGATTTCAGCTGGCTCCTGCGCAAGGCAGAGCGCGCCGTGCCTGCACCACAAGAATCTCTGGGAGCTCAGCTATTGACTTCAAGGGCTGCAGGACCAAGTCCCTTGGAGCAACTCCTTGTATAACCAACTCAAGAAACAGTTTGTGGTTTCCTTTAAGAGCCATTAGAGAGCTTTACATAGTTTTATGTCTAGAACTTAAAATACTGGTATCTAAGACAAACCCAAGGCTTAATCACAGAATACATTTGATATTTGTCCACTGTTAAAACTCGGTAAATTAAACTTTCCCAACAAACAGGACAAACATTATGCAGCAGAATAGCATTCAGCTGAAGACAGCATATATGCCTCCAAGCAAAGCGAAACATACATCTTATAAATGAACAGCCTCTTGAGAGATGCAAATACCTTAATTCCATGTAGTTTTCAAAACAGTTGTTTCAACATGAGCTCTTTTATGTGTTACTTCGTACTCACAGAGGTCACAATACTGCTTACTGATTAAAGGCAGGGAGTCAACTTTTTTCTTTTTTTTTTCTTAATTTCTGTTTCATTCCAGCTCTGCTTATTCCAGCCCAGTGCACTTGGCATTAGGAGCTGTGACAACAATTTCTCGTATGAACTGCAGTTCACACAGTTGCAGTTCTTTTCTCCATGTCATACTCTTATAGCTACGTTGAAAAAAAAAGAAAATGTTGCTTATTGATTGAATGTCTCTTGTTCCAAGGCCGTCGCTGCTGGATAAAAATAAAACCCCCAAGCCCTAGGCGTCTTCATTTTAGCATCTGGAAAACATGTGCGTTAGGAAGTTTTGACATAATCCAGAAATGATAAACAAACACTGCCAAGTTCTTCCACTGGCCTACAGTAAAAGCCAACAGAGATGAAAAAAAACCCCTCCTTTATATCCAAACTATGGCATGTAACTCAGGCTTTGAATATTTAATAGTAAGCAAAACTATATCTCTACATCTATACCTTTGCCCAGTAACAAACCCCAGTAACTATCACCAATAAAACATCTCCTATTTGTCATGTGTATGTCTAAAATACCAATTACATATACAGTAGCTCAAAGCTTAAAACTGAAGCTGCCCATGATCCATTTAGCCCTCATTTTTTTTATGCGAGTAATGGGATAGTTTGCAAAGTAATGGGATAGTTTGCAAAACTCTGCCTGCCACTCTGGCCCACTCTACTTGGCAAGAGGCCTATGTGGGGAAAAAGGGCCTTAGCTCTGCCTAGAAATATTTTGCAAGGCAATGATAAGCCTTAGGATTTGCTTTTCTCGTTTTAAAATGCTATTTTAAACTTCTAATTATTATTTCCTTCTTCTATGAGCAGTTTATTTGGACTGTTTGCTTTAGTTTTTTCTCTCCTGCCCGAAACAGAAAAATTGCAATTTCTTGAAATTCTTCTTGAGTAACTGCAACAGCCAACTAGAAATGCATCATTGCAAGCTTTTTTTTTGCACTGTTAAAAACAGAGGTGGTATGTTGTTGTGATTGAGCTTTTTTAATTGTTATTTTCTTTATTTTTCTATTGTGTTCAAGACACAATGCCTGACTGGTGCAGGAAGAACTTGTGTTACACGATGCTAAATCCATTCAGGCAACAGCAGCTAGGGAGACCTGCAGCATCCAGTTCAAGTACTGGTGAGCATCCAGTTTAAGTACTGGTGGTGATGGTGGTAGTGGTGTTGCTGACACAGTTACAGTTCCTAGCTGCTGGCTGCTCCATTTCTATGTATTCAATGCCATACAAACTCTCTATTAGTGATCTTCAAGTTTTTTTACATGCGATTTACCATGCAATTTAAATGCTGCATGAAAAGAGGGAGCACAGCAAACATGGTACATGGCCATGAGTTAGCAGCAGAAGTTCACCCCTGGTAAGGGAAAGGCAGCCGTACTAAACCACCTCTTATTAGGACTGAGAGAGCACATCAGCCTGGGGACTGCCACCTTCTCTTTAGGAAGTCTCTCACAGATACTAGGGAGAAGCAAGCAATACTGGGGACTCTCCATGGAGACTGCGTTGGGATACAAACCTCACCCCGCACTGCAAAAAGGCAGGTCTGCCAGCTGCTGTGGTGGCCTATCCGTGCAGCTCCTCCATGGAGGAGGATCAGAATCACTCTGTTTCATTGTACAGATTCAACTTCGCTTCCAACATCACACCCAGAACAGAAAGAAGAACAAATATAAGCAAAGCTTCAAATTTTCTGTTTTCTTGAGCACTTTATATATCTAGAGTCAACAAAGACATGTCAGTTTTACACAGCAGACCCCTACACCTACATCTTGAGACACACTGTATCTCTTCCGTGTTGGATTTAAAGCAGTATAAAACATTGTCCCAGTGGAAACAAATTGGAATAAATCAAACCAGGTATAAACATTACCTGTATGCTGACAACATTTAACAACTAAGGCGTGCGGGCTTACCATTTCAGCCACTCCCCGTTGGCTGAGGGCACCCCTGTAACAGCCCGACCCTACAGCATGCCAAACAAGCCTTGGCATGGGCCCAGCCTCACAGGTCTGCATTTCTTGGCTGACTGAAATTCAATGCGCACTTGTGTTGAGAGGATAAAGAGGACCTAAGAAGCTGGGTTCGATGGCTGCGGCGTTCAGATACATAACTGAAGACTCAGTTTACCCAGTCCTGAGTCTCGGTATAATTTCTAAACACCGTCAGCAACGTGCTGGCAATGCCAGCTGCCAGCGGCTGCCTGCAGGCATCCCGCGAGCCCCACGGTTCCTCTTGCAGAAGATGGACAACAGGTAATTAAGCAAGGTAACCACAGGGTTTGAAAATGCAAGCCCCCACCTCATTACGCTCCTGGAACGCAGGTATGGTCTTGTCTCAATATGTCATTTGTAAGACGCAATAATTGGCTCATGACATTTCCATTCCTTTCAGAAGCAGTTGGTCACGGACTGTGTTAAGTGTTCTCATGACATGTGTTAAGTGGCTTCATGACTACGGCAGTAAGTGGCTGCAAGTAGAAATTTTTGTACGATTCAACTTCAGAAAAATAAGTTCTATTTTGCACCCAGAGACGTTAAGCCCAAACAGTGAAGCAAACGGCTTCTTTCCATCACCAACTATAGCTCCCAGACAGCAAAAAAAAGAAAAGAAAAAAAAATCAAAAAAGTGATGTCATGAGAAAGCAAAAAGCAATTTAAGGAAAAAAAAAAAAAAAGCACCCCAAACTCAAACTCAAGAGCTATGGTCTAGCTCTAGCAAAAGTTGTCTTCCACTTCTCTGCCCCAGCTCTAAAAACACAACAAACACAAATGTTTGTTGAAAGTGTCTTGCCTCAGTCAGCAGGTATCTTTTGCAGTTTTTCACAAGCAGTTTTTACAGCACCATTTATACCATTGACCTTGGCCTGAAAAAAATACAGACCATACCCATCCAAGTAGGCTATAACCAACTTTACAGCTTTTAAATCCTATTAGGCTCCCTTATACAATTTGAAGCCCCTCTAAGGAATTTATCCCCATGCATATACTTCTGCAATGCACAGAAAATATAAGGATTTTGTCTCAAGAACCATTTGGTTCTTCAGTCACCTTGCAAGTTCTCTACACGTCAGTTTAGTAATGTGACATCCAAAGAAGAGCAAAATCAAAATCCTGGTATTTTAGCAATAATAAATTTAGGAATTATACTGACCAATGTATTGTTTTCTCAAGCCTATCGATTGATAACATGTGAACACCGCAATAATCTGACATGTTCACAGAGATTTCTTAGGCATACTGAATACTGCATTGGTAGGGAGATTATATAAATGGACATAACGTTTCAACTGAATTTAATACGGTGAGCTCTGCTTTCACATCACATACCTACAAAAACCCCAATCAAGGTCTATTGTTCTACAAGCACATGCGGTAAATGCGATTTTTAAAACAATCGGTTGGGGTTCATTTCTAAAGAAAGCTAAATTGCCCTGATTTTACTGGGATGGGAGGGGAGAAGGATGCTTCCATGAAAGAAGTCTCACGACGTCTCACTAAGGATAGCAGTGCTGAGCTTAATAAACTATCTTCATTTTTAAGTTCTTTTTTCAAGAGCTAATAGCTTCAAAGCTAATATAAGAATAACCCAATCCACCTCAGAAATCAGAAGTTCCAATACGCATGTATGCACCTTATTAAGTGCAAGTCCTGGTTTAATTATGCCCAACTGGATCTTATTTAGTTTTAACATTTGACAACTAACCCTTTTCTGATGGGACTACTTTTATAGCAGATGATGCTTTTTCTATTTTCTAAACATTCTGGATCATTAAGTAAATGTAAATTACACAACCATAAGTAGCATGAAAGAACAAAAAGTCAGTAAAAGGATAAACATTCACCAGAGAAGAAATTAAATCTAGCCAGTTCTATACTCCAAATGTAAATAGACAGTGAAGTGATTATTCAAATAGCTGTAAGTATAAGCTTTCTGTTATTGGTATCAGGCTACAGTTATCATAGATACTGTTACTGGAATTATATTGCAATATAATGGAATTCATATGCATAGGCATATTTATCATTTCTTGATGAAACTCTCAAAGGCACATAGAAAATAAAATGGGTTTGTAACATATCAACAACTCATAAAGAGAAAATGGTGTGTTAAGTTCACATACCAATTAAACTATAAGACTAGTACACTTGCTAGCGCAAAACGTAGCTTGAAAAGAGTATCCTAAGCACCTTGCATCGCTCTGATTTTTACAGCCCGTGTTGCTGGGGAAAAGAGCTGAGGTGGCTTTCCAGGGTTACCTGGGATGGATACTTACTACAGACAAGTCTTATTACAACACACACTTTATTATAACTAATCAACTTGGAAAGTTAACTCAGGAAAAGGTAATGTGGGGCAGGGTCGTCGCAAACCTTTTTCCAAGAGAAGCCACCCACTGAGGGGAAAAAGTGTCCTGGCCTGCCTGCATAAACTTCCGAGTAGCTGGGACTTCATGTAGAGTTCACCTTCTTGTAGAGTTCATCACCAGCTTATTCTGAATTGCTAAGCTTATTTTGAGGCAACAGGCTTAACGCTTAACACTTGTCTATTTCTCAACACAAAGAATCATATTGAAATGCTTTTTTTTCTTTTAATTTTTGACATAAAATAAGTGGTTTTCTATTGTTCTGTCTTTGAACAAGAAGAATATGTGGTTTGCAGACCACTCTGGTGGAGGTATACTGCTGTACCAGGTGACGTGTTGACAGAACATTACTTTGCTCAAGGAATAACAGAATTCCACATCAAAACAAAAATTTTTTGGCTGGCAAAAAATCATTAGCAAAATGACAAGAGCCAGGGCAACAGGTTACTCTATCCCAGTCCCAGGAGCTCTGTTCTGAGAACTATAATTTATCAGACAAAGTCATAGTAAGAGGTAATAGCAAGAAACTTTGCTAAAGACATTGAAACTGCAAGTAAAGCATGACTTTTTCAACATGAAATGCAACTAACAAATCGCCAGAAAAGCCTATCGACAGTTTCCAGATCACTTTGGCTGATAAACGAACTTCAGACAAAAACTGTGGGATTTAATTTAATGCAGGAAATATTTACTTAAATTCTCTCGTAGAGATAAATCAGTCTTTTCAGAATGATCTTCCTTAGCTTAAAACACTTGTAAAACAACATGCGAAATTTCTTTCTAATCTGTAGCTTTGATCAAAGATGAAGTAGTGGGGCTGCTGCTGAGGTGGTACGCCTTTAAATCTTTGGTGCTGATGTAAAAATATGTGCTCGCCGGTCTGATGTTTTAAATAATTGTCAGCACAGTGTCATTGGACTTATATACATCTTAATGAGAAATTACTAAAACAGGAACTCTGCTTCTGCTTCTTAATCTGTTGTACTCGCATCAAAGCCAGACCCTATATAAACAGGAAACTGGAATCAGTCCGATAATGTATTACCCACAGGACTGAAGATTTAAAGGAGACTGGACAGAAAAACAGAACTACAGCCACTTTTGCCTTTTCATTTACAAAACAGTCATTCCCCAGCAGATCATCATGCTCCGTGAAGGCAAAAACTATAAAGTTCCCCAGGACAGCCTGATAAAATTAAATAGCTGTATCTAAAACCAAGTCTCAGCCATACTAAACTATACCCAAGGTTTCAACCTTGTTGAAAGATTAAAGGTGAAACTGTCAAAAGAACCTCAAGTCCCATTTCTAAAGTTACTCAGTTCCATCGACTTTTATTTTCATACCTGTTATCCAACATCGTGCTTCTGAAAATTTAATCTCTGGCCTTCCAGCTGTCCAGTAAGGTCATTGCAAAACTGAGTGTCTGCAAATGGCTAGTAAGTGTGACCAAGAAGGGAATCTTGTAAGCACCTGTCTCTCACTTTTCTTTCTTTTTTTTAATTTGCAAATATGAACAGTTGCAAATTGTTTTTAGAAACAACAAATATTTCAGTTGCAGCTTGGAAGAAAGCCTACAGGAAAATATTGTCCAAGACAGAGCACAATGCCCTCAATTTCTAAACTACATGTTATTGGGCCTATTGGACTGCCAACAGAGTGCAATGTCTACCGGCCATCAATATCTCAAGTAATCTTCCAGAGTACCAAGGGAACTCACTTGAAGGTGCCAGTGGATTTATTACTATAATGAATAGGGCAAATACTGTAAAGGAGAGCAATTTCTGCAAACCCCATGCTGGGGACCATCAGGGGCAGAAACACAACAAAATGCATGCTGGAACTCCAATCTGTAGGTCCTCCTTCCAGGTCCCTGTGTCTTGACTTCTAAGGACATCAACATCCAATTCACAGGGGGAGGAAAAAACCTCCAAAATCCTAAAACATTCCTTGAATAAAAAAATATTCCTTGTATAAAAGTTTCTTTGTCTAAGACAAAGCTTATAGCATAAATAAATAATAACATGTAGCATTGTTAATGGGGCTCTGCAGTTACCAGCATGTGAATTTCAAAAGACTACAGATATTGTGCTGTTGTGACTGAGATTAAGGGTGCACCTAATCAGGTAGTAATCTCTTTCACCAACTGGCAAAATCATGTTAAAGTAAAAAAAACCAAAACAAAGGAGCTCTGGGGCAAACAAACTTTTCCCGAAGTATCAAACAGTGAACTCTATGGATACGGTGTGCAGGCTGTCAAGAAGTGCGATTTTATTTGAAGGGACCTTAAAGATCATCTAGTTCCAACCCCCCTGCCATGGGCAGGGACACCTCCCACTAGACCAGGTTGCTCAAAGCCCCATCCAGCCTGGCCTTGAACACTTCCAGGGATGGGGCATCCACAGCTTTCCTGGGCAACCTGTTCCAGTGCCTCACCACCCTCACAGGAAAGAATTTCTTCCTAATATCTAACCTAAATCTACCCTCTTTCAGTTTAAAACCGTTACCCCTCATCCTATCACGACACTCCCTGATAAAGAGTCCCTCCCCATCTTTCCTGTAGGCCCCCTTTAGGTACTGGAAGGCCGCTATAATGTCTCCCCGGAGCCTTCTCTTCTCCAGACTGAACAACCCCAACTCTCTCAGCCTGTCTTCATAGGAGAGATGCTCCAACCCTCGGATCATCTTCTTGGGCCTCTTCTGGACTCGCTCCAACAGGTCCATGTCCCTCTTATGTTGGGGGCTCCAGAGCTGGACGCAGTACTCCAGGTAGGGTCTCACCAGAGCTGTGTAGAGGGGCAGGATCACCTCCCTCAATCTGCTGGCCACATTTCTTTTGATGCAGCCCAGCATGCGGTTGCCCTTCTGGGCTGCAAGCGCACGTTGCCGGAGAATTCTCATCCAGCAACAACCCCAAGTCCTTCTCCTCAGCAGGGTTGCTCTCTATCCATTCTCTGCCCAGACTGTATTTGTGCTTGGGATTTGTGCTTGCGCTTGTGTATTTGTGCATGGGTCCCACATGCAGGACCTTGCACTAGGCCTTCTTGAACTTCATGAGGTTCACACAGGCCCACCTCTCAAGCCTATCGAGGTCCCTCTGGATGGTGTCCCTTCCCCCCAGCATGTTGACCACTCCACACAGCTTGGTGTTATCGGCAAACTTGCTGAAGTTGCACTGAATCCCACTGTCCATGTCACCAACAAAGATGTTAAATAGTACCAGTCCCAGTACCGACCCCTGAGGAACTCTACTCGTCACTGCTTACCATTTGGACATTGAGTCGCTGACCACAACTCTTTGAGTGTGACCATCCAGCCAATTCCTTATGCATCAAGTGGTCCATCCATCAAATCCTTGTCTCTCCAATTTAGAGACAAGGATGTTGTGTGGAAGTGTCAAATGTTTTGCACAAGTCCAGGTAGATGGTATCAGTTGCATTTCCCTTATCTACCAATGCTATAAAACCTTCACAGAAGGCCACAAATTTGTCAGGCACGATTGGCCCTTAATGAAGATATGTTGGCTGTCACCAATCACCTCCTTATTTTCCATGTGACTTAGCATAGTTTCTAGGAGGATCTGCTCCATGATCTTGCTGGGCACAGAGGTGAGACTGACCAGCAACACCATGGAGCAGATCCTTAACTTACAGTTCCTAGGTGTCTACATGGGAATACCAAATTCAGTTTAAGATTACTTTAAAGTTAAGATTGTTTTTCCACTCCTCATTTATTATGTGTATTTTAGCCTATTTATAAATTTTGTATTTTACAAGCAACTTCACAAACTGCTCAAATTTTACCTAATGAATTCATATATATATAATTTTTAATTACAGGCTTCATTCAACTGTGCACCTTGACACATGCTTAAGTATGCATTAGCATGTGTTAAAATCCATCCTAATTCAAGCCAGTGCTTGAATTCCACAAAAAACCTTGCCCTGTGGAATTGCTTTCCTTTCCTGATTATCATACCAACATGGGCTACAAGAAGTAAAAAATAGTGCTGCCAACAGAGGGTGAAATCTTTTTGTATCCTAGTTTTAGAAAGCCTAATGACCCAGGAGTTTCAAGCCCACTTTCCTTTATAGCAAAGGTGGAACAGATACAAATCAAAGAGCCACGATACCCAGCATAAACCCTGCACTCACAGCTCCAGTCAGCACAAGATCAGCTGGTAAAGGATGTTCCTTCCAACCAATAAAACATATTTCAGCAGGGAAATTTAGTACAAAGTCACATTATCTTCCCTAACTCTACTCCAAATTAAATGAGAGCTACTACTTTATTTACATATTTATGCTATTTGGTCAGACACAGAGTCCTGCTTACAAACAGCTCCAGCTGTACGTTGCAGCACACATCACAGCCTGAAAAGAAAACGGAGGAAGGCAAGGGTTCCTCCAACCATCTCCATCCACCTCCAACTATCTTTATCAGAACACTGATTTGTCTTTTTCTATCTTTTCGCAGTAAGACGCAGTGGTCCAGCCTTAATTCCAGTGTCCCCAAATTTCCATTGCTCAAAGGTTTTAGAATGAGTCTCAATAATGGAAGATAAAGTAGTCTCAAGTAGTCTCAAGACACATTCAGTTGTATGACAGAGGAGCGTGGCAAGAAACTCTATTTTGTGTCTTTTCTTAAGCACATACAAAATGTTTCCTCAGTATTTTACTCGAACATTTGTTTTAATAACGCTATTTCAAAATGTGTCTAAAAAACAAGTAGAAATGTATTCCTTAATCTTGCCAATACAATAATAAAGAAATAAGCCAAGCCTGGTTATTGAGAACAGAATGGGAAGGAATAGAATATTTCATGCAAAACTTCTGTGAAGGCTTAAGAATGTTATACAGGTTTACTGTATTATTTTCTCTTGCAGTGACACTTACACACGTACGTATCCTGCATTTTCTCAGAGTAATGACCAGCCACTTAAAAATTCCTGGTACTTGGGTTCCGCTCAAATAACTGTATCTCCTCCAGGGCCAGGACAGTATCTCAGATGTGGGTTACCATATGGTTTATCATTGCCTCATGTATCCTTTGGTTTTGCCCCTATATGATTCTAAGTACATTGTTCAACGGAAAATCCTTAAGTGCTTCCACTTCACAATTTCTGTAATATCTTCCAGTCACAGCAGACTACAATAAAAGTCTTTTACTTACTTGCTGCTTGACACATTTGTATCTCATTTCTTTTCTCTCCTAATATTAATTAATTAACTCAGCATGACGGAAAAGCCAAAAGCAATTTAACTGACCAAAGTCTCTTTATCACCCAGTTTAACAGGTTACCTGTGCGCAAAAGAATTCTTCTGCCCTAGAAATCAGAACTTTTCTGTTGTCATATATCACCTATAAATCCCTTTGTACTTCAGGAATCTGGAAAGGGAAATAGCTATTTAAAAATGGTCTTCTAGGACCAGGGCAGGATGTGATTTTCACTATTAACAAAAGTCATGTCAATAATTCTCTATGAGCAGCAACTATATTCAGGTACTGTTCTTTGGGGGAAAAAAGAGAGATTTTTACTTCAGCAGCTCTTGCTCTGTTTCGTTAGTTATTACTGCTATTCAATAACAATGCACTTGCACTGGTATTGATAAAAATATCCCCATTTTCAGATCTAAACGTACATTATATTTTGATTTTAAAGGGCTACCAGCATTATGTACACTGTACTAAGCAGGATTCCTTCTTTTCAGTACATCAAATATTATAAATCAACAACAGTTAAGAAACTCCCCTTGGGCCTTAAGGTATTTTACTGCCAAGAAACAGCTCTCAGAAACGTAATCAGCCCTTGGTAAAAAACAGTGTCATCTCCTACTTCATTTTTATCTCTTAATGTCTGTTTTGTATCCCCACATAATTATAGAGCCCTTTAAGTATCATTCAAAGGAACAGGGGAAGGAGACAGAAATATCCCCTGTAAGAACTGAATTCCAGGTGAAGAAGCCGTATTTTGTACCAATGTAAAATTGCCACAAAATACTGAAGAATACGTTATTACCATGTCAATTTTGGTAAGAACACAAAATCTGTGTGTAGCATGTATGCTGTTCCCCAATGAATATAATGCACATGCTAGGTATGTATAATTAATGAAAACAGACTGCGCATTGTGAATAGTACAGTTACCAAGACACAATAAGTATAGAACAATTTTCCAAGGAAATTTTGTAATGGTATCTTTTGCAAGCAAGCAAATTAATTTTTTGATTTAAGCCTTAGTTTACGGCGGTAAGTCACCTGCATAAGTCTCAGTTTTATGACTTTCCACTTACCAACATAGCTCTGAAGGAACAGATTCAGGTTTTTTTCTGGTTGACACACGGGGGACAAAATTATTCATTAGACTATGAATCATAAAAAAAGACAGGCTGATGTGCCAATGGCAGGCTGAGCACGTAAGGATGGAGTTGAAGGTCTTCCCTTATTTGTACACACGTCAGTGTGGAATAGTGCCGTAGACTTTGTCTGGACTAAGATTTAAAAGTGAGCTGTTAACATATATGCTTAAAGTCTTTTATGGTTGTACATGTATACTTCGATGCATCTTAAGCTGATCAAAATGTAGCGTGGTGAGAAATGAATCTTAGTCAAGGTAAGAGGACGTACACTAGGTGACACAAACCAGAATTCTAAAATGCTTAGTCAGAACTCGATGGATGAAAGTTTTTTCTGTGTCCACCTTCAAGTCATCGGCTACAAAAAGCAACGGAGGAGAAAGTTAACTACTGTTTATACACATGATCAGTTAGAATCCTCAGTTTTATTTGTATCAAAGTTAAAGCAATAAAGCATCACCCCATGCCGCGTTAACTCAAGCTGCAATGCTCCCATTGTCTCTAAGGTAATCCTATCCAGAGAGAATAATAGGAAAAAGAACCCAAGCCTTCACTCCTATATTTGAAGTTAAAGTATACTAAGTCAAGAAAACCAACAAAACTCTTTCCACAGTTTTGTAACTCTTTTAAAAATCAAGTATGAAGTATTAAGAATGAATTAATTTGTTTGGCCCAGAAGAGTGAACTACGCTCTTTGAAAGCCAAAAGAATCATTTAAAAATACTAAAACATTACATATTAACCATATTTCACTTTCCTGTATTAAAATCACAACAATGAACTTATTTGGATAACGACGACCTGTGCTCTATAAATTTCCTGTCCAATAATGCTACAAGGATGGGTACTACTTGCATGACAGTTAAGCAGTAGGGGCTGAGCTGCTGTGGAAAGAGACCTGGGAGTCCTGGTGGACAAGAGGATGAGCATGAGGCAGCAATGTGCCCTTGTGGCCAAGAAGGCCAATGGCATGCTGGGGTGGATGCAGAAGAGTGTGGCAAGCAGATGGAGGGAGGTGATCCTCCCCCTCTACTCTGCCACATCTGGAGCAGAGTGTCCAGTTCTGGGCTCCCTGGTTGAAGAAGGACAGGGAACTGCTGGAGGGAGTACAGCAAAGGGCTACCAAGATGATGAGGGGCCTGGAACATCTCTCTTATGAAGAAAGGCTGAGGGATTTGGGTCTTTTGAGTCTGGAAAAAAGAGGACTGAGGGGAGATCTTTTCAATGCTTATAAATACTTCAAGGGTGGGTGTCAGGAGGATGGGGCCAGGCTCTTTTCAGTGGTGCGCAGTGAGAGGACAAGGGGTAAGGGGCACAGACTTGAACACAGGAAGTTCCATCTAAACATGAGGAGGAACTTCTTTACTTTGAGGGTGGCAGAGCACTGGAACAGGCTGCCCAGGGAGGTGGTGGAGTCTCCTTCTCTGGAGACATTCAAAACCCGCCTTGATGTGTTCCTGTGCAACCTGCTCTAGGGGACCCTGCTCTGGCAGGGGGTTGGACTAGATGATCTCCAGAGGTCCCTTCCAACCCTACCATTCTGTGATTCTGTAAACAGTAATGAGCAAAATAACATGGTGTACACATAAGAGCACAGAACAGAGTTAAATACGGGTATAATACAAAACTGAACTAAAATTATTTGAGAAATAATGGCTTTATGTTCATTACCATTGTTTTCTGCAGAGAGTTAGTTATCCAACCAATCAAAAAGAAATATTTTTTGTTACACGCGCATACACATACATATGTATATGTACATGTATATGTATGTGTTTCAAAACACTGTCTTTAAAAACAAGAAAAATGTTACCAGCAGCCAGACAATACATCTTTAAAATTATGGCTCAGTTTTCACCTCATATTGATGCAGCTGTGTTATTTACTTATAGCTTGCAAGTGTATCAAATAAGCTACCCATTGCATTTCTAGTATATTCCCTTGGAGTGAGATGCTTATATACTTTGACTCAGGCAGTAGTGGGACAATTAAAAAGTGGAGGACTTCTATCCAGGAAAGAGCCTTTTTGGTGGCACATGAGTTGCAAGGAAATGCTAACATTCTGCAGTTCTGACATAGCAAACAAACAAGCACAAATAATTCTTTATGTCTGGAAGTGGAAAGGAATGCAATGCCATTCTCTGGGTGGGAAGGCATATTTATTATTTCAATATGCAATGTATTCTGATTGATGGAGGTAGACCAAGAGGAGAAAAATCAACGGAGTCTTGTGTGTATTCAGCTTGAGCAACATGGATTTCACTCTGAGCAAGACAGAAAAGTGAGAAAACCTGGATTTTCTTTTATTTTTTTTAATATTTTGAATAACAGTAACAGGTTGTTATGAGTTTTACTCACAGAAGTTAATCAATTAATTAGAGGATGTCATCAACCAGAATCAGGATGGGAAAACATATAGCAAGGCAACTTCCCTTCTGTAAATAATTTTTACTCATTCATCTTTTATTCATTCATTCTATAACATGACCTCCAGTCAGTACAAGTTTACTAGCAGGAAACATTAAGGGAAATCAAAATACTTTCTTTTTCCTAGCCATTGTCCATAACTTTACCTTTTCCTTATAAAGAATGAAATAATGAAAACTCATAAGGTTTTCAAAATTCCTCTTGCAAATTCAGAACAGTAAAAATCTGCCTTTTTTATTAGCTTATACATAGCATACATTTTTTGCTAAGGCTCTGGTCAACAAATATTATGCTTCTTCCAGGGGAACACCAATGCAACTTGTCTCCTTGAGAGCTACTGCTGTGTTCCCTGGGAGACTCAGATCACGGGTAGAAAAATGTCAAGGGGGAAACCTTGCCTAAACCTAGGCCAGGCAGTAAAACTCCCCAGGGAAAAATCATATTTATTAAGTCACTCCTCTTGTTCAGTAAAGGTTAGCAAGCATTTCAACGAATTTCCTCTTGGGTCAAATAATGCTGAAAAGGGAATGGATGTGATACCACCTGACAGGCCTTGATTTTTAGCTGGAAGCTACAGTACTATTTTGGACTCTTAGGTTCTGGATCTTGGTTAACAATAATAAAACAGCATCTCCGTGCTTATTTTGCCAAACAAACTAAGAACGGTTATCTAATTTCCGGAGTATGACAGAAGATTTTTGTTCGATGTCCCATCACTACACGTGAATCTAGAGCAGGCTGGCAATAACAACTGTTTAATCACGATGGCTGCAACCGTGGGGTACTGCAGAAAATTGCTTCTGCTTGAGCTTTAAGAGAACCAAAACCTCTACTTATTTTCTTTCAGCCTTCTGAAAGTGCATTCCTGTGAGATGCTCACTGTGTTCCTCTTAAGGAAAATAAATCCACTGTATTTACCGAGAGATGCGTTTTGCAGATGATCTAGCATCTCATTAAGATGATTTTACCCCATGTTGTTCTGGCACACAGGCTCTCACAAACAACATTTTCAATACTCTGCTCTTCAGATCTCATCACGATCCTAAACTAGGTCACCTGGAATGACGATACGGTACATAAACAAACAGATCAGATCCAACTTCTCCCTTTCTTAAGTACCTGATATTTAGAGGCATTTTTCCTGCAAAGGAAAGTTGAACAACAAATAACAAATGTTTTAGATGGTCCTTTACCAACAGCTGGTTCATCAAATCAAGCTCAGATTGATAATGAGTGACAGGGGCTGCCAATCAAGAGCCGTTCGATGGCTTTTGCAACACCAAACATCTCATTTCTAGCAGACAGGGGCACGGATTTGCACCTCAGGGGGCTGAGGGGCCGAGGCTGGAATGGCTCCAGCACACGAGCCATCTCTGCAGCATGAGACCAGGGAAGCTCCAGGTCAGGGCTGAGGTCGTTCCTGTTGGGGCGGCAGGCAGCAAGACCTATTCTTAGTGCATATTAGCTGACATTTGGTAAAATCGTAACAAAGACAAGGGACTTTGTGAATACTTTGCCAAGAGGCCAAGAGCCACGTCATCCTGATAACTCGTATTACAACTACAGCTTTTACATCATGTTAGTTACTGCACATTATCTAAGATGTAGGAAAAAATACATTCATTGTCTGGTGAAGACAAGGGAGCTTAAAATTAATGATAAGATGAACTCACTGTGACATTAGCCATATTTAATTAATTTTATGAATAAGCAGAGAACCGACCCAACATTTCAAGGGACGTGAAACTAATGTTAATGATGAACTTCTGATCAATCCATAAAAATGCAACCTCTAGACAGCTGGCGTCTTGGAAAAAAATATGGGGTTAAATATTGTTTTGGTATTTTGCTTTCTAAAACACACCAAAAAAACCCCAACTTTAAATGGACAGCTGTATTCCCTGAAGTTATTTTGTCTATCTTACTCTTGCTACTCAGGCAAACCTTCAGGGAGGGGGAGAGGGACAGGAAGAAAAAGATAAAGAAAAAACAACTAGAAGCAAAGTAAGTAATAAAATATTGAACCTCTAATTAAGGACTACAGAAGAAAATTGCCAAATATGAAATTAAATGAGTGCCAGACTGTTGGAATCATCAACACAATTTTTAAGTTTAGGTTCTGATACATGGTCCTCAAATGAAAAAATAACCAGTCCAAATTCCCTGATCTCCACCTGTTGCAAACAGTTGCAAGACACAAACCATTCTCTTTACACCTATAACTTCTGCTGAGTTCAGTAGTTCAAAAAGTCTCATTATTGCAGCAGAGAAGACAGAATTATGACTCTGGGCTTGACATAGTGGAGTGCCTCCTTACACGCTGTCACAGACATCACAGGATGCACCAGAGATTTCTTCGTCAAGGAGAAATAATGAGCTGTCCTGGGTGCACAGTGTCTTTTATGGCCCCCCAGATGTTTGAATTTATTTGTTTATTTATTTATTGCACTTAAAACACCCCCAAACCTGTATCAACTAAGTAATGAAAAATAAACCTTTATCAGCATAAACCTGATAAAGATCAAAATACTGAGATTGCTGACAGGGCACAGTAATGGAAATAATCTGTTTATTCAGCATTCTGTTTCGATAATATGGGATGCACTCAGATTCCTTCTTCCACAATTCCCTCCTCATTAACATCCTGTCCAGTTTGCCGCAGGCCATGACGTAGCCTCCAATAATAGTTTTGGCGTATGTTTCCTAAGGAAAGGCCCGGCCACCCTTCTGTTGAGCGGATGTCGATTGTGCTAATGCTGAAGATGCATATGCACCGCCTCCTGCTGGGTCCGAGCCTCAGCGTTCACATGACCTGTCACTATCACTTAATACCAACCACCCCAACACCATACACAGCTACTCACATCTCCTCTAGAAATGGGTGACGTATGTATGTGTGTGTCTGTGCATAGTTACACACGCACCAGGCATACACTTGAAGCACACAGCAGAAACGCGCTATATACTACAGTGAAAATTAGTCATTATCGTCCCCTGAAATCATAAAGGAAGGGCAAAAAAACACCTCAGGGAAATGGCAAGCTCTTTCACTCCCATCATTACCGGTCTCACGTACAGTGGCCAGTGTTACGCTTGCTTAAGGATTCTTTCTTCCCCCCCCCCCCCCCACCAAGAGATACGCAGAAGTAACATGGGTGTCATTTTAATGCAAAACCATAACAAAGTCTTCAGCAGTGCTAAGACAAAATGAGTTCCCAAATTCATGAAACGCACCAGTTGGGAGTGCTGAGCCTCAATAAACAGGATAACTGGACATAAACAGCCAGACATTCCTCTTTGGTCACTTCTACACCAGTAAATTAAACAGTGCCAAGAAGCAATCTCAGACAGTAGACTTTCATTGTCTCTGCAGTTCAGTTATTAGACTAGTCCTTGGCATAGGCTTGGCACAGGCTTGCCAGCACTCTCCCCAGCACCGCAGGGGAAAAACGCAGCCCAGGGATAAATACTGTAAGGCAATTTGGGTGTGACCACCCTCTTTTGGAGAGTAAGAGTTCTATGATATGGAGATGGGCCGTCCATAACTTCGTGCCAGAGGATACTCCCAGGTTCATTTAACTTCTTAGTACAGGCTAAGCCCTTCTGTCTGCCAGCCTTTCTGCCTTAATACAGGCATCAGATCTCTCTCAAACATGGAATAACATCGTCGTATCATTATTTCCAACTAGAATTTCACAACTTTCCCTACCTAGTTGAAACAAACTATGTCTTAGCTTCATCATACTGCTTTGTGAGGAACATCCAACTAGACAATATGTAGAAAAACAAGAATTTGCCATATCCAATGGATTCCTTATCCAACATTCTCAAAAGACAAAGTATTAACAGCAAAACTGACCCTGAAAGCAACACATAGAGGAATAGGAAGGCATTGAATGCATGATACCAAGCCTATGCCCTGATTTAAAAATAATTATGGAAAGATAAGCATATATTTAATACATGCAACTTAAACACCTTAGCACTCACAACATTGTAGAAATTTCTGAGTTGTTGTTCATGCCTATGTAGGGACAGGTAATGGACTTCTGCAGGGCCTGAAATCCCACAGTGGGTAAGGAAGGTTAATTTTTAAGATCCTAAAGCAGCATCCAGAGAATGGAGTTCACAGCTGCTTTCATGCTGGGATTGGGGTTTCTGGAAACCCTTCACCCACAGCGCACGTTTTCCTTGATGACACCCAGCTGAGGGGAAGCCGGAGTTTTGCTGCATGATTATGTCTCCCGTGCAGTGCCAAACCAGAAGATGCAGCAAGCTGGAGACAGAAATTACATAAAGTCAACAATAAGCAGCCTAGACTTTATTTTCTAGAGGTAAGCAAAAGGAGTGAGAAATGGGCAGTGAAGTGTATTTCAGGATTTCACATTTTTCCAAGTAGAAAAAATAACAGTACAATTCAAAATAACAATGCAACTACTGTGTGCCTGTGTGCCTTTGAATCCGTAACTTTGAATTCTCATCTCCAATAAATACATGCATGTCTGCTTGCACAGGCCAAAAAAGGAGATGACTTCACCGTCTCCTTCCCAAATTCTTCCTGAAGAGTTGCATATATTCACATTCTCTCATTAAAGCAACCAAACAATTCAATAGGGCAACAGATACTAGTAAAGATGCCAATATTGACATTGCTTCCCAATCGGCAGTCCTAACCTGTGTTTATAATGATTTAGCGTAGCATCAATACTAAACATGGCTGAAGTACAAATTCTCTCTCTGTTGTTCCTCTCTGCACTCACTCATCCTCCTTGTCTCACTTTGCCCTTCACATGACATGTGAATTTGCATCACAAAACTTATTTTGACAGAGACAGGGCAAGGGTTATAATCTGGCATAAAACCTGCTTAGAAAAACAAGCAGGATGGGCATTTCTTCCTAGTACTATCCATCTGAAGATTGCAGGGTGCTGAGGACTGCTGATTTTGTTTTGTTTTTCCTGAAGTCACATTTCATATAATCCCATTCTTCGGCAACACCCTTGTGAACTGCTGACCTTTCTTAAAATGGCCATAGATTATCCCCAAAAGTGAAGCCCTTTTCAATGAAAATGGTTGTTCCCGCATATCTATAATTTAGAGAGGAAATAAGAGAACACAGACAGGAAGGAAAGTATGGGAAGATACAGAAACAAAAATGAGGAAACTATAAGTAGAGAGTCTACGTATAAATTCTAGACCAAAGCAAAACTCTTTATTTCAAAATGTGCCACTTGCCAAACTATGTGTATTTTAAAGTACAATATTCACCTGCTGTTTGCAATACTGGACTGTAAGGAATTATAATTGGGCAAAATATTTTAGATACAATACAATATATGCTGAGAAGACAAGGTTAAATATTACAGTGAGCATGCAAATCATGCTAAAGATCTGGCTTCCTTCTCCCTTCATGCATGTTGCAACATCTCTAAGGTGGTACAGAAAACCCAACGCAGAAAGCCAGCCATGAGAAATGTCACTCACCGACGTCTGTTTTGGTTACATTTCCCATCACCAAGCAGACAGGAAACGTTCTCAGGCTCACAAAGAGGCAAACAGAAGCCAGAGCTAAAAGTAGACTCTTCACCCCCCACCCGGCCCCTGCACACTATTACTCTGAAAGAACGGAAGCCATATGGGGATCGGGTTATTACTGAGATACTTACTGCCTTCAGGTGGCTCCAAATTAAAAAGAAAGATTGTCAGCAGATGTACCCATCTACTTTACCTCTTCTTCATATGGTACGCTACAACATTATTACATCTACACCCATCAACACACTCTAGAAACAGGTATGCCGGCATTTCACCATGCAACCTTCCCCCAGCTCCTTTAGGAACTCACAGGTCAATAGCTGAGTTTAAAAAAAAAAAAAAAAAAATCAATCTGGGCTTCATCACCACAATGTTCTTTTTTTTTAAGGAATGATCCAAAGGAGTTTCAGATTTACTTTTTTTTAAGCTGCTGCACCTGCAATGCAGAAGTTGTGGCATGGATATCTCCCCAAGAGCTTTGTCATCTCCCCCATCACCCATCTCTGCTGTAACCATTGCAGTACCGTGCCTGTCTTTTCTTGTCCTTAGGGTCATGAAATGCATTTGCACTTCCGTGGGTCTTGACGTCCCACTAATCTTAAAGGAATTTTCACAGGAAGCAGCCACTAAAATGAAAAACTGTTCCAGATTTTGAAGTTTAATTACATCTAACCCAGTATCTTCTTTTTCACACTTAAGACTGTAGGTGGAATTACTGCTCAGGGAGCAAGTTGCCACTAGCAGTGAATTGCCAATGTGAACAAATAGGCACATGCAGTAAAAATGCTGAATTTGATAAATAATAATGATTAGCGCTCTCTCCCATTTTGCTTTCTATTTGTGGATAAATGAACAAGAAGAGAAAGACCTATTGTTTGTAAACAAAGGTTTCATATCATATATGTGCACAGAAAACCACCGCAGACGTCTTCAAATATATATATTTTTATATATATATTAAATATATGTGATATTCAAAATATCTCAAAGACAGAAAATAATTGGTCATGCAAATTTGGCCTACTATAGCACTCACTGGCAATTCATATCCACTTTATGACATGAAAAAAACTATGTAGAAAACTATGGGTGTAATATTTCAAACTCATGAACTCATTGGCTTACTTTTGTCTTCACAGTCTTGTGGGCCAATTTGCAACTACTGTGATTTCCAAGAGTAGTAAAATAAATGTAAAAACAGTCAGGCAAAATACATCCAGAACACTAACTTCAGGACATCGCAGTGTAAGCATTGCTCTGTTCACTCATGCAAACATAGAGAGATTCATCACCAATAAGTGGTACAACTGAAAACTAGAAGCACAGCTGAAGTTTCAGAAGAATTTTCCCCCATGTGTGTATTTGAATTATGTGACGTTTTCTTAATACAAATAATGAAAGTTGTTTTCTATCTATCTTCTGTATTTTCTAGTTATGCCTAGAATATTTTTTTCCTTCTACCATAACAACAAAATTCTTTTCTTCGTGTAAAAAGAAAGAAAAGTAGTAAAGATTTTATCAGATGTTTTTCATTGCACAATATAATGAGAACTATGCTATAGGGAAGTGAAGCTGAAGGTCGGATTTGAGAATGCAGCAGGAGAACCTCTCAGCTGTGAATACTGAGGCAGCTTCCTCTTGAATTACTACTCTAGGGTTAATTTTGCAGCTGCTCATGAACTTTCCAGAATTTGCTGCTGAACACAAACTAGAGAAGACTTCAGAAATACTAAAATACTATTTTTAACTACATGAAAAACATCTTAAATACAAAAAAATCATATCAGTATTATTCGCAAGATGGACTGGTTGTTCTTATGCATTCAAATCAACTTTGAAACATTCTCCTCCAGGCTCTATTATCCAGTCCCCAATATTGAAGCATCCTTAAAAATCACTCAGTGCAATTGAAGAAGGCCCACATTCTCCAGCAGAAGTATCCTTATACTAATAAGGGCTCTGATTTGATTCGGAAGGCGCTATCCAAGTCAACACACACTTTACAGTAGCACAGCCTTAGTTCATGGTAGTATTACATGAAATTAGACCAGGGCCCAGCAACACACATATGCACTCAGGTTTCCCCACATGTGTGAATGCATTCAGATACCTTTATTCTAAAATCCTCTTAGAGGACTTCAGCAATTCATTTAAAAGGCTTGTTCAGATTTTCTGGTTTTCAATACACTTCAATCTCCCCAGCGATTATAATCGGCCTCAAAACCCACAGCAATGCCTGTAGCATTGCTAAATCCCACTCATAAACTGCAAGCTTTTTATCCTAACATGAAGCAAAAAGAACAGGTACCTAGATTTTGTGGCTGGGTTGGAAATTTTCAAGACAATTTCCGAACATATTTTAATGCTAACAAGATATTAATACATATCTATATATCTCCATGTTAATATTGTGACTCTGGTTTATAGAAATATGTTTCTAATATTCTATCTTAAACTCAAAAAAGTACATTCTTATTGCTATGCTCCTTCTCTATCTTTGGACAGCATTTCCTTTCTAAGCTGTCACTGCCATTAAAATTAAATTGTATTGCAACATGTCTGCCTAAGTTTTCAGGGACATGGAGACAAACATTTATTTGTGTATACACTTTTATAGCATGCACTGCTCAAAGAAAGACCGAAAAAGAAAAGGCAGTATGCTTCAATTTAATCATATAATTATTTATTAATTAATAAAATGCTTCCTCTGAATGCAAATACAACTTCATGAAGCAATTTTCCACTTGAACCAAGAAGCACTACTGCAGTATAAACTGAACACTTCTACACAAAGATAAAGACAAGCTGCATTTTGTGCCACAATATGAAATGCAGTTGTTAGTAACAACATCATCATCATGTTGCAGAGTTGTCATTGGATGTGGCCTCTCAAGGCCATCTTACCCACCCCACTCCTCCAGCCACCAGCACTTCAATGATCTTGAGCTAGCCCTTGGATGGCCCTCTAGCTCCTCCCCTCCAAAGAAAAAAATCTTCTGTGGAGGACTGGTTGCCTACCCTACCTTCCCCCCTGCTACAACCCAGCCTCTGCACCAGGGGATCAGATGAGCTTCTTGAATTTCCTGAGTCTCTCAGAGGAAAGGGGCGAGGGGTGGGGGGAGTGAAGACCCCACCGATCAGTCAGTCGTTTCCTCTGGCTGACAATATGCAATATTCTTATAAATCCGTCTTCTGCAATAAGACAATCACCTGAAAAGCTAAAATCTCTATGTGACACTGGGGTCACAAGCAGGGCTGAGATATCTAGGTAATATCAGAGGCACAATTACCCACGGAGAGGAAGCAGCCAGAAGGAGGATGATAAGTAACAACAATTTGCTTATATAACAACAGGGGACAAAAAGCCGTATATCTTCAGCAAAATAACATCTCACTTCTTCCAAGAAATTGAACTATAATCTCAGCTGACAAAATACGAACTTGAAAGTATCCTTTTAGTGTGAGGAATAATCTTACTGCCAGCGTTGCTTCTGTGCTGCGGCTGCCTACCTTTCTGGATGCTCTGGCCAGCCGTTCAGAGATGCTCAGGCGCACCCTGTTCGAGCAGGGACAGGACTGGAAAGGGTCCTGTGGCAAAAACTGCGTGTAATACAGGTCTGTGTTCATCGCCTCCTGTGGAAGTAGCAGAATTAATTATTGAGCTGCTCATGGCCTTTGAACCTCAAGGGTTATGATCTGAACAAGAATACACCCTGTCACTGAAGTTCACTGAAGCGCAGATGCTGAAACTATAGGGCTAACTCCCTTCCTTAAAGGGAATCAAAACACCCTGATGGCACCTGGTGAACATTAAAGGCAGCTTTGGTTTCAAAGTCAGAAGCCCCGGGGAAAAACAGGGGTCACATTCGTCAGGTCACTCTTTGCTCTCCAAACATTGCTTTCCTCCTTTCTTTCTTTATGTTTTCATTAACACTATCAAGCCTGACAAATATTTTTCTTTTTTTCTTCCCCCTCTCTCCCCACCCCCCTTCAGTACCAGCCTGTTCCACCCTCACTGTGTGAAAACCTGATTAGGAGAGCGAGCTCATTTGTATGATAAAGTAGCAAAAGAGAGCTGGTAAAGCCAAGTGTGCTGTCACCCCTCTGTGACCACCGCATGGTTATTCTCCTGTGCTTCAGCCCGCAGGTCAGCACCCACGCAATGTTATCCAAGTCCATGGAAAGCAGTTCCTACACGTTAAGCAGGGCCACCACTACCCACATGGCTCCAGAGTGTGAAGCAAGCAGGGACCAACTTCTATAGGAAAGCAAAAAAAAAGAAGTAACACTGAAGCAGCTGGTCTAGGAGTTTGTTTTCAAGAGAGGCTATTGGCAGAAAATGAAAAAACAAAAGGGAAGAGGACACTTCTCCCTGCAGGAAGATTCTTCTCAACTCTTTGGTTGGTGGTGAGTTCACATCCCAAAGCAGAACGACTCAAATTCCTTTCGCAGAAGTCACACCAACAAAAAGTTATGTAATGTAGCTGAAGATGGTCTCATTATCTATGTTAACTAACACTCACGGCAATATTCAATTATAAACTTGCTAAGTCATTACCTTTCATCACCAAACAAAAAAAAAAAACAAAACAACAGTGTTTCAAATCTGGAAATATCTTGTAGGAGTCAGAATTGCTCTCCCGTATCTAAGAACTGTGCACAGCAGAACTGAAGCCACCTCCTTTCCTGGGTCTAGGCTCCTACCTCTATTATTATCTGCAGGTGAAATGGAGCAGCATGAGCACTGTTGGCATGGCAATATAAGGGGAATTTGTTCCCAACTAGGTCCCTACCCTGTAATTTTTACGTGTCTTTGAATACACCTAATCAGGAAGGCTTCAATATTTTAATGTATGAAAAAGTGCTTTTTATTTTCTTAGAAAGGATGTCTATAATAAACACTGCTCTTTCTTGAAATCTTGCTTTCTCTTGCCTACATGCAAAGATGAAATAATCGGATAAGCCATTTCATTTAAAAGTTAAATTATCTGAGTTTCTTCATACACTTGTTCATAAGCAAAGTTTGGAGCACAACTGGAAGGACAGTACGCATGCATCTTGTCCCCAAGGCACTGAGGGGGTACAGTGCTACAGGCAGATTGAAAGATACTCTAAACTCCATTTTTGGAGATATTAAACTTTTAAAACCCCATCTCACCCCCAAATGGTGGAAACATCACTCTGCCGACTGCCTAAGAGCATACCCAGGACTGGAGGCACCTAACATCTCAGTGCTCCTTGGATCTCTTCCTCTGCCCGCTGGCATATGTCCCAATAATAACTTGTTCCAATATACTCCATTCATTTAGCAAAATAAAGGCTATGTACACAGATACCCTATTTGAAGTGCCAGAAGCCGACACCAAATTTGTCTCTCACATTGACTCATACAACCCAGAGCCACCCTACTGCGTTCCCAGGGCCAAATTAAGCCAGTGGTGCACTTCCACCATTACCTGGGCACAGAGGGACAGAGTTTGCCTCACACTCCATAATAGAGCTGGTCCAAGTAGATAGGATTTGGAAAAGGCCAACAGATCCACTTGAGGAAGCACGGAGTATTTTCACTTCATACAGTTAGTTTATTTATATCTAGGTGCTGGTATACTACAAACTCTGAGACACTAAAATAAAGAGGGTTGGGCAGGGTGACTGTGTGTTTATCCTGGGTTCATCTTTCAAGGAAAGAAAATAAGGCACATTGTTGGTGCTTTGAAAAAAAAAAATAACACTAAATGGACATGAAAGCAGTAGCTTTGCAAGAACTTTTCACCACAGCACAGCATCTGTTTGTGTTTTAAGAGCTCGCCAATCCTCGGGCCACAACTGATCTAGCCAGCTTCCCTTTTGTCTGGATACAGCATTGATCTTCCCTTCCCCCTCTGCAGTGCTTGTAACTCACTGACAATTTTAAAAGTATGGCACTAGACAGGGGTTTTTTGTACTGAGATTTGCAACTTTTTACAAAATCATTCTTCTCGCTCTTCTTTCCCTTTGCTCTACCCTAGACCATCTGTGAGAGGAAAGGATGGGTATTGGTTGTCTGAGTGTTGTAGCTGTATGTTTTGCATCAAAGACGATCATTTATTTTGGGAGGTGGACCTGTTGTAGGCAGAACAGGCGCCAGGCACCGGTGACCACCCCGCGACAACGTGACAGTCATCCGATGTCACCATGAGCTCACACACCTGCTCCAACGGTGCGCAGAGCTGAGGGTTTTCCCTGATTGATGTGTGCAAGTGCTTCACGGGGCTGCGTGGGTGAAGGATGTGGGTTGGCTGCGGTAGCGCGCCGACCTGAACTTCCCCCCTGGCATTGCACAAGGAGAAGACAGACCGAGACTCATACCTGCCCACCCACACAGACAAACCAGCAGTTATAAAAATACGTGACCTTAAAAACCAGGACAAGCAAAGAGAGGGAAATGTCTCTCCCTTTTTTCTTTCCTTTCTCACCATCACTGCAAGTAAGTTATGCAGGAAAATACCAGCATAAAAGCAGAGGGCTGGCTTCAGCTCTGCTGGAGCTCTGCTGACTCAAAGCAAGTCACACACACAAACCAGGTTGGCCCATTGCCTTCACCATGTTTGCTACCACATTCCTATTATCACCCTCCTAGAAATTCACTCAGATATTTCTAACTCTCCACCTGTCTATTCAACTCCAAAATGAAAAAAAAGAAAAAAAGGAAGAGGGGGAAGAAAAGAGAAAAAAAAAAAAGGAATGCACTTCTGTCCATATGAAAAATACAAGTTTGGCTTAAGAAAGTATCTGGAAAGTACAGAAGGACCAACTTCCCAAGTCTACAAAAACAACCACTTCTACCACATATGCTCACCTATCTCCTGAGAGGAAATTCACTGCTCAGAAACCTGATATTCTGCATGCTCTAATTAAGGAAAAAGGAAATAGCTTTCACAGTCTCTTGTGTGAGGGCCAATGAACATAAGTCAAACACTCACCTAAAACCATGAAAACACTTTGAAAAGAAGTAAAACAAACATTCCGCTAATTTCCCAGATGTATATCCAGTAATGTTTCTGATATAAAGGGCAGTGGGTATGAAAGAGGAAAAGGAGAATTTAGTGATGTGGGCAGGAGGGGTACCTTTATAATCCAGCCTTGACCCATTTCATGCATTTGTGATGGAGGGATTCATTGAGCTGCTTTAGCAGGGCTACCAGGGCAACACAAAATGGACAGTGCCATTTCTCAAAAAGCTACCTTCTGAGAAGCATTATGGTCTTCTGGTCACACTTATTTCTGTAGCAGCTATTAAATCACAGAATCACACGCAGAATCACAGAATGGTAGGGTTGGAAGGGACCTCTGGAGATCTTAGGTAAAGCTAGCAAGAGTCAAGGGATACACAGCCCAGTAAGTATTAATCTACCTCCTGAAGTTTCTGGAAGAAAGTATCCCTCTTGCAAGCGTTTAGGAAACACCAAGACTTCTTCCACGTTGAAAACACTTTCTGTCCATGGTGTAACATGTTATTCCACCTGCTTCCACCTAGTTTACTGATGGTGATTATTCATCACATTCATACCAAAAAGAAAAAAAAGGTGCTAACCAAAAATAATGTTTACATACACATCTCATTTCCACTCAGCATCACAGTTATCTGCCTGAGTCCAGCCCCTTTGAGCTCAGCAGCAGCGCCAAAAGAAGGCAGGTGAGCCCAGCAACCAGTTCTGAGATTAGAGATTGCAATCGAGGGTTGTTCACTAAACAAGCCAGCTACCAGTTTTTTCCAAATCTTCAGATTGCTAAGAGCACACTTAAGTTTTTAAATGTAAATGCATTCTATTTTATTCGAGCCAGCGAAACTGAAAAGGAGACACTTGACAGGAAAGGCATTACTAGTCTACAGATAAGAGCTGAACACTGCCACTCCTGATGCAAAGACATGCAAAACTGATGCAAAGAGATGGACACGCACTCTTACACATCTTCTGCATAAGCATCAGCTACAACAGGATTAATTGGGATGCAATGGTGAGAATAAGAAATATAACTTGTCTTATCTGTTTTCTTCTACCAACACCAGTTAAGCATAAGATATGTACTGTTCTTCAGATGTGGATGCTATACATGTTCTAGCTTCTTCCATCTTGTTTTGCAAAATATGAGACAAGTTCAAAAATAGAAAGTAAACGTTGGTTTCCTTTTCAAGTGTGTTTCATCTGTTGATCATTTACTGGGAACGTACGAAACAATTCTGCTGAAATACATTGATCCGAAAGGACTTTACTGCTACAGGCTATATTACATACCAGGACAAAGCAAAGCACTCTAAATCTTTACAGTCTGCCTGCAAGCAGTACCTTGAGAGAAATTATAATATTTTTGCACCTTTAGGCATTCTACACCATCCACAGAAAAACAGTAACTATGTCTCAAGTAAAAATTATGGTGAGAATAAATCAATAATCATACTATTATTAATAGTAATAAAACTCAATCTTTATATCGCACCTTTTTATCTGTAGAACTCAAGGCACTTTGCTTACTGGCCTCACAAATATAAGGCCTGAGGAATTTTGAGATGGAGTTACTTTCTCTGGCAGTTCTGGAGTCCTAGCAGATGATGGGCAACAAAACTAGGTACCTTAGATTTTTCCTTCTTTTAATTTCCACCTGTGCCTCCATGTATTTTGATGCGCCTCATTCAGCATTTAGCATATCACTGCTTCAAATCCAGGCTTTCCAAGAACACAATTGGTTTTTCTCTGGAACTGTCCTGCTTTCTGCAAGAATGAGCAACTCCATGTACAAAAACACTCACAACCTCAACTTGCACCAGAAAGGTCAGTCTCACCCACAAGTACCATTAGAGTGCATATTTGGAAAAACGAGATGAAAAGTTACTTGAAAACATGAGATAGTGGCCTGTCTTTTGCTGGCAGGGTAAAAATGTTACCTACTATTGCAGTTTCTCCTCTTGGTCAGGGTGCCTTGCTGTTGCTTTGAGTATTAAAAGCCCCCAGTAACGCCACGATCACAGCTACAAAAGTAGCATTTTCTAAATCATTTGCATTTGTTGTGTATCCATTCTTCCTCTTAGAAAGCAGCACTTTTACCTCTCACCCTCACCTGATCTACTAAATGCAGCCTTAGCACCTGCTATAGACAGCAAACAGGCCCCCCAGAAAAATCCAAACTCCACAGACTTACACATTTCAGGAAGAAAAAAAGCCCACATTGATCTACTCAGTGGCAGATAATATCAGTAGAAATGTCATCATCATCTTTTTTCCCCCCACCTCCGTTTCACCTTGAATACCTGGCACTGCCAGAACTACCTTTATACAGGCGTGGATTCCTCTGCCAGCCACAGCTGCCAAAAACTCAAGCCAACCAGTCCAACACAGCTGGATGGATTATAATAAGGTTGTAACTAACTCAAGCACCTTCAGCTACCAGCTCCGCACCTATTCACTCCAGAGGTACTTCTGCGAATGGAGAAGTTGTACCTCCCTGTACCAGCCTGGCCACCTGCAATGTGGCTGAAGCAAGCAAGAAGCAGCATTCCCTACTCTCACAAAATAGGTCTGTAATTTGCAGCATGAGCTCCATAACAGGGTCTTTACACTACATTACATACCGTAACATCTTTTTCTTGTCCTTACAGTTTCCAACACCAGGCAGCAACTCCTAAATTTTGAGGCCCCAATAGTTTGGCATTATCCAGTGTAGGATGATCATGTGGATGTAGTAACCACTCCCCACCAGCATGCCTACCCGCACACAACCTTTTCCGAAGCCAGGTGTTTTCCTTCACATGAAAAAATGTCATCGAGCTGAAGAGGAGCAAACACTGCGGTGTTTTCCCTTGTGCCTAATAGCAGAAGGGTTTTCTGTAGCTGGGAATTCAAGGCAGAGGGTCTGGGAAGCAGGAGATCTTTTAAAGCCCCTCTGCCTACAGAGTTTGCTGAACTTCCACTTTTGAGATGAAATGTGAAGGCAGCTTCCTCATCTATTCCTCCACAAAAAAAGATCAGTTAACTCAAGGTCCTGCATAAGTGCAGTACCTAGTAGCTCACAAGTACTCCTCCAAAGTTTCATTATGCATTTTCTGACAGTTAACACAAGAAATCGATTATGAGCTTCTTCAGACTCAGAAATAATAATCAGTTATTCAGACAAAAAACTGCAATTACTGGTGGCAGGACAGTAAACACCACATAACTTTGTCTTGCTAAGCAAAAGGCAAACTGAATGGATTAAATAAGTATCTTAAATCAAGCACACGGTCAGATTCCAGCTCATCTTCCTATCCATGTCTCCACACATTTTCAGCCCAAGAAGTCTCACCTTTTAAGTAAACAAATGCTTAAGCAGGCAACAACTAAATTAGAAACTCCACGGAGTTGACAGATTATGATCTCATCACTTTTTTTTTTCCCAAGCATTTCCTTTTCGACCAAACTGAGTTTAATTCACCTGAAAAATTTAAGCAGAGAGCATCTTGAACTCATACGAGGAAAGTTGCTCAGTCATGAGTATGCTACTCTTTCAGTCTGTTTTTAATTTGACTTAAAGCAAATTATTAATTAGGTTTAAAGCAAACACAGAAACCTGATAACAGGGGATGCAACGGTATTAAATGGGATACTATTACAAAACAGCAAATATAAATGCATATTAAAGAAAAAAAAATCTCTTCTGTCTTTGGCTAAATGCAACGCATGAAGAGTTAAAGTTACAGCCATAAACTACCATTTATTTTTTTTTAAAAGCAAAACCTTGTAATTAACCCTCAGGCAAATCAGCAACCTCCACATTGCTCAGTTTTCTGTCTTTGAGACATTTATGGCAAAAATAAGCCCTGTGAGGCCCCACGATGCAGAAACACCCAAGTGCAGGTGTGTCTATGGATATTTGTCTGTTTTCTTTCAACATTTCCACCCTGTGGCTGCTTACCTAGACCGCCCTCTCCTTTCCACATTAATCTCTGTTTATTCTTCTGTGCGGCAGCAAAAGAGGGCAGAACACTCACAGACTCGTGTTTACGGTCCTCTGGACCACTCCTAGTAGCTGTGCTTTGACTCAACAAATTTCAGGAAAGTCAGCGCTGAGAAAAAAACGTGCAACTTCCCAGGCACACTGCTCTGGAAGGAAATGAGCTGTGCTCTGTAGGGAAGGGGAAATTGCTTTGGAAGTCTAGACCGAACCCTTCCTTTTCCATCCCTCCTCCTGTTTCCTCCTTGAATATATTTAAGACAAAACAAAAGGAAGGTGGAGAATGAAAAGGAATCATTGGGCAGAGTTTCCATCTCTGTGTGTAATAAAAACACAACTGGATGTGGATTTAAACACCAGCGAAACGTCAGCTAGAGGAAAGGGAGGAGAGACACAGGACTACAGAAGTGCCTAAGAGACAAGGACGTTGGCAGCATCTGGTGTAGCAAAATGGGAATCAAGAATGTGGTGAAAGGCAACATGCTGCAGGCAGCCCCTCTGATCCTCCTATTGGGTTGGATTTGTCTTTAAAATGCACTAATGCAGCTATGGATCTAATTGCCTAGAACTGTGCCAGTGAAAGGAAAAATGTGCTCTGGTTTAGAATTGCCCCCAAACTGAAGACATGGCAAGAAAAGCAGCTGTGAAATAGGATCAGAACAGCAGAGAAGCGTTAAACAACCAGATGAACTCAGGTGAATTTTCAAAGGAGCCCACAAAGACTCTGTGAAGTAAGGTGGAGGAGAGACAGGTCAGACAGATCGACCAACGTAGCCTGAATTTGGCAGGGAAGCCCAGCAATAAAAACAATGGGGAAAAAAATCAGGGCCGGGGGGGCATATACATATATATATATATACACACATATATATATGGAAAGAAAATTGAGAAATAGCCAAGTAGCTCTGTACTACTTAATTCAACTGGGGACCAGATACCAGATAATACAAGAGCAAGCTAAGAGACTTTTCCCAATTCAAGGAGCAAAAGAGAGACGAAGGGAATGGATGAAGAAGTTGCTGGGTATTGAGGAAGAATGACCAAGGGGAAAAAAAAATAAAAAACAGACTATAAGTTTAAAAATGTTACAGATTATGTCAGAGGAATCTTTAAATCAAATTGGCAGGAGGAGCACCAAGGGAAGCAGCCCTAAGAGGGAGAAAGCAAGAAAATACATGTGCGTGTGGGCATTTAAACGAAACTGCAGTATGGACAAGCGCTGAGTCTCGCTAACTTGCTTTAGTTCCTGCATAAATGAAAGGATATCTTTTGTTTGAGTTTGTTTGGTTTTGATAAGGAGCAACAAAACGGGAAAGGCTGTGAAACAAATCCATCATAAACTGACTCTTTGTGCCCACCTTGTCAATTTTGCACGTTCTGAGTACTCTTCATTCCTGCTGCAGAAAGAAAGTCACTGCAGCTTATATGCCCTTCCCTCCTGGCCCCAGCCCCAGTATAGGCAAAGGAAACCAGAGTTACATCAAGACAGCAGCAGGGCTGCAACATCACAACTTTCTACTACTCATGGGCAGAGCTCAGGCAGTGCCCTTGGTCTGTCTTCTCACAGAGATGCAAACCAATACACACAGCAGATCTCCCAGCGCCTCCTGTCCCGCTCCCTAAGTAAAAAATAAAAAGGGAACACTTTGAACCACCCTTTAGCCCCTGCTGGCACGTGTCTCCGTACGGAGCAGGGGAGAGGAAAGGGAAGGAGCGATCGGACAACGCATCAGTCAAGAGCTCACGGGGAGGAGTGCTGCAAACGCCTGCTAAAGTCACACCGCTCATATCCTGAGATTATACTGGACTACAGTGTGCGCCAGATCTTACTGTTATGTTTATTAGTTGTCTTACTTTCCAGTTAAAGAAAAAAAAAAAAAGAAAAGAAAAAAGAAAATAGGAGAAGAGGGTTTGGTTTGGTTTGGTTTCTGACCAAGTGCAGGAAAGAAATTTTATTCCTTAAAGTAAATTCTCAGGAGTGGAAATGAAAGTGAGGATTGTATGTCTGAATCATCCTGTTAATTCCCTAAATCCCACAGCATGTGGGGTTCAGATAATGGTTTTGGCTAGAAAACATTTTAAAAATCATTTATATTTATTTTAAAAAAGAAAAAAGACAGGCAAGAAGAAAAAAAAAAAAAAAAAAAGACGTGGTCTAGAGCTCCTCCCTTTCTAAATCACAGTTGGACCCAGAAAGACCAGTTTTGTTTTTAAACAAAGTTAGCAAATTGCCCTTAAGCTGGTCAATTCCAGTAATCAGCATCAGAGTAATGACAGTCACTCAGTTGGTTTCCCCTTTGCCAGACCAAAAATAACCATTCAGCTAAATTCTTCCCAAAAGTGTTTATTTCGGCTAAAATGAGTGCAGTTAGGTTTCGGACACATCTTTCTCACAGTTGGAAAATGTACACCTCTATACATAATATTGTTTCAACATCCCTCTCTCTATATATTCAGAGATACCACTAGACTGATAACAGGTCCTAGGGAATATACCTTCAGAATAATCAAAAGCACCTCCTCCCCTTCTTGTTAGGCACAGCAGCAAAAAATGAATTTTATCTGATGCTGCATGTCAATAACAGCCTTTGTGCTGTTTACGGCATGCCTGTAATGCACTACAGGAAAAATACCAATTTCTCTATCAATCGTGGAAACTTTTGCTGATTATAGGGACTAATAAATCAATATAAAGGTACCTTTCATATTTATTTGAGCCAGGTACAAAGTTTCAACCACCTAAAAAGCAAAAAATCATCAAAATCACAATAAATTTTCCAGATGTTAAGTCAAAACGCTCCTAGTTAACCAACTTGGAAATGCCAAGTGGTAGCCACAACATTACACAATGTACTTACGGCTTGGAGGGCCCGAAGTGTGGAGGCAGTATGAAGCTTATTCTGTGCAGTCCTCCCAAGGCACCCCACCACCAGGACACTGAGGATGTTGCTGAGAGCAAGGACCATAGAGCAGCTTGAGAGCTGGTAAAAAGACATTATAAGACTATAAGAAATTTGAACAATATGAATTTCGGACCCCTAAAAACATGAATTTCACACCTCTATAGCCACCCATGTCCCATCCCAGTCCTTCCAGTCTCGAAGAACAGGAGAACCACACTTAACACCTCCTCCATTTCATCCCAGTCAGCATAAGCTAGCATTTTTCCCAGAGACCAGAGAGGACACTGGTGCCAAGGTTGGTGGCAGAGGAATAACATGGAGTTCACAGATATAAAATAACTGTTTCATAACTTGTGAAAAAAAATTATCTGAGCAAGTCTACTGGAACAAGAATGTTAACTCAGAGGAGCAGATGAAAACAATTTTTCTGCCCATGGTCACTCAGCATGAGATAGTGGAAGGAAATGATGGTGAGTCATCTCAACATGGGATGGAGCAAAATCTGAAGGAGTACTGGATACAAAACCCAGGAGATAAAGGCCAGGGTAAGCTACTGATGAATCCCGATGAAGTCACAACCAAAGGGAATTGATCTTTAATCCCCTTGACTCCGAAATATAGCACATTTCTTGAATTACACAGTATTACATTAGCTTTAAAAATGTAATAGGAGACTAAACATTTCCTTTTTTTACCATTACTATTCTAAAAATGGAGAACACAACCAGGCAATTTTAACACAACTGAGTCAATATTGTAGCTGTTGTTGCATCTATGTAATTTCATTTGTGTAGGCACATATGTACATCTACACATATAGTATAAGCCAATTCATTATATTTACACACAAACTATATAAGGTTTGTTTCAGACCTGAGAAAGGGCTTGTGCTTCCAAAAGATATTTTTCTCTATTAGTTCATCTAATAAAAGACATTTTGTCTCTGATTCTTACAGTGTTACACGCGCTACTTATACTCTAGTGGTATTTACATACATACAACACACACTTATTCCCCCTCCTCCTTTTTTTTTTTTTTTTGTGAAAATACTTCCACACTACCAACTAATAAAAATAAAGTACCTGCACTTAAAAAATATTGAGTAAGGTGCTCATCTTACTAATACACATGGCTTCCTAAACTGTACTTTTTAAATATCTATATATCTCCCTAAAAACAAAACGGTATTATTTATGTTTTGTATATAAGCAAAGGATAAAACCTTCACACTGCAGGTCTTTACAGCCCCATAATTTACACTCTGGTGTCATAAAACAGCAATAAAATATTTTAGAGATAGCCATAAAACTGTGATCCAAGTTCAATCTTTTCAAAAGCTCTGCTTCAACTCAGCTATTAGGGTCTGAGCAGGATTGTTTACATTTGAGCAGTGGCAAAGATCACACGTGGTCCAAACTTTTCCAAAGTTCGCCCGTTTTCTGATGCAGGCTCCCAGCTCAGGCTCACCCCTGTGTCTGGGAGGGGCTGGACATTTTGCTGCAAATGCTTTCATCAGAGGAGGCTTGCATCATTGAATCCAAAATGCGTTATCTGAAATACATGGAAATTCGGGGCAAGGCAAAGAAAGGGCGGCTCTCACTGAACTTTCTTGTGGACTTCTGCTAGGCGGTGGAGGATGTGCGTATTTTGGGGTCTGGTCTTGTAGCAGAGTTTGTCAGAGCTCTCTAGATTTCATTGTTTCCAGAACCTTTGGGGTGTTCAAGCATTATACCCACTAAAACCAAAATTTCCCCATCGTATCCCAAACGTGGTAACCTGTGGAGCCTCAGAGTCTTACGCCTGAACAGATCCAGCAAATCTGAGAGCGGTAACTGGAGACAGACCCCTGGATCTCCAACTCCTGCCTTACCAGTTGCGTTGCCAGAGGCCACTAACCCCCAGGGCAGTGAGCGCCAGCCACACAGGCAGACTGACGTCCCACCACCTCCATGGGAGGTGCTACACCTGGCCCTGCAGCCCATGACCAAATTCCAACCACTTCGAGGCAGTCTCTGTACAGGGAACATATTTGTTTTGGCTATCTGGTTTTAAGTTTCAGGTCCAAATAATAAATTAAAAACAAAATACCACTTCAGTCCAATTCAAACTGAAAATAAAAGTTGAAAACAAACGAGCAAGATGTCACACACACCAGAAAACTTATTTCAACTTCTTCTCTAGCAGAACAAAGTAAGTAAGAGGAAAAAGGAAACAATCTACGTCCATGGTATGTTTCACCAATTAATCACTTACAACAAATTGTGTTTAAAAATTATCTGAGGCTTGAGTCTATGTTCACCACAATCAGCTGTAGCTTTGCACTCTACCAGTGAGGATATAAAAGAACAGACACTGTAGACGATGTAGTGAGCTACGACAATTCAACATACTATTACAGAAAATGCCCATTTTAGATCTCATAGTAAGGTGTTTAGACCCAGTCCACCAGCAACACAGTGGTTACGTTTACGAATAACTCACAGTCAATAGAGAATAGCTTTGATTCTGCTGTTAACCCACTGAACTGGAGCAAAGACATTTTCCTAATAGATACTGTAATAATTTATCAGTATGGTATTACAATAAGTAAGTGGATGTTAATACTCCAGAAAATAAGTATGGGAAAGTGGCATATGTTGTTACATAAAATACTAGGGCAAAAACTTGGATTTTGGTTCTCCTAATACTCATTTCTTTACTCAACCACAGGAAGCAGGCTACAAAGTAGCACCTTGTACAGTGAGAAATAATGCAGTCAAGAGGTGTATAACAGATCAATTACTCTTATTGCTTCTTTCTACAAAGAATAAATTTATTTTACCAAATTATTTTTTTCATTTTTTTAACTCGATTTCCAGAAAACTAGACTTGTGTGATTTCTTTTAATTTATTTATTTTTTTTTAAGGTTACAAAAATGTGAACAGCCTGCTAGAATTTCTTTGACTAGACAAGCATCAGTGATGACCGGGAAATGGACTTTAGAAGGCTTTCCTGCATGCTTCGCAGTAATGTGGTTTGGTTTTGTTTTTTCAGTTGTAGGTTATACTCAGCTTGGAAAGCAGCAAAGTCAGTATTTCAGGATATTCAAGATTCCTGGAAACCTTTAAGAACCATAACATGTCAGGCCCTGATTTGGGAACGCACTTACCTGTTTAACCTCAAGCACAAGACCTCACATCTTTATTACACAAAATTTTAATCAAGCGTTTAACTTTGAACATGTATTGAGGTGCTTTGCTGAATCAGGAAGGATCTGGACCCTTTTAAAGAGCAGCATTGTTAATTGACTGCAAAGATGTTATATCCTGCAACTGGGCTCCTAATGAGCCATGCCTGCTGGCAAGCAGCTCTGGTAGCACACAGCAGCCAGATGGTCTTCTGCAGCTGGGCACGTGGACCACTGCATTACTCATGGGGTAACCCCCCATACAAATACTGCAGTACAGGTTGCTGCTTGCTCCAAAAGTACTGGTTCCTGCGCGTACCTGGCTGCTAATCACAATAAATTAAAAAAAAAAGAAAACAAACTCTCCATTTTGGAGTCATCTATAAACTAATACCGAAGTGATTTACTTAAGTGATAAGTTTTATGGTGAAAGAACATATAAGGCAATAAAATGTCTTTTACAGCTGATTAAGCACTGAAACAAAGCTGAGACACTCGATAAGTGCAGAAGGGTTGCCGGTGAGAGTATTCTAACACAGTGAGCATTCACATAATAAAAGGAGATAAAAAAATTCAGACATCATGACTGTTTCCTTCATGCTGTTCCGTCTTTTGGAGCTGTATGGAATTGCAGCCATCGCTTGCCTCAGACTTTCTGCAGAAGCTGATACCAGGGATGTGCGGTTTGGGTACAAACTAAACAGACAAAGGTTTTGAAAAGTGTAGACCTGTTTGAGGCCAAGTAAGTAAATAACTGATCAAGGCCACATCCAAAGTGGAAAGGGAATGCTACAATTAGGAAATACATTTCCAAAGCAGTCGCACTGGTATCTGCAGCCACCTAACTTTGAAAAGCTGAAGAGGTCACATTCAGCCATGACGAGGCATGGGCACGTCATTTGACTTCAAAGAAGTTAAACCCACTACAGCAGCTCTGAATTCATCCTAAGTGTTCAATTACCCATTTTGTGCATGTAACTATGCAACATTACAGATATTATTCTGAGAAGCTCAACTGTCTGCTTAAGAAAAGACTGCTTCATAGTGTCAATAAAGACTTTGGTGTTGTTTGTCAAGGGAACATCTGCTATTTCTAGACTGTGACTGTGTGAAATTCTTCTCTTGTCAGACTATTGTATTATAGTGCCATAAAGTAAAAGAACCTCAAAATAATGCAGCTCTTTTAGGTTACTTCAGCTCAAAATCAAGCTTCCCACATCACAGAATCTTGGAATGATTCAGGTTAGAAGGGACCTTAAAGATCATCTAGTTCCATCCCCCTCCTTGAATAATAAGCAAAATCATAGGAATTTAAGCAAATGTCCATATGATTTTAACTGTTGCAAAATCATTTTAAAGCCATTATTCCTACTCCTTCTTCCCAAAACTCTTCATACAACTTTCTCAGGCCAGATGCACTCTCTGCTCTCTCTCCATACACTCTGCTTTTGTACAATATAAAACAACATGGGCCCTCATTTTCAGCTGGAATTTTTACATAGCATTGTCATACAAATGAAAGAAAATATTTTAGCAGTTTAAGCTGGTTATTGTTTTTCTGCTCCAACTAACATTCCTGCTTACTTTGCATGGGTAATTGGCCTATAGTCCCTGGTTACAAATCCTTACACAATTCAGATAAAATGCAAAGGATAGTTTAAAAAAAAATGTTTGGGCATGTACTGTGTGAAAATACTTTTTCAAACTGTTCTGAAAACCATGGGTGAAATTCTGGAGTCACTATTACTAATAATTTTTAACATGCCTCTGCTGTGCAAGGTAGCTTCAACTCTTTCAGATGTAATTAGTCAGACCTCGGCACAAACTGTACAACTTTGACATGCTTTATGTTACCTTAATAGTGACATCTTGAATAAGGCTGTTTAGAACAATTCATTTTGTGTTTGAAAAATAGTTGTAGAAATTCACAACTAATGGGAGACATCAGAAGACTGCCGTATTTGACATGGTTTTCTTCTGTCCTTTTTGAGGATGGAGTTATTTTGTGTACATTGGCAGAATCTCTTAAGTAACACGTGACAAAGTGTCACATATTCTCTTAGTGGCACTTTATTCAAAACTGTAAATAAAGTTTCCTATTCTTCTTGAGGATTTTCAGTAATATTTTACTCTACAGAAGAATGGTATAGCTTTCTGGTTCTTCAACCATCTACAGTGTCCTGTAAATGACATCTGAAGGATGGAAAGAGTGTCAGCTCTTCTATCACCACACTATTTGGATTCCTACTCACACATTCAAACAAATTTTGGGAGACTGAATTTAAACCAAGCCTGTGTACTTGTGGTTTTCTTAGCACATAACCAACTTCCCAGACTTTCAGTTTGCAAAAGTCATCGGAACATTAATAATTCTTCTCTCTTGAACCACAGATATTCCTTTCCCATTTATTCGTCTTCCTGTAAACACGTTTTTTGCTTCAACACAAAACAGTTGCATCCTACACATCTAATCAGCATGACCACAGTACTTCACACCTGCCTTTAATCAAAACTATAGTGTCCAAACTATTCCTATATGCAGCTACCACAAGTATGTGCCCACAGGAGCTTCTTTGCCTTTTTAAAGTTGCAGTGGGAAAGCCTGCATTTTTCACACATCCCTTTCTACTTCACAATGAATAATTCATCGCTACAAATTTAACCTTCAAAGATACCTAATACCTAAGACTTTGAAACAACCGGCAGAGATGAAGCATAATGGAAGTAGCTCATTCTGGCATGACAGTGTTTACATACCCCATTTAAACATGGTCCCCAGGTTTAGCATGTCCCCCTTCTTCCTCTGCCCAGGAGAAAGATCCAAATCTGGGGCAGCATGTTCAACTCCAGCACATTTAAAAGCATCTGCTCTTTTTTGCATTTGCTTGTTTTAGGCTATAGATAAATTCTTCCCACTGTGATGCTTTTCCTGTCCTTCTCTACTCAACTCCTTTCTTACAGGCTGTTTTTCCCTCGTTGAGACTCCCCTGGGTTTTGTGCACAGGGCTGCAGACATACATGGATTTAAACACAGAAGTATTTGGGGGTGGAGGGAGCGTCACAAAGAGATGATTGTAAAGATACCAGTATTTCAAGCAAGACTTTTTTTGTTCCCCCCCCTTTTTTTTTCCCCTCCCGACAGTGGACCCTGTAAAACAAGTGTCGCCTTTCTCCCTCACCCCCTCTGTTCCTGTGCTGCTCTCGCTCTTGACATTACTGCAAGTCTCATGACTCGGAGACGCAGTTCCCAAAGAGAAATGCTCAAGTGAGAATGTCATGACCAGTTGACCACAAATGCTACCATTATTCATCGTTAGGCTGAATTATTCCTGCCCACCATGGATCACATCATTATGCAAAGGCATGAGCTAAGAATTTAGGAAAGTCTGGCAAACGGCCCCTTTAAGAAGCATGCCAAATTTCACCAATTCATTTCATCAACAAAGCATGTCCATCCAGGTAATCTTTGTACATTTCAAGCACTTTAATGCTAAAAGGAGTCCAGGTGTTTATTTCTGAACTTCAGTGCACACATTTCCCTGACTTATATTTTCAAAAGAGGGGACTAGATATTATAAAAACAGCAACATGAAAAAAGAGATTCAGCTCTGTTTTTTCCATAGCTTCATTCACCACTGTGGTCATTTCTTTTGGCAGTGACATTTTAAAAGCTGCAAGAAAAGCCCAGAAACAAGGTTGACTTTCTTTTTTTTTTATTTTATTTTTAAACTTGAATGTTGTTGGCCTCATGTTTTAAGGGAATATTTAATCTTTATAAGTCCGTTTCTTTTTTTCTAGGACCTATACAGGGAAGTAAGTTTATAATTCAGAAAAAAACATATACTAACAAAATATGCGAAGAAAAACCTCCCTCAAGGGAAGACTTATTTTCAATTAGAGAGGAGACTAATCAAAGAGAAAATGACAGCAGCTCATTTTTAGGGCACCACCACATGAAGACCCAGTTAGCAATTACACACGTACGTGACAATAAGCCACGCGCAGCTTGAATATGCTGAAGCTGGACCCACACGGTATTGCAGCTCAGTGATTTCATGGCGATGATCTCACCCCGCCGCCTGAGATCACCTAGTGGGGGCAGATAATTGTGGTCGGCTTTGGCACACACGCACGATCGGGAATCTTGCAGGACTGTCATCACCCTAATATTACCATTACTGACACAACTGAGGGCAAGCAGAGGAGACAGGAAGGGGCGTAGCAAGGTGCAGACATGCCACTGCTCAAGATGTGTCTGTGCTGCACCCATGTGAGCAGCATCAGAGGATGCTGAGATAAAGGAGTTACATGCACCTGGTTTCTCACTGAAGCACAGAGTTTGAAATGAAGCCACCAGGGACCCCAGTCGTGCACACCACCATGGGCACCTTGCACTTGACTTCAAACTGACCAAGCACAAAGCCTCCTGAAAACACCAGTTTGCTTTGCCAAGGAACAGCACAAGCTTCTTCGGATCTCCTGTTTCTGCCTCCATGCCTGTGTCCTTGACATGTTCCCCGCGGGAAGAGGCATGGAGCAGGGCCACCGCAGGGAAACACACAGCGGGGAGGTAGCGGGAGCCACAGTGCTGCTCCCCAGCCAGCTCGGGGCTTCACCTTGCCCTGGTGCTCAGTTTCCCCTCGGCAAGTTGTTAAACAACTGCCTGACCACAGCCAGCCCCTCTTGGGGCCAAGTCCAAGTGTGTTATTGCACATTGTATGCAAGGCAGGTCCCAGATTTGATAGTATTTATGCATAATAAAAGGTATCTGAAATTTACAGCTCTTTGAGATTAAGTGCATATAGTTTCAGATAAATACCAACTCCCAAAGTAATGGCTTAATGCTTAAAATATTTTGACACAATGGCACGCTGCCCACAGGCCCCACAGGTTGCTTGGAAAGCAGGAGGAGAAACAAATGTGTAGCAAACATTTTGCTAACATGGCCAACTTACCTACCAGCTAGTTGGTTTGATTCAGCAACCTCAGGAAGGAAACTGTGGAAGGTACAGAGAGGGAAAAAAACCTTTAAATCTGCACTGATTTGGCGCATTATCCACAGTTTGTGCCGTGCTCAGATTTCTAGTCCTTTAGCCGTGCTAACCTTTGGCTAGTTAAACTCGGCAATGTCTACGACAAAGAAACCAGTCCTCTTTACAGCGGCTGGAAACGTGATTTGCCGCCTTCATCTGAAGGCAGTATTCGGGGGTCGGGGGGCTCTCCAGGGTGCGCTGCATCCTCAGCACACACAGAGTGCTCTGGGAGGGGGCAGAGGGGAGGACGGGGCGTGGGGGCGTCAGAAAGCAGTAGCTGCTCTCCCTAAGTTGGGCACAGAAGAAATGAATAATTCTGCACACCGTGAAGGCAGGCTGCCTACACAGCATGCCTGGAAATTAATGTTTTAGGATAGCGAAAGGCCACACTGTTATGAGGTTGTCTAAAGGCCACCCGCAGGTCTAATAAATAAGGGACTTAGGGAGAGATGGAAGAAGTTGCTTATGCTAAAGGAAAGGAAAAATGTGTTTTGGAGAAAAAAAAAAACACCAACAAACCACCTCTCACCTCCCATCCCATTTTCCTTTGGTCCTCCTGTTCTGCTGCGAAGAAAAAGCCTCACATTCAGTAATCTTGCTATAAGATTCCTAGCAGGAAGGGAAGGACAAGTATAGGGGAATTCCATTTACCCTAAAGGTTGGATTTTGTTTCATTTCTTTTCTCCTCAGCTTGAATTTTTTTATTTTTTTTTTGCTAAGGCTTTGAACTTTTTTTTTTTTGTTTTCCTTTAATAAGTGTTGCAGGAAAAACTACAGAAATCATGTCCAGGTTTAATCCCTATGTAAAAGCTCTCCACCCCTCTGCTTCACGCCCTGCTCTTTCGGTGCACGCCTCGTTCGCCCTGAGCTCCTCCATACTGCCCTACCGAGACCCAGGGTGAGGGAATAAGAAATGATCCAAACACCTCCCACTGATATTGCAGCGATTATTCATTTATGCTGTTATTCTGAGATCAGAGAAGCAATATTATCAAACTACAGCAAAACAGTAATAGTTGGGAGCGGGGCAAAACGGCTAAATTTTCACACTTTATTGGCCACTTTCGCTCCCTGTGCAATTTGTTTCCTGCTCCCTTCTCCTGCAAGCCACCATTCTTCATCTCGCTCCCTCTGTCTTAAGAGAGCTTGCAAAAGACCCGAGGGCAACACGGGGCAGATGCCAGCGCGCGACCTCTATCCATCCGTAGCCATGCACGATGTGTGAATGAGGTTTGGTGCTGGTTTCCATGGCAATGCAACCACACAGTAAATGCACGTCTCACATGGGGATTTTTTTTCACAGAAGTACACGAAACAATAGAGCTAAGCTTAGGACATATAGCTAAGCTTAAGGAACATAAGGAGTTACCACCACCACATAAAGGCAGAGCATTTCTCTTAGTGTTTTCCCATGACTACCTCTTTTTTTTCCTGCAGCAATCTGTCCTTTCTAAGCAAGCATTGAAGAGCACCAGTTTCAACAGCTCATACATATATGTGGGTGTACAGAGTATAGTTGTACATACACGCAGACAAGAGAGACCATGCCATCTATATATGGTCAAACAGTATTTCCAGTGACCCCTCTTTACCCTCTTATGTCTGAGAGAGTTTCTTAAGGGCTTTCCTCAGAACCACAAAGCCGGAGCTTTAATTCCTGACCTATTTCCAAAGCTCGGCGAAAGCCAGCACAGATGTATGTTCACCACAGAAACATCCAGTGATTTTGTAAAGCAATTTAAAAAAAAAAAAAAAAAAAAAATCTGAATTTGCAAGGCTAAGCACTCTGATCAAAAATATAATTAGGGAAAAAAAATAGCTATCGTTTGTTTTAATGTTTTCCTTTTTAAAAGAAAGTGATTTTCATTAGATGAAAGCGTTTAATGGTTTGAACGAAAATCTAAGGGTTTCAAACCCCCAGCATGGGTGAAGCACCTGAGAGCTAATCGTTTCCTCAGCCCATGGAAGGGCAGAAAACCGACATTGCGCAGGACATCCCTTAGCTCCACCACCTTCCTGCCTCACTCCTGCCGAGAGCTAACCGTGCTCCTCGAACAGGCGAGAAGGCACAGCTGCTCTCAACGGGGCTTCAGACATCCCTTGGAGACACAAGCACGGGCTTCTAAACTTAGGGCATGCAGTATTTTGTGCAAAAGCTTGAGATCCAGCACACTGCACTGCAAGGTGCCATTCTTTAAGTCCCATTTTTGGGCTGACCATTGCAGATTCCCACAGGATCAGGCAAAGAACTGATACAACATTTTCTGAACTCATAAGAAAAATTTACCTGTCTTGCCAATATTGGACTGTAAAGGCCCTTTGGCAGAGCTGAATATCTTACTCAGCCCTACAACTAACAAACACACTTTTCAGCGCTTTTTAGCACCCTCTTATAACTGTCTTCCATAAATGCCAGACATCAAAGACTAATGTTGCCTGACGAGCCATAATTGACACAATGACAATCAAATATCTCATATCATCATATAATCTTTTTTTAAGCAGTGTGGCAACCTTTCCAGCTATCCACACTTCCTTTAAACATTTCACTTTATATGCAACGAAATGAACTTTAAAATTGGCAGTTTAGTATAATGAAGCATTTGCAAGAGCTGTAACGTCTTTTTCTCATATTGCTCCTAATCGGCGCCCATAATTTGCACTTAATTCAGATTATCAACGTACCACTACTATAAAGGAGAGAAAATGGCATCGTTTGAATGTGAAAAAAAAAAAAAGATTAAAAATACCGCTTAAAAACTATCAGGTGAAATATGAACGCAGAAGATACAATAATCAGCAAACTTTCACACCTGGGATGAGAAAGGAGACATGAACGTATAGAAAATTTCCAAAAACCTTCCCCTCTTCCTTTCACATACTGTATGGAAGAGCACGCAAAACCCCAAAGAAACATTCCCACTTTGGAGGGGGGCAAGGAAATAGTAAACCACATATTTTCCATAAATAACACTCTCCTCCCTTAAATAAACCTTGTGCACTCAGCCTGCGACTGTGCTACAGTTTAAATATTTTGCTAACCTTATGCTGCATTCTCAGGAAAGCAAAAAAGCCAACACTGAAAAACATCTGCCCCCAGACAAGTTATATGCGGGTCTGCTTAAAAGGCGGCTTTTCATCTGTTTAGAAAAAGGGGTGCCCTCACTAGTAATGCGGCCCAATTCATCCTAGGTCGTCTGGAATGGCTCGGCTCAAAGGTCCCGCTATTTATCCCCAGCTAAGAAACTGCCTGGCTACGCTGCCTTCATAATGGAGCTGGTTTACCCCCACACAGGGAAAGAAAGAGAACAGCATCAAAAGAAACAGTCTTCCTGGGGGTTTTAAATGAGAAATCATCTGAGCAAGCCACCATCTGAGGAAAGAGCAGGCGGTTTCTTTGGGCAGATTATACTATTTAAGTAATTAAAGCACATATCAGAAGCAATTTGAGTGCAAAGACACGACTCGGCTAAAACAACAGGCCGGTCCAGAGCTCCTCACCAGGCTCAGTTTGGTCACGTCTGGTAAAACATGGGCATCGTGAAAGGAGGTGTTCAGTCTGCTACAGAAGGAGCGGACATCTTCTTCCGTTAAGCTTTGCATTGCCTCACGATACGCTCAGCCTCAAAGCAGAGCAACGGCCAAAGGGTACCAATAAGAAATCGGCCCCCAGCCAGCCCTCCCCTAACTCTAACCCCAAAAAGCAAGCAAATTAGTGCTTTGCATGTATGGACAGGCCACACTGGAGCATATGAGATATATATATATATATATACACACACATACATACTTATCTCCTGCTCCACCCCCTAATCAGCAAAACATCAGCCTCGCTTTTAAAACCTGGACAACTACACTGAGCTTTACCACTCAGTATATGAATTCTGGGTTGCAAAAAGCCGACTGTGGGCAGCACACTGCAGAAAGGCAGAAGCAGGTAATCAGATAGGTGTCCCCCCCCGAAAAAAAAAAGAAAAAAAACCCCACCCACCTCTGAATAATTAAATTAAAATAGCAGAAATTGTGATCTTCTGATCCGTCTGCATCACAGTCACAGCTACCAACTTATCAACTTGCTCAAAAAATGTGTCATTTAAAATAATTCTCTCAACTCCTTATTTGCATTGGAGGGGGGTTTCAGCCGTATTGTACACACGGATGCTACTTGCAGGATTTTCCTCCCAGAAAAATGGCTACAAAGTTAGTTCAGGGACAAGGGAGCAGAACAGAGCTGGCAGATCTTTAAGGACACTTTCCATAGAGCCCAAAAGCTCTCGATCCCCATATGGAAAAAATCAGGAAAGAAAGGCAAGTGACCAGCATGGCTGAGTCCAGACCTGCCGGTCAACTAAAGGGCAAGAGAGAGATGAACGGGCAGTGGAAGCAGGGACAGGTATCCTGGGTAGACTACAGGGACACTGCCTGGTTGTGTAGGGATGGTGTCAGGAAGGCCACCGCGCAGCTGGAGCCAAACTTGGTGAGGGACACAAAGAATAAGAAGGGCTTCTACAGGTATGTCAGCCAGAAAAGGAAGGTCAAAGAAAGCACGCTGTCCCTGATGACCAAGACTGGAAAACTAGTAACAATGGACAAGAAGGCTGAGGTACTCAACAACTTTTTTTGCCTCAGTCTTCTCTGGCAACCTCTCTCCACACACCTCTCGAGCAGATGGATGGCAAGACTGGGTCTGGGGGAACAAAGCCCTTCGCACTCTAAGAGAAGATCAGGTTCATGGCCACCTGAGGAACTTGAACATACAGAAGTCTATGGGACCTGATGAGATGTATCTCAGAGTCCTGAGGGAATTGGCTAAGGTAGTTGCCAAGGCACTCTCCATGATATTTGAAACTTCATGGCAGTCAGGAGAAGTCCCCCAGTGACTGGAAACAGGGAAACACTGCGCCCATTTTAAAAAGGGTAGAAAGGAAGACCCTAGGAACTACCGACCAGTCAGCCTCACCTCTGGGACTGGGAAGATCATGGAACAGATCCTCCTAGAAGCTATGCTAAGGCCCATGGAGGACAGGGATGTGATTTGAGACAGGCAGCATGGCTTCACCAAGGGCAAGTCCTGCCTGACTCACCTAGTGGTCTTCTGTGATAGAGCAAGTACATCAGTGGACAAGGGAAGAGCTACAGATGCCATCTATCTGGACTTCTGTAAGGCAGTCCCCCACAACACCCTTTTGTCTCTAAATTGGAGAGAGATGGATTTCATGGGTGGACTGTTCAGCAGATGCGGAATTGGTTGGATGGGCGCATCCAGAGGATAGTAGTCAACGGCTCAGTGTCCAGACAGAGATTGGTGACGAGTGGTGTCCCTCAGGGGTCCATACTGGGAGCAGTACTGTTCAATATCTTCATCAACGACATAGACAGTGGGATCGAGTGCATCCTCAGCAAGTTTGCAGGTGACACCAAGCTGAGTGGTGAGGTTGACATGCCTGTGGGACAGGATGCCACCCAGACGGACCTGGACAAGCTCAAGAAGCGGGCCCATGTGAACCTCATGAGGGTCAATAAGGCCAAGTGCAAGGTCCTGCACCTGGGTCAGGGCAACCCCTGCTATCAGTACAGGCTGGGGATGAAGGGAGGTACTGGTGGATCAAAAGCTCAACATGAGCCAACAATGTGCACTCGCAGCCCAGAAAGCCAACCATATCCTGGGCTGCATCAAAGGAAGCATGGCCAGCAGGTCAAGGGAAGTGATCCTGCGCCCTCTACTCTGCTCTGGTAAGACCCCACCCGGAGCACTGCATCCAGCTGTGGAGTCCTCAGTACAAGAAGGACATGGACCTGTTGGAGCAGGTGCAGAGGAGGGCCACAGAAATGATCAGAGGGCTGGTGCACCTCTGCTGTGGGGACAGGCTGAGAGAGTTGGGGTTGTTCAGCCTGGAGAAGAGAAGGCTCCGAGGAGACCTTATAGCAGCCTTTCAGTACCTAAAGGAGGCTTATATGAAAGATGGGGACAAATCTTTTGGCAGGGCCTGTTGCAGTAGGACAGGGGGTAATGGTTTTAAACTAAAAGAGGGTGAATTTAGACTAGATAGAAGGAAGAAATTTTTTACAATGAGATTGGTGAAACACCGGAACAGGTTGCTCAGAGATACCCCATCCCTGGAAACATTCAAGGTCAGATTGGACGGGGCTCTGAGCAACCTGATCTAGTTCAAGATGTCTCTGCTCATTGCAGGGGGGGTTGGACTAGATGACCTTTAAAAGTCCCTTCCAACCCAAACTATTCTATGATTCTATGAAGTAGGGTCACAAATGATGTCACTCCCCTGTACCTTCTTCACCAATATCCCCCCAAAAAAGAGAGGAAGGAAATTTAAAACATCACCTAATAAAATAGCTATTCAGAGACCAGGAATGTGTTGACTTCGCTAGAGCTGACTGTGATCTGAGCTCATTCTTTGCATTTCCAGCCAGAGGTCTACACTGGTACTTGCCGTGGCTGCACAAATCTTGCCCAAAGGAAAAGGCATTCCTGGGTTCCTCTTTCAAAGGCTCTGATTGCCTCCTGTGAAATGACCTGAGTCTTCCTTAAAAAAAAAAATAAAAATCAACGTTTCAGTGATGCATGTTGCTACGACCAAGACTCAACAACAGACCCAGAAGGGCACACTGCAAGTTAAATTCTTTGTACATTTTAATTACACTTTACACAAAATGAAAGGCAGGTTAATAAGCTCAGCTCATAAAAAATTATTAAGAAATGGCATTTTTGTACAGAAGATCAGGGGACTTAGCCTTCAGAGGGCTGATCAGAAAAATATATTACATGCAGGAGTCACCTATAGTCCTCAGCCAGGAAAGAGGAGGGAGCAAAAGGGGCAGGGCATGGAGGAAGGAACAAGGGATTTTATTTAATAAAAACTTTTCAAAGAGAAGCATTTCTCATTAAGCTGGTCCCTCTATACCAGAGAAACAGATTCAAAAGGTTTTCTCCCATGTGGTGTTTTTCAAGACCATTGAACACATGCAACTCCCCAGACGCAGGAAGTAGAAGAAAACTATTTCAAGCAGCAAAGCTGGGAAGGCAGACAATAGTTGCCACCTCCAGATAGTGAGAAAGCGTGTTTTCCCAATGGACCCGTGGCCACCCATATTTAATGCGGATAAGTGAGAACATGCTCCGCTCTGGCCAATACCAGATCCACTACTGCAGCTGCTCGCCCGAAGTGCTGGGTGGCCCTTCACTTCAGCCACCCTGAATGCTTTTAAATGGAAAACATGAGCGCAGAGATCTGGGTGGTGTTCTGACTGCAGCAGCCTGAAAAGGAGGGGGAGGTGGGGATGTCCCCTTCCAAACACTGAATCACAGCCCCGTGCCAGGGAATCCCATGCAGGGCCCACGCAGAGCACCCTACACTGAGGTGCAGAGCTCAGCTGGGCTGCGCGTCAAGGAAATACCACCCTGAACCTCCCAGTAACACCACCAAAATTACCCGAGTGTAACATGTGCTTTAGCTAGACCTTTCTTACATCATGTTTTGGCTATCTCATACATGACACTCGTGTTTTCGGTAAGCTGAGAGCATGAGAAAGGCGCTGCATGCCAGGGCTTGCTCTATGCCCTCTTTCTCACCCCATCTTCGTAGCTCCATGTCCAGGGTTACACTTCGCAGCTACCCACCTGTCTCTTGGAGGTGGCTGTGGCTCTAATTCCGCATACTAAATTTACTTCTGAACATGCAGTGGGGAGTGTTAACACATGATTTTGTCTATGATTAAAACAGGATTTTTTTTTCCCCCAAATGGTGTGAAAGGGAAATTATAAAGTTGCATCCAGACGAATATCATTTCCAAGTTAGACACCTTTAGCTTTAAAAAAACCCTACAAGGTTCTAATTTATTAATGAATAGCTGCTATCTTTGTAATTTTGCTGTACTTATTCCATTACTGTCTGACACTTCCTATTGTCACTGCTTGAATTTTTAAACACTTCCGCATGACTCGTGCTAATCTCCACATTTCATGGAGGGCCCGTAATAAAAGGAGACACACACATGGGTGTATAAGAACGATTATAGCTAAACATGTGCTCTAAAGCCCACTCTTAACATCTTTCAGTTTCTAGCATTTCTCCCTTCCTCCTATCTCACAGCTTCTGAAAGGAAAGCAAAAGTGGAAAGAAATACATTTTTTTGTTTTCCCTTTATTTTGGACTTAGCTGGATTTTTTCCGGATCAAGAGAAAGAGAGCTCCTCAAAGCAAAAGGTGTCCCAACACAGGGGGCAAAGATGCAGGACTCTTGTGTGAAATAAAGGTTGGCAAGCAAAGAGCAAGCTTTGTATCTTGACTTTCTTTCAGAAAATCTTGTAGAACTGGTACAACAAGCTATTGTGAACAGCTGCTTTAAGGATATAACCTCGCAGTAAACAATCTCTGATTTACACACAGGACTACGTACGCCTGGACAGTCTTTTGTTTGTTTACCCCGATTCTCCGTAACACAGATTTTTAGCAGATAAGTGCAGAAACCTTGTATGTTTGAAAGCACTATTAAAGGACCATTTTTTATTCATATTTTCTTAAAATATCTACTATCCACACCTTGAAAGAATAGCCGATTATACACTGTAGCATTATACATTTCACTGGCACGAAAGCCAAGCATCCTGACTGTACGTGTAAGCTTCACCCCATCTTACTCCCCAGCAGAAACGTCTACCGCCCTTCTTCCACACAGAACAGATGTCCTCCCAGCCTTTGCTGGGAGCGAGTGGGTATATCCACCCCATGCAGCACTCACGCCGGGGTTGTTGCTGACTTCCAGCCACAGCAAACAAATCGAGCTGGGCTTCTGTGTGGCTTGTGCTACACCGCCATGCACTGATTCTTGCTGGATGCAAAAACGGCCCTGAAAACATTAGGAGAAGGCAGAAACCTGGCTTGAATCCCTCAGCGACCATTTCGAAAGTGGGATAACACTACTGTGACGGCTTAAAATAGTGAGCTGCAACAGCCTACCAGGTCAATGCCAGCACTAAATAACACATGTTCAGCCCAGGGTATTTATTTACAAGGTTTTACACTTTGTTGAGATTTTGCCTGGTTTTTTTAGACCATGATGCAACTCTTCACTAGGGTTCCTGCGTTTGTCTGGGAAGCATCTGCATACCTTCATGCCACTCCTTTGGGCAGGGGACCCTAGCCCACCACTTCTTCACATCCTCTCTTTTGCTCTCCTCCCTCCGGGTTGCACAGGATTCTTTCCTCCTCCCAACCACTGCAGCTCTCAGTCCTGCCTCCATGCTCCCCTTCCCTCCGCTCCCCTGAACATCTCTGGGGAGGGGTCCCTGCCTCCTCATCCCTTTTCAGTGCTCTCTGTCACCTTCCTGTCCCACCTCCCTGGCAGCAGCAGCATCACCACTCCCAACTAACAAGAATGAGTTCCCTTTTCCTTCCCTGGGAATGACACTGGCTGTCCACTTCCCCCCAGGTCTGCTGCACTGGGTCCATTTCCTATCCCCAGCTTAGGTGCTTATTACTGGCCTATGTAATTACACACACACCACTGCCTTAAAAATAGCTTAAACACATAAATGTGAGGAGAGTGTGGGGAGCACACAAGAGCCTCCCCTTCTTTTCTTAAAATACTGTGAAATTTGCATTTCCACTGTAAAGAAACCCACCGTGGTAAACAGGGAGCCTGACAGTTGCTTAATAATGTTAATTTTGTGCAAGCAATAGGCATTTTTCACCACTTCGTTCCAACAGCAGTTTCTCCAAGCTGCACAGCACATGCACTGTGGACCTCTACCTACAGACAGGGCTAGTTACATCGTGTCATCAGCACCTCATGACTCTACTGGTGGCAAGGACACGCAGCCAAGATTTCCTTGTGTCCCAGCTACTGCTGACCTCTAACTCTGGCACCATGATTTACAGCAGCTCAGCTGTCCCAGTAACACCACTACCTGCCTCAGTGCTTGACAGAAGGCCGTTGCTCCCATGCTACCGGTTCCTTAGATGCAATGCCCCAGCATCCCCAGTTGGCACCATGAACAAAGCATTCTTTCTGTTAGAAACCGCATTTCTAACTGAACTTGTCACTTCTCCCACTGCCGGGCAAAAATGCAGCAGAATCACCACAGCTCATTACACTGGGCACCAGCAAGCAGAGGAGGTACGAAGCCAGCTCAGCCACATTCATAGCTGGGTAACCACATTACAGGAGATGTCTGAGGTCAGTCATTTGTAGCTAACAGTGATCAAATAAAGTTGAAATTTGTATCTCATAGACCGTGGCCACTCACCAGAGGTTCCTTTATACCTAAGAGCATTCAACCTGGAAAGCCTTTGATCCCTTTAAGAATTTGCAAGTAGCTCTTGCACTTGATTTGTTGGGTGGGGAAATGTCCTGCTTTATCACGGTCCCCCATATTCAGGTAAAAGGAGCTCAGCTTGTTTTATGGTTCTCTGTGTCTTAGCAGACAAAAAGGACCTGCATTATAGTACCTTTGCTTTAAACAGAATGAAGAGTCAATAACAAGCACTACTCCGAAGCAGTCAAAGGCACACCAAGAGAGCTCACTGATGTCTGAAAATGCTTCCGGACTGTCCTGGTTTCAACTGGGATAGAGTTAATTTTCTTCCTAGTAGCTGCTGCGTTTTCTATTTAGTATGAGAATAGTGTTGATAACACATATTGCTTTTAGTTGTTGCTAAGTAATGTTTATATTAAGTCAAGGACTTTTTCAGCCTCCTGTAGAAGCTGAGAGGGAGCACACACAGGAGAAGCTGGCCAAAGGAATATTGCATACCATAGACGTCATGCTCAGTATATAAATGGGGATTGGCCAAGGGGCAGGGATCCATGATCGCTGCTTGGGATGGGCAATCAATCATTGGGTGGTGAGAGCAATTGTATTGCATCACGTTATTTTGTATATTATTTTACCATTATTGTTTTTCTCTTCCATTGCTGTTCTATTAAATTGTCTTTATCTCAACCCGCAAGGGGTTTTTTTCCTCCTTTTTCTCCCTCTTCTGCCTACCCTATGGGGGTGGGAGGGTGAGGGGAATCGACTGAACAGCTGTGTGGTCCTAGTTGCCGGCTGGGGTTAAACCACAACAGACTTGCATGGCACATGGGCTTCAAAAAGAATGGCTAGCAGCTGGCTAAAAGACATTGCTCAGTTGTTTGCATAATAATTTAAAGAGCGAACCTGAGGTGAAAACAGTTCATAAGAAACAAAGATAGGTTTTCTACGGCTTCCACAGCTCCCCCCCCCACCCCAAATCCAAACTCTTATTCCATCCACTTGGCATCTAGCCCTTACTTCTGGAAAAAGTGGCATTTCTAAATGTTACTCCTACAACTGAAAGTGCTGCACATAACCCAGAGCTCTCCAATTTTAATGCAAATGGCATATACACTGGCAATTTCACAGTAGCCCTAAAGCTATGTCTAGCTTGCATATGCACACCTATTTACATGAATTGCTACAAAAAGAAATTCAAACCATCATGAGAGCTGATTGTTCTTGTGATTTCCCTTCAACATTAATGGAAAGCCTGGGAGCAAACTGCGTTCTCCTCACCTTGGAATGACAAGTGAAGTGAATATGCAGGCCAGGCTTTGAGGGCTATACACAACTTTTAAGGTTCAGTCTGGACCTCCTAAAGCAAAGTTTTCTAAACTCACAGGCCCTCAGATCTCATCTACTGAACTCTTTCAAATACAGGACAAAGTCTAAAGTGTACTACTCCTCTCACTACAAAGAAAGAAATACACCCAGTCCTCCAGGCAATGCTTTGAAAATTTATCCCTTCATACCTTTGTATTTAAATAATGACATTTGTCAAAAACTTACAATGATTGCATTTAAGACCTTTTAATTCGCTTTAGGTAACTAGATCACGCTACCAGTGATATCTTTACTCTTCCCCAGGTAAACTGTCAGAAAGGACAGAAAACCCTGAAAGTCATGAGGCAACATTATCTACTTGTCCAGGGGTGAAATGGGAGATCTTCTGATCTTGCCCCTTGTGCAGGTCCAGCTACCAAGGTGAACCAATTTTCTGAATGCAGGGATTGGTCATAAAACTGCTTCCACTGGCACAGTGTCATAGCACAATTTAAAGCATTAAGTGCTGACTTTCTAAACCCCTCTCCTTCTTTTATTCCCCTCCTCAAGGAAACAGTTACGGATAAAGTTTTTCCAGAGAAAATACCTAATTGCCTACTCCAGCCTCAGATCAAGAAGATATTTGCATGCTTTAATTTATGTCTACAAAGTTACTTCGGGGCACAAAATAAGAGCTAGACCAAAGCCAGCTTAACAAGTTTTTGACAACTGAGTATACTTCAACCAACCTTATTGTCTATTTTGCATTTGAAATTTAGTGTTGATTCCTTATTTTTTTAAAAAATAAAACAAAACAGTGCAGTCATGATAGAACTGCTCATTCTGCTCACATCTGCTCACTCAAGTCATGCAACATATTAAGATGCCAGGTTCGTTATGCTATCGGCCATGATAAGAGTACATGCAGAAGGTAGAGGAGGGTGTGAATTCAAAGGCCAGCAGGTACTCTTGGAATTGCCTGGATACGCACTTCTCGTGCATGGGAACTACCTCACACTACTTCACATTAACCGTAGGTCAAAAAGCATGTACGGAGGCAGTGACCAGTGCTATGAATTTACAATGAAGTCACCCCACAGTAATTTGTTTGAATGCCCACAGCCACAATTACGGGTACTAGAGCTGGGCTGGCTCCTTAACTTCTGTTAGTTTAACATTCGTGTCCTTCCACCTGTTCATATTTGTCCTGTGGGATGAAAATATATTGCACAGCTGTAGGGAAACTTTGTCACATTTGCCTTCTTATATTTTCACAGTGCAACAACATGGAATAATCCTACATAACAAATACCAGCACTGCACTAACCACATGGTCTGCCAGCATCCGTGAGCAAGGCTACAATGAGCGACAGTAAAAGCACACCGCCCTCGCTTGATGAGGTTGCTCCCTAAAGTTTAAGCCAACAATATATAAACCTGTAATATTGACAACTGGGATTGCTATACAACCTGTGAAGTGACATTTATATGTATCTCAGCAAGTTTGAGGATCTGCAATCCTTAAACTCTGTTTTACGTTTGCAACACTTTCCTGAACTCAAAGATTAAGATCTGCTCTACGTTTCTTCATTTGATGCAACTTTTTGAAATACCAGAATTCATAAGGTTGCCCATTAATCTATATATAAGCAAAGAAACATTCTTCTTGCCCCAAATGACAGAGGTAGTGCAGCCTACAGCATACTTTGTTTAACTGGAACTTCTAAATTTGATTTTTGCCCTCCCGTGTTTACTTTCTACTTTGGCTTCACTTTCTACTCTTTTTTCCCCTCCCACAGTGTTTTTGTTCTTTTTTCAGAAACTTGTGCTCCCACATCTGTATTAGTGTCTCTCTTACCAAGCACGGCTGAGCAGCCAAACTGGAGTTCAGATTTAGAGCTAACATTGTCCAAATGGGTTTCGGATAAAGCAAAACAGGTTCTCTATCACTAATAGCAACATTGACTAGAATATACATACAATTAGAGAATTCTGTCAGAGGAAAAAAACAAGTTGGTTTCCTTTGTGTAGAAGCCATCCTTAAGCTAGATCATGCTTTTAAGCGAATGTTGAGACGTTAAACTTAATACAATCTCAAAGTGATTTCATAAAAAATTAGCCATTCTTAATCATGTGTGTTACTTGTGTTACATTTTTCCTCCCTTCCTTCATTTAATAGGGAAGGTAAGGTGTGTTACATCACCTAATACCAGTTTGCACTTGTACGCAATTTAAGATCCAAGTTTGTATTTCAATTTCCTGGTCTGCTGACAGCAATATTTCTTCCTTGGGCTGTTAAAGCAAGATGCTGGATCTCCAGGGCATTCCATGTGAAATACCACTATTTATAAAAATGTTTAATGTTTTTGACAAATCAAGGGGACTGAGTAAGCACAGATCTAAAACAGAAACATAGAAATCTGTCAGCAGGTGACGTGCTGCATGAACAGCAAACAAACTGATCAACACCTGTGTCTGGATTCCCAGTATCCTCTCCATCAGAAATATACAGAAAGATCAAAATGTTAACTTCATCTGGAAATCTGGGTATCAAAGTATTTCACATAGGTGCTCGAATATGGAGTAAGATGGTTGTTGGCAGACCAGCTTTTTAGAGTTTCTTTGGAAGTTTTATACTCTCCTAGTAATTTTGGGGAAAATGCCTGGGAAAATTATGATAAAAAAGACTGTACCCTTGCAGATGCCAAACGTACTTCTTGGAGCCAGAGAACCATCTGCTCAATTGGGTTTCATGTTGTCATGATGTGCTGTGATATTATTAGACCAGTGATCTTGATGCATCAGAAGGATACGGATCTGAGGTAGGTCTAAATGTGCCCCATACACATATACTTTTGATGTCCGACTACCTATGTAATGCTTTGGGTTGAAAGCTTAAGGATCCATTTCCCAAAGAGTGAAGCCAAGAAAAAATTATCTCAGTCCAACTGTTTCTGAAGCAACAAAGTTAGATTCAGAAATGACCTTCAGTTTGTTTTTTTCCCCCCACTCAAAAAAAGGATAAAAACCCCTATAACCAAAACTTCGGCCAAATGCATGTCTACTTCCACAATTCTGGATGAGGACAGTGTAAATAGAAGATCTTAATTGCAAAACAGATCTAAGTCAAATAAAAATTTTAAAAAATTCATCAGTAAATAAGAATGCTTCATAAGAAGGAAGGCTGTTGCACTTACCTAAATAGCACTATATTCCATACATATACATTCAGGGGACTGCCTTTTAGTACTTTGAAATTGCTTTTAGTGGTATTTGTTCTTAAGTATTGATACCATTTATTTTGAGGCTATTTTAACCTCAGTTAAAACTTGTGAGACAAGCCTTTCTTCACTGACTTAGGATTTTAAGTTTGGACTTCAGAAGTAACAGCTACATCTGATACCTAAAGTAGCCAGTCAGAGCATCCTGCATTGTATTTTGTGTTTTATAACCACCAGAAAACAGAGGAACAGTATCTAAGTAGAAAGACTTGAAAGCATACTTCAAAGAACTATTTTGCAGAGACACGAGGTTTTTTTCCGCAATATTTACTATGGAGCAACAGGCAAAAGAGGATTAAATATTTGAAGAATAGCACGCTTTTAAGCTGCAAGAAGTAAATCACCTAGAACATGAATACCTCCAAGGAAAATTCTACTATACAAGATAGTCATTGCTGATTACTGCTGCTGTGCTATTTCAAAATGTTCCTCTCCCAAAGGCAAACGAAAAAAATAGTTCAAGATGGTGGCAGACAATGATTTGAAGCTGACTTTGTACTTTCACCTCCTTTTCCTCCACTCACCTTATTTTTACCCAAAGTCAAATTTTCCCTGAAGAAAATTGCCTAGAAAACATATTGTAAAAAGGTTTGTGCAAAGAAGGTATGTCAGTCCATGACCATGAGCCAAATCAGAAGGAGAGCGAACAGAAAGCATCTCACAATCCCAAGTAATGTCAACGTGCTCCTGAACCAATACCAAGGTTATGACATATGTCAGAAAACATACGTAAAGGTCTTTTGATATTTAAAAAAATAGTTTGCGTCAAATGCACTGAAAACAACAGTTATTTTATTTTTCTCATGTTACTGCTTGTCTACATCACTGTCACATCATTATGTCATTTTGATACATGAAAAGTACAATAAGTTTAAATGAAGAGTTCTGTTTCTTGCAGACAAGACAAAGATTTCCTTAGAATTTATTCCAGGGAAGATGCTAGGATGTTGACTTCAGTTCTGCAATTCCTCGTCTGCCCCTTTCACTCTGCCCCACCTGAGGAGAGATGAGCATGTGGGGAAAAGAAAAGAAAAAGGTTGTCTTTGAACAACTCAGTGAGGGTGGGGACAAAACTACCAAAGACAAATAAATATGAAATAAAGTAGAAACAAAGAACATAGAATTTAAAAATTATTAATGCAATTAAGTAGAGGGAAACATTAAGCTAAAACCAACTGACAGACTAATTAATATCAGAGTTATGGTTTCCAGGGCAACCACAGCTCCCCTAACTTTTGTTCTTTTAATATATTTATTTTTGCACTGAAAATTCTTTTATTTTTAGTAATGCAGAAACTTAAGCATCTCTGTAGGTTCAGACAAAGCACCCTGGAGCCCAGAAGGCTTCTTTGGGAATCGCATAAGTTCAGCATGGAGTTGTCAGACTCACTATATACACTTGTAACTTCTCATGGTTTTACAATGTTAAAATGTTTTAAAAGCTAGAACTCGGTATCTTTCTTTAACATGCCTCACATACTTCTAGCCATTTGAAAGTCCCTAGAAACTTTCCCTCTCAAGAATTGTCCCATTTCAGGACACAAACATCTGACAGAGGGGCACATACTTCCATCCGTATGATCACCCTTGAAATCAGTGAGCAATGCAAAGCTTTATCCCTGCGGAGGTTAAGCAAACCACGCGAGTTTGTTCAGACCAAGCCTGGGAACAGAAACCAGGGTTTGGTTTCTTTTGGTTTTCTTTCGCATGATTGCACCATGCATTACTGAAAGGTTATTGTGCTGACCTTTGGTCTCAGTCACAAAACATTACTGATAATCCTCAGTTTGAATAATATTTTTTGTTTGGGTTTTGCTTTTAAGTTTGGCCTGCTGCTTATTTAAATAATTCCAGGTATTCATGCTCTTGTAACTCACCAGTGCCTATTTGTACTGTTTGGTGAGGAAGAATTATTGCACTAAATCTCGGAGGAGATACAATCTTTAGAGTTATCTTAGGCTGAAACATGAATTGAATAGACAAGCAGAGCAACTGCTACGCTCCTTGGATGATTTACAAAATAACCTGCAGAAATGCAGAAAAGTACATTACAGCTAGGACCAACAAAACATGTCGGGGGGATGGAGAGAAGGGGGAGAGTGTGCATAGTGGTCTCTTTCACCAGGATTTCCCAAAAGCGGCTCGGGGAAGGCCCGGTTTGGGGAGCTGAAGCAGGCATGCACTGATGAGGAATGCACAAGCGGAATGAAGTTATGCTAATCGTAAGGCTGTGAAATATGTCCTGCCCAGCTGGAAACAGAAATCAGGGTACTGCTGTTACTGATTTGAGTGCAAAGAGAAAAAGCCTAGGTACGATTCTGAAGTTTTCTTGAGAATTTCACATCGTGCAATCACATGGAGAACTAATATTTGCTAAAACTGATAGTCTTCAATTTTGTCATTTAAATAAATTATCCCAATAGTATCATAGGGCTCTACTGATAATTACAGAAACATTTTAGACTTTTTCCAAAGGCCATTGTGAGGAAATATCAGGATTTTTTTCTATTGTCCTTTTGCAGAGTCATATTATAGCCAGGATTACGATTTGAGTATCACATTCGGGTATCAGATATCACATTCCGAATATCACAACTTCACATTCAGATAAACGAATCTGAACCAAAGATTTTGTACACAAGAACATATTAATTAAAAAGACTTCCTTCAAAAAGATAAGAGAAAAAACATTGACAGCTTTCCTACGGCTTTAGAAACACACTTAGACCAATACTTTCCAAGAGCTGCATAATGGCTAACAATGTAACTGCCAGCTACAATCATAAACACATTACTTCAATCATAAAAGTATGACCTCAAAGTACATGCTACATATGTAGTTTCTTTAAATTAGCTGACATTAAGGCCAGATTCCAGGGCTGAGGAAAGTAATCTAGCTTTAAAGAGTTGCAACACTGCACCAGAAGCTGTTTTGATTCTTACCACTGGGACACTAGATAAGTTCTAATCTTGCCATCAATTATGGAAGATTCTTATGACAACCTTGATTTTACAAAATTGGGTTATCTTCCAGCCTGTGGACATTTTCCTATTGCATTATGGGTTAATCCACGTGTACAGCTCACTTCTGTCAGAATGACAAAAGACAATTGATTTTGTTTCATGGTGTATTCTTATCAATGCTCTCCTCTGCTCTTAGCCAGTCTTTGACTGATAGGGTGTTAGAGAAAAGGTCCATTAATTGATTTGTAAATAATTACAGCTAAGTCTTCACTTTTGACTAGCTATCAATAAAAGCCTATCCTTTTTTTCACTGGTGAATACTTTCAAATCAGCTTCAGTGTCCAACTTTCAGCCACAAAATTCATTAAAATCATTAGGTACTTTTAGAGCAGCACCCACTGGTGATGGCAGAGGCAAGACTGTGTCAGCATTTCTCTTATACCGCTTATGAGGATGGATTAGAGATAGGACAAAAGAAATAAACAAATAGCATGCCTGGGGAAAAAAAGCCCGAAGGCAAATCAATCATTTCTTAAAGTGGGATTTAATTTTCAGACCTGGTGAAATTTTGTCAGGTGTACAGAGAAAAAAGCACATACAGTACTTGGTACATGTGTTCCTACACGTGCAACGCCTATGGGTTTATCACCTGTGTGCACACTTGTACATAGGTGGTCTGTCCGCCCATGTCCCCAGCGATTTTTTAACTGTTGACTAAGTTCAGACACATTTGATGGAGGACTAAGAGTCTCAAAGTAAAATTCCTACAGATTTTGTGTGAAAAAATGCAGCTGGGTACATGCAAGCGAGAACTATTTAGTGCCCTGATGGAGCAGAAGGCTGCAGTATGAGCCCTGCAGCATAAGACACTTGAGAATTGCACCCATATGGGGGAAAAAAAGAGATAGCCAAGGAGGCTGGAAGGCAGACACGCACACACCCTGGTTTGTGCATTCCCAATGAGGGGAAAAAGTAGCAGTCAGAACTCATGTGTCAATCAATCAGCATCACTCCTCGGAAACCCAGATTTAATTGGTTTTAATGGTTCTGGGTTTAAGGTTCACGTCTTCTCCTTAGCATCTCATGCAGAACAGAAAACCCTGCACACAAATTTGAGTTTTCAGAGGAGAGTACAAACTCAAATCTGAAGAGCAGGCTATTGATATGTTGAAGTTGTAATAAGAACATATTGAAGTTGTCACACACTCACAGTACAAATACCTTTAATCCAAATCCCTACATCATATTTTGAGACCACATTTTAAGCAGCCAGCACAAGGCAAGGGAAGTTATATTTAATTCCTTGTACATAATGCCAACAAATGAGGTATAGAGTCATATCAGAGAACTGCCTGTTCAGCATCATAGAACAATTGACCAGAAAGCCTTCTTTATTGCTGCTTTCCAGTGATATCCACCTGCTTCACATTAACAAGCACATAAGCTTTTCCACCTACCTCAACAGAAGAGAACTGTACTCCTGCAACAACTACTCAACAGTTCATTGTACTATTTTTGTTATTAATATCTGCCCCATTTGTCAATCCATGCTTTATATCTGAAAAATATCTATGAGCTTTTCAATTCCACCTGCTTTCACTACCAACTTTCCAGAAAGAGCTTAAGCTGCAATGCACCTAACTAAAAAGATGTATGTCAGCACATTAGCGGGTCCATGCACAAAACAGAAATAGCAAAGGTTTGTGGGTTATAGTCTCTCTCCTATGGCATTTCCCATTAAATTCCCAGCCAGCGTACATTGAGCACCCACATGTTAAGCCATTGTGGTTAAATTCCCGCTTGCTCACGGAGTAAAGGTACAAGTCACCACCACAGCACATTTGCCCTATGCCTTTTAAATAGGAATCTGTTAAGAAAAGAGGCAAAAATCCCCTTCATACTCATAGCAGAAAGAGCTTCAAAGTTCAAAGTTTCCCAGTCTCCTGGATCCAGGCGAGGCCATCGTTGGGCACAGCAAAATTATGGTTTTGTGTGGGAGAAAGACTTCTCCAAGTTTCCCCAAAACTTGGTCAGGTCTCCTCATCCAGCACATACTTGTTCGGCTGTAGTGGCACCTATGGACACCATGCTGCTGCCAAAGCAAAAGTCCATAAAAGACAGAGCAAGCCAAGCAAGCAGGAGGCAGCCAGAAGGTCACAGTTTGTCCTGTTGCATGGTCCTTGCACCCTTATCTCAACAGGAGTTGCTGGGTCATCTCAGCAAGATTTAGGAAATGGGCTCATGTATTTAGTAGCTTTATTCCATCCGAAACATAAATAATCCATTGGTAAGTCACATCTGACATCACCCATGCACATGGGGAAGGTTTTCTGTGGGAAACTTTGTCAGGGACAGCAGTATCACCTCCTGCCCATGAAGCAGATGAACCTCGTATCTGAGAGATGTTTTGTCTTAGGTTCAATTACAGCATGATTCTTAGGTATTGTTAAGGACTTAATGGGAGATCCAAATGTAACTTAGATAAACACATTGCAAGGGAAGAAAAGCTGGCAACATGTTTCAATTAAAACATCTCTAACCTAAGAATCTGTCTTTAAGCCACTCAGAGAAGCCTTTAAAATCTGATAATCACATAATAATATCTCACACTTACTGTTCAACGTGAACCTCAGCTACAACTTTTGTAAACTGTGGCACCATTCTTGTTCCAGATGGCATGCAAAATAATTTATAAATGACAAAGTACAGCAGGTTTATAGCAGCTGTTCAATTCCTGCACTTTGGCCACCCACTTCAGCATAACTGAGCGCTTTCAATCAGCTCCTGCCTCTCATGGGGCCTTTGAACAGCACCAAAGCATGTGTTCAATATGCTCTCAGAAAGTAGCCAGCCAAATAGGGAGGGTTAGTCATCCAGGCAACCCTGTAGCACACCTGCAGCATGCTCACACTGACTTTTTTTTTTTTTTTTAATGCATGAACCCAGGTGAGAACAAGCAGTAAGATGTTTCAGAGCTTAAAAGACACCTTTGTTAAAAAATATGGTTCCTACAAAACAATTGCAGTTTGCCGTAGCTCATATGCACAATATAACCTTCCCAGGAGGAGCACACTGCAAGTGCAAACAACATCTCTCAGGGTCAGAAAGGCTTTTTTTACTATTGTACCTAAATGTATGCCAAGTGTTACAAGAAGTAGAGTATATCAAAAAGGGCCTTCTCTGTACCTGACTGATTCCCATTGCTATTTCTGTTTCTTCCTTTCCTCTCCACTTTCCTTCCTGGTGCTTACTTTGGCTCTGTTTTTCTTGCGTCCTTTCAAAACCTCCTTATCCTGGATTGGCCTTTGGGGCACAGAGGAAAAAGGAAGAGATATTGCTTCGCGGTCTCTTTAAAGGTCACGCAGTCTGAACCGGACAGAGACAAATTCAGTCCCTTCAAGCTCCTCTGATTACGGGCATATCCACACAAAGTATTCTGGAAACTGCACGACCACATTAAGGTGGCATTAAGCCCAATAAAATATACCTTGCCCATCAACATAGCTGATTAGTCTGGGCTCGATGCCCCATGAGTCACAGACATATGGTTTCCAGGAGGCTCAGGATAAGCAAAGCAGTATGGAGACATGCCCCAAGTACTAAGTATGTCTAAAGTCTGCAAAGGGTGTCAGGGCATCGGCACATTCAGTCGATCCAGGACAGCAGCCCTTGGTGTATCTCACAGTTTCGGTTGATAAGAAAGAGGCTACTTGTCTCCTGAGGAGCCTAGTCCTAGCTTGGTAAGCTTTTCACAAATGAGGGCTGACTTGGGCTTGTTTGCTGGCCACTGCTGATCAGGTGTGGCATGCTGTGCTTGCGGTCTGTGAATGTGTTTGCGCGCTTTGCCAAACACCAGTACGCTGAGCCTGAGGGGATGACTCACAAGAATAAGGTGCTTATGGTGGAGGAGGCCACCCCTAGGCAAGCAAGAAAAATGTTCCTTAAAAAACATTCAGCAGTCCATGCCTCCTGGAGCAACAAACAAAGCCAATCTGACCCCGAGGTTTCTGTACCATCTCAGTAACCAATGGCCAGTTAATGCTGGATTCTTCTCCAAGGCATCCTCCTCCTCCCACAAATTCTGTGGTTTCCACGGCATATACAAATTTGTTGAAATTAAAATAGCACAGTTTTGCATTATGCTATTGTGTAAACATAATTTGTATTGAGCTATTGTATAAACACTGGTTAAGAACTAATTCGGGGCTTTTAATTGCTCACCATTGCCAGGAAGTATCAGCATGCTGAGGGGAAAAAGGATTCCTTTAGTTTTATGTAAAGCAGACAACGGAAGCCATCACTGTCTCATATGGGGACATGATTTTATAATTGACAAGAAGAAGTAAGAGTCAACGCAAGATTTTTTTTTTTTTTTCAAACTACACAACCTAAAACTAAGAAGTTCTTCCCTGCTTACAATGGCAACATGCTCCAACTACAGAAATTACGTTCTGGCCATTGCCACTGCTCTGAAGAGGATCTGAGTTGGTAAATATAGAAATAAGTCAGAGTCTAATTTTCTAGAAAAGTTTATACTGGAGACCACACTTACTTTTTTAAACTGAAGAACTCCTCCAAGAGACAAGATGCCTGATATTTGCAAGGAGATTTTCATTACAGCAAGTGTCTGATGGCTCTTTCAGTAGCACCCAGGAACCTTACAAAAAAAATCACGGTCAGCAAGTTCTCCCAGCAAGAGTAATTCCAGTAGCACACTACAACAAAACAGTGTTGCAGAAGCTGGAGGGCAACGCAAGAAGATACCAAGCCATAGAGGGATCCCAGACTGCAGAAGCAACTCTTCCATCTTGGGGAAACAGCCCAAAGGTCTCCATGACACTTGCTGTACCCGTGGTGTGCTCGAAGAGGACACACCGTCAAGGCTTTCCCACACCAGAGCAATAGCCAACTGCAGGTTTGGACACGGGCGGCAATTTGAAGGTGGCCAAATTGAAGAAGCCAAAGGCTTCTCTGGCATATACTCATAGTTTGATGAGCTGTATTTAAAAGCCTTAGGATACAGAGAGTAATTAACAAAATACCTATAAAAAAAAAAAGGAAAGGGAAGGAACGGCAGAAGGAATGACTATGCAAACAAACATAGCTCTCAGGAGCTCACTCAGCCCTGGAAAGGCTTCCTAATGGGATGGTGAGGGCAACAGTATACATTACTGTCAGGCACTCTGGGATTTGCATCCTATTGCTGCTTGATAGGCATAACATTAAGTTCCCTGTCTCAGGCGCAAGCTCTGTTTTAACCCTTTCCCCTGTAAAGTTAAATTCCTTTATTTTCATAACGTAATTAAACCACAAAAAGCAAATGTATCTGGAAACAAAAAGCTGCCAAGGTGGTTTTTTTTTTTAATAAAAAAGTCCATCTAGTAAGGGGTCAATGGAAAAGAATCTGGTTGTTGCTTAGCATCTTATATAGTAAGATCAAAGCCAACAATTCTGGTGTTATCCAGATAGTAATAAGAGTTAAATCCACATTTGTGGGACAGTAAAGTCAGGATTTTTAAGCACAATTGCCACTATAATTGTAGGCCTGGACTTATGCTAGAAAATGATCCCTGATCAGCAGATCTTCAGTCTGACATCTAAAATTACACAGAACACAATTTTGTTGTCATGGTGGTTTTTTTTCCCCCTGTTTTTTGCCCGAACTGAGACAGGCTGAATTCAGCCTTTTGCTCAGCGCTAATTACGGAGGAGTAGGATTATTATTTTTTTTTTGAAGGGAGGGAGAGAGAAAGGGATAGGGGGAGGAAAATTACAAAATAACACCCTCCCTGATTCTGTAGCAGCCTCCTGCTTTCTCCTCCTCACCCCTCTGGGAGATGTCAGGCACAACAGCAGTCCCTGTCCTGAGGCTGCAAAGAGTTAACAAGTGCAACACACAGTCATGGTGGAACAGACAACAGACTGGCTGGAGGGAGCTCTGGTTGACCAGCATCTCCCTCAGTAGCACTCCCAGGGTGCGCACATGCCGTGCGTTGAAGCACTCCTTAGTCCTCTGCAAACAAAAAGCAGGAGGCAGCAGAGCAGGAGAGCTGTGCCTTGGGTGAAACGTAAGGCACACAGCTGAAGGCAGACAGCTTGCAACCACAGAAGTAGCTCGGGTATCCAGTAAATCAATACTTGCGTGTTATTATTCTCACATACATCCCATTTGCTGATCCAACACTTGTTCCCGCAGAAACAGGATCAGAGAGGCCGCCGGCAGCCGGCAGGCAAGCACAGCCTGCTCCCCCTGGAGCCCAGCTCCTGACCCAGAGCGGCGTATGGGCACGATGCCTTCAACAAGAAGGCTGAGGACTTTTTTTAATTAACAAAGGATACCTTTACATTAAAAAAAAAAAAAAAGAACTAGTAGAAGGGGGCACGCTTTCCTCTAACATTTCTCCTCCTCAGCAAAACATCAGGGCTCTCTCACCGCAGCATGCGGCAGCTGCTTTGCAGAACTGCTCTGTCCTATTTCTGAGCAAACCAGACCAAGTACCACCACCTTAGTACAAGATCAGCACAGAGGTTCCCTTCCCTTACAGAGCAGCAGGAAAAAGGAAACTAAGAGGAAACCAAGGACATTTTCTGACAGCTCACAAAAAAGCAGTTCAGTCCTGCTCTACCTCAGCGTAGCAGAAGCAGTCATCATTTTGGCACAGCAGAGTTGCTGCTGTGAGGATATCCGAGATGGTCTGCATCCATGGGTACTGAGAAAAGTGGTTGCTGTCATAGTGCACCTCCTCTCTCCTATCTTTGAAAAGTCATGGAGACCAGCAGAGATGTCCCACAGCTGGAGAAAGGCAAGCATTGCAATCACCTCCAGAAAAGGGCAACACAGGGAGTTGCCATCTGGTCAGCCTCACTTCGCTCTATGGGAAGCACATAGAGAGAGAGCAGTCTTGGAGCACACCTCTGCGCACATGGAGTAGCTGGTTGGGAACAGTTAGCATGGACCGACCAAGGGTAAATCGTGACTGACCAACCTTACTGCCTTCTGAGATGAAATAATTGGATTTGAGGACTAAGGCAGAGCAGCGGACGTCATTTACCTCAATTTTATCAAGGCTTTCAAGACTGTCTCCCACAATATGCTTGCATCTAAGTTGGGATATTACGGTTTGAATGGATGGACATCTGATCAGTAAACCACTGGGCGGACGATTGGGCTCGGAGGGAACAATGCAGGCTGGGGACAGACTGGCTGGGGAGCAGCTGTGTGGAAACGCCCTGGGGATCCTGCTCCTCAGAAAGCTGAGTATGAACAAGAGTCAGCAGAGACAGCTACAGCTTCCTGGGCTATATGACCAGGAGCATGGCCAGGAGATCAAGGGTAACAATTACCCCCCCTTCTATTCATTATGTCACACACTGTGCCCAGTTTTGGCCCCACCAATGCAAGACCTAAATTGATGACCAGGAGCAAGTCAGCACAGGGCCACCAAGATGGTCAGGAGCTGGAACATTTGCCCTGTGCGAGGAGAGGTTGAGTGACCAAGGCTTGTTTAGCCTGGAGAGGAGACAGCTTCAGGGCTGTAACAGTGCCTACAGGTGGTTATGAGTCAGGCTCTTCATAGTGGTACACAGTAGAGACAATGAGCTTAAGTTGAAAGGAGAGGTTTTCAGACCAGATATATGGAGAAACTGTTTCCCCATGAGGGCCGACAAGCCATGTAACAGAGGCCCAGAGATAAGGTGCCACCTCCATCCTTGCAGGTTTTCAAGACTGAGCTGCATAAAGCCCTGAGCAAACTAGCCTGATCCCATAGCTGTCCCTGCCTTGAGCAGAAAGCTGGACTAGTGACCCCCTGACGTATCATGCAATTCTCCTTTGCCTTAAATTTCCAAGGCAGCAGTAGGCTATCAAGCCCAGGTTTTGCCATTGCATAGGTTACCCCTTCTCATAGAGAGAGTTCAGCACCCACTTGATTCCCTTCTGTCAGGCCACCCCTTCCACAGCTCCTGTTTTACAACCAAACAGGTCTAGGTGCTACCTTAAGGTGTAAAAATACTTTTTAACATTGACACCTCTGCCTGTATCAGGAATTAAATAACCAAGCAAATAATGGCATGTCGTTAACACTAGCTTGACTCCAGCTACCCGGGTGGCAGAGATCTGGCATGGCAGCCTTCCTTACAGCCCAAGGTTCCTGGGGGAACCTGCACACGCAGGTTACCAGCACCACCATAACCCATGCTGATGCACCTGTATCACTACGAGAACCCATGCTTGCTACATGTTCTGCAACTACACCTTTTGTTGCAATGAGCCCATCTGCCACAACCTCAGCCCGGAGGAGCTGTGCCAGACCTGTGCATTTCAGTCTTCTGCGCTACAGACTCCTGCAGTTTCTCCCCACATGTGTTTGTCTGAAGTGAAAGTTAGGTACATTCCTCTCAGAGCACATGGTATCCACTTACTTCCTACGTTCAACCATCCATTTATTTTCCCTGCCTTTCCAGATACAGTTTTAAAACACATCTGTCGCTTGCAGTCTTTATTAACTGGGGCTTTTCAAGGGTGAAATCAATGTTTCTGTTGGACAAATAACTTAAAGAGCAAACCATTCAAAACTTGCAGCCTCAACCCAGATATAAAGGATTAAGACAAGAACGAAATTGGTCCTGAGTGCCTGCTGTATTTACCCTTTGCATATTTTCTCTTTGATAGTGGAGAACAGGTAGAAGAGATGGCTGGCTTGCCCTGACTGCGGGAGCGCAGTTCTTGTCATACAAGCAGGGCACTAGCGCTCCTTCACTGCGTGGTGACACAAAAGGAAGCTATGGATGCTATTATATTACCAAAAAGAAAACAATGTAGACACACGCCATTCCCTCTGCATTCCCAACTACATATTTGTAATTTTTAAAGAAAAACAAAAAAAAAAAACAATTAACCAAAAAAAACCTTCACACGCTCAAAATCTGCACAAGATAAAACAAACAGTGACACCAAGTAATCCACCTGGAATCCAGCCCATTAGGAAAGCTCATGTCAGGATTATCAGATTAGATCTGACTGTCAAATATTCTAGAAAATACATACATGGATGACCAACTTCTAGAAGCTTCTGTCAGCCCTACAGACAATTCTTCCTATTGATCAAACCTACCAGCCTTCTTTCCCTTCCTTATCTCGCCCAGCAAATGGATGCTATTAAATACACAGATTTCTTTCAGCAGGCTACGCAAACAGAAATACACACAGTTAATTAATACAGCAGTAATTTCTTTGATCTTCCAATGAAAACAAAATTTAAAAGTCATACTATTTCAGCCTAGAAGCTTAGAGTTAAAAAGCTTAGGAACTCATATGGGACTCTGAATCCAAGAATCGTTCAGTTGATGTCATTAAAAGAGCTGAATTAGATTTGTAATTATTCCCTTATGAGTTCTGCTGTCTATCTGAGAAAGAAGGCTATTCACTTCTGTCCTTAAAATTGATTTATTTCGGTGAAAAAACAGGAGGGCTGGAGACAGAAAGAACTTAGTTTTACTGTGCATCTGATAAAGTACAAGAAAATAAGTGTCAATAGTGAACAACACCCCTGCCAGTCAAAAGGAGCTGTACCTTGTGTTTACATTGCATGGCAGTTTCCTTGAGATCCTCATGATAAATCCTATCTCCACAGTTCCGGCTGGCTGTCCACTGCTTAGTGCAGTAACACTTTATTAACATGCAAATACTTGGGCTTAAGTACATCTGCATATTTATAAACAACCATTCCAAACCACATCCCCATTTAAGAAAACTGCTTAATGACACTGAACCTAAAGACTTTTTCATATCCATTGAAAAATACGTCGCAGCCAGATTCACTCACTTTGTATTTATATGGTACTTTTAAAAATACCATTTTCACAGGTAGGTCAAAAAAGGCCTCAATCAACATTTTCAATAGTTTTCTTTATTTGTGATTTTGTGGTTATCAACCTTTTCTCTTTTTTTAAACCTTTTTCTTTTCCATTGAAAAAGAAAAAAATAAAACCACAAAGAATGAATGATGCTTTGGAAATCAAGACAAGGTAAACTTACAGCAATGAAAAACAAACATCCATTAAACCATGTTTAAGCAGAAATCTGTAAAATATTCAGTCAAAATATGCAACCTCTGTTTTTTCAAATCAAAGGCTTAAGAAGCACCAGACAAACAATGCACAGGATTAAAGGTTGCCCAAAGATCTACCAATTTAATTTCTTTGCTCGCAACAGTAATTCTGCATAGCTTAAGATGACGTGTATTTGTTCTTCAATGTCATATCCTGTAAAGCACATACCAAACCCAGCACAGGCACTGCTACTTCTAGTAGCACGTTCTACTCAAAGCATCTGGATTTTTTTAGCACAGAACACCACAAATTTGGCTATGAATTTAGAATTCTCCAAAATTTTTATGCAAATTATACGTAGCAAAAGTTTTTTTTTTTAATTTATAAATTATTTTGTCAATGGACAAAAAGATGCCAAAAGCAAAAGGATATAAACAGGTACTAGTGAATACTTAATATTTTGTTGAACTTTTTTTTTTATACCGCTTGAAGGCCAATCTAAGAGCACATTAATGTAGAGAAGAATGGGAGCAGCTGAATCAAGTTAAAGGGTAGTTAAGAGGATTAAACTCAATCGTCCTAGATAAGCAGAGTCATTTCTGATTCCCACCCTTTTCTCCTTTAGCACAGCGGAGTAGAAGTTGCATATCCTTCCTCAACAACCATTCAAGATGCACTATCTTTTTATTTGGGGTGGGTGGGAAAGAAATAAGTTACCAATTTTTATAAGCTACCAGTCATTTTCTTTGAATCTATGGGACTTTGTCCAGCTGAAAAGTGATTTATAAGTAAGTTACACACACTTACACACATTCGTAGGTGAAATATGTTATCTCAAAGCATGCATTGATCCTGTGGGGCTTAGCCAGTAACCACCAGCACAGTGTGATTCAGTTTTCCACCTCTGCACTATTTTTTTCCATTGACAGACTGCTTTGAAGAAAAAGCCTTCTAAATTCATCTGCATCCAAGTTAAAACTACTTTACACTAACGCACCAGCAAAATACCTTGAGAACTGAAGAAAAGTGGGCTTGGTCTCAAAACTCCGCCATGCCCATGAGCTCAGAGAAAAAGCTCTTCCAAAAGCCTGGCTTTAGCCCCAGAGCAAAGTTGACAATACAGATGATGTTGTTTCCCCATCTCCTATAGATCACACGTACTCAAAAGTTCATCGCTCATCCAGCACAGTCCCTGCTCATGATAATGGAAATCTGGACCTTCGCAGTGCTGCAAACTGAACTCTTCACACTGCCTCTACCCTGCCATGACATTTCTTTACAGGTCTGTGGAAATCCATCTTCAGGATTATTTATTTTGCCCTGCTGCACAAGTGCCAATACTTAACTACGGGCCTCTTCCCTTTTTTCTTTTACCAACCAAACACAAATTTATGCCTAGCCAGCCATAAAGTATCAGAGACCTACACGGACTGTTTGTGCACACTGTGAAACTTGAATCAAGTATTTCATTATAGGCAAAAGATGAACACAAGCTGTACTTGTACATTTAAAGAAAGTACAGAGCTGAAAGCCAAACACCTTTTCTGTAGAGACCTAATCCAGAAGATCCCTGCTACACAGATTACACAAAAAGCTTTGTTGCACCCCCTTCTTGCTGGCCCACTGTCTACAGAAACAATTTTAAGGATAGCAGTGATGAGGACAAACTGAAATATCTGAAAAGTTACCACAATATCCCAAAGCGTTACGTAAATACCACAGTAAAATACAGAAGCATAGCCACTGCCAGTTTCATTGTGGTCATATTTGGCTGTGTATATCATTATATCAGAGTCAAGTATGTTCCTGCCTCTCTTTGGACTTCTATAAGACACATAAAAGCAATAGTGAAGTCCTGGAACAGAGAAGATATGTCATAACAACTGCTAGTGCACAAGAAAAGAAATTACCTTACTAGGATAAAAATACAACCATTAGAGAAACTGAAGCTAAGAATTCACGGTGAGGTTTTTGGGGTTTTTTTAGGTTAAGAAAATGTGTGATAAAACAAAAACGTCACATATGAACAAAATTCTAGACAGAACTCATTAAAAACTAAATATTTTTCATTTAGAGGAGCTAAATTTGCCTGCATATTTCCCATTCTAAGCATAGGAAATATTACAGTAAAAATAACTACTAAAGCCATGCAGACACATTTTCACACACAGGAATCTGAAATACAGAAGGCAGGTCAGACCCGAGGCATATCCATAAATCATTCCACCAGGATGGAGAGCTCAGGACCCAGCACAACCCAAACCAGGTTTCACAGCCCAGCCTCATTCCGCTTATCCCATCCTGCCATAACTGATGCTCGTGGCCAGCATACTCCTACCAGGACAAAAATCAGCACAGCTGATTATTGTCCACTACATGCAGAATATTTTGAACATGCAAAAAAAGCACACCATCTTGAAGAAAATCAAAGTTTTAATACATTTTCTCAGCCTTGTACAAAACTAATACTTTTATCTAAACAGCATCCCCAATTACCAAATAGGCCAGATATTTTTAGTGACAAAGACCCAGTTTCCAGTGGAATTAAACTGTTTGGGCTGAAATTTTCCTTTCCTATAAACATAATTTTCACATACAAATGAGTTGAAGAATACACACTGTAAAATCCTGGCGGCCTTTCCTTTGGGAAGCTTTAGAGTACACTTGCTTTGGATCAGGAACTGGCAAGGTTTCAATGAAAAGTCTGTTGGTTGTGAACACGCCTGCCTTTATAACTCAGAATTTTCCCGAATCTCTCTACCTGGTGGAAAATAAAAATCTGTGCGCACACACCTTGTAAAAAAAAATTTAAATTTCAATACATAATTTCTCTAAATTTATGCCAACTGAGCTTCCCTTGCAATTGCAACTAAAAAGCCGACATAAGATTATACAGGATCTCCCTGCTACTCAACTGGTGGAGTACCACAGAGAATTGCAGGAAAAAATTAATTATTTTGCCCTCATATCAGGGCTGGAACAGCATACAGTTAGTGCAACTTGCTCATATGCTACATAAATAGAAAACAAAACATCAAATAGCTTATCAGTTTAAAGAGTCCTTTCTGTTTGAGGGGAGGGAGAGGTGAGAAGGGATGCTTATGTAAATGAGGCAGAGAAACTACAGAGAAAAAAGACGCAAGCATATATTTAAAATCTGTATCATAATGCATACATACATACATACAAGGTACCAACTGGGATTACAGGACCAATATTGATTCTAGCATCTAACTTTTCAGCATTACATTTTACAATTTAATAACACTCCTTTCAAATATGCTTTTCATGTCTAATCTCTATTATAGCACAATGGGCCCAAGATGATTTTTCAAAAAAAAAAAAAAGATGGACTCCTTTCAAACAAAAAGTGGAAACTTTCTTTCAACTCTGATCCCAGCTATTTGATGTCATCCAAGCAGATGAACGTCTGAAGACACATAGTTTCATATAAACTTGCACAAAACCGGAAGTCCTTCTGGATCTGCTGTGCTATGGTTTATGAGAGCTACATGGCCAGGTGTTAAAAGTCTGTTAAAAGAAAGTTAAAAGCTCACATTTGGGCTTTACCTTAGTAAATTTAAGGTGACATATGAAGAGATTTACTTCTGTATTCAAAGACAGTATGAAAACAAGGGAAATGGTCCCCTGCTATGGGGAAGGTAATTATCCCCCAAGCGTTTCTACCTGTGTTCTGTTTTACTGATAAAATCTGAAGTTTTGACTTGTTAAGAAAGAAGCTTCTTCGGAAAAAGGAAAAGCTGCATCTTTATTACATCAAAACAGATTCAGACACTTGTCATTCTCCCAAACTGCAGATGATCATGACGCCTAAGACAAGACGCATAAGCAGGGCTTAGCAATTTATTTATTTATTAAAGGCTCTGGTTGTCTCATATGTCAGACAGGCATGTGTATAATGCACATCCAGCAGGGGACAAAGATCAGAAATTTAAAGGAGCTGTTTGTGATTTTGGATGGGATGTGGCACACAGATGAAAGAGCAAACAGTTTTCCCCTTGGTTTAATGCTAGCACTAGATTCCTAAATTAAGCCCAGCAGGAAATAAACATCCACCACAGATTTCAAAAGATATCTCACATCTTTGTATTAAAACGTGTTATTTTAAAAGTCCCAAATGCTGCATGTCTGATTTTTATTAAGTTCAGAGCCAACATAGGAAGTGTTATTTGATTTATTTTACAAGAACACAGAAAATATTAGTGGACAATGGGATGTAAATTGCAGGAAGCCAAAAGAAAATTGAGGAGTAGGAGATAATGGGCCTGATGCTGTTATCTATAAGAATACTAAGGCCACAGGCTTCGAAAAATTACTTTGATGACCTTGAGAGCTCGCTCAGACTAAAGAACATGAAGTTAGCAGATGTTCCTGGGGAGTAGAAGGAGTACAGTCTGAATTTTTCTTTTCCAGTTGGACTGGGGAGATGTTTCTGATATGCACTTTGGATTTGCTTCTACACCAAAGAGCTACAATGCTGTATTCCAGTAGAGAGCAAAATGAGACAACACCCCACACATTCCATGTGTGATTCTTGATGAAAAGAACAAGAATTCTAGATCCATATAAAAGTGCATTAAAATGTCCAAGTCTGAAAATATTCTTTTGTTCTAACACTCCGTTGTTTTTTATACAAAAAAGTAAAAGTACCAGGATTGGATTTTGCCCAGCTCAATCACAACACACTGAGCTTTTATTTTGGAGGTTACAGATATTTTATTTTTTTCTTCTTTTCTCCCACTGACTTTGATGATATTTTGGGATTAAAACAAGGAGCAGGCAGTTCCCATGAGATGAAAGACATAACTGCAAAGGACACTTACTTAGAAGATTAAAAAAAAAACCCAACCTCTTGGAGTTTGAGATGCTGTTATGTATTTATTTAAAGAAACACTCCCTTGAATGGGCTTACATTTCAGTATTTTAAATAAGTTTCTGCTTTTATCAACTGCAGTTGGGTATAAATGGGGTTTTTTTAATTGCCATGATTGATGATGAAAATTGTAACACAATACATTCCCAAGTAGGCTAAATGTATTATTACAGACAGAAAGAATAGCTCCAAGTTCTTCTCTAAACAAACAGTGTCAGTAATGAAACTTAAGTTCCATTCTAACTTATGACCAATTATAATTCTCAGCCATCCTTACCCCAGTGACACAAAAGTGTTCCCCACAGCCCTCCCCCATCAGCTAACTCCCGGCTGGGCACACAGACAGCCCCTGCTATGGCAAGTCCTGAGCCGTGTTCAGGACGGCTCTCAGGCCACAGTAGGGACCTGGTAACTTCACTTGTCTCTCAGAAAGGACTAATTTATCTTCCTCCTCTTGACAGTCCCTTATTTCATAACATTTTTAGTGCTTCCGCTTCCAGCCCTGCCCAACCCTCCCATAACTGTCCAAGACAATGAAAGGTTATTGGGTGAAAACATGAGGCTGGGGAGGTGAGGAAAACAAACAAACAAAAAAAAAGTCTTCTTTTCTTTGGGAAGTAGGCTAAAGCAGAAGTATTTTGACAGCCAGAAGAATTCTGCGTGTGTGAATGAGCTTTCTCACACTCTTGGGTCAGCCAAGCAAAAGCAGAAAGGAGACCTTTGGTTTCTGTTCCTGACACTACTTCTGCATGCAGTGCAGGCCAATTTGATTTATGCTTCCGTTCATGCAGGCCTAAAATAAGCACATAGTAGCTTACATACATCTTTCACCTTATGGCCAAGATTAATTCATTAGTTACAATATGTTTTGAGATCGTTGGGCAAAAATGTAAAGAACTCTAAGTCTGCAGTTTCTAACTAACTCAGGCCCTGACTTGCATCAGAAGATAAAGGTGCGTGCACTCCTTTGGGCTTCTAAATTCACTACCTTCTGCCTTGCCGTTTCAGATCTCATCATAAGTTGTTTCCAGTAGCTCCAAACTTTTGGCCCCAACTTTTGAAATCCACATTTGGCTGTGAGATTGATGAAGTATTGGATTCACTATGAACTCAGGTTAAAAATTACACAGGGCCCTAAGAAAACGCTGACAAAGACAGAAGCAAGTATTAGTTAACATCCAAAACGCATCTCCTGTAGAAGGCCAGTGAAACTACACCTAGAGCTCACTAGACGTATCAATCTTCAGCTGTAATAATTTGGTCCACCTTTTGGAAAGATGACTTAATAATTTCCAAATTTTCTATTTGATATAGAATAGAAAGGATTGCACACACTGATTAAAAAAAAAAAAAAAAAAGGTGTGTTTACTGTTCTTTGCCAGCTTTGGAACCTAGGAAAGAAAGTCTCCTCCTTTCATTACATTTCTCATCTTCCTAATGTACTTAAGGTGCATATTTCTCCACAATCCTAAAATTCACATTTATCTTTTTGTATTGGATCCTGTATTTGCTTCCAATCACTCAACTATTCTGCAGGGGTTTTTATCAAAATTTGCCCTCATATTCTGAAGTACCAGCATTTTGTTAAATTGTTCCAGAAGTGTCAAATACAGAATTGCTATTCAAACATGATTTGGTTTTGTTTTTAAACGTGTGTGTGCCATAACTGCTATTTATCATACTTAGTAGTGGCATTATATCACCATGGCTGTGACTGTCTCTTGGACATGTCTGTGCTCAGTGGACTTGCACTTAAATTGTGAAGCCAAAGAGGGGAAGAGAGTGGGGGCAGGGGCCACAAAAGAAGAAAAACAATCTGCTTTTGTGAGGTCTTGTACAACAGTGATTCCCAATTCATTAATTTCACACAAATATACAACATTCTTAAGGCATATCTACATTTGAATACATGATCATTCTAGATTGTTTTAAATATGCATACAGCTTACATTAATACTTACCTAAATAAAAACAATATCTTAGAACAGAAATACATAGAATATATTTACAAACTTCATTGGGAATGACAATAAATTCAAAAGGGGTAAGTAGTCTCAAGAAAAAGCTATAAAACTCAGTCTGCCCCCGAAGGTGACTATTATGCGTGGCCCAAAGACATTATGGCCTGGTTGGATTTAAATATTTCTAAAAAACTAGACCCTAAGAGACTTTCTCCCAATTACAGAGTGCTCCCTAAGTGCCTTGATACTAGCCATGATCTCTGGATGAACAGTTTTATGGAAGCACCCAATGGATGTCAGTGACCACCCAATCACATTCTGGACTCATCACCAATGTAATGACTAACCACATCTTGTTAAACATGTACATTCAAAGTCTGGAACAAGATTTTTCCTGGAAATAAACAGAAACCTGAGGTGACACACGCTTTTCCTAAATTAAACTAACAGCTCAGCATCCTGGTGTTTTTTTAATACAAAATTCATCTTTAGGGACTGATAAACAGACTACAGACTGTTCACTTCAAAACAGAAAGATGAAGCCCTCAATTTTAAACAATAAATCACACTTCTGCAAAAGCTAATTCAAAAACAGTTAAAAAGTTTAAAAAGTGGCAAATGTAAATCACAACTGTTTTCATGGAAATGATGCTTTATCTTCAATCTGCACTGTCAATAGCTTTATTGTCACTGGAAGCTGTGGAATGCACGAAGTTTGGTATAATTACCTCAGTGTATTCAGCATTTTAAATTGATCAAATTACATGAACTGATTTTTAAAGATTCAGCTTAGGGAAGTAGGGAGGCAATGCCTGGGAAAAAACTATCAGTTCCATCTGCAGAGTGGAATTGATTATATGTTACGGATAGCTCATGCTCTAGGACTATAAAAAATTGCAGGTGACTCTGTTTACTAGAGGAGCTATCAATCAGCCTGAATTATTGACATATTTTTGTGCAGTGTAGCTTCAAATATCTCCCTTAGATTTTGTTTTCACCCTCAAAATGTAAATATTCAGAGCTATCATCCAAAGGAAGGTCATAAAGTTGAACACAGGAACAAGCTATTCCAGTACCTGCAATTCCATCAAAATCAAGCTCTTATCTTGCAGCTGGTATGCAGGGAAAAGTTTAACTCTCTTCTTCCATTAGCTTCTCTTAAGATCATTTCCTATCAAGAGATAAAATCCGAACTAAACGCTATATCCACAGACTGTTCCACAGTGATCAGAGAGAGTGTTACACCCTTCATTTGATGCTTAAGTACCAACTACCAAAAGGATTCACTGTGTGGCTGGAAACTATGAAAATAGAACTAAAAAACAGATTAGGATTTCCAAATGCTATCACATCATTGTAAATGGAAACCTATAGACAGGCAATTTAGAAAGCCTAACACATTTCCTCTTTGTTCCAAAACACACATCATAACTAATACTGGGAAAAAAGAAAGAAATAAAAGAAAAAGAGAAGCTATTTTGTCTTTATTATCCTTTCCAATCATACACTAGTATAAAATCCCTTAGGATATGACCACGCTCTTTCCACAGGATCCCATTCCCTTTCATACTCTTACTATTCAGTGTGAAGTCCCATGTCTTGTTTACTGTGTACTATTCAGAGCCTGATTTGAACAATGAATTATTCATTTGCTTGTAGGTTTTCCTACAGTGCTCATCACAACAACATCTGAATGCGTTACAAACATTAAGTGATTCATTTTCACATCATCTCTGTGCGATGAAGTGAATGATATCATTGTATGCACATTACAGAAGGGAGGGCATGACACGGGGATATTAAAGCATCTGTTAATTCCAAGTGCACAAATGGAGGCTTGCAGGGCCAAGTTTTCTCAAAATACTTACATTTGTCACACCAAAGTGTGACAAGTTTCAGTAGCACACATGGGTCATACCCATAGGTCTCAGAGTAGGCCCCTAGAAAATGAGCAGTACAATCATGATCCCCCAATCACCTGCAAACATTGTGCTTTTAAACTATATTGCACATAAGATGTGATGAGATAAAAATGTTGACAGTGGAAGGAAATAATTTCTCAGAACAAGCAATTAGATCGCAGAGGTGTAAAATAAGGTAAACAAAAACTCAGATGTGACAGCAGAGGCACTGAAGCACAATGAGGACTTATGCCATGCTGCTTTCTGAGAACATTCATCTTTTATTGGGTGTCAGGGTAAACATAGTGACAAAGGATGAGGAAAAGGTTGAGGTACTTCATGCCTTCTTTGCCTCTGTCTTTAACAGTAAGACCAGTTGTTCTCAGGGTACCCAGCCCCCTGAGTTGAAAGACAGGGACCAGGAGCAGAATGAAGCCCGCATAATCCCCCATAAGAAGGACAGGGAACTGCTGGAGAGGGTACAGCAAAGGGCTACCAAGATGATGAGGGGACTGGACCATCTCTCTTCTGATGAAAGGCTGAGGGATTTGGGTCTTTTTAGTCTGGAAAAAAGACAACTGAGGGGACATCTTTTCAATGCTGATAAATACTTACAGGGTGGGTGTCAGGAGGATGGGGCCAGGCTCTTTTCAGTGGTGCCCGGTGAGAGGACAAGGGGTAACGGGCACAGACTTGAACACAGGAAGTTCCATCTGAACATGAGGAGGAACTTCTTTACTTTGAGGGTGGCAGAGCACTGGAACAGGCTGCCCAGGGAGGTGGTGGAGTCTCCGTCTCTGGAGACATTCAAAACCGGCCTGGATGCCTTCCTGTGCAACCTGCTCTGGGTCACCCTGCTCTGGCAGGGGGTTGGACTAGATGATCTCCAGAGGTCCCTTCCAACCCTACCATTCTGTGATAATTCCCAGGGGAAATAGTTAGCGACCTGCTACACCACTTAGATGGACACAAGTCTATGGGGCTGGTGGGATCCACCCAAGGGTACTGAGGGAGCTGGTGGAAGTGCTCACCAAGTCACTTTCCATCATTTATCAGCAGTCCTGGCTAACCGCGGAGGTCCCAGTTGACTGGAGGTTAGCAAATGTGATGCCCACCTACAAGAAGGGCCAAAAGGAGGATCCAGGAAACTACAGGCCTGTCAGTCTGACCTAAGTGCCGGGAAAGGTTATGGAGCAGATCATCTTGAGTGCCATCACACAGCACATGCAGACAACCAGGTGATCAGGCCCAGTCAGCATGGGTTTTTGAAAGGCAGGTCCTGCTTGACTAGCCTGATCTCCTTCTATGACAAGGTGACCTGCTTTGTAGATGAGGGAAAGGCTGTGGATGTTGTTTACCTGTTCTTTAGTAAAGCCTTTGACACCTTTTCCCACAGCATTCTCCTAGAGAAACTGGCTGCTCGTGGCTTGGACAGGTTTACTCTTTGCTGGGTAAAAAACTGTCTGGATGGCCAGGCCTAAAGAGTTGTGGTGAACGGAGTTAAATCCAGTTGGCAGCTGGTCACAAGTGATGTTCCTCAGGGCTCAGTACTGGGGACAGTTCTATTTAATATCCTTATCAAGGACCTGGACGAGGGGATCAAGTGCACCCTCAGTAAGTTCACAGACCACACTGAGCTGGGTGGGAGTGTTGATCTGCTTGAGGGTAGAAAAGCTCTACAGAGGAATCTGGACAGGCTGGATTGATGGGCTGAGGCCAATGGTATGACGTTCAACAAGGCCAAGTGCCAGGTCCTGCACTTGGGTGACAACAACCCCATGCAGCGCTACAGGCTTGGGGAAGTGTGGCCAGAAAGCTGCCTGGCAGAACACCTGGGGGAACCAGCAGCGTCTCACGTGGTCAAGGCGGCCAATAGCATCCTGCCATGTATCAGAAATAGTGTGGCCAGCAGGACTTCAGACTGGAAGAGGGCAGATTTGGATTAAATAGTAGGAAGAAATTTTTCACCATGAGGGTGGTGAGGGACTGGAACAGGTTGCCTGGAGAAGCTGTGGATGCCCCATTCCTAGAGGTGTTCAAGGCCAGGCTGAATGAGCCTTTGAGCAACCTGGTCTAGTGGGAGATGTCCCTGCCCATGGCAGGGGGTATGGAACTAGATAAACTTTAAGGTCCCTTCCAACCTAAACCATTCTATGATTCTTGTTTATGTCTCTCATCTTCCTCGGCTAGGTGAGCTGGTGTCGTGAAAGGAAAAAGAAATAACACCATGTGCTCATTTCACACCTCAATCCAAGCGGGAGAGTTCCCAGAAGCTCCGAATGGGCAGGACACAAAGCAACAGTAGATGGATGAAGGGGAGTATGTGTCAGGGACCCTCCTCACCACAGAGCCAGGGCTGCACCAAGACAGCATGCCATCAGAGATTAAAAAAGGATTGGGACTGTGTTCATTTAAGCAATAGGGACCACCTTTAATCTTTACCTGTTAGATGTAATTTACTCAAATACGTCTGAGCTCATTTATAAATAATCAAAAAACTTTACATGCTAGTTGTGTGTATTTATACAATTTCTGTTATGACAACTTCTTCCACAGTTTGATCCTTTCCCCAGTGCCTAAATCTGACATACATACAGACTGCCTGGCATCTCACTTAGCCTTCCAATAAATGGCTATCCTTACACAGGGTTTACCTTTCTTGACTACAAGTGAAAACAGTTTCAAACTGTGTTAAACTTTCCTAAGGGGCAGGCATGGAGAGAGCTTTTGTGGTGGAAAAAAATCCTTTCAGAATTACTGTACTACAAAAATAAAGGGGTTTCTGCTTCCTTTTCAATATCCACAGTATTGCCATGAGAAGTACAGCTGGATATAGCCTTACCATATGCAGGGCAGCACACACGTTGTGTTCAGCAGCTGTAGGCAAACAGGCTGCTCATTATAGTCCAACACTGAACTGTTTTTCTGAAGTGCAAAAAGGTCTCTTACAGACTGTGAACATGATATTGGAAGATGCCTTCATCCATGCCTTCAAAAAACTGATTCAGTTGCTGCAACCCAGTTCAAATTATACAGCAATGACAAGCAGGTCGGTCCTATACTCAAACTTGTGGTGTCTTTTATTCCTTGATGCCAGTTTCTAGGTAGCCTGGAAAAGCCCCCTCTGAATTAACAGTAATCCCCTTGCGTTGATTGCAAACCCAGACGCTCCTGTGGTCTTTGCAGGACTTCCCATACTCATCGTTCGGGAAAACGGGGTTCATGACTAACAGCAGTGATACAGCAAAGGTCAGTCTTCCTTCTCATTCCCAAGGTGCCACCATACCAGAAACAGGCTACTTTGGCTTATGTGCCTCCCCGCTCAATTCCTTACAACCTCTTCTCCCAGGCATTCTTCCTACCCACGAGGGAAAACATCTCCTGCCAGACCCTGATTCAGGCTTATGCCATACGTACATCCACCGGTTCCGTCAGCTCTATGACAAACACTCCAGGTAGTTTCAAGAGTCTTACTCAGACAGCCACAAAAGCAGTCTCCTGGCCTTTATTTGTTATCATTTGCTTGACTTTGATTCTTCAGTTTCTAACAGTCACTGCTTTTAAAGAGACGGGGTTTAAAATGCTTTTAAGTAAGCACTGTTGAGCTTACAGGACCGATGCCAAACCTGTTGGACAAGAGACCACATGGAAAACACCCATATGGTCCTTTCTGCTGAGGACTTTGGCTCCCACTTGAGTCTTATAATAATTCATATCACTCATAGTAGCTGTGTCTTCATACATAATGTTCTACCCTGTTTTTTCGCATTACATATTACACTAAACTAAAAGACACTTTTGTTTAAGCAGATCCAAAAAAAAAAGGAATATTTGCTTGGGGAAATAAACTTATCTCAAAAATTCAGCTCTGCCTGATTTTAATATAACACACAAGTCTGACCCGTCTACAAGCTTTAGGCTTGTTAGCAGACCGTGGGGATATTTCAAAAGCTATCTGCTTCTTATGTTTGACTGTTTCAGAAGCACAGTAATATTGACATGCATTACCTGTGAGTAAACTCAGGAAGAAACTCAGGTCTGAGGATCTCCCATCCAGAGGAACAGTGTGGGAGCGAAACCAGCAAAAATGAGTCAGGGATTTTATGCCTGTGCTTAAGCTTAAGCTCAAGCTTCAGCACAGGCATCTGTGTTTAAGATGCCTGTGCTTAAGCTTGAGAGAGAAGAGAAAGGCGAAGCATTTCTAGACTCGGAGCAGAAGCTGGTAACACAAGGGTCACCAGTAAGTAGTTTTAACTGGAACAAATGAGGGCGCAGGCAAAAAGTGCGTTAGCAAACACCAGTCCCACTGTAGCCGTGTATGAAACACCAACCGGTTTAGTACATTCAGACAGAAAGCCTTCAGCACAGGCATTTGATAGCTGGAAGTCATGTAAAAGGTGTTTGCATTTGTGCCGAAATCTGCATTTGCTGTTACTTCATGACAACCTGCATCACTACATTTGTGCAAAAAACAATATTGCTTAAAAGATGTCAAATATCCGGTATGCTGGGATAATTCATGATTTTGTAAATACTGAGGATAGTTCATTCATAGAATCATAGAATCTTCATGGTTGGAAAGGACCTTTGAGATCATCGAGTCCAACCATACACACACCAAGAAAACCCCTACAATCTCCGTCCCTAAAGCATGCCCTGAAATGTCCCACAGTGCACTGGTATTCAGCATTAAAAAAATAATTTTCTAACAACAGTCTTACCCTGACAACAGTATTCATCCCATTTAAAACATACATGTATATCTTCCCTTTAATATGAGTTTGATATGCCTATGTTGTTTACGCTATGATTTATGTTATACCATCATATAACACAAAACTGCTCATGTTTAGTGAGATAACGTAGAGAGAGAATGTAGGAATAAACCAGGATCTTTTCTTTGTATCTACTTCAATTAAAAAAATCTAGGTTTGGAAAAAAATTAGAATATTTATTCTCTCCTTTTTCATTTAAACTGATCCATAAGAAAACAATTCCTATACTGGGTTAACAATTGAAAAAATGTTATAGGCAGTTAAGACATTATAAGAAGTATCTCATGATTTTTAATAAACTACTTGGAAAACTCTTCCGTAATATTATATAAATACATATATTAAGTGTTACTAACTTTGAGTACAACAGTCCTGAAACTGCATTTTAATATGGAGCGCGAGTCCCATGGCTATCAGAGATTTAGAAAGCTTCGGAAACTTTACTCTTCCCCTTCCCCTTTTCAGCTGCTAGATCACTCTAATGGCTCCCTCAGGCTGGATTCAGGAGCAACATCAACACGCTATAGGAACGGCTGCAAAATTTGATACCTTCTTTTGCAGCCTATTTCCCACAGAGCTTTCACATGAAGGGGGGAAGGGAATAAAAAGGAGACTTTCAGAAGTATGTCTGCTTTGCACAATAAATAAAACTAATTGCTATTCTCCCACAACGGAGAAGAACACCTCTCTGCCCTGTCACAAGTTGCAAGACTGTAGCCCTACTGTGGTAAGCTCCTGGAGGAAGAACATTTTCGTTACGGTGAATGTGTAGTAACACTGCTAATCCACGAATATTCAAAGCCACACCAACAAAACAGGAATGAGATCGGTCTGAAAATCTTGCAGGTTTTAATCTGCTTTCTCCTATAGCTTCAGAATAAAATTCAAACTCATTATCAACCTTTTTGTCTACCCCCTCCCTAAAACTGGAAGAAACTTTGCGTTTTGTAACAAGGAGTAACAAGATTTCACAGAATTCTTCTTCTCCAGTAATAAAGATCACAAATATCACCCAATCTCTACAGACTCCAGTTCTAGACTGAGGCTGTATTAAGTGCTTCTGCAAAATACTTGCATCGTATTTTAAATTAAATTTTTAAGAAAGCCAGCCAGTGACTGATCAGAAAGAAGTTGGAAACATGCCAGGTACTCTATTCAAAACACCTTGAAACAAACTGCACTACTGTCTATATTTGGAAACCATAAAAAAGTTGCAAAACTAAAACCATATACGTGCAAAATATACATTCAGCCTTCATTGTTTTCAAAGGAAACAAGTACAGATAAACTACAAGGATACCATATGGTTTGGATATGAATGTGCTTTGCATCTGTTACTGGTTAATTAGTTCAAACTTTACCCACAGTGGAGTTTCGAAGATTCAGGGACACGAGTTAAATAAGTAAGCCATATTTTAGAATACCTAGAAACAGGCCTAAAAATCCCAAAATCCAACTGGTAGGTCTTTCAGCCTTGCAGACGCACCTTTCTTGGTTGGAGTACTTCTCAGTGGCTTAGGGATGAACAACACTGTTTGTGGAGCTCAGTCCTTAACCCAGTTCTCATCACTTTGTTCTTATCTCAAGTCAGTCACCAACACACAGAGCCTCCGTTCTGTCAGCAGGAAAACACACTTGATGGCACAGGCTTGCTTAATAAGTCATATAACCAAAGCCAGGAGACAAGACTAACTCTGTGTTTCTTGACCAAGCCATTATTTACTCACAGTAGTCACAATGAGCTTCATGTACGCGCTTTTCAAAATCAGCAAGCAGGTTTTTTTCCCAAAGTAGCCTCTGCACTTTTCAGTTTAACGTTAAATAATGTTTTCTTTTTTCACAAAAATGAGTCCCTCTTTTATCATCATTATGAAGGTAAAAACAGTAAAACTGTGCTGAAGCAAACTTTCAAAATGGTTGTGTGTTCTAACTTTGGCTACTTCTTTTTATTTTAGCTAAGAAATTAAAGTTAACATTAATGAACACTCAGCAAAAGACACGCTTGCTACCTAGTCACAGTATTAGCCTGTGTTAAGGATTGTTATAAGGCATCTTTGCATCTCAAGAACTCAATTTTCCATTTTCAGCACATGTAAAATAATAGCTATAAAATAGCGGTAAGACAGAATCAAAATGATGTATCATCATGATCACCTGTGATGAAGGCATCTCCTTAAATCTCATTCATGCACATCTCAATTTTAAAAAGAAAAAGGGAAGACGATTATAAAAGATACTTCATAGTAACAGACAATTTTTTTTTTTAAATGATTGTGAGGTTCTTCAGAGGTGGTAATTTTGAAGCATGCTATATAACCCTAAGGAAATCTTCTATCAGCTGTGTCATTTTGTATTGATCATTGCTGAAAAAACAGATGGGAAAAACAAGTTCCCAATACTTGCCACAGCATTCTGGAGAGCTGACTGTAGGACACTACATTTTATTGATCTCCTTTTACAACAGTACCACCATCTTCATTTCAGAATTGTATCAAAGAGTAACCGTAGAGGGTTTCAGGGGAAAAAAAAAAAATCAACAACAAAAATTGAGTCAGTCAAGAATGATTGATTCTATTCCCAGTTTTTCCATAGCCTCAATATGTGCTTTTGGGAAAGATATTTCAGCTCCATTAGCTGCATTTTTTATTTTGTTTTCTTTCAGCTTCTTTCTTTTTTTTTTTTTTTTAAATACTCAGTGCTTTAGATTAGTGATTCACGTTGACATCAACACTATCCCCTTTTAGGGGAGAAGCTACTTTGTTTCCACAACTTTTGCTCATGAAGTCCCCTAGTTGAGTTACGTAATCCTGTTAAAGTTGGAGGTCATTTAAATAAGACATAAATCGATAGAAAAAAGGTACCTTTCCTGCACAGGTGTCCTTGTATTTACTTTGAGTGCAAAACCCAGTGATCACAAGTTCCGAATATTTATATTGCAACCCAATCCTCATGGTCTGTTGACAACTGATGTTTCTTTGTTAAAGAGAGCAAACACTTTTATGGACCTATCAGATCTTGACAGATTTACAGGACTCCTAGCAAGATTTTTTCCAGCAATAGGACACCATCAGGCCCTGCAGTCTTCTGTGCCTCAATGCAAGTTGATGTGAACCCATCTTTGTGCTGTACTTCAGGGATACTCTCTGAGCGTCATGAGGTCAGATAATTCTGAGCACTTTGGTCTCCAGAAAATCTCCAGGCATACCTTTATCACCTATAAAATGGAAAGATTTGAGTGCAGATGAAAGCAGCCACTTACCTAACTCAGCCATAAAGACGTCCTCAGCCAAGAAGCATCACCTACCACTAACTTCCAATATAACACTCAGTAAGCGAGCGCCTTCCTACCAGGTTTTGTTTTGCTGCTTTCATGGGTTATGAAGGCTCAGCAGTGTTAGCAATAGGGAGTCACAGGCACAGTGGACAAACTAATTGGAAAAAAAAAAAAAAAAAAAAAAAACAACAAAACAAACTTACATGTCTCCCAGGACCAAGCAGGTATGGCCAGGCACCGAGTTGCAGATGTGCCCATCACACTGTAATACAGTGTTAGATGTGCAGCCTGAAGAGCAAGAAGAGGGGAGGAATACGAAGTTCCAAGTCGCAGCAGCCAGGCAGGTGTACCTATAAGCCTCTTACTGCTTCTTGTTACTGCTTCAGTCAAAAGCAAGCAAGATATTTGTCCCACAGTGTTCTAAGTCTTTGATCTGAACAGAGATGATCTAATATATCGTTTGCACAACTGAGTTATTTCCTCCCCTTCTCCTTGCTCCCTCCCTCCCAGCAAATCAAATTGTACCAACCCTATAATACATATCCTATCTCACTACAAGGACACGTATCTATATGGATGCTATGTTTATTCAGAATATCAGCAGTAAACTTCAAAGCGAAATGGTAAGGAGAATACTTGCAACTGAGCAGCATTTGCCAAAAAAAAAAATTAAAAAAAAAAAAATCAGCACCTTTCTTTGAAGATAACTTTGTTCATAACAAAATTCTCAGTGACAGTCCAGGTGCCAGAAAGGTCCTCCTTGCTGCTCTTTGCAGCTTTCATACCTACAGCAGGGCTACAAGAGAACCACGCTAGCGAGTTCTGCTCCTCACAGTCACAGCTCTACAGACTCAGGATAAAGGTGATGCGGTAACAGAACATTTTCCTTTCCACACAGAAAGTGAATACACATCAAGTATTCGAGAGCATATTGCAAGTATGCTAACAATAAAGTGAATAAAATAATAATTCTGGTCACTAGTACTGGAAATTCTACCCTTGTCCCAAAACAATGTATTTCTGCCTAAATCTTTCTGAATCTGAATGGTACTTGCTGAAGTACCATTAATATGCTTCCATACAGTAGCTTAGGAAATGAATCATATCTGGTCTGCATGAAAGTCTTTAAAATATGCACATATTTATCAGTCTCGTCCTACATGCATAAATCTACCTTTACCATTTCTCGAAAACACTGATAAACACTGCTTAGGAGATGAGAAATGTACAAAGAAAGAAAAGGAATGAATTTACATGGGAATTTACTGTGTCTGCAGGTCATACAAATGAACCCAATTTTTTCCCACAATTAAATCTATGGTGTTATCAAGACAATCAGTTTATTTTAAGACTGTCAACCCAATATATAAATTTCCTTTTGTGCTTGAAATGCCTTTATCAGATAAGATAGCTTTTGTTTAAACTGCTATTTTCAGCCTTTGCTTTGGGGGTTTTGAATATACACAGTGAAGTAACTTGAGATTTCCTACCCTGTTTTAAAATGTGTTTCTTCTGTCTGTTTGTATTTTGTAATTTCCTGTCAAATAACCTCACCATAATTAACTTTCCTTGCTCCAGCCTACTACTTTTTTTTTTTTTTTTAAAGCCATTCCCACTTCCTGAGGATGGTAATAAAACACTGATTACATTCGGCTGTTATCTGCCTTTTCTTCCCCTCCTTCCCCCCTCTCTCACTCCCTTTGTCAAAGCCAGCACTCAGATTTCAGCTCTTCATGGACTGAGAAAAGCACATAAGGGGAGAGGAAGCAAATCAGACTGCAGGAATCCAGATTCATTAGAGTTTATTGGGTCAATCAGCAGCTGGACCAGAGCCAGACAATTAGGTTGTGCGGCCCCTGAAGTCTGGATGCATCCCTCTCCTTCCAGAGCCAAGCGAACTCCGTAGCAGCCACGGTAACACCAGCACACGTCGGCACCGTGTCCCGATGTCTGCTGCAGCCGTGGGGGTGGAAAGAGGAAAAGGAAAGCAGTAGCACATTGCCGCTTCAAATCAGTTACAAGTAACTGAAAAGAAAAGTTCATTTGGCCTGTTTCTTTTTCATTAAGCATCAAGCTGCATTTTTCCAACTGAATTCTCTCATTGGTCTTTGCTAATTCCTACCAAAAAAAAAAAAAACCCAACAAATATTTTGCTAACATATCCCCATACAGGGCCTATAGACTACCTTTCTTCACCCGAAATTCTTTAACCTCTTCCACTTTCCTTCAACTGCACATTTCTACTTCAGCCAAGCTTAGTCCCCACTTACTCCTCTCTCTTCTCACTCTGTCCCCCCTTTCCACTATCCAACAGCCCTACCTATTTCAGCAGTTACTCTTTTCCTGCTTTCCCTTATCTACAAACTTGTTGCAAGCATAGGCTGAAGCCAATGCACTCGCTTCCTCTCTTTTAACTTTACGCTGGATCAGGTCCATCCCAGCTTCTGTCATTTCCCTTTGAATGAAAGTGTTCTCACCAGGGTCACTGATGATCTCTTCCTGGGCAAATCTCAAGGACCTTCCCTCTCTTCCCCTCCTGCTTGGCGCTTCTGATTCTTTTGATACTGCTGATCATCATCCTTGCTCTGACATCTCAGCCTCACTGAGGTCTCAAATCAGTCACTATTTTTCCTGTCAATGATTATTCTCTATTCTGGGCAGTCCACCGTATCAATGGGCACTTCTGAAAGTCTGCCACTGGCACACTCTTCTCTGTTCAACACATTTGGGTGACTTCTCTAACTCATGACTTTGGCACTCACCTCTGTATTGATGCTTCAGATGCCATTTCAAGATTGCTGAAGCAGTCTGAGGTGATCTGACACAAAGGCGATGGCAGGAATGTGTGGTAAAGGACAGGAGAGGGGTATAGGCCAGGAGTGTTAGACCAGATCGAGCAGCTCATGAAACCATCTTGTCAGACACATCTTTTCCCCTTCTAAGCCATCTCCTTTGCACTTACACACATGCTTCATTTTACCTCCCAAATGTTCAGGTTTTAAGTTTTGTCACCAACATAAATTAACTTGCCCTAATACTAAATGCCTTCCCTACAAAACTTCCTCCTTGCCCTACAACAGGTGCCAACACTGGGATTTCAATGTTTACAAGAGCAAATTCAAAGTCACTTGATACTCAAGAGGAGAGAAGGAAATGTCGCAAGTCCAGCTGCTCCCTTTCAGCCCCTTTCTTCCAGTCTCAGGAGCTTAAATCTCTCACTCTGTACTTTATCGTAACCAGTCTGACAATATTCTCCCCTTGAGTGTCCCAAAAATGCCACTGCCTTCTGCTAGGACATAAAGGTACAACTGCTGAATGCATCTTCCCTTCTCTGATCAATCAGAAAACCCCCAAATAAACTCTTCAGGCAGTTTCCTAATATGGCATTACATTTAAAGTTCTTTTCACACCCTCTTCTTTATCTTTTTTTCTAAGGTTGATGTACTTTAAACCTTCCTGAATTGACATAACAATCCTCAAGAACCACAACGCCAAAGCAGTGTGACAGCACAAAACTACTTCTGTTCCAGACAGCTGACACAATGAAGCACAAAGCGTAGAGAGACCCCAGAAGTGGACAGTGGCTGTTGAAGGATTTGCTAAAAATGCTTGCAGTCATACCTTCAATTCTTGAGTGAGCAGTTACAAAGGTCAGCTATTTCTATGCAACTCAGGAGCACTGCGATATTCAAAGCTTTGCTTCCATCACATCCAGATTTCACTCTCCTGATGGTCACCACTAGGGTTTCTTGGGGAGGTGGGGTGTGGGGGGGGGTGGGATTAGTTTTTTGTTTGGGGGGATTTTTTTTGTGTTGTTTTGTTTTTTACGCTGAGGCCACATCTAGATTACTGCACATTAATCCCTGCAAAAGTAGCACCATTACATAGGAGCCTTCCTACTGTTTGGAAGTTATTTATATAGCTCTATGTCCTTTTTCTATGTGTCTAAACATCACTTGCTAGCTTCCATTCAGCGTGAATTCTGGCAACTCTGACTTTCACCCTTTCCTGATAACTTTTTCTCCTTCCTTGCGACACAAAATCCAGGCTGCTGGAGTACTCACAAAAACTCCCGATTTCTGCACTATTCAGGCCCCTGAGCTCTCCAGTGCAGCTCACTTGCCTTGCTAGCAGTTTGACAAACTCAAGTTTGCTATCTTTCAAAAACAACTTTTAATTAAAGACTTCTAATCCTCCCTGCATTTTAATTAAATCAGTTCCTGATCACTTGATCTGAAGTTACTTTCCATGTCTAGCTCTTCAATGATCTCATCATTAGCTGCTAAAACCATAACAGATACTTTTTTATTCAGTACGTCCTTTCCCGTTGTGGGATGGGGGGGGGCAGGAGGGAGACGGCAGATATTGGGGGGTTTGGGTGGGGGTTTTTTAATGATCTTTCACATTGTTAACACTCATGGACAGCCTACTACCTTCTTTTTCTGTTCTTCCTGAACACAGCAACTATGTACTACTTTTCCAGCAAGATTATTATTCTGCTATGCATCTGTTGTTCTCTACAGCATTTGTCTTCACAAGTATTTTAGATTCCTCTCTCCTATTAACCTGATATTTAAGTACAAACCTTTTCCTTGTTTCTAACTGACCACAACCGACTGCCTTGTCAGGTTAGGCACAAACCTTTTATTAACTGTCCCGTTGATCCAATTAACATCCCCATCATTTCTATCACTTTCTCCTTTCTTGCTGTCCTTCCATTACCCATTATTATATATCTTCTCCCTTTTCTACTTCCTGCACACTAACGCCAAGCATAAATATTGTATGAGCAGCTTCAAACCTCTTCCCACCATTTCTTGATGTACTCAACTGCTGTAATAGGCTCAGTATCAAAGACTGCTACTCCACACAGTGATGTAAGACCATCCCTTAAGAAATACTCTCTTTTCTTGAATGGAGCCCAGTAGAAACAGACCAAGCTTTCCTCCTTTCTGCCCACCTCACCTATGGGCCCTTCTCAAGGGACTGGATGAATTCTGATCAACAGAGTCCAAATTTTCTGCAGAAATCATGGCAAAAGTAGAACTGGGAAGAGATCTGCATATCCAGATAGGTTACTCCTAAGAAAGAGCAAAAGTAGTGAAGTGCCACTTTAAAATGTAGCAAATAAGTGAGAGAGGTCAGTGCCATGGGCTGATGGAGATGCTTTTAAAATTAAGTTGATTTTTGTTTAAGGTAGTGGAAAGTAAAGGGAAATCTAGAGAGAAAAGGATAAAGTTAAAGGTGACATGATGGGAAGACCTTTTGCAGGAGCAGTCTAAAGGGATATTAACAGGACAAGAGAGCACATGCCAAAACCAGGAAAAGTAACATGGCAGAGAGAGAGAATCATAAGGTGATGAGAGACTGGGCAAGAGCTTTAGCACTACGTATGGAAGAGAAATGCCTTTTCTTCAGAAGTCCACAAGTGTCCGAAAATGTCAGATAACTTTTTGCGAGAGAAGCTAAAAGCCAAACTGAAGATGACATTGGACAGAATTCCAATCTGTAACATAAGTGTAGAAAAAATAGTCAGACCACCACTAGGAAATATCACATATTTTCTTCAGACAGGACTCAAGTACAAACATATCTGAGTCATCAGAATAAAAGGTACAGAGAGTAAAGGGAAAGCCGCAGAATTATTCCTACTCTGAAAGCCATGTGTAGAATATCTTTCCAGACATAGAGTGTCAGAAGGAAACAAAAAAAAAAAAAGTCTGGAGATCAAGCCATATGAGGAGAGGCTGAGGGAACTGGGCATGTTTAGTTTGGAGAAGAGGAGGCTGAGGGGAGACCTCATTGCCCTCTACAACTACCTGAAAGGAGGTTGTAGAGAGGAGGGTGTTGGCCTCTTCTCCCAGGTGAATAATGACAGGACCAGAGGAAATGGTCTGAAGCTGCGGCAGGGGAGGTTTAGATTGGATATCAGGAAGAATTATTTTACTGAAAGACTGGTCAGGCACTGGAACAGCCTGCCCAGGGAGGTGGTGGAGTCACCATCCCTAGAGGTATTTAAGAAGCATGTAGATTTGGCACTTCAGAGCATGCTCTAGGGACAGAGACTGTAGGGGTGGGGTTTTGTTTTTGTTTATTTGTTTGGGGTTTTGGGGTTTTTGTGTGTGTGTGTGTGTGTGTGTGTGTGTGTATGGTTGGACTCGATGATCTCAAAGGTCCTTTCCAACCATGAAGATTCTATGATTCTATAAAAGTGTAGGGAAAATATGCCTGCTTTAAAACTAAAAAGCATAGTGACTGCTGAAGATGACTAACAGATTCTCAGTGGTCCTTAAATATTGAATGAAATTTTCATATATCCCGTTACATGATTACTTTTTTTCCCCCAATCAACCTTGCCTAGCATGCCACAACTTTTGCTGACATCCTACGTAACAGATCTGACCACGTGAAACCTCCTTGGAGATGTGTTTCTGCCATGCTTTATTTCAACAGAGTTATACTGACTTGCCTATAAAGTGCACAGACTTTGCTTATTCTCCTGCTTCCCAATACCTGTGGACATCTGTCCAACCGACTTCCTTTTAGGCACACAGCTGCTAGATATTTCTTTTATTTACCATTGGAAACAGTTTGTGTAATACCAGTTAGAATGATATTTACCAACAGAATAAACACACAGAAGGATTCAGCACTTGCACTCTGTAACAAAGCACGATGTACCACAGCAGAAACATCGGCTCAGTGCCTAACTCCACTTAAAGAAAGACTAGATAATTTTACCTTATTTCTAAGGAGGGAACCTCTGTATTTCCCAGTAGAGTGAGTCTACGAGGTCTAAATAAATTCCCCCAAAAAAGCTGTAGATTATTTCAAACCACCAGCTGTCAGCCAGTAGCCTGGATAATGGAAATCCATGGTTTCCTGGCTTCTTGCACACTCTCCCTTGCAGGCTTCAGAGTACTGGTTTCTCTCTTATTTGCCTACACTCACTATGATTTCCTTTCTCTTTGCTTTGAGAAAAACTTATTTTTTTTACTTCATCTGCAGGAGGTGACAAGAGGGATTAACACTACCAGCGGCTTTGCATATGACCTCTTCTTTTATGGGCACCATTTGCCACAGAGGTTTATTAGACTTGTGTTTCCTAAACTCATTTCAGTCAAGGAACGAACTTTTAAGATGGATGAACACTCAGCATAGCTGCTTTAAACAAAACCAGCCCAGTTTGTAAATAAGACGTGATTAGAGAAATTCACTGCAGAAATCAGTCACATTAATCAGCTGGTTATAGCAGATTGATGTGCAGCCAACAGAGACGTCTAAACAATTTTGTTAACCTTTAACAAAAATGTGAAGGAACATGCTGCAAAATGGTTCAGCTTTAACTGGCTAGGACATGCTCCTTTTAGGAGAAGAGTTAAGTTCCAAGATTATTATTTTATTCAGATTTTGCCAGAAAAATTGACCCAGAAAGAGCAACTTATAGTTACAGCACTCCTTTCCATAAGGTCATTCCAGGATGTGAACAGCAACGGTCCATGGCAGGACACAGAGTATTTATTCAAAGGCAGATCGTAGCTGGGAACTCATCGAGGGAGACTGATGCAAAGTCAATATACAAAGCAAAATGAATCATCAGAAAGCCTCTAAGGATTTCCCTTCAGCATTGCTTTCCCTCCAGTGTTACCACCTTTCCCCCACCGCCCCCCCAGCCAAAATCACAGTGGAATTGCAGAATAGTCGTTGAAACATGGTGGACGCCCGCAGGATCACAAGAGGCTGCGAGGGTCCGTCAGAGGGCTGCCAGCAGGCCCCCTCGTGCCCCAGGGGTGCGAGCCCACCCAGCCCACACCCCTCTGCGACCCACAGCTGCACCTCCTTGAGGAGGCTCACGCAGAGTCGGCTGGCCTGACAGCGTCTCAAGGACCATGGCAGAAGAAAGCCAGCTGAAGAGCAGCCACTGTGGCTGCACTGTCAAATGGCCAAGTTTGGTACCAGTGCCATCATCTGTAAGGCACCAATTGCACGTGTGACAGGCATGAAATCTGTGCTCCTAACAGTCCATGAAGGGATGGGATGGTTCAACACCTGCAACAGCAGCCAAACACACTTAAAAATAACAGATCTGGACATAAAACACCCTCCCTCCCCCCAAGACTAACAAAAATAACACTTAAAAGATCTATTCTTCCTTTTTATTTTGCTTTCTCATTTTTGAGTTTGAAGAAACATTTGATTCATATTTCCAGGTTTTCTTCCACAGCCACCAGAAATAGAAAGCTGACATAAAAAGGTGAGGAGCAAGAGAAGAGAAACCCCACAAGCAGTCTTCATCAGTTGTTTTCTTCCAAGAGCTACAGTTTTCAGAGGAACACCAAAGTAGTCACTGATAATATCACGCTCACATCAATCACAATGCGCCTCATAATACCTGGAAGCCCTGAAGTCAACACTTCCAGAAGAAAACCTTACAAGAACGATCTTGGGCTATCTAACAATTTTGCCCACACTAAACACAAATTCATCCTTTCTGTAGCCAATAAAGACCTATTGTTTTAAACGCAAGGTGCTAGACAAAAGCACTAGTGCTTCTAAAGCAGGATGTGCTTGTTATCATATGCAGGGAATTTACACAAATTCAAGGAACTTTCTTTTTCTTTATATACATCTGCGTCTAACACTTACGAACTTCAGTTTACAGAGACAGAGCAAAGCTAAGTTTGGAGTCAGCTCTTACTGAAGTCCAATTCAGATTTTAGAGTTACAAGCTAGAAGGTGTGCGATAAACTCCACTCTGTTACAATAGCATCTCTCAGTTATACTCAGCAGGGACATTTGTTTAAGCGACAAAATAATTTTGTGTCAATCCCTCTCGCTGGGCAAGCTGCACTTGATCTGTACAGCCAATGAATAATAAATCAATGCAAATTACACCGCTTTATCACTAACAACCATTTTCTGGTCAGCTACACCACAGACTACAGTCTCTCTCACAGGAGACGAATAACCCCCAGTGACTTAAAATAGGAGTTATTTATAGCCTGCAGGGGAACAATTGGGCTCTAACATATAATTTGCGCCACTGTTTATATTTGCAGTGAATTTGGCCCTTGAAATCTTTGGCTACAACGAAGGCACAAGCTGCTTTCATCATTAGTGCATGACTCTGCAAATTATTTTAAATTATATTTGAATATTTAGCTGTTACGCAGCTCCCCATGCCCCACAAGAAGTGCCTTACGCTTGACAACCAGGTCACTCATACCCTGTTTCTTAATCACCTGTAGCTTTCCCGAGTAACGATTTCTGATAGAGATTGCTATTGTCTTAAGGTATGAACTATCGAAGCTAAAATAAAGCTCGCCATCGGAAGAGCAGACATCTTGACAGTGGAAGGTTTATAACTCACTCTCTATTAGCACAGTACAAAGCCATTTCTCTTTCAAAAGATGGATGGGTTTAGTCCCTCAGAGGTGCCAGGCAGCCGCTCAGATCTGGAGAAAGAGGCCTTGAGGGCACATTGCGACTGGTCAGGGCCCCACCTTTTACTGAGAAGATGGATGTTCTCCGCATAGCATCGTTGTCATCAGTGTCTATCTAGAACTCATCATTGAGCACCAGAGGAAAATATCGCATTGATGCAAATCAAAGCTAACTTCACCTATTTGAAAGGCTTACAAAAGCATGGAATAATACAAGACACATCATAACGCCATGCAAATCATCCACAGTTCGCTTACCCACAACAGTTCAGCCCTGACATACAAACTTCTATCTGAAATAAAAACTCTCCCCTCATGCAAACATTAACAGACAGCTTTGATGACACGGCCGATCGTTAACAACAACAGTTCTCTAATGAACGCAGGGACCAACCGTCCGGACACAAACCCGCACAGTGCAGTGCTCTGGAAGCCATTCAGCACACCAACCTTGCGCAGGTAACGGTACATGAAGTCTTGCGAACATTTGAGCCACACTAAGGGCGACAAGCGCTAAGCAGCACCCCACAGTGACAGCACGCACAGAAAATGCGTGGGACAGAGGGAGGGGAAGGGAAATGGATGCCCGTGAGCTCCCCCCGAGCCCAGTAACACCCACCCAGCACTCCCGCTGCAGGAAAATCCCAGCCTCCGCCAGGCTGGGCGGCGAGGCCGGCTCCCCGATAGCACAGCCAGGTCCATAGTGGCTGCGGTGCAAGGGCAGGTATGGCAGCCACTGGTTGACCTGCCCGCCGCCCCCCTCTCACACCATTCCAAATTAAGCCGACTCTCAGCTGCTGCAGGGTCTGAGGTTATCGGGGCACAGATCTCTGCAAATAAAGAAATACAAACTGTGGGCGTCTGGTCGGGCTCGTCTCTCTTTGTGACCAAGAAGCTGCTTTTAGGTCTGGCTCGACTTGCCCCAAAGGTTTCCCAGAGCGCTGTGTAATAAAGATGATTGAAACGCAGACTATGTCAACAGACACTTCCTTTGAGAGAGGTAAACAGGAGGACAGCACCTCGCTCATCAAAAACAACCAGACATATCTACAGGGCACGCAGAGCCAGCCAAGATCCTTCGGGGTTTTCTCTTGCCTTTTAAAGAGAAAAGATTTATTAATCTTTTTTTTTTTCCCAAAAAATTTAATATTAAAAGAAGAAAATGCTGGCAACACCCACAGTGATGTTATGTCAGCTGCTTATGTCAGGTCAAACACAGTGCGACAAGAAGCGGGGGCTCCACGTGAATATGACCCCATCAACTCGGTGTCATTCTGCCCCTCCATCCTAAACACAGGCTGCTAAATGATGCTCAACGGAGAGAGCACGTCCAGACCTGCAGCGTTCTGCCCAGCCTGCCCAAGAGAAAAGCATCCTTGTAGAAGGGAAAACATAGTTACATGCCAGACTGCACCTCTTTCGATAGCTCCCATAAGATCAAGTTCTCCCATCCCAGAAAGGAAATGAATTGGGCATTCTTCCTTGGTCTACATGCTGTGCTGGAAACAGCACAGTGTAGGACAGCAAATAAATTTTTGGAAGGAAGACATTCGCAGCCATCCAGCTCATAAAAGCAAGCAGAAGACAGTAACCTGGCACAGCACTTGAGTAGCGATCAGGATAGCCAAAGTAAATGAACACAGTGACTGCGAAGGTAAAAACTGGGGCCCATTCAGAAAACCATTAGTTTGCGAAGTTTCTATTACTGTAATTGTAGGATATGCAAAACCACTCTCCAATGCCTTTATTAAAAGGCACATTTCTTAACCTTAACATCCTTGTTATCTGAGTTCCCAATTTTCCCCACTGTGTCAGACTGATGGAAGCAATGCACCAGGGCAAAAGCAACAGCAAGGCTGTTTTGAGACTTGTCAAGCACCTTTCCCCCTCTCCCAGCCCAGCAGAAAGCAGGATGTGACTAGAACCTCTTACAATACAAGACACAACTTAGCTCCTCCACTATACAGTTAGTCACATTTTCTTCTAAGCTATTTAGTAATTTTCCCAGTACGAAGTGCCATAGGTGATGCCTTAACAAAATATATGGAAGGTGGGGGCCGGGCTGCTATAGCCAGGTACATGAGAGCCCTTCTTTGCGCTCACTGGCTTCTCTGTGCCTCTCCTCCCACCACCAGGAAGTCTTAACATGACTGAAATTTACAGCAGTTGTAACTAAACCGCTGCTAACTGCAAATTTTAATTAGAGCATTTGCCTCTGGTGTAACACAGTAATAAGGAGAAAATGGGTGTCTCTGCTTTCTTCTAAGGATCTCTGCGTGCAGGCAGGTACAGACAGACCTGAGCTTGCTCAGCCTGTGCTCCCAGCTGGCTCCCGGTTGAAAGACGTGTATCGCTTCGTATTGCAGGCACAGTAACACTTGTGCACAAGCAAATAGGTCCTGCCACACAACACACCTAGATGACTGTGAACAGAAATGAGAATTGTGCCCCCGTAGCAAGGGGGTGGGGAAAAAGGGGGGGGGGGGGGGGGGTTTGAAAGAAAAAAGATATTTTTCCTTTACATCCAACACTTGTTCACACTTGTCCTAAGAAAAACGAGTTTGCTGGTATTGCCCTTGTCTTCTCATAGGGGTGTGTTTTTAGAGTTTTTCTGGCTTGCTGTTCGTTATATTTAGGTCACTTGAAAGTATTAAGCTATCATCTGCACAGAGATGATAGCAAGTGTAACAGAAGAGTAATATTCAGAGAGGATAAACCACAGTGGGTAGTGGATTATAATAAAGAACCAGTGAAGCCTAGTTGACCCTTATCAGAGTGAGCCAGCTCTTCCTAACACCTCTAAATTACGGTTTACCACTTTTGTTTTACCCTATTTTAAAAAAGAATCACAGCAAAATAACGGAACGTGAACAGGGACATAAAAAGGGTGTAAAATCAACAAAAGAGTCTATTCTTTTTATTAGGAGGTTTACCAAGTGCCTAAGCAGCCAAGAATCAAGCCACTAACGCAACATAATAAAATCAAAATAATTTTTTTAAGACCTTGGAAATTTTAGTGTTGAGCATCCTATACTTCTGCTGTCTGCCAGTGATTTTGTTTTTTAACGCCTGCTCAAATGATGTTACTGAAAAGGAAAACAAGAAAAGGCTAGGAACAGCAGGGTTCTCAAAAGCAGACTAAGCACAGGAGAGCTGACTCCTCTCTAGCACCCCAGAACCACGTGAAGGCAGGATAACAGACTTTTCTCCTTGCTGTTGTTTCACTATCTGAGCAGGAGCCAGGTGATTTCCAGCTCTAGCCTGGGGACAAGTAGCCTTCCCTGCCCTCCCACAGCTTTCCTACCCCGCCAGGAGGGCTGCTTTTCCCAGCAGGGGAGCTACCTAGCGGGAACTACTGACTCCAACCTCCAGCAGGACCCAGCAAGCCCTTCCTCATCATCATCCACCACTTCCCATCTTTGCAGCAGCAGGTTCGTGGAAGCGCTTTGGAGAGCAGACTAGTCCCAGAGGCAGCCCCAGCTGACAGATGCCCTCAACCCTCAGTGTGGCTGTTTGGGTAAATTGCACAACTTTGCTTTTATCTTTGATTTCTGGAGCCCGCCCGTCCTGCTAAAGAGCTGCCTTGGTTCTCTTTTGACTTTCCTGCTTTCAGGCTCAAATTTAGCAAATAGCAGCCCACAACACATGCCATCAACTCACCGTTCTGTGCCATCATTACTGGTACTGAGGAAAAGCACCAGAGACAAATAGATAAATATAAGGGAGGAAGAACATGTATTACTTCAGTAAATTCATCAGTTAATATGAATTAATTCAGGAAACACCCAGAAAAAAAAAAAACAACCCTCCTTCATTTATGGCAAAGCCAAGAGAATATAAACCCTAAATATCTTTCCCTCTTTTTCCCTTGCCAGCAAGACTGGGAGAGAGCAGGTCAAGCAACAACATCACAAATTTGCATGCTGTCGGGCTGCTATTCAAAAAACAAGGGCGAATATGAATGTAACCTGATTTCAAGTGGATCTGGGAGAGCTTTAATGCTTTTGTATGCCAGCTTTTTAATTATTAAGATTTCAGACCAGCCCTTATTTCTGAGTACTGGCCTAGATTAGCAAGTCACCTGAAAGTTTACAGTAGGAAAACCATATGGACATATTCCTGTAGCTACATGTGTACAGTAATTATGGCATAGGTAAGCAATAACACATGCCCAAGGCATCATACTTGGTGAGACACGAGGCTTAGCTGAATATCTGTGATTATGACTTCACACTTCAAAGTACCTTATTGCTCAGACAAAATTGGTAGCCTACTTCCTTGTAAAACACATATGAGGATCTATTGCTATAAAACAAACGTAGCTGCTGATATAACACAAGATTTAAAGTGTGGGTACCAAAACTGTGAAAGGTGGAAGGACGATCTTACTTCAAATATTTTCCTATATTCTTTTAAATTGAGTGCACTTTAAAGCAGCAGGCAAAAGTAAGTATCCCGTGCTCAAAGTCTGGTTAGTTGGCAGGCTCCACTTCAAGCTCATGTTCTCCTGAGAAACAGGGTCCTTCCTAGTACATCATCCACTCGATTGCTTTCAGATCTCTAATCAATCAACAAATCCCATCACAATCATGTGATCAGCGGCTGTGGGCTGACATTGACACATGGCAATTTATGGCAAAAATCAATAATAAGTGTTTCCCTTTTACATGGCTTTTTTAAAATAGGACCACATTTTACAAAATTACCACATTTTACATTTTTCTGAAGATTGGTTTCTAAATGAATAGCACCAACTTCAAAGCAAATGTTTCTGTGAGGGCTGTTACAACATTCGAGTTCTTACATGATCTTCAAGGCTGCAGTGTGACCTAGGAGTCAGCCATAATGAGACACAGACAGTGAATAAAGCACTGATTTAATTATATTGTTTGATATATGATGACCTCATCCACTGGTGTTTATACTAATGTAGTGCTTGAAATGCTTTATCGACATATGGGAAGGCACAGTCTCCAGCCTGAAGAGCTTACAGTCTCAAAGACAGAAACCAGATGAAGGCTGTTCTCTTCCTGTAGCTTGTTGTAGGTTTTGAAGCTTTGCTCATTTCCATCAGGTCTTAAATATGCACTGAATGCTGGAGAGCGGGTTGCTGAGTGAGTACTCTAAGCTTGCTGGACAAAATTTCTACTGCACGGTTAGTCCGATTACGGAATTTCCAGTATGCCAAGTCTGTGTTCCTAGGTACAATCAACGACAGGAAGATGCAAACACAGGTGGGGTGGAGGGAAGCTATAGCTGTTTACAACATCTCCACTAAATTCCTTCAGTTTTGGAGACAGCTCGTGCCCCGGCGTGAGCTTTGACCCACTGTTGTCTGCTACTACAGAAAGAAAAGCGGGGGGCAGTCAGTACAACCTGCTAGTTCCTCCACTAAAGACTTCCATCAAGGCGATTGTGCTGGGGGACAATTTATGGGGGACCATCATCCCCCTAAAAATTAACAGTCAAGGCTCAAGAGTTTGGTTAAATACACATGTATATCTTATTTTACACTCCTGATTAAGATTCCCTGAAAAATATGCAGTAAAGTAACTCTTTATGGTGTTAACGCCACAAAAAAACTCCATGAGGAAATGAGTAGTTCTGTATTCAGTGCACCATCTGCCAACCATGCAGTAAATAAGGCCATACAAGAAATGGTGAGAAACAAAATATCAACAACCTACCCACTCATTAAGCATTAGCCATGCTGTGCGCTGAACGATATGCAGGCCTGGCAGAAAGAAAAAAAAAAAAAATGTACGCAATCCTCTAATTAAAGGCAATCAAAATGAATATTTACCAAGAGGATGAATGAGTAGCTTTAATTGTAGAATTTTCTAGCCTCCAATTGCTTGGCTTTACAACCTTTAAGTTCAGCCCTGTTCAGTAATCTAAAGGCCTAACTTAGGGCATTATTTATTTCATTTTACTTCTGTACAGGAAACCCACAAAACACATGCAGTTGACATACTTTTACCCTTATTAGCTACACACATATGTACAAAACCATTGCTTTCACTGACACCTATCACAGCAACCAGACACAAAGTCAGGTTAAAGAATAGATACCCCAGCTCTATTTTGTTTTAAGGTAATTTTGGAATAGAAACAGGGCTTCAGTACACCCTTTCTCTTATAGTGAGCTTTCTCAGCAACACTAGATTTTAAAACCTCTAGTAAAAAAAAAATCCAATGAGTCCTTCTAGCAAGGATAAAAGATCAAAAGAGTATAAATTAAATACATTATTAGTGGAGAAAATGTATATATACACACACACATGTATTTGGAAACCTTTAAAATGGCACACAGAAGTTAACCAATGAGAAAGTATTTGCCCAACAGAGCTGAAAAATAGCTGAGAGACTAACAGTAACGTGTTTTCATTTTCTTTTCAAACTCTGGTACAAATTCAGCTAATATCACTTTGTATGATCTCATGCCGGGATAGGAGCCAAAAGTTTCACTTGAAATCTTTGCAGTTATCAGATCTGGAAAGCTTTTCAATCACTTAAGTTTGAGAAGCATTAAAAAAAAAAAAAAAAGAATAAAAAAAAGACCAGAGATAAAAGGCCAGGGGCTTGAAACATTTATCACTTCATCATACTCTTCCATTTGATGCTAGGTCAGCATCTTTACAGATACAATGGAATGCCTTCTTTACCTATACTTTGAGAGGTTTTGGGGAAAAAAATAATTAATGAATGTACAGGTTTAGAAAAAGGCACAGAACAACAAGGCCAGGCAATCCATATGGAGGGCAAGCTCCATAACTAGCACATCCAGGAATGGAAACACTCCTAGGCATAAAGGGAGGTTTCCAATACCTGCTTCCAGCAGAGAAAGGCTGCAAACATGCAGCCACATTGCTTTGGTGGTGGCCCTGCAAGCACCAGCCCTGCCATACAGGGGGGGGTGATGGCAACTGGGTAGCACATATCGGGGTAAGTGCAATGCTCCAGCAGAAAGGTCAGCATTGCTACAGATGGAGAAGATCTACCCTCCAACTGTGCCAGGCCTGCCCATTCTACAGTTTGGTCATCAGCACCTTCCTCTTAGCACTACAAGGTGCTTGGGAAACTGGGACAAGCTCAAAAAGCCCTGAGACTGACCTAAGACCGAGGTTGGAAGAGGAAGATGGGACATCCAGGGAAACATAATGCCTTGCCTGGAAGGAAGTTACCAACGTATTTAAGCAACTGCTGAAAGAAAAGACTTCCAGCTCCATATGACACGACATAGAGACTGCATGAGGACAGATCAGGGCAACAAGTACTTTTCTGGCATATATTTGCCACCTCCAGTCTTCTCCTGATAAAACCAATATACCACAAACACTTGGGAATCACAGTTGTAGCCAAGGAAAAGCAGGCACAAGGTAAAACTGAATACGACCACAAGCACAGAGTGCTCTATACCTTACCAAGCTGATCACTGTTTTGAAAGACTATGCCAATTTGTAAGTTATTAGGGCAGCTTCAGACCTGCTCTGGTTTCAGGCAGGAGCCACATCTCACTAAGTGACAGCTCATCAGGACAAACACTACTCATGCAAGCCCAAATCCATAAAACATTCACAACCATGCTACTCTTACCCTCAGCAGTGCATATGCAGGGCAGCATATAACTGGACTTGCTTATGACAGACCAAAAAAGCCAGATTTTTAAACCACTGTTTTTTCTAGTGAGTATATGAAAAATAGGAAAAACAGAGCACGTTTTTAGAAAGTACCACAAAACACTCAGATGTGCATTTGTAGGCTCATGGTTACTCAAGTTGTATGACCCTAGGCAGTCTTCCTCTTCGAAAAATAGAAAATACAGAAGGTATGTACTATCAAAATGTTTCTATTGCTTTCCCACATTTACATTAAAGCATTCTTGGTGCATGCGAACAAATCTAGTGAGCTTTTTCATTTCCTTGCTCAGGAAAGTTGAATTTTCCTCCCTCCAATAAGAGCTGCCGTTCACATTATAATGGTGAATAAAAATGAGAAGCCTGGAAATTGAATCTTACCACTGTGTCTTTTCTGACGCAGATCCCTGTTCTCCCATTACCTTCCAAAACTCCCCCTCAAAACACTTGTTTTTTCATTGTTGCCTGCACATTTCTCACCCCTTTGTTCTTCCCTCTTACTCAGAAACATCTTATTTCTGGTTCCCCAACTTTGTCTTCACCTTTTCTGTCTCACCAACTGCAGGGGGGACTCTTTCAAACTTGCTGTCAAGTACAGCCCACCAAGAAACATCTCTGGAGGAAAAAAAAAAAATGTTTGGTGTACACAGTTCAACAGAAGTATTCCCACCAACTTCACTCTCTACTGCATCCTTTCATCCCGCTCTTTGTTCTGGAGAAGCCACACAAGTTACTACTCCCATTTGTTTCCCTCCTTCACCCACTGAGCTCCAGATGCTCTGACACACTACTGACACCCACTTTGCCCTGCTGCCTACCCTCCTCCCTCTCCAAATGCCAGGACACTCCTGTACCTCACTGCAGCCTGCTCCACATCACCGTGTACCTCCCCTTCCTCTCCAGCATACACTTGCACCAGCTGCAGGTTTGTGCTTCAGGTAAAGCCACAGCAGACTTCCTCCCTGACCCCATCAATGCAGTAATGCCATTGTCTTTTCTTCCTAGGCAACATGGCAACATCTCAGTTCTGGCCCTCTAAAGCTGACAGAGTCCTGTCCAGATCTGCCTCTTTTTTTTTTTTTTTTTTTTTTGGCATTGCCTGCCCCCATATGCACAGGCAGAACAGTCAGGAGGTCAACCCAAGCTGCCCTGGATGGTGCAGACTCCATTTTCAGCCCTGCACACAGCTTAAACAGACAAAATGAATCTAAGCTACAGAAGGTTCAAATTAATACAAAGATAATGCTGCTACTCTGCCAGTGTCAGAGCTCATCTTTACTAGTTCTTTAACTATTTCTTGTTGTGTCACTACTTGGTCAGCAATACCTGCTATCAAAAGCTCATCCTGTAATGCACTGCTCAGAATTGGTAGCTACGCAGGACCACATACGCACTCCTGATGGGCCTGTACAGATGCAGAAAAGCCAGGGCTCCAACACCTTGTGCTTTTCCAACAGGAATTGGATCTACTTACTTTGAACAGATAGTACTAAGAAGCATAGATCTTATTGACTGGTCAATACCTTAAGGTGGTATATGCTAGATACTCCCAAAGTTGGAAGAAATAAGAGCATCAAGATTTAGTTTCCACAAATAGTCATGTGCCCTTTTCTAACGATGGTGCCATGTACCTACAGTCAAAGAAAGACAACATCTATTCCCCCTACGGGGTTTGGCCCCTAGTTTCTTTCTTCCCCTCTGAGGGCAGGGAAGCAGTGAGGGAGGGAGGCAGGGAGGTACCCAACCTGGGTTTGCAGCCACTGGAACTAACTCACACATCACTTCCACTCTAACAGGTTTCACAAGCAGCCCAGATGCGGTATGAATGTATCTGGGGCTGATGCTGACCTGTGTGTTTCACTAATAAATAAGGGTTGTAATAAGGCTCCACCTTGAGCTCTTCTCCAGCGGCAGCCTTACTCAGAACAACTTCAAGAAAGGCTATATTCATTTTGTCTGTTCAGATTTCTTTGACATTGGGCAAAAAGCTCCCAAACATAAGTTCTACATCAGAGAGAGCTGGGGGTGGGAAGGGAGAAAGATTTATAGAAAGCTCACACCACTTTTTATGGAAGCGCTCTGAACTGGAATAAAAAAATTTGAAGGCTGATGTTTGCAATTAAGAGGTATATCTGTAGTATCTGAAATTTCTTCCATTCTTACATACAGCCACCTGAATTGTATCTTCATGTTTTGACTAAAGACCTTGTGAAGTAAGGACTGGGTTAATTACAAATTATCCCATAATTTACTCACCTGTCTATCCTGGAGCAGGAAGGAGGGGAGTTCAGAATCCTCCATGTAAATCCTTCCATTCCATTCACACTCCTACTTCAGAAGTGTAAATCCTCGTGCTGCTCTGTGACTCAAGTCTGAAATAAAGAAGAGAACAGGACAGGAGCACTTAGTAACTGATAAAAAAAATAAAACTATAATAATAGGTGCTTCAAAACAATAAGTTCATACATTATTATGTCTTGCAGACACTCAAGTCAAAGACATTGCTCTAATTCAAGGTCAAATGACTAAGATGACAGAAAACACAATGCTTTTATACAACTACATAGTCCTACATTTCAAGATTTTTCCTGTTCAGTTACAATAAATCCCAGTTAGGCACCACAAGCTCTTCAGTTACTGGAGTAAGTCCAAAATTTCTGTCAGGGTGCTTCCTTACTAAAACTTTCTTGAGCAGAAACACAACCAGGAATGCGCTCTTAAAACATAGCCTTGAGAAATAAAATTTATTGAACTTTCATGCTACAAAAAGGAAGCCAAATTGTGTCAACGGAAGACAAATCGACCCTCAGAAACCTATTTTCTTGTTCTCTGCAGTCACTAGCTTTCAGTGGCTTTTGTTTATTTATTTTATCAAATCAGCTCCAAACGCTGGACAAAGGTGCTGGGCAGCAGCAACGGGTGATCCCCCCGTACCACTGCAGAACCCCGCGGGCAGCCTTCCAGCATGCCCCTCACATCATGCCTTCTGCCACTACCCAAGGAACACACAATAAAACTCCTGCCCATCTTGGAAACACAGGCTACAGCAGGAGGGCAACCGCAGTTTTAACAGCCAAAAGTTAAGGCCAAGACTTAAGCCTTACTAAGTAAACAGTAATCAATGATCCAACACAGTAGCTAAGATTAAGTATAGAAAGCTCCATATTTGCAAATCACCCATGCAAGTATATTCTCATGAAAATACGTTCTCATGTCATTTATTTCTCATTCCTATTTTTATACCTAATTTTTATATAGCATTATTATAAATACCAGTTTTCTCAATTATACTGTGTGCATTTGCATGTGCATGTGTATATGCATGCACACGTGTGTAGCATCTGCTTCTATAACCTTGAAAGAAAATCAAAATAAGCAGGCATTCCAGCCTGAAATCACAAAGTTTTAAAGTACGTCTGTAACACTGAACCATCCAGCGTGAACTAAAGACATTGAGGCCTGGCAGATTTGTGGCATCCAGAGATTTAACCCTGTGAACAGCGCTAGAGAATCTTCCAGCGCTCAGGGAGTAAAATAAAGGCCCACTTCTACAAAATATTCCAAAAATCCTGAGGAGGATAAAAGAAAGGACATTTTGTCAGCAATAAACTTTTTGTTATATCTAAGAATGTTAAATGCACCTTTGCTTTTTTTTAATAGCATAAATAAAACATTGGGGTTGATCAAAGTTGGGAAAAGTTCAAGTCTTAGCCACCTAGATGGTGGTTTGTCCAAATTAAAAGCTTAAGAGTTTAACTAAAGGAAATTACAAGCCTTCATGTAAAGCAACAAACAAAACAAACCAAAAAAGAGGCGAGGGGCGATTAACACCCAGTTTTGTATTAAAGCTTCACAGCCAAAGTAGCCAACAGTCACCAGCTCATACGGAGAGGTTCTTTAGTACATACTAAGAAATACTCTGAAAAGCACAGATACATCATTTTGACCACTGTGGTATATCAGAAAGATCCCATGCTACACATGCACACACAATGCTATAAGGGTTACAGCTGAGGTCACTGGTTTGACAATCCAGCAGTTTGTGGTTTATGCAAATAGCCGGTTTGGGAACTTGCAATCAGTTTTTGTATAATCATGATGTACATATAGTGTAACGTTCGCCGCGCGTGTTGGAAACGTGTCCAGAGTAACCGTGCAGGGCTTGGAGATCTTTGCCTTCACAGACTTCTGGTGGTTCAGTTTACACCTAGAGCAGATACAGCATCTGTGAACACAAATCTCCTCCTATTACAAACTTATCTGATTGTATGTGACTGAAGGTAAATTGCTGCATTCAATTACCTTGCTCAGGAATGTACTGCACATTAAACTAGAAATGGAGAAAAGATCACTGAACATCATAACTGGAAAGTCCTACCTTTAAAACATACAGCCTCATGTTTTCCAACTTAAACAACTAAAACTGCAAAAAAGGCAGCAAGATACCCACAGAAGCCTCTGGAGGGTGGAAATCACATGAGTTTGGACACCACTGGTAGTCACAGAAAAGATGAAACCTAAATTTGATTGATTCATCAAACCTAGCATCATAAAAAAGTTGCTCGGATCCTTGACTTCAGTGACTGGATTGTTTTTTATGAACCACGAGGAAGTCCTCTAGCTTCCCCAGCTCAAACAGAAGGGCTCGTTATTAAAAAGCTAACAGATGAAGCAAGTATGGTCTGTAAATATTCACAATGACTCTCTCCTCATGCACTTTGTGCTGGCTGCAAAGAACATTTCAAATCCCAGCTGTCACCAATATCTCTGATTGATAGTTTCTTCAAACACATGAAGACACACACACCTTAAAATCTGCCAGCAGCTGGTGTGAACAAGGAAAGCCAGAAGTCTCAGATGGCTCTGGAAGAATCACTTAAAATAAATACGTTGTTGCTCAAAAGTTAAAAATAAAAATGGATGGGCACCAAAGTAGAGATGAGTTGTTAAATGGGTAGACCTTGAGGTTCATTCTCAAGCTTCGGCTCACAGAAACCAAAGGGTACCTGGATTTCTTGAACTAGCCCTAAAGTCTAACAGCAAACACTGTATTTGCCTCATTTTTGTTCAAGCAAACCTGCACACAGAAATCAACCATACTACATTTCCTTATATACTTTTACAAGGCAGGGAGAACACAGGAGTTCATGAAAATACGCTAGATAATAAGCAACCTGATCTAGTTGAAGGTGTCCCTGCTCACTGCAGGGGGGCTGGACTAGATGACATTTAAAGGTCCCTTCCAACCCAACAAATTCTATGATTCTATTCTATGATAATTGCAATGTATCTTCCATTTATCTAAGAAATTTGCCTTTGAAAGTCTGCCTGTTTTCAGGTATCTAATTCTGAATGATCTGATCTAAGGTTTATCATAATTTCTGCAGATAGGAAAAGAAAATTCTGTTATTTTTAACACATTCAAAACAATGCCATCTTTATTGAAGATTCAAGATGGCCAGATAGGATACTTCATTTTATTTCTTATGCAACCATGTGCTTATATTTCATGAAGGAGCTAACTGAATAATTAAACGAAGATACATGGCTGAGATACTGAAGAGTAAATCCCCTTCTCTGCATAAGCTCTACTATCCAGGCAACCAACAGTAAGTATCTTTTAATGCTTTTATCTATAAGGAAGAAAAAATAGAATAGTCACAGAAGCTCAATCCTTCTTTTCAAAAGCCTGCCAAACAGGCTGAAACACATTTGTCAAACACACATGGCAAAGAAAAATGCAGGCCCTTCCTAGCATTTGGGAGAACATGAGGGAAGAGAGGACGAGAGAAACCGATCAAATAAAACACAATAGAATAAACCAGACCACTTAAATGCATACCTCTTCCTCCACAGGATCTTCCTACAAAATGTTCATCCAAGACCATGTGAGGGGGTGGGATCCAGCCCTGTCAAAACAGACCTGGCTACCAATCACAGCACCAGCCAGGCAGGATGGTGAAATTCCCCCTTTTCCCTGCTTTTAACGCAAGCAAACTACAGAAAGTAAGGATCCTGCCCACCCCAGGACCACAGCTGAAGGAGTTGATGGGCATCATGCAGTTAGGATCACGGGGGATGGCTTCATATATGAGCAAGATGGGAGTACCTGCAGCAGAGGGACTTCCATCCTGAGCCCCCTCCCATGGCACCACATTTGACACAGGGCTGCTTTTGCACCCTGGGCCTGCAGAGCTGCAAGGTGCTTGGACATGAAGGGTCAGTCAGGGCCAGGCTAGAGATCTGGACAGGCCAGGATGCATGAATTCAGTTCAAATGCCCCAAAAGAAGCAGCTTCAGATGCAGAAAGTCAGTAAATGCCAATTGCTTTATAACACAGCAGCCTTGCAGAAGCACCCATGTGCGTGCACACACACACACACAAGAGGGGGAAGAGGAGGTGTCAGTGCAGAGCACTGTCTATACTCTAAAACCACCGTGAAATAAGGTAAGTTAAAGATCCATGGGTTATGAGGTTTTCCTGGAAATGCAAATATACTTCTAGAAATCAGTCTTGACGTTCTTCCTTCCTCCAAAAAGTGTTATGCCTGTCCCCCACAACTGGAAGGTTTCCCAAAAGATTACTTTTGCAACCATCACTCCTACTAACGATCTTTTGACCGTTATTTTAACAAGTAAAATCCTATCACTTTATCAACACAATGCTGATATGACCTAGAGTTTGGCTGTGTTGCTTCCAAGGATATTATCAAAGAAGTGGCAAACTGAGCCTCGGGACCTTAGAAAAGTAATTCATATTTGCTTCTACCTATTTCAGTCCTATCCCAGTGCAGCCACGGCTTGTTTTGGAGGTGGCAGGGAGGGAGGTTTCAGGGCTTGATTTTTAATAAAGACAATAGGAAGTGTGAGCCATGGTCACCTAAGGACAGAAGATGGTCTGAATCTCCGCTCTCGCCTCGCCATCAAGAAACACAACAGGGGAGGAGGCAAACCATACCAATCTGGGTCACATCAACCCAAAGCCTGTATACACTGTGACAATCACCCCCACTGCCCTATTTCATGCTGTGACCTCTATCATCCCCCACTGGAGTGGAAGAGGAGGAAGGAACAATGGCAGCAGGAATCCCTTCATCACCTACCACAGAGAAGAAATAGCATGAAGATTACCGTGTTGTTCCCTCTCCCATAAGAGCAAAGAGAAGATGCCTGTTATTTATGCCCTTAGCTCAGAGCTCAACAAAAAATTAGGATTTAGGATGAATGAGAAGGGCCAGAGGCCCACAAGGAGTGGGGCTGGATAGGGGCTGCCTATCCACCTGCTCAGCAAGGTGCTGAGAAAACCAGGCTCCAAGAAACTTCTTGTCTGGGGGCACCTGGTCTAGGGCTCAGTGCAAAGTTCAGATTAGAGATAGGGTTATGGTTGAAAGACAATGCATAGGGGCCCACGTAGAGTGGGGGCTCACCTCTGCCTCATCAAGTGAGTCAGGGCTGCAGCACCTATCTCCCACTGAACTCATCTCCCGTGTGCAGGAGAGATGAAAGCTGTAATTTGCCCTTCACAGCTGCCACTGTAGGTTGCAAGTCCCTTCAGGCAGACATCCTAAAACTTCATTACACCTGACTAGCCTCAGGTTTTTAGCACAGCATCCCAAAACATTACTCCCTTCTGCCCCCTGCCCTCACTTTCAAAGAGAATATATATATATATTCCAAAACTTCATAACTTTCAGAAGCGCATTCCCATACATGAGATGTACGCTAACCTAGCCCAAAGCACACGGGCCACAGCTGCTGAAGGAGCTGAGGCAGGTACCCAGGGGCCCTGCTTGCAAACACCTGTATGTGACACCCAGCCCCGAGAGCATCCCACCCTGGGGCTCTCCTCCCACCCCACGCAGGCACCTCCAGACCTCCCAGCAGGCCCTGCTGCAGTCCCACTTACTCAGCCTCCACTGCTGCAGGAAGGGCTTTGCTTCTCCTGGGTTTCTTCACGGTAAGCTTAAGGCTGAAAAGAAAGCTATGTGCGCCCAGTAGGTTGAAGACACAGTTTCTCAGCAGTTCACTATTTTTAAGTTGACCTGTTATGCAGATATAAGTAAGTGCATAACTTGGGTTATCTGCCACTTAATTGGAGGTCACAGCCCGGAATTGCCAATCTGACTCCTTAAGACACAAAACCTTTGCATTAATTAACTTTGCATAGAAATCAACTCAAAATGAAAAAAGGGATCTATTTTCTTTTTCTCATTTTCTTTTTGATATAAAAATCTCATTTCTTTTTTTTAATACAAACACGATACACATAAAAGACACACGTTCCCTGAAAATTAACTGTAAAGCTATTCATTAACTGTAAAGCAAGCCTGCCATCTGAAATTTCATTTAAATTACAAAAAGATAGAAAAATATTTTAAGCATACCTTCACATGGAAGTTCACCAAGTGCAGGTCACTAAATCCATCTGAATAGAAATCTGGGAGTAGAACTTGGAAGCTTGTTCCTTTCAAATTAAAACTAGCATCTCTGTGTCTGGGGAGGAGTTGCACAGCCTCCACAACTTGCCAGCTAAACTTGTGTGTTTTTTCTTCCGTTTTTAAATATTTTATAAGATGTTCTAGGTATAATCTGAATAATGACTATCAACGAACACGGTACATGATAAAGGAAATATTATTTTATCTTCACGTAACACATCCAAGAATGCCCACGCGCTCTTAAATCCTTCCACTGATCACCAAGTGTAAAAATGGCCTCAAAACTGACACCACTTTCATTATGCCTTATTCTATCAAGTCGTAGCCGAACCATGACTCTGAGCACAGGTTACTAGAACATATTCCTCCAAAGTGCTCAGAGAAGGAGCTTTGCTTATAGTATACATAATTTAATCTCTTTTACATTAGTTTTTAGCACTGAAAGAAAACCAAAGCAAAAATTTAATTATGAAAATAATCTATTGTACTTTTTCAGTTTTCATTTAAAAAAAAAATTAACTATATGCACCAAGAAATATAATGACCATAGGAACAAAACTACAGCACATCAGTTTCCAGTGGTTTCAAGTGGTCAGATTACAAAAAGGAAATAGCTTCCTATGCTCCCACTGCTTCCTTTTAGCTATGTACTTTCCTTATAGATGTAATTAATTCTGGCAACAAATGAGCCCATACATTTAATGCAAGAAAAAACTGTAAGCACTTTTTTTTTCCTTCCACATAGCCCTTGAAGAATTAGCAACTACTCAGAAATAAGCTGAAATGATGACCTTAATCGCGCTCATTTGGGGAAGAAGAATAAATCTGGCTATCAACTATCATTATTTCAAAATATAAAGTATAAAAAACATTCCTTGAACTCAGGAAGACACCATCAGCTTCAGAAGAGCAAATGAGTTTGGGTATAAGCTTTTACCATAGCCAACCCATTATATGGAGTAGAAATCGAGAACATGCAAGTAGGAACACATTCCACATTTTGACACTTTTAAGTTGCCATACATTACTCAAAACTTCTTATCCAATGTTTATTTGGTAGTTCATTTACGTATAATATTTCATATAAAATATTCAGTAAAATCTCAGGACACTAAAACTCCAGCACTGTGCACCATGGACTTAAAAACTAAGTAAATTTCATTTTCTTCCCTTTGAAAACCACGACAATCGAAACAAATTCTCTACAACGTGTCTTGCATTACTTAATATATCAGATTCTACTTAACCTATGCCATCCTGAATCTCACCTTCTGCTCTGAGTTACATAGCTAGAGTAGAAGTTGCCAGAGATAAAAGCTCACAGCCTTTAACTGCTGAGAGCCTTGTAACTTCTGAGGCTGGACCAGCCACTATATTATTACATAAATGAACGCTATTTAGATCTTTATTACTTCTCAGCAGAGAAATAGTTAAAATAAAATACCAAATATTAAATACCAAGCATTTCTGTCTCAGAATCCAGCACTACACAGATGAAAGGGGCAGTTTACACTCCTCTGACCCGTAGCAAAAGAAATCAAGACTTGCATTCAGATCGTGCTTGGAAATTTTCTCTGGTATTATTATAACAATATATTTCTATTTAACCCCTTTCCCAGCTCTGACTGGTATTTTCTGACAAGAATCTCATTCATCCAAAAAAAAAAAAAAAAATCCTCATCATCTGAACAAAAATGTTTCATGAAAACATAACAGATTCAAACAGCTGGTGAGGAAACGCAGACCCTAATGCTCTGGTCCCCACCAGCTTTCCTGGCAAACTGAAGAGAGACCCAAACTCCCTGGCCTGGAAAGCCTGCATCAACTCTTGGGTCTGCAGCAGGCAGCTCCCCAAACCAGGCTGATGCACAGTCTGGGGAGAACACAACCAAGGGGATTTAGAGACAGAGGACCCTAATTTGCGAGATGCAATGTGCTGCAGACATGAATCGTGTGCCAAGCAGCTTGTTTCAGCAGAGGTGGCATGGGCAGAAGCAGGAGAGCAGGCATCTGGCTGTGGTACACAGAAACCTCAGATGCCCACTAACAGAGAGGTGGAGAAGCAGTGCGCTTGCAGCTCTGCGCAGGGCAGGTTAGAGGTTAGTATTAAACATGACTTGGTTTTTGAGTCGGCAGTAGATAACTTGGCTCCAGGACTGCTGACAGCCACGTCAACCCTGCACCGCCTCTGAGCTGTGGTACAGTCCCACTTTTGGGACCTAGAGGTGGTATTTCTGCCTTACACTACATAAAAGCAATAATTTACGACGAGATGGTTTAGCAATCTCTGAAGCAAGAAGGTGCTGGGGGGAGAGGTCCTAAATTCTCCATAAACCTTTCCTTGCAAACCCTGCCATGCCACGAGATATATGTATCTGTGGTTTGGGAGTACTTCCGAGTGCATGTAGGCACCCCGCACCATGGTCCCGACGCTGCATGGGGGCCAGACCAGAGCACACCAGCCTCACCAAAAGGCCAAGGGAGCAGATGAGGACCCCCCTGCAGCACACAGGGACCTGCCACCACTCCAGAGCACCAGAAGAGATGAAGATTCACAAGAGATGTCCTCCTCAGAAGTCAGTGCAGGCAGAGCTTAATGTATGCTACAGAGGGAAAAGCTATTCCAACTAGACAAGGCAGGAACAGCTTGTTCTGAGGGTTTTTTGCTTATCAGTCGGTTGTTTAGGGGGCAAGAGGAGGAGAGAAATTACAGGGAAGAAGAAGGAAAGAAGTTTTTTAATGGGCTCAGTGTTAGTTCCTCCAGAGTTCACATTTTTAAAAAAAAAAAAAAAAAAAAAAAGCATCATGGTACTTTGCCAAGATGACCAGTATTTCTGAAGGAATTGTTTTTGAAAATGTTTTAATGAAACGAGCTTAAAAGCATGTGTATATTCAGAATCAACACTGGCTCTTGATATTAAAACCTTATCTCCCTTCCCCCCTTCCTGACCTGCCATTAAATACAATTAACTCCCATTATCCTTCCAATGCTTTATGCTTTCTTGGCAAAGACCAGGCTGCAGAGCCTATCAGAAAGCGGAGAATGGAGGAAGGAAGGATGAAACACAGCAGGAGACCTGTGCCCAAAGCTGATGATTTGAACACAATTTAGCTTACAGTTAACTCACAGCAGGACTTCCGTAATGTCCTTTATCACCTATGAAGCCATTTCCTCATTACTCATTATCATTACACATAACAAGACAAGGAAAGATGTTTCTGCGCAAAATGGAAAACCTTTAGCATAGAACCACAAATCAGTGCAAGTTCAATGAATTTTAGAAGAGAACCCAATTCTTGCTTCTGTTCACTAGAGAAAAGAAGTAACATTACATCCCACTGAAGGTGACCTGTAGCAACAGCCCTGAACATCCCGTGCAAAACTTCCACTGGACTCAACAGATCTCCTCTCAGAGGGAATCCAAGGAATCCCATCCAGCCCGCACCCTCCAGTTCTCATTCGTGTCACACGCAGCACAGATTTATACTCTCCGTTTGCCCTGCTACATTTAAATATGGGGAAGTAATCTACAAAGAATAAGAGAAATCGGCATAATACACATTTCGGCTTTGCTCCTTCCTGGAATCCACTGCTAATGTGTCCCAGCCACAAAGCGTACCAGAAACATTTAGCTTATTGCCATTTTTTCAAGCCACAGACAGCACAACAGTTCTTAGTCAGAGTAGTAGGAGTCTTCCATAGCTTTCATTTGTACTAATGCATGATGGAAATTCTGGTTTCACCATCACAGACAAGAAATCTCCCTCAACAGATAGAGACAACTAACTCATAAAGTCGAGTCAAAAATATTTCAGAGACAACCACAGGTCAACATGACATTTACTCCATCTGATCTTGGATGCTGCTTGTACCTGGCAAAGGAAACACAAGCTGATAATGTTTGTGGTGTCTTACTACTGAAACCGAGTTTGTGCGCTGTACCTGCGAGAGAACAACAGGCAGATTGCAAACCATTACCCGTATTCGCCAACTGAAGGCATTTTCTTTTTCAATGAAGGGAAGTCTGAAAAGAACTACCTCTATGGAGAATGGTAGAATCTCACCAACTCAGAGGTATGTGGGAAAGATAATACGCAAGAAATTAGACTTTTTGTATTTCTACAAAATAACACTTTCAGCTTCAGAGACAAAAACCAAACTTCTGAATACTGATGTCAAAACACAGAGCATTTACCTACGCATAAGTAAAAACCTCACTGCAAAAGCTGGCCATTAAGCTTCATCCCTTCTTCTAATCCCCTGTGCTATTCACTTCTTTCAGCTGACTGTTTCTTCTCATTTGACCTGTTTAACCTCACTGTTTAAGCTTTCCACTCCCAGACCACTTCTGCTGCTCTCTCAGCTCACAGACAGGCTTCCATTAGAGCTATTCTCAGCCTGGAGGAATGTTAATTGTTGTAGAAGTTACATTGTAAAAGTGAATGTCATAAAAAAGAGGGGAGCAACAGAAACTGAACCACTAGTCCAACACATTCATCTCCATTTCCATCACTGAAAAAATACGAAAGACAAATCAAAACAGAAGTTTTGTTTCCAGGTAGGAAAAAAGGAAAAATGTAACACAACTGAAACAAAAAGTCAAACACGGCCAAAAAACTCCTGTGGAGATGAAATGGTACAATGCAAGTACACGAGGAAACCACAAACAGAAATCTTGGCACAGATTAAACTTCACAAGACATAGATATGATTGTTTCAAAAAAATATAGCACCATCCTAACACAAGAGATTTATTTTTTCTTATTGTGGTATTAGGCATTTGCCCCGGCTCCTTCTTACACGTACACTACAGAAAGACCCATTATTATTAAAAGAAAAAAAGAACAAACAAAAAAACCAACAAACAAAAAAACACCCAACACTTATGTCCAGACATGACTCAGTAATTAAAACACGTCTCTATGTTTAAAAAAAAGTACATTTTTATACTGTAGTTCTGGTAACTTCATTCAGAAGTTCCTTCATGAACTTCAGTTAAACACACATGTAAGTGGCCAAGAGCACTATTCTAGTCATACACTCACTGCACAAGTTGTGAAGACAGTCGCTACCGGGAACGAGTCACCAAGTAGTCGGAGACAAGACAGCGGTGCCAAGAGGACCGGAGGAGTCAGCAAACAAGACAGAGAGGCTCACCAAGGTTTCCACAGGAAAAAACAACAAGTGGTACTAAAGTGGTTTCTTCTGGCAGACCCAGTAGTTAGAGGCAAACCTTTTTTAAGCTCAGTGGAAAAGACACACTCATACGGCACCAGTAAATTACAGAAGCCATTACACCAACCTGCCACAGCTGCAGTGTTGTGGCCTCTTCACTGGGCTGAATCCTCAGCTTCTGCCTCCACCTCCTCCCACCACAAAATCCTTTCACTAAATGCTAGATGAGTTCGTGGCCTCACCACAGTCCAACTAGAAGTAATTTGCTCTCCAGCTACAAGTAGTACACCAGATTTTTAGATTGCCGTCGAGTCTGAGAAAAAAAAGGAGCTCCCATCCTAGACGGTCAATCTTCTGCTGCAATCCACAAGTTGGAACAGATCAGGAGGGCCAGATCTGCAGCTCTGACCCGAGTGCACAGCTCTGAAAGACACCTGGGACATCAGCATCAGTGAAAAAGCAGAGGGTGAAAGAACATGCCACTAGCATGGCCTTTCCTATAACCTTATAATGAATGAAGTTAATGTCTGAGGTACCATTTCCCAATTTCTTTCTCTCTTAGAGAAGGCTTTATTTTAATATTCTCTTTTAACTGTCTAATGGGAAACCAGTATATCTGCTACGCTTCAATTTCCTCTGGTTACAACAGCACCTCCCTGCACAGGACGCACTGCACACTCTATTCAGGAGCTGACATGTTGGTATTTTGGTGGGTTTTGACACAGTTGAATGTTTCCCCCTTCATTTTCTTCCTTTGAAGTTTTGAAAGAAATACATCTATCATCTTTTTACCATAAATCATAGAATCACAGAATGTGTTGGGTTGGAAGGGACCCTTAAAGGTCATCTAGTCCAATCCCCCTGCAGTAAGCAGGGACATTTTTAACTAGATCAGATTGCTCAGAGCCTCATCAAGCCTGGCCTTGAATGTCTCCAGGGATGGGGCCTCCACCACCTCTCTGGGCAACCTGTGCCAGTGTCTCACCACCCGCATTGTAAAGAACTTCTTCCTAATGTCTAATCTAAACCTACCCTGCTCTAGTTTAAAACCATTGCCCCTCATCCTATCGCTACATGGCCTTGCAAACAGCCCCTCCCCAGCTTCCTTGTAGGCACCCTTCAGCTACTGGAAGGTCACTATAAGGTCTCAGCGGAGCCTTCTCTTCTCCAGGCTGAACAACACCAGCTCTCAGCCTGGGAGATATATAGAAAAGCTAACCCAAACTATTCTACGATTCTTTAGGTTGACTCCCAGCTATGGGTTTTCTAGCAAACTTGATGCTCTATGGCCAGGAGAATATTTTCTTCCTGAATCCATGCTGGGCTATTGGTGCTAATTCCATAGATCAATTCCCTCTTCATCAGCAATTCAGCCTGATGCTATTTTCCCTCCGGTGGATCAGCAATTGTATAAACTCACACCCCCCCAAAGAAGTAATTTTTACCCTGCTACTGTTTCATCAGTCACAGAGTGAGAGAATGCATGTGTATGCATGTGCATGCAAGGCAGGTTTAGTCCCCCTCCTCCCACCTCTAAGTCTTTTATTAGTGCTGTAAAGTCAGAGTATCAGCCAGGCTGTCTCTTTCATCACATCACTTGCAGACAATCAGCTGTACCTGATAACAAGCTGTCATAACTTCTCCTTTCAGAAGGATACTGGTTTGTCTTGTCACTACCCCTTCCAAGACTGTCCAGCCTAACCTTAAAGGGGGAAGGTAAAATAAACAGCATCTCTGTTAGGGTTTGCCTTCAAACAGAAGAGTGGAAATGGCTGGGAACGGATGCGCCGTGAAAACATTAAGTGAGATATTTCAAACCTCTTCCGAGGTAACTTCATAAGAGACGATTTCAGACTTGAAAGCACTGTCTTGATTAAGCTACCTCCACTGGAAAAAAAAAAAAAAGTTACTTCAATCAAATCAAGGGACTGTGGAAACTTCTTTTAAATACCACTGCCTGCGATCTCACCGAGTCCCAGGCACAGTTCCCAAAGACTTCAATAAAACCTTTGTCTGGGATAAGGAGTGCCAGATTTGGCCCACTTTAATACATTAAGTCTGTGGTAGGTGAAAAACTGAAACACAGAGCAGTTGTGAAACTACCCTCATAGCCAAGGAGATAAGAGAAAACGGCGCTCGTCCTTCCCCACAGTGGGAACGTACAGAGGGCGGATGGGAAAGTTAAAGAGGAGGAGGGAGCAGGAGTTTTAGGCTAAAAAGTATTTAATATCCTCCCAGCGTGGGCTGGAAAGGGTTGCGGTATGCTTGTTAGAGAAGGTGGCTGGAGTGGAAGGCTGAGAAAGCATTCAGGGATGTGTGTATGTGTGCGTGCGTGTGAGTGAGTGAGTGTGTTACGGGCCAGGCCTATGCAAGTTCACAAAGTTTAGTCAATTATCCTGCCAACTCTTCCAGGCTTGAGGCAAATACAGATAACCTCGGCTTAACCCAACTGCAAGCAAACCTTCCCTTCTCACCCCCGCCCCTCAATTAGCAAGCTTCAATCCAAAGTACCTAAAAATAAACTATGAAATCACTTCAGTTACAGCTCTAGTAATGCACTTTTCCATAAACTTCTCCATATCACTGAAATGCTCCAGATCTCATTTGTTAAAAACATGATTTTTTAAAAAACAAGTAAATGTATGGGAGGGGTGATGTGGCTTAACTTCCAGCAGATCTTTACTCTTGCATCACAGTTTTTCTACCCCCACTGTAAGCAAGGTACTCCTGTACTCCTGAATGCATTGCTGCTACCTGCTGCTGCTTTTAAGATAAGCAATACTAAAATAGCTAGTTGGGTTACTTTTCAAATAAGATAGGTTTCTCACACAGCAAAACTAAGGGCCGATGCACTTATTTTAGAATTTCAGGATCATTTTTTCTCTCCCTATCCCCCAGCTGTGAACATCCATCCTCATGGCAGCCTCCAACATCAAGACCACCCAGATTCATCTTCGCCTCTCAACCATCTGCCTTTGCTGTGCTGAGATACAGATCTAGACAGAGCATTTATTATTATTTTATCCATAACTTGTCTAAACCTTCACCTGCAAAACACTGACTCACTCGTCTTTAAGCACCTGAAGAATGTAAAGGAAATTAACTCATATGCATGGAAGCTAAACAGGCAACAGCATAAGCTTGCAAGTCAATCAATAAAAATCAGCAACAACAGAAGATGTTTTCAAAGCAGATCAAAATTCAAGTCCTAAAAACAGAAACCAGAAGAAGATTGGCTGATTTATTCCTTTTTACCGTTTTGCTAGCTTATCATCAGATGGTAGGCTCATTATTAATGCCTCATCGTGAAAACGTTAGTACCCATCTTCAGCCTTCATCAAGAAGGAAAAAAGAACCAAAACCCACACAACACAATTTTAGGCAAGAGTCTCCTAAGAAAACAAGGTATAGGCAAATATACAACTCTTCCACCCATGGTCTTAGTAGGTAAGAAAGCTGATGTAAGCTACAATGTTGCAAAACATTCCAAATCTTGGTAAAAAGCTGGTGGATCACTAAAAGTCATCACTTAAAACTTATCAAATGAACTTTAATGCTACAGTATGTTCACTTTTCCCTTGTGCATCCCTGCTGCATCAGCCCCCATTGCCAAAGCTACCTTAATGACAAATTGGGACATCTCTCCTCTGGGTATAATTGCATGGTCAGGGTCACAAAAAAGATTCTGTTGAGTGTTAAGAAATAGGAAGCAAAAAACGCTGCCTTTGATTTTGACAATTAGTATTCTATGTATGGAAGAGCCTTCTGCCCGAGCGTATTAGCAGATCACATCCTCATGCTCGCCAGCTGGCTCAGTGGAATATGCTAATGGTGGAAACATACAAAGCTTTTCTGCTGCAAAAGGAAGCCAACAGTGCTGTGCCACTAAAAGACAGTGACAGACATTTGAAAAGAAAGAGGAACCTCTTAAAAACGCGTATTAAAAAAACCAAACACAACCCTTCAGATTACAGGAAAACCTTCACCCATCAGTTTGACACTTCTTACATCAGTGTGATAAGATTATCGTACCAGTATGAGTACCCTACATTAGCACACTGGAAGTGGACACTCTAACAGTTCTCTTCCAGATCTCTAATGTCATTGAAATTTAGCATCAGAAATCATTACCATGTTTTGAATGTTCTAAGAGTCAAAATGATTAAACTTTCATCATCATAAATTATAACACAGTATCAAAAGGCTAGTATAAGTACCCTGACTGCATGAAATACTTCTATACACTTTTATTTCCAAAACCATTTTTGATGAATTTTCATCGACTAGGAAGCTTATAGTCCCTCAACACCCACTCCCAACGTGAGTAAGAGGAAACAGCACTGTCATTACCAGAGGGCAACTGCTCCAAGCCGTGATCATCCCCATGGCCCAACTTCAGGGGAAACAAAACAAAACGTATTCAGTAGGGGTGAGTCAGGAATTCTCCGTCTTTCTCCTCAGCAATAGAAATGCAATTTGCTTTTTTGTTATTCAGATTACATGAGGAGGTCATCAGTTAAAAATCCACTGTAAATCCATGGAACACAAGGTCCTTATGGTAATAAGGCAGTACAGTGAAGCCTACAGTTTATCCACTGCTATCCACACTTAATTTACCTTACAGTAAAACTTAAGTGCTTCGTATCAGTGCTGTTTTTGCAATCAGATAACTAATACAGTTCATTAATCGTGGTATTTTGGGGAGGGGGTGAGAGGAGCGGAAAGGAAAGGCAAGGCACAGCCTTCACTCTCATGCTTTCTCAATGAATGTGTTTCACCTCTCCTGCTCAGTCTTCTGCAGAAAATGGATACGGTTGAAAGTGTATGGAATAACAATATCTCCATATATAAATGCTGACTTCTTTCAACAGAAGAGGGACATATTTTTACTATCATTCTTTCAAGGAAGTGAAGTCCTCAGCTGCATTGGGTAAAGCAAGGATAAGTATTTAGCATATTCCTGCTTGCAACACATAATCAGTCGACCTACACATACAACAGGATCTACTGCAATCCAGAGCCAAAGAAAACATTAATGAAAAGGTTAATATTGGTTTTGTTTAATTTTTTTTTCAGTAATTACATTCTTGGAAACTCTCTCTGTCCTATGTGTGCTGTCCTCGTATTTGTGATTTTGTGTTTTGGGAGGAGAAAATATAAAGGTATTCAGAATGATTCTCCGCAATTATTCGTTATCATTCCAGGAATAAAGAGATATTTTCAACTGATTAGAAAACCTCAGTGAAATCAACTTATCATTTTATTAATTCTTCATTCAGTTTAAGTAAATAAGTAGGCTTCATGTGAAGTTAGCTCCAGGGTTTATTCAAGTCACATCTGACATTAATGTTTTAACCAAGCCCATTACACAGTGATTTTCATGGCCTTCCTAAGGAGCAAAAAAAAAAAAGGCAACCTCAAAAGATTTGAGAAAGGCAGACTGTGTGTTTTCACAATCCTGAGAAAAACTTGGGGTTGTCCCACAGTGCAATTAAAAAAAAAAAAAAAAGGCAAGCCGACACTCCCTCTAAGAGAGATGCAGGATTCCCAGCCTCCCAGACCTCGCCTAAGCAGAGGGAGCGAGTCCAGATGGCACCCAGATTTTCTGCTAGTTCACAGGCCCTAACTAAGCCCCAAACCGGAAAAAATACAGCAGGCCTGCTACGTACAGATTTCAGCCCCAGACTATGTGCTGCTGTAGCTGCTCCTCCTATAGTCAAGGTGATCAAAGACCTGTTACCACAAAAAAAAATGCAGCGCATCTAGCACTGAAAATATTCCCCCTGTAGAAGAAATGAATACTTTGAGAAAGTGGGGAGAAAACAGAAAAAGCAAATACGCTGTAATTATAAAATCTTACTGTGAAAAGTAAGATTTTCACAAACTGCTTCAATAAGTGGAAAGACAGGTTTGCAGGAATTTAAAATCTTTCACCTGAAGCACTAAGAGCCCAAACAAAAGAGCACTGTTCTGCGAGGGCAGGAAAAAAGCCATAAAGCAGAACCAGTCGAATTTCTTAATCCAAGCTGCCTGACAGGGTAAAAGGTAAGCCAGCAGGTAAAATGATTAAGTATATTACTTGAAAATATTTCCTTTTAATAAGCCAAAAAGAATTTTCAGCAAAGAATTTTAATACTGAATATATATCTTAGGATTTAAAGCTGTATCAGCGTGAGCATCCTGCCAAAAACAAGAACGAGCTTTAGTGGAAGTGTTCTTTCAGAGGCATCATCTTTACCATGTGTTTGTCCAGGGCTTATCATAATTGCAACACAGTGAAAAACCTTCTATAGCACAGGATTTCTACTCCATTTCCTACTTGTCATGAACTTCATGAGAAAAATTACTGTTCTGATCTTCATTTCCTCTATGGATTCCAACTTCTTTGCAGCCCACCAAAACCACTGCAAAAAGGTCTTTTGTTACACTGCTTTAAAGGCTAATTTCTTATAGCGGAAATAGAAACAGTAGTGTGGAAAATCCATAAGACACAGTAGCTTCCTTCCCAGTCTACAAATGGTGAAAACAAACAGGAAATAGAGATTAAAATAGGATGGGCAGAAAAAGACATTTAAGTCTTTTTAACAGAAAAAGTGAGCTCTGTAAGCAATGCTTTTCACAATATACATTTGCTTTCTATGAAAATTTTCAGTTTTTTATTTCAGACATTAAAAAAAAAAAAAAAAACAAAAACACCACAGTATTTCAACCAGAACCCAAAAGGTTCGAATTTAGAAGTTCATGCTTTTGTCCTTCTACCAAGTAGCAGCACATTCTTTTTCACAGCCTCGGCTCCACTCCAGTGTGTTAGATTTTCATACACACCATTTCCCCTACTGGGGGGATGAAATGCAATGCTTCACCGAAGGTGCCGTCTGATCAGCATCCTAATCTCCAGAGAAAGAGCCAGCTACACTCCCCTGGGGCACGGCTGCAGCAAGTTGCAAATCTGAGTTTGTAAACATACTGCAGAATTCAGACAACAATGTAACTGGACACTACAAACAATGTCAAGTTAGAGACATTTGAATGCTGAATTCCCCAAGGGAACTTCCTGCAGCTCAACCAAAGCACATCCTGATGCAGAGGGGAACCTGCAGCTGCCCTTTCACCTTCTCCTCTTTCAACCACTTCCTTCTCGTGATGCCGCGGTGTTGCCTTTGGCTTTGTCCTCTGCCCACCTCCACGCACCCGGGACTGGCTCAGAATCCCACCTGCTTTAGCACCTTTAGCGCGTTGCCTTCCCTTTCTATTCATAAAACCAAAACGTTCATCCAGGCCCTCGTTACTGTTGCTGAGATGCAAGATAATCTCCTTCCTTCTGGCCGTGACAGAAGCAATCTTGCCCCCTGAAATCCATTCAAAATGCAAATGCAAAAAATCATCTTTCTGGATTACTGCCTCAAGCGCATTCCCCCTATTTCATCCTGCCAGTCCTCCTACTGGCTCCCCCTTTTTCTACTACATTAAGCACAAATTGCTTGCCTTCATTTTAAGAGTTGTTCTTAGACGGTGACAACTGATCCAAATGCCCTACACATCTACTTAAAACCTAGGTAATGAAGCCTAATAACTATGTACAAAGTCTCTTACGTAAGGAATAGATAGCACTTGATGTCGTGCACTTTAATAACCAATTCAGTGGAGCATACCTTCTCACAACAAAACCTGTGGCACATAGCTGACGGACTCCATGTTGTTGTTTTGCAGGTTGAGCCCACTGCAGGATTTTAAAACAGTTGCCATTCACGAAACATTTTACAACAGACTATTGGGCTTCCAGCAAAACCATTCTGGTATGTGGGAAGCACTCTGGTATCTTCTTGGTAAGAAAAGAGCATTCAAAAGCTGAGAGCATTCACAGCAAAACCCCAAAATTGTGGTGCAGTGTTCCAAGTCCTTCATCCCCTCAGAGACTCCCCAGGAAAAACTTCCATCTGCCGTGATGCACTGCCTCCACTTATCAAGCTGTTATCATTTCAAAGAGGTAATACAGGCTCCAGGAGCAACAGCAGCATATTGCTAATTCATTACACAACAGCATGTGGTTTTCATTCTACAATAAGGGAGGTCCACGGCTCGTAGGTGTTAAAGTATTTTTATTTTTGCATCATCCCCTAGACCCTCTGCACCTAATCCCCAGAAAAAGGGAATAAGAGTGCAGATGGACAATCTGTAATGCCAGTTTATCTCCAAAGTAAGGAACCTAGAACAATTTGATTTTCAGAGTCTGCCTGGACACCACAACTGCAGTCTTTCTAGCCAATCAAGCCCCAAGCACACATCAACTCCCAAAACCTTAGACCCACCTGACCTTATCCTACATCAACCCGGCTTGCACAGAAAGGAAATCCAAAATATCCAGACCAAGAGAGATCTGGGGCACATTCTAACATGGTTTCCACAGATTGTTTTAGGAGGCTGGAGAAAGGGGTGAAAGGAGTCTCATGAAGTTCAAAGGGAAATGCCAGGTCATTCCCCTGGGCGGGAATAATCCCAGGCACTTCTGTCATGTGAGGAGAGACCAAGAGAGCTAGGACTGTTCAGCCTGGAGAAAAGATGACTCAGAGGGATCTTATCAATGTGTGCAAATACCTGATGGCAGTATATGAAGGATACGGAGCCAGACTCTTCTCAGTGGCGCCTACTGAAGGAACAAGAGGTAATAGGCACAAACTGAAAGATATGGAATTCCACTTAAACACAAGAAGAAAACCCTTTTTTACTATAAGGGTGATTGAACACGTGAACAGGTTTCCCAGAGAGATGGTACAGTCTCCATCCTCAGATATATGCAAAGGGAGACTGGACATAGCCCTGAGCAACCTGCTCTAGTTTCCCTGCTCTGAAGCAGGGTGGACTAGAAGATCTCCGTAAGTCCTGCCCCACCCCAGCCATTCCACAGTGTGTTCAAGATAGGAAAGGCACAGAGCTCGAGCACCACCACAGAACAGCCCTTTCACGTCATCAACATCCCACCAAGTCTATCTGATCAATGAAGGCAACGTGAAGAGTGAGGAGAGCTGGCAGGAAGGTTGATACAAATTTCAAGACAACTCTAAGCAACCATCAAGGATCTTCTACTAGAAGAGGAAGAAAAGCAGAAAGCTATAGGATTTAGGATGAGGAGGTTTCCCATCCAAATTTAAAGCTGTCAGTTTATAATTAACGAAATTAATGTAAAATTGCACTGGCTGCAAATAGAAATGTAATATATTACATTTTACTTTTTTTTCTAATACTTATTTTTTTTTCTAATGACACCTCATACGTGATTTGTGAAGACAGCAATTACATTAACATAACTTAACTGTGTCTCATATCGTCTAATGAAATATCTCATGAGTCACTCTAAAGAATCTGATTCCCTTACCTCAACATTTCTACAAAACTAACGTCATAAAATAGCATTCATTGGTAGGAAATGGATTGGAAGGATGAAGGACAGATTTATTTTTTTTATATCAGCATAAAGAATTTCACAGTTTAACATAAGGTTACAAATTTAGTGCCATCTAAAGACAGAAAGGAAAGGAGTCCACAAAGAACAGCAGCAAACTCATATCTTTTTTTCGGACTTGACTCCCATGTGACCACAGAATAATCCCTACACAGGAATCTGAGGGTGACGCACAGGGCATTCATCTCAGGCAGTGGTTAGACACATGGTAGAGATATATAATTCATAGACAATACAGAAGACAAGAGAACTTTTTCATAGATAAACATCTCCTGCTGATTAGAACAAATGCTTTGATAAATCCAGGTGTTTATTCTAGCAGCAGGGAGTGACAATCATAACATTCCCTCCTCACTCTCAAGCATAACAAATTTAAAAAACCTCCCATGCTCCACTACAACAGACATTTGTGAGCATTTTCTTTCTATATACAAGAAAAGACTACACTTAACTCACTGAAATAAATGAGTGCATTTATGGTAGTACTCTGCCAGGGACCAACAATGCACATGATAAAATCGAGATTCATCCTTAGCATTCTTTGGTGATGATCAAAGTCAAATAATACATCTAGTTGCGGAAAATGCCACCGAAAAGATGACAACAGAGGAACCTCTTAAAAAGCTACCACAGTTTGTGTTTACTTTCCTTGAAAGATATTTGAAAACAAGGACAATTAATCACCCAGTCAGCACTGACGCAAAAATGTGTTAGAGGCACCACTACCATCCTAGTAAATAAATTAATGCCTACTGAAAAACCTAAGCAGAGAAATCAAACGTGGTATTCAAAGTTTTATTTTGTTACATTCTTAGACCTCGATTCTTCATCTCTTTCAGAACTCAAATAGCACTGCATGTAAAAGTCATTTATAAATTGTGGTTATTATGGGTGTAAAAGCTGACAGCACTCCTGCTCACATAAACTCTGCAGTCTCTGGACTTAGAAAAAATAAAATATATACAAAATAATGCTGCTGCTTGCTTCACATCTCATGAATCTGGCTGAAAGAGGCATCTGTTCAGGAATTAAGATCTCTTCCGTCCTTTTCGATCCCCCACCATTGTTCAAAAGGTGCCACAAACAGTAGCTCCCCAGAACCTGTAAATTTACATGTGCAAGCCAAATGTCCAAATGAGAGTTGGCAGGATCAAAATATAATGGAAAGAAAATGGCTTCATCTGCATGCATCAATGAAAGTCCCTGGAGTGTATAAAAGGCCTTCATTAAAGTCTGAGATTAAACCATAAAGCAGACGATGGGAGACATTCCTGGTTTATTTCATTTATTAGGTTTTGGGGGTTTTTTGTTGTTTTGGGTTGAGTTTAAGGTATCCAGAACATAGACTGAGATCATTATTTTTCAACTCCAGATATCTACTAGGCAGGTTTCTTTTCCAAGTTGTAAGCCAAGGAAAATGGAAATTCCTGAAGATTCTGAGCTTGTTGGGTGGTAGTTAAATATTTAGATGTTGCTTTCCTCCTTCCTAGCCATGACTTCTTTTTTCCATCATTTCACTGGATTTAATTTTTTTCCTACAGAGTGATTTATGGGAACAACAGCTAGCCAGCAGCAGAAGCAGCAACAGCAGGAGCTCCAGGTGTTAGGAAAAATCATTACATAATTAATTTTTTGTTTGATATACTATCACATCCCCAAAAACATTATGCTTGAAGACTCAAAGATCTGTCACATCCCAGTGTGATTTTACTCCATGCGTAACATTTTCCTTTGTCTTGGATGAAAATCTATTTCCCACAAAATACAGATAGAAGAATTCAAGAATGGATTGTTCTGTGGCAGCTAAAAATATATCAAGCAGTGCTTCAAGACTGACACAGTCTGTTCATGTTGTTTTAAGACAGGATCTAGTAGAAGAGATGATGGCACTGGATTTCAAAATCCTTTGTCAACTCAGTTCACCAATGAGCCGGTGTCGTGGTTTAGCCTCAGACGGCAACAAAGAACCACGTGTCACTCACTTAGATCTTCCCAATACAGGTCAAAACAGAAGAAAAAGGCAATACTCTTGTATTGAGACAAGGGCAGTTTAACAGAACAGCAGAGGGAACAAAAAAAAATAGCAACAATAACACAAATAAAGGAATATACAGACCCGATTACAGAACCGCCGCTCCCCGACCGCTCCCGGACCGCCCGGCCCGGGCCGCCCCAGCCCGCTTATAAGCGGTGACTTCCTGGCCCCTCCCCCGGCAGCTCAGTGAGGGCGTGGCTCACATGGCATGGAATACTGTCTCTTGGGGAGAATTAACCCTATTCGCGCCGGAACCAGGACATTATCCACCCCTTATTCCATACCATTTTTGCCATGCCCAGATCTTACAGGGTTCCATTTGTTAGAACAGTCTCTCAGGGCGGGTGCGATGGTGTGTGGTGCTGGCCTATTGCATGCTGTATTTTCAGAGCCTGACTGGTGTACCCGGCGTGGCTCACACACACCCAGTCCATGGGCTGAAGATGTAGATCTTGAGGAAGTCGCTGGGCGCCAACTGCTGAGGTCAGTTCTGATCCCATCACCGCTGTGCTTTACTCAATTTTTCATCAGAGTCCATCTGTCCTTAATTTGGGTGATTCATTGGCTATTCTCACCCAAAATCAAATCCCCATAAGGTACACATCGGACTTCCCCATCCTTCAGCATCACCCACCAAGTGCACCCAGGTCCTTGGGCAAAAGCAATCCCACGGATGGGTTTGCCTTTGCCTGAGGCAGGACTAACCCAGACTGTCTTCCCTAACATATTCTTCATGTGCACTACGGGGACTTTATCCCCTTCTACGGTACGTGGCAGTTTTGATTGGGCAGGGCCAGCCCGATTCGTAGATCCCCTAGTGTTAACTAGCCAGGTAGCCTTTGCTAAATGTGCATCCCAATTTTTTAAGGTCCCACCACCCATTGCTCTCAGTGTAGTTTTTAACAGTCCATTGTATCGTTCTATCTTCCCAGAGGCTGGTGCGTGATAGGGGATGTGATATACCCACTCAATACCATGCTCTTTGGCCCAGGTGTCTATGAGGTTGTTTCGGAAATGAGTCCCGTTGTCTGACTCAATTCTTTCTGGGGTACCATGTCGCCACAGGACTTGCTTTTCAAGGCCCAGGATAGTATTCCGGGCAGTGGCATGGGGCACAGGGTATGTTTCCAGCCATCCAGTGGTTGCTTCCACCATTGTGAGCACATAACGCTTACCTTGACGGGTTTGTGGCAGTGTGATATAATCAATCTGCCAGGCCTCCCCATATTTATATTTCAACCATCGTCCTCCATACCAAAGGGGCTTCAAACGCTTGGCTTGCTTGATTGCAGCGCATGTCTCACATTCATGGATGACCTGTGCAATAGCGTCCATGGTCAAGTCCACCCCTCGGTCACGAGCCCATCTATATGTCGCATCTCTGCCTTGATGGCCTGAGGTATCATGGGCCCACCGAGCTATAAATAGTTCACCCTTATGTTGCCAGTCCAGATCCACCTGAGCCACTTGAATCCTAGCAGCCCGATCCACCTGCTGGTTGTTCTGATGTTCCTCCGTGGCCCGATTCTTTGGTACATGGGCATCTACGTGGCGTACTTTCACAACCAGATTATCTATCCGGGCAGCAATATCTTGCCATAGTTCAGCAGCCCAGATGGGTTTGCCTCTGCGCTGCCAGTTGCCCTGCTTCCACTGCTGTAACCACCCCCACAGAGCGTTTGCCACCATCCAGGAGTCAGTGTAAAGATAAAGTACTGGCCATTTTTCTCGCTCAGCAATGTCCAAAGCCAGCTGAATGGCTTTCACCTCTGCAAACTGGCTTGATTCACCTTGTCCTTCACTGGCTTCTGCAATTTGTCGTGTAGGACTCCACACAGCAGCCTTCCACTTTCGATGCTTTCCCACAATCCGGCAGGACCCATCAGTGAACAGGGCATATTTCTTCTCATTTTCTGGCAGTTTATTATATGGTGGGGCCTCCTCCGCACGCGTCACCTCCTCCTCTGGTGACATCCCAAAATCCTTACCTTCCGGCCAGTCCATGATCACTTCCAGAATTCCTGGGCGACTGGGATTTCCCATTCGAGTTCGCTGTGTGATCAGTGCAATCCACTTACTCCATGTAGCATCAGTTGCATGATGTGTGGTGGGGACCCTTTCTTTGAACATCCACCCCAGAACCGGCAGTCGAGGTGCTAAAAGGAGCTGTGCTTCTGTACCAACCACTTCCGAAGCAGCTCGAACCCCTTCATATGCTGCTAATATCTCTTTTTCTGTTGGAGTGTAGCGGGCTTCGGATCCTCTGTATCCCCGACTCCAAAACCCTAGGGGTCGACCTCGGGTCTCCCCTGGTGCTTTCTGCCAGAGGCTCCAGGTAGGGCCATTCTCCCCGGCTGCGGCGTAGAGCACGTTTTTAACATCTTGTCCTGCCCGGACTGGCCCCAGGGCCACTGCATGGACTATTTCCTGTTTGATTTGTTCAAAAGCTTGTCGTTGCTCAGGACCCCATTTAAAATCGTTCTTCTTCCGGGTTACTTGGTACAGAGGGCTTACAATCAGACTGTAATTTGGGATATGCATTCTCCAAAAACCCACAATGCCTAAGAAAGCTTGTGTTTCCTTTTTACTAGTTGGTGGAGACATAGCTGCTATTTTGTTGATCACATCCATTGGGATCTGACGGCGTCCATCTTGCCATTTTATTCCTAAAAACTGGATCTCCTGCGCAGGTCCCTTGACCTTACTTCGTTTTATGGCGAAACCAGCTTTCAGAAGGATTCGGACTATCTTATTCCCTTTCTCAAAAACTTCTTCTGCTGTGTTTCCCCATACGATGATGTCATCAATGTATTGCAGATGTTCTGGAGCTTCACCCTGTTCCAATGCAGTCTGGATCAGTCCATGGCAAATGGTGGGGCTGTGTTTCCACCCCTGGGGCAGTCGATTCCAGGTGTACTGGATGCCCCTCCAAGTGAAAGCAAACTGTGGCCTGCACTCTGCTGCCAAAGGGACTGAGAAAAATGCATTCGCTATATCAATCGTGGCATACCACTTGGCTGCCTTGGACTCCAGTTCATACTGGAGTTCTAGCATGTCCGGCACGGCAGCGCTCAGCGGTGGCGTGACTTCATTCAGGCCACGATAGTCTACAGTTAGCCTCCACTCTCCATTAGATTTTCGCACCGGCCATATGGGACTGTTAAAGGGTGAGCGAGTCTTGCTGATCACTCCTTGAACCTCTAGTTGACGAATCAGCTCATGGATGGGAATCAGAGAGTCTCGGTTAGTGCGATACTGTCGCCGATGTACCGTTGTGGTAGCGATCGGCACCTGCTGTTCTTCGACCCTCAACAACCCCACAACAGAAGAGTCCTCTGAGAGACCAGGCAAGGTAGACAACTGTTTAACTTCCTCCGTCTCCAAAGCAGCTATGCCAAAGGCCCACCGATACCCCTTTGGGTCCTTAAAATATCCTCTCCTGAGATAATCTATACCAAGGATACATGGAGCTTCTGGGCCAGTCACAATGGGATGCTTTTGCCACTCATTCCCAGTTAGGCTCACTTCAGCCTCCAGTACAGTCAACTCTTGGGATCCCCCTGTGACCCCAGAAATACAAATGGGTTCTGCCCCTCTATAGCTTGATGGTATCAGAGTGCACTGTGCTCCTGTGTCCACTAGAGCCTTATACTCCTGTGGGTCTGATGTGCCAGGCCATCGAATCCACACTGTCCAATAAACCCGGTTGTCCCTTTCCTCCACCTGGCTGGAGGCAGGGCCCCTCTAATACTGGTCATAGTATCCGGTACTCACTTCTTGCAGAAATGACCTGGAGGTTCCTTCAAGAGGATCAGAAGCAAGATCAGGCCTTCTGCTCTGTCTGGGGAGCTGCTCGCTAGAAACCGGGGCGGCACTTTTCCTGGAGGGATCCCCTTTTGTGGTTGTCCTCCCTTGCAACTCCTGTACCCGTGTCCGCAGGATCGAAGTAGGTTGTCCATCCCACTTCCTCATGTCCTCTCCGTGGTCACACAGGTAGAACCACAGGGTGCCTCGTGGTGTGTACGCTCTGTACTCTCTCTCTTGAGTGGGGAAATGCCTGCTCCTAATAGCTGAGATGCTGGCCCGTACAGGTGGGGAGTAGGACATATTCTCTTCAAGTGCTGGACCTTACGGGACAGTTTCTCCACAGCTGAGACAAGGGGGGAAGAGAGACTTTCTTCATATCGCCGGAGCCGGCCAGCCACCTCATCCACCGTTGGTCCCTCTTCGCCTTTCCATTCCATCACTGCCAGTGAGTTGGCATATGACGATGGTGCGCTCCGTACAAACTTCCGCCACATGGGCCTTGTGCAATGCACCTCATCAGGGTCTGTGGGTAAGTCTGCATTGTCCAAGTCATAATAAATCATCTCCCGCACAGCTAGTTCTCTCAGGTACTGGATACCTCTTTCCATGGTGGTCCACTTGCTTGGTTGACATACAACATCTTCACTGAAGGGGTACCTCTCCCTCACGCCTGACAGGAGTCGTTTCCAGAGGCTGAGGGCTTGGGTCTTCTTTCCAATTGCCTTGTCAATGCCACCTTCCCTAGACAGGGATCCCAGCTGCCTGGCTTCCCTACCCTCTAATTCCAGGCTACTGGCCCCATTATCCCAACACCGAAGCAGCCAGGTGACAATGTGCTCACCTGAAAGTCGGCTAAAATCTTTCCGCATATCCCGCAGCTCACTCAAGGATAGGGATCGGGTAATTATCTCTGGTTCTGTCTCTTCCTCCTGTCCTTGTGATGGCCCTGGTTCATCGTCATCTCTTACTAAGCGAACTGATTTCTTTGTGTATTTCTTCTTCTGTATGGGAGCAACTGATACTGGCATGGGTTGGTTTCCTGGTTCAGCGGCAGTGGCTGCCACTGGGATTGGAGTAGCGGCAGTGGCTGCCGCAGCGCCTGCCGCAGGGGCCGCAGGAGCCGCAGCGCCTGCCGCAGGGGCCGCAGGAGCCGCAGCACCGGCTGCAGCGCCTGCCACAGGGGCCGCAGCGCCGGCTGCAGCGCCTGCCACAGGGGCCGCAGCGCCGGCTGCAGCGCCTGCCACAGGGGCCGCAGCGCCGGCTGCAGCGCCTGCCGCAGGGGTTGGAGTAGCCGCAGCGCCGGCTGCAGCGCCTGCCGCAGGGGTTGGAGTAGCCGCAGCGCCGGCTGCAGCGCCTGCCGCAGGGGTTGGAGTAGCCGCAGCGCCGGCTGCAGCGCCTGTCGCAGGGGTTGGAGTAGCCGCAGCGCCGGCTGCAGCGCCTGTCGCAGGGGTTGGAGTAGCCGCAGCGCCGGCTGCAGCGCCTGTCGCAGGGGTTGGAGTAGCCGCAGCGCCGGCTGCAGCGCCTGTCGCAGGGGTTGGAGTAGCCGCAGCGCCGGCTGCAGCGCCTGTCGCAGGGGCTGCAGGAGCCGTAGCACCTGTCGCAGGGGCCGCAGGAGCTGCAGCGCCTGCTGGTCTAGTCTCTTTCTCCTGAGGGTGCTGCATAACACTGAGCAGTGCCTGGTAGATACTGGCCAGGGCCCAGCACAGGGCAGTGAGCTGTGCCTCTCTGGAATAGCCACAGCATTTTCCCTTCAGATAGTCTACTACTTTATCAGGGTCCTGTAATTGTTCAGGGGTGAAGTCCCAGACCATTGGAGGCGAGAAGTTCTCTAGGTACCTGCCCATGTTCTCCCACATGCCATGCCATCCCTGACTATCCTGCCTCGGAGCAGATCTCTGGGTGGTAGTCTTAAATAGTTGCTTAACCCTAAACAGGACCTGGAACATATTCAGCAGACATAACACTACAATCATGCTGGTTTGAGCATCCCAAGGATATTCAACATTCTCAAAGCTGGGGAAGGTGTCCCCCCCTGTTTCCCCCATAGACTGGGTGTAATTATTAATAAATTCTGAGAGACGGTGCCCGATGTATGGACAAGACAGTAATACCACATAAAAACCCCAAACTAAGTGTCTAACAAGTGATGTTATCATATCATATGCCGATATCACACAGGATAGTAAAATGATAATCCTCATCCCCCTCCCAGAGGTAGCAAATATGATTACAGGGAGTACATAAGTCATATAGGAATTCACATAACACAGCCATGAGAACAAACCAAGCAACATGGTAAACAGTGAGTATTTTCCTAATAAAATAAACGTATACAGTAAATTCGGTTTTACAAGCTCTAGTTGGATTTTGTCGTTATCTCAACCCTTCGAGCCCCACGTTGGGCGCCAAAAAGGACTGTCGTGGTTTAGCCTCAGACGGCAACAAAGAACCACGTGTCACTCACTTAGATCTTCCCAATACAGGTCAAAACAGAAGAAAAAGGCAATACTCTTGGGTTGAGACAAGGGCAGTTTAACAGAACAGCAGAGGGAACAAAAAAAAATAGCAACAATAACACAAATAAAGGAATATACAGACCCGATTACAGAACCGCCGCTCCCCGACCGCTCCCGGACCACCCGGCCCGGGCCGCCCCAGCCCGCTTATAAGCGGTGACTTCCTGGCCCCTCCCCCGGCAGCTCAGTGAGGGCGTGGCTCACATGGCATGGAATACTGTCTCTTGGGGAGAATTAACCCTATTCGCGCCGGAACCAGGACAGCCGGTCATTGATTTTTCTATTGTTTTTGATTACCTCCAAGAAGTCCCCAAAAATCCAAATCTAAATTCAACTTTGAAGGACATAGTAGTCCCCTTGGTACTATTAAGTTTTGAATGTGTTCGTATAACATAAAGCACATAATTCTGCAAGCTGACTCACAATGACTAGAACATGTTTTTCCTTAGCAAAACCTTCTTATGTTGCAACCCGAAGTTCATAACTAGAATAGGTTTATTTTTCTACATGGTGATAGACACTTCTCTAAAACAGGTATTCTGGTATTACGCAGCAACAATTTACAGTCTGCAAAATGGCATCTCTTCCAAAAATATGGAAGCACTTTAAATAAGATGACCTGCTGCCAAAAGTTGACTGGGGCAGGGAATTTTCATCTCACACTGAATACGAATCCAGAAAAGAAATGAACAAAGTGCAATACAAGCAAACACAATGGGGTACCTGAGGACAACTTGGCATTACAGTAAACGATGAGCTGGAAACAGCTATGCCAAGAGATCCCTGGAGCCTCAGAATGGATACTTAAAGCTGGTCTCAAAAGCAGGAAGAGATACAGGGGAAGTTTTTGTAAAGTTGCAATGTATTTAAATGCAGGGAAAAAGCAACAGAGATATCTTGAAAAATTAAATTCAAAGTCTAAATATTATTTCCCCTCTGCTTTCTTCTAACCAAGGAATTCCCAAAATATGGTACACAAGCTACTTCAAATGTATATGCAGAGCAAGAACCTCACTTCACTTTTGGTCTCCAGAAGAAAGCGAGGAGCTGCCGTCTCAACGTGCAGGTCTGAGGGCTGCATGTAACCAACTCCAGGCCTGCAAAGGAAAAAGGCCTGAGCCCCCATCCTTGCAAAAAGTAGAACAAATGCACCTGGCCTATGCCATCTGTAATCCACACCCCAAGTGTGCCTGGAAATTTCTGTTGTAACCTCAAAAAAAAAATCCGTATATTCAATTTTGAGTATAGCCCCAGCCCAATATTGCTGTGATGTTTTGGTAGTTCCCCACCCCACCCCCCCACCCCCGCCCTGTCTCACCAGTAAAAAGCTTTGGCAGAGGGGAGGAATCTATCAGCATCATCAATATGTGATATTGTTAGTGAAAAAGGGAAGCTTTCCCCCCCTACTCTTTTTGAAGACCAAAGTTAAAAGAGCATCTCTAGTTTAAACAAAATGCATGAGATAATGAAGACTGATCGAGCAGAAGTCCAGTTTCCAAAATTTGTTGCTGAATGTACTTACATAAGCACTGAGGAGCTATATCATTATCACTGGAATAAGTGTTTCAAAGAACAGGCAGAACATTCTGCTCTACGGATTAAAAAAAAAAAAAAAAAAAAAAAAAAGAGAGAGAAAGAGAAGAAAAACACCTTCCTCCTTTAATCTAGCTTCATTTTGGAAAGCCTGCAGATATTTCACTTACAGCTTTCTCTTGAAGAGGATCAAAATGGAGAGATGCTGCTGGCGGCAGCTCTGAAAGAATGAAGAATATCAACAAACAGCGTATCTTCTTTTTTAATCCTAACATTTTCAAATTGAAGGAATTAAGATTCCATTATTCCCCCTCTGAATCTAAACAAGGATGCTTTGAAGCAAGAAAGAAATAAGATAGCTCGTTTAATATCCTCTAAGTGTTCTGTGTATAAAAGATTGCTTTCTGCATTCTTGAAGGAAAAAAAAAAAATCTCTGAAGTACAGGAGCTGGTAGAATAAGGTAACAGTATCCAATGATATATTAAAGATTAAATGTGTGCAATATGTGTTCAGACCCTGCCTTCAAGACATCACATACAATACTTCACAGTAAGCAGAGAGGTTATGTCTTAGTCTTTCTTACGCCTTACCTGCCCTCACGGAAGATCTCACCATGTCCTCACCCCCAACTGTGCCAATGCCAGTACGCGGAGGGGTGGCAGAGGCACAGAAAGCCCCTTGCTGAGGAGTTAATTTAAGAGCTTCCATTAAATTTTGTGTGACACCCCAAATCGCTGGCAATATCCCTTCCTCTTTAAAAATAAAGATATGAAAACCCCTTTTAATTTTGTCACCAGCTGAGAAACATTTCAAAACTAAATGAAAACTGGCAAGCGCAGTAAGCGTTACCCTCCTCCAACCCCAGTAACACAATTGTTTAAGGACAGCACTATACTACAGTGCTTGGGGTTCCCCCCCCCTCAGCCCCCTTCATTTTTTACCATACAACAAGTTGGGAGATTGCGGAGAAAAAAGGGGCAGCTTTGGCCTGAAAAATAAACAAAAAAAAAAAAAACCCTGCCATAAAGAAATTCACATAAAACCTTCCTAGATTGATGGATTGATGTACAGGTTGCATATGGCCTAGTGTGGAGGCAGCCTCATGCTGAAAATCTGAGTAGGCAATTTTTCACTGAATTAAGTCTTTTAAAATGTAAAAATAATAATAATAGGAAGGGGAGGAAAGGGAGGTGGGAAATCAAACTATGCTTAAGTGCTGCAGTCCTAAGCATGACTTCATTCAAAGACAAACTGGGCTGCAATGTATATTTTTAGCTCTTAAGTGGGTGCTCATATGCCATATGTAGCTTTTTACCACAAAGTGTTGTATCCTAAATATAGGCTCGTGCTCCTGTTCACAGTATAATTGTGGAAATCCGTGTTCCAGCCTGAAGCCACAAGGGAAGCAGCAGTTCTTAGCAGCAATGACTCTGAGGTTAAAAATCCTCCACCAAAACCCCTTCCAATTTTCTTGGAGACTTGTATTAAGTTAAAACTTGAAGGGGTTTAAGAACCCTTTATTCAGTGCCCAAATTCACTTTAATCACAGCTCATTTGCTTCCCTTGCCAACACTTCCTAAATTCTCTCTCAGGTCTTTTCTCCCAAGATACCCCTGTGAAGGCTGTCTCATGTGTGTTTTTGAGGGGAGGAGGGTAAAGGAGACGTGGCAGTTTAAAAGTTCCCAGAACCGTAACAGCACCGTAACAGAAAGGACGTCCCAGAGAAAAAACGTAAGTGCCTTTTAACACAAGGATGGGACAAGAATGGATCGCTAGGACTGGAATGAGGTGGAGGAGTCTGGCAAACGCAACCCTTCAGAAGGGGAAGGGCTAGATTTGGAGCAGAGATGCAGCCAATGGCAACATCCTGCTTTTTTTTTCTTTTTCTTTTTCTTTTTTTTTTTTTTTAAGTAGGCTTAAAAATCACAGGGTAGAGAGAGGAAGCAAATAAAAGAACTGGCTTGAAGGTTAGACCACCAACATCAATGAAAGAAAAGATGTCTACTTGTCTACAGTTTCCTTTCAGTTGCCTACATTTTTACATAAAAAGTATAAACAACTTCCACTTAACTGCTTGCTTGCAAAGCAATATTCACCTCAGCAGCTCCCCAGCGCTGCAGGAAAGCCTTGTTGAAAGGCAACAAAGGGGCGGGGGGAAGAGGAGGAGGAGGAGGAGGAAATGGCACAGAGGAGCATGGAAGCTCCAGATGTGAAACGTTATTGACCATCGCGCCTCCCACCCGGGCCATCTGCAAGAGCCCAGCTCTGCCTGGCTTCGCAGCCGGCATGACCTTGGGGCCCACTTGTAGTTGCTCAAACTGCACCTGCGTGGGATTAAGTACCCTGATGGTGAGCGATAGCCTGGCCTGCTCAGTTTGAAACAGCTTTCACCAGATCAAACAGCAGGAGGAGGAGGAGGAGGAGGAGGAAGAAGAGGAAGAAGAAGCAGCAGAAGGAACAGCAGAGCAGTGCCTGCCTCCCTGGACAGAATAAGCAATAATATTGATTTAGGTTGCTAGACTTGTCCAAGGCACCACCTGCAAAAATCTGTGCATGAAAGTCTTATCTATGCTTGGATCAGCACTGGTTGCAGCTCACCCATAATTACAACCAGTCAGAGATGTGGATCTAGCCTGGAACTCAGAAATACCCCCTAAGAGACCACTGCATATTTTAATTACTTTTTCCACCTCTTTTTGAATTGGCAAATTTATGGTCATTGGCCATTTGAAATTCAGAAGTATTGGGCAGAGGGGATCTAGCACTAAGAATTTTTCTAGAGTGTCAGTCAAGCTGCTTGCTTCAAATTCTGCTAATCCTAAAAAGAATCCGAAACATTACAGCATGCAACATATTCCTGAGCAGTCACGTAAGTTGAGATAGCAATGATTTTTTTAGTCCCTTGGAAAGACAGCTCCTACAACTATGCGTCAGTTTAAGAGTCACTTGTGGTCAATTGAGGGAGGTGGATTACAGAAAGGGAGTTTTTATTAAAAAGAAATGGAAGAAAGATATTGCAATAACCATTTTCCAATATGTTTCTATTTATACAAGAAAATTCATTCTACTTAAGGGTTTTCTTTGGAAATAGAGTTTCCCAACTTTCAGAAAAAAAAACCTATGTTATTGATAGATGAGAGTCAGAGTCTTAGAATGTGAGAAAGTCCAACTAATCCCAAACTTCAAGAGATTTTCTTTTTTGTGCCCTTCCCCTGTGCTTTATTAAGAGCAAACTATCACCTCTTAGAATTTTTCTTTCCACTTAAAAGTATTAAAAATATTGACTGATTTGACATGCATGTCATGGAATATTGGTATGTTAACAAAATAACCGTAAAATGCATTGCTAATCTCCAATATACCAGCACTGGGTAGAAAAACACAGTAGTACTCATACAGTGACCTAGATTTAAGAGGAACAGGTGAATGGAAACATGATTATTTCCACAAAGCTACCTTTTATTTCTACCCCCACTTGTACACATCTATCCATCCTCCCAAATACACTCCTGTTCCCTAAACTTACAATCATAGCATATGAGACTTAAAAGCTAGCTTGAATCTCCCACCTATTTCATTAGCATTTAATTCAGAGAAAAGTCAATTGCAGACATATATATGTTAAAAGAAAAAAAGCAAAGAGAGAGGGCACAGGTGGACATACGGTGAGACAAAATATTGCCAGACTCAAGAAAAAGCCTAGATGTCCTCCATCATCTAAGAAGTGCAATAATGCCCTAAAAATGTGCTGCTATGAAATGGAATTTAGACAGACAAATAAGGAAAGCTGATCTGATCATTTACTGGGTAGAGTGACATCAGTATGACATCAGCAGCAGCCAATCACAGTGCTCCATATGTATCTGGTGTTCTTGGACTATTTCATATTTATGGATAAACACCAGGAGGGTGTTAACCCTAAGATGTGTTTTTCTTCCCCATCATATTCTAAATAAAGCAGTTGCTTCCATTCAGCATCAGACCTGAGGGGGGGGAGGGGAGGAAGAAAAAAAAAAAGAAGGGGGGAAAAAAAAAAAGAAAGCAGCCTCTCGTCTCAGCATGTTCTCTGACAAATCCAGAAACAATACGTGGAAAGGGGGTGAGAACTATGTGTCACTGCTTCCTGAAAACCTGTAGGCAGTCCAGAGGTTCCGCTCAGCTCTTCCTTGGCTAGAAGATGAAGAAATAAGAGAAAAAAGCACATAGGGTCAGACATTCGGTCAAGGCTTTTGTTGTCACTGAAAAAAACGAATGCGATGATTGTTATTTCCATCTAAGGCATTTTAAACAGTTTGGACAAGTGAAGTGCCGTTCCTCTTCCTCCAACATCACTGTCTCCTCTGACATCTTCTTTATGGGGTAAAAGCTTCTTTAAGGTAAGAAGCGAAGCCTGTTGCTCACTGGTGTGACACGGAATTCCAGGCAGGTGAACCGTCTGGGCAGACCATGACGGGCTGCGTCTCCCCACGCCAGCTCCCAGGCTTTCACAGCTGGCCCTGGGGGCAGAGCAAAGGGCCAGCGACCTGCACATCTGTAATCGTCAGAGCCTACACGCACCCGAGCTGGGTGTCACTGGAGGTTGAGCCTTTGGTGGCTTGCTGCTCCAGCAAAGCCATCAGCATAGCAGGGGTAATGTGAAGGTTCTTCCTCACCAATCAGCAGTAGTATCCCTTCCAAAAGAAAAATTTGTGAAGCTTCTCATGGCGCCGAGCAAAACTAAAACAAACCTGCCACCCTCCTTTCCCGTAAACACACTTTAGCCCAAGAACTGACCGCCCTAAGGCACGCGTGTGTATGAACGCACGTGCGCAGACACACACACAGATAACTCTAGGTACACACAAGCCTGGTAACAGACTCTTTTTTTAAACTTTCAAACCTTCACCGCAAGAGCAGGATTTCTGGCGCAGTAGCCTTGGCTGGAAGCAAACACGTGGCCGAGTTCAGCAAAATGGCTTTGAGGTGAACTGGCACCTCTCAGACCGATGTCCCATTCTCACCAACAGACTTAAATTTTCAAAAGAAAAAAAGATATGGCCAAAGCTAACTTCAAACACGTCTCCTCCAGGTACTTTGAAACATACCGGTTCTCTGCTCGTGCAAAATCCATGTATGAGCATTCCGATTATGTTGTGCACCACCTTATAATTAACACGGCTCAAAGGAGCAGAGGGTGCGATATAAATATAAAGCTAATGAGCTGACTTAAAAGGCAGAACATATAATGCAAAAGCACAGTTTTTATTGGCCAGTACCGTATCCTGGTGCCACTTAATCAAACCCAGCTCATTTTACTTGTACTATATGGCTCGGAGCTAAAGCCTGGTGAGCTGGCTCTGCCGTTTAACAGCTTTTTGTTCAGCTATGTCTATTCCCCAGCTATGATAATGCATATATTCGTTACATGTAAATAGCACCACATTATAACCAAATTCAACTGAACAGCATCATGTTATAATTAAAATACATATAAGTGCCAAAGATGTATTTGCCTTCTTTCCTCCAAGACACTCTCTGCTAACCCAGGAGCTTGCATTAAAGCCCATCAAGATATCTTTATTGCTGCAGGAAGGGAAATTCCAGCCTCTCGCCAGGCTTTCTCTATATATCCTTTGTGGGAACTATTCATGGATAAAGGTACAAAAAGTGTACCTAACTGTGTCTGCAACTCAGAAGGCCACTCAGCACCATATACAGACTATTACAGAATAAGTAGGAATACTTTTTTAAAAGAAGCTAGAGGGAAAAAAAAAAAAATAAATGTGCGTCAGGTGGTAGGCCTACAGTTACAGCCTAAACCCCATGAGGCAGATCTTAGGTATCTGATACGGCACGTAAATTTGCAGGAAGAAGGCAATTTGCTTCTAAAGGCACACTGAAATACAGCATAAGCCTGCTTTCCATCATGGACTCTACTTACAAAGGATACAGCTACTTTCTCAGAAGTCACTAGCTCATGTCCAGGGGGATGCATTAGCAACAAGGTCCACTCATACAGGGAGGAGCTAAACCTGAATGATCAAGATGATTTATGAGATCATTTCAAGAATGTCGTCCGGAGATACTGTTTCCAGCACACACACAGTGCTACCCCGTCTATTCTCGTTCTCAGCATCTAAAAATCTAAAACCAAACTATGAAAAAAACTGCTTTGCTTGTCATTGACCACTGCTGGCCAATAATTATCCAGCTTTTATGTTTTTTCACAGTTTAAAACAGTTTAAAACCCAAGGCCAATGCCTTTTATCTCAACATTTTATAATTCTTCATATTTTATACTACCTTATAAATGTTGATACAGAAACATCTCACAATATCAGTTACATAGGAATTATCATTATGTCCCAGTCCAGAATTTTCTTATGGTTAAGTGATTTGCAAACACTGCTATCGGTAAGGTGAATAGGAAGAACACTGTAGTTATAACTCTTATAAGGGAATAGAAAGGTAACACCTTGAAACAACAAAAAAAAAGAGAGAAACGTACTTCTCGTTCCCTGCCTTACTGATCAGAACAACTTCCACCGGAAAGCCACAGTCTTGCACTCATCCCTCCAATTCACGTCTCTTCCAGAGTGGTGGAAGCGTTTACAAATCTCAAATACATCAGGTAAATTAAGACTAGAACGTTTGGCCTACCGTTATGTAAGGGTGAAATAAACCTAATAACTAGCTGAAACACAGGACTTTCAGCCAATATGGTCAGTACAGACATTCTACAAGATAACCCCCAATAAAGGGGACATGAACCTGGGGCGGAGGGGGTGGGGGGGTGCATTTTGGTTCTCCTTTTTTGAGCAAGGGAGTGGAATGAGCTCTACAGTTCTGAGAACCTGCAGAAACCTGCAAAATATGGAAACAGTGATGTAGCTTATGCATTCAAACTTCTCTGTAAAACCCTCCAGTTTCCACATGTTTCCACATTATTTACTCCAACAGAAAATCAGCAGTTAATATTTGGTGGAGCAGAGTTTTACAGAAAGGCTCTTCAGTCTTCAGATGACCAGAAAACTTTTGTAATATGCTAAGAATAGCCAGCATAGACCAGTGACCTGGGCAGAATAATTAGAAGACTGAAACCTCAGGAAGGGTCAGAATTTAAGTAAGGAAATATGTAACAGCTGTACTTCGACTGCACAATAACAAACTTTTTCAATGACAAAGACCCTTTTTGTGCATTTTGCCATTTCCTGAACAAGCTTTTAGAAGAGACAGGAAGCCTGGCCGTAAGGCCGGGCAGTTCCTCTGACACTGGAAAAAATGAAGAATCGCGATCATTATTATTTTAAGTTATGCTACCAGAGAAGAATCTCAGTTCTTTTAATGATTTGAGCCAGCTTCTATAAACTTTTATTGAAAATGCCCCTGATTTAAATCACGTGGTAAAATAAAAAGTCTGCCAGCAAGCCTGCTTTGTCCCACTCTCACATGCACACACACCCCAAAGTCACCAACACAGCTAGAAGAGAGCGGTGGTAGGTTCAAATGCATGCTGCGTTGGAGGAGAAAGAAGGGCAAGACTGCACGAGAGAAGCTGTTCTGGGTTATATCATAAACACCCACTCTAAAACAGAAAGCAGTATGAAAGGTAGGAAGGCTATTCCCATTCTTACCAAAAATAAGTCTGAGGTCATTTAAAAGCACTAATAAATCTTCTCATCCTTTTTACCCAATCATTTTCTACTATTAGCTAGGCCAATCTGAGGGCATGTGTTACAGTATCAGCGTTCAGAGATGGGGCGGTGGGGGAGAAATAAGCAATTTATCCAGCTGTTTATTCCTAACGGCTCCCTGAAGGACAGCTACTGCAGAAGCGCTGGAAAGCCCTCCTGGAGGCAGGCCAGCAGCCAGAACCTCTCCACCACGCCACAGGTTCAGTCGCACACGCGTGCTCTGGCACCGCGCTGCCAGAAGCCGGTGACACACTCGGGCTCCCCCCGTGGCTTCTCACCGGGCTGACTTGCATGGCGGCCAGATACGGCACCCAAAGTCGGCAGCGTTACTGGGCAGGTGGTCCAGAGGAGGAAGGAAGGATCCGAACCACCCCATCGCTCCCCTGCCGCCCATCCGGGTGGCTCATCAGCCAGCTCGCTCCCTCTGCCTTCGGGCTGGCAGGGGTGGAATATGTGTCTCGGTGGCCAGCCCTGCTGGTTTGCTGCAACCAGTATTCACGCAGCTGGTTTTTGATAGAATAAGCCCTAGCTTTTTATCCTATAAGCCCCTTTCCACATATTAAAAAAAAAAAAAAAGAAGTTGTTAAAAAATGTCAAGTGACAAACCATTGACAGACACACCTCTAACGCAGTTCTCTCTCATAAGCCAAAGTCATCTTCAGCAGACTCAAAATACAAATTTGCTGTTATATATAGTTACTAGAATTCGGTCCTGTAAGAGGAAACACCGGCAATTCCGCTGGTCTGTTTATCTCCCTGTTCCCATTCAAATCAATGTTTTGTTATTGTAATCAACAGTTACTTATGTCGGGTGTCAAATATTTTACCTTCTAACTTCAAAGATTGAGCATTATTTAGTACCTCTTTAAAGGCAAATTACTGTGACATATCAAAAGACCTGCCTTGGTCGCTAAATACTTTTCTCTTTTTTTAAAATCTCTTTTGTCCCCAACATCTTTTCTGTTTGCATGTTTTACTCCACACGTGGTATCAGAGTTGGTGAGATAGGCAAGATGAGCCGCACAGATACCGGGTTACTTAAGAACAGCTACATGTTTAGCTCCCAAACACCGCAGCAGCCTGAATCCTGCCATGTACTTTTAGGAGGAGGAAAGGGTTATCTTCCCATTAAGGCTTCCCTGCAAGGACAACAAGAAAAGGTGCCAATTAATATCAAGTGCTCTGGCAGCAGGCTGTGTGGACAGATACTTGCCCACGGGCAATTAGGCAGGAGAAATTTGCCCCACATCAGGTGGTTGCTGGGTGACTTAAATTACCTCATTAAGAACAGGATCCTGCTTGTCTCAACTTCGTCTGCCCAGAAATGAGGCATCTCCCCAGCGATGACAGATGAGCAAGGCAGTCCGTCTGGTGCAGGTCTCTTCGGGGACAGCAGACACAGTCATCCCCCCCCTCCCCGTGCCTGCAGCAGCTCGCCCAGGGATGCCCCATCCGGCTTGATCTGACTGCAGTGTGTTTGAAGCATTCAGCATAACCCACCCAAAAGCCTATAGAGTATCCAGTCTCCCGATCGCTACACGATGTTCTGTTATTTTTCTTAAGGCATAAGGTGATCTATATTCAGTTGGCTTAATGTATAATTTTTTTTAAGGCATTTATTTTGCAGTGGTAGAGCTGTGCAACAAACAGCCTACTGAAATCCGTTCCAAGAGATATCGTGAAAGAATTATCAAGGAGACGTTTTGTTTTATTATCTTAATTTTTATTTTTTTTTACTAGTCCATTCAATCTCCTGTTCCAAAATACCTAGAGTATGAGTCCACACATACAAATAAGTAAATTAAGTAGGGGTTTTGATTGCAATAACACTGCCTTTCTAATCATTAGACTAATGGTTTTCATTGCATTCCTTTGGCTTAAAAAGTCGTTTTAAAGGGGGGAAAAAGTTTGCTCCAGGCTTAGTCCTTGCATGCCAAGTTTCAGTCGGCGCTGAATTTTAATGGCAGAGTTATAAACCCTTGAAAGCAAAAATTTATAATGGAAATGCTGACACAGTAACAGCTATAGCTAGCAGCACAGGTGACACTCCTCTAATATATTGATTCTCCCCTGTTAACCTATTCCTAGGAGCTTAAGAGTTTGTGCATTTGGAAGCCTGACAAAAAGGATTTCTGTAATTGTATTCACTCAGGTTGGAAGTTAAAGGCTTTACACATGTACAGCCATCCCCACTTTGTCAAGAAACTGAAGTACCTGATCAGTAGAATGCCCTAGGTTTGGGATTTTTATTGTTCAGTTGTTCTTTTGGGTTTGGTTTTTCTTTTTTAGCAGGTTGATTATTTTGGAAAAGTACAGGGAAAGGAGGCAAGGCACGTTAGGCACGTGTGCAGGGAAGGAGAAAAAGAAGAATGAATACACAGCTTAAAAATGTAAGAAATAACAGGAGAGGAGAAACAGGGAAAAGAAAAATGGATTTTAAGAGGAAAAGGAATTGTAGCTCTGAGAAAGTGGAAAAGAAAATCCATGTTAATGAAAGAGCAGGAAAAGTGCAGAAGAGAACAGGAGAAAAAGGAGCAAACATACAAAACCAAAGAACTGGAAAAACAGAAGGAAGAAATAGTATTTTTATTACAGACCTAACACAAACTCATTGCTTAAGAGGAAAAAAAAAAAAAAGGAGAGGACAGGCAGCATAAAGAGCAAAGAATCAAACCCATAAATGCCTACTACTGGTGTTTGTTTTGCTGAATTTTTTTTTTTACTGTATCCTTCTTCATACATTCAATTGTGCTGTGTTTCTCTGGCCAAAGTCCAAAAATTGTGTCAATGCCAGGAAAGAGGTGACCAAAACATTTCACACTTTCAGCTGAAGTCAAACGGCTGCTTGTTTTGAGGTAAGTCCTTAGTAAAGTACTTTTTAAATCTGCCTGTCTCAATTGCAAGAAAACATTGCTTGTATTTCAGAATCCATTTTAATAAATACCACCACCGTCCAAAATGACCATTTAAATGATGCTAGGGTGCTTCCAAAGCAAGATGGAGAGATTCACAAATAATCAAAATACTCTGCATGAGTCATTTGCTGAACATATGCTCACAAAAAATACACCATATGAAACTGAAGCTCCAGATCCTACAGGTAAGCATAATATTTTAAGCAGTGTAGGAAGAGGGACTTTTTGTTTTGTTTTGTTTTTAATAAACAGCATATGAACAAAAAACCAACACATATATTTGAATTAGGAAAAAAGAAAAGTGTAAGTAAGTGGTCAGAATTCAGACGTATCTGGGGGCACAGCTGCAAAGGCCAGTGCAAGGCTAGCTCCGTCTACAGAATTATGAGACTTTGAAAGCTTCAAGAAGCCAAAACTGGATCCTGAGGTTCTCCTGGATGCTCCACATTCTCGGCTATTTTTATACATCACCCAAAACTGTGGAAGCCCCATACTTCAAGCAGAAGCCTCTTCTCTTCCCATAAATTAAGTTAATGAAGGCATTATTTTAAAGAAAAGAAAAAAAGCCTCTTCCCTCCCCCCCGCCCCGTCCTCAACCACCGCATTCTCTTTAAGGATATGTTATTCTGAAGTTAATAGCTCTGCCAGTCCGCCAGGCCACACAGTCATAAGCAGCAGTAATTCTGGAGCAGCTCCGAAGCTCGATCTTAAATACCACTGCTGGAGTCCTGCGTGCTGAGCTCTCCCTCCCAGTCGGGCTTATCCCTCGCTCTCCCCACCATCACCCTTCTGCTTCCAAGCAAACTTGCAGGGTAGAGGGCCAGGCAGTAAGGTACGCAAAGCCTGAAACTAAGTTTTTGGGCAATACTGTTGAATGGCTACACTATTTCCTCTTAAACAAAAAAAACATCGGTGAATTTCGACTGCACTGGGCATAAATATTAGATGACAGGAAAATGATCTTATTTAATCTCTGGAAAAATAAATGGCACGCAGGTTTCTGCTGGTGTGCTACAGTAACATTTGGCACAATCTCATTGGAAGGATTGTGTCATGCTGACGGATTAATGAGCTCTCTAAGAGAAATGAACAGATAAGTTCGGAATAAGCAGGCGACCTGCACTGACAGAGTTACTGCAAGTGAAGGCTGCATGTCTCGCCTGTGTTTGTCAGTGCTCAGCAGACTCAACAGATGAGAAAATGTAAATGGAACAAAGCCAGAATATAACTTTGCAGGCAGAGAGAATAATTTTATAAAGATTATGCTTCATCCCACTAATTAAACAGGTTTCATATATAGAGAGAAAAGGAAAGTGATTCCCAAAATAAAATAAAAAAAAATTCTAACGAATGTTGTAAGGGAAGGATAAATCTTCTTTTTCCCTTCTTTCCTTGGACCAGACCATTTTGACTTAACAGCATTTCAAATAGCTTTACATTAGTGATTCAACCTATCAAGTTACAATAAACATACATTCTCTCTTCTATAAGAAACTAAAAAGAAAATAGTTTAAGCTTCTTATGTAAATTTAACAAGTTAATTATTTTCTAACACTTTGTCTATGCAAATAAAAAGCACTGGATTAAACAGAGTAAGTATTAAGTGCTGGTTCCAATAGGGTGCTTTCTGATCCATTTCTGAATTGGGTTAACTGACCAAAACTGACCTATTTTAAAACCAAATAAGGAATTCTGAAGTTTACAAAACTTTCTAAACTAGCTAACAAAACCAGTAGAGCAGTCTGAAGTTCTTCTGTCTACACCAGAAAACGGGAGTAAACTATCAAGTTCAAGACTTTCTATCAAGAAACAAAAAAAATAAGAGGAAAATGCTGAAGTATTTCAGAAAGAATGAGAAAGATCTCAATTCGTGTCTCTTCCTAACCATTCAAAGACAACAAATCCCAAACCCATAAATCTCACAGTCAGTTCAAAAAAACGTGAAAAAGCATGGGTCATGTCTTACTTTAGTGAAACCTGTTTGCTCATCCCTAAATCAATATTTTTGATGATTCTTTGCAAAAAAGCATTAAAAGTCATATGCAAAAACCCCTACTCGTCAAGTGTTGGCATTTCCATGACTTACAAAATATGTGGTGCAGCTGTGGTTTGTTTGTCGTTTCTTCTTTCAGGACAACTAGCAAGTTTCAAAACATTGTATTCCTGGGAGGAGATGCTGAAGGCAGTGGCAGCTGAACCCAGGCAGTACCAGTGCAGAGGATGGCAGTGGTTATTCCCTCAACACCGCTCGTCTTCCCGCCCGGAGGCTGCCCACCCGGCAGCAGCCTGGGCTGGCCTGAACATAAGGCTGCTCTGAACATCAAAAGACTGGTTTGGGTTTGCTGTGCTGAGCTGCGAGCTACTGTGATGAAGGATAAGTTTCACTGGGGTGGGGGGTGTTCCAGCTGACAAGGAAATTTCCCCAGGGGAGGGGAAGGGATAGCAACATCAGGAGTTAACCATTTCAGCCACCTGAGTTTAACTCTGCTGTGATCCTGAGCGGATGTGAGGCACAGAGCAAATGCACAGCTTACTGTAATGATAAGAGCATGCAGAAAGCAACAGAAATTATGCCAGCCATGATCTTAACTGATTCTTTATCCAACAAGATAAATGCAGGAAAGCAGCAGTTAGAGACAACCACACCACTGAACATCGCTCCACACCATCAGCATCCCCCTGCACTTCCAGGAACATTCAGAATCAGAAGTTCAGAGCTCCCCCACATCTCACACCCCTCAATTTTTGACCTCCTCTAGCAACAGAAGTACCTGGCACTGGAGATCATCCCTGTCACCTTTGCATTTGGTGGTATTAAACGTGAAAGAAATGAGACAAGTTCAAAGGTGAAATGCAAGCAAGAGCAATGGACAATGAAGCAGCTCTGCTGGCTTATGTAAACACTGCTTTCACCTCTGCAGAGGTACAGACAAGCATCTCTAAAATAATGCACTAAGGCAATAACACACCACCACAGCCACAAGAGGCCTAAAATAGGAGCATCATTAACTAGATGTTGGTTATTTCTTGTATTATGCAGTCAGAAGATTTCTATTTCAGATTTCTTCCTGTTTATAGTCTATGCTCCAAAAGATCATTAGCACCAACATGCTACTGTCAGCTTTGGTAGCAGCAGCAACCTAAACCCTGGAAGGTTCCAGGAGACCTCACCCCAGCCTTTCAGTACTTAGACGGGGCTTATAAGAAAGATGGGGACACACTTTTTAGCAGGGTCTGTTGCGGCAGGACAAGGGGTAGGTAACGGTTTTAAACTAAAAGAGGGTAGATTTAGACTAGATAGAAGGAAGAAATTTTTTACGAGGGTGGTGAAACGCTGGAACAGGTTGTCCAGAGAGGTGGTAGATGCCCCATCCCTGGAAACATTCAAGGCCAGGTTGGATGGGGCTCTGAGCAACCTGGTGTAGTTCATGATGCCCCTGCTCATTGCAGGAGGGTGTGACTAGATGAGCTTTAAAGGTCCCTTCCAACCCAAACTATTCAATGATTCCATGGTTCTAACATTTTTGCTAACAGAAAATCAAGATAACTGAGAAATGAAAAACTCAGGCAAGATTGCCTTAGCAGTTCTTGAGTACTTGGGAACTATTCTAAAACATTCTTCCATAACAGTAATACTATCATAAGAGATTGTGATTTTTAAATAAATATCTAGAACAGTTGACGTACATATAAGCATAAGACACAGCTGATAATCATTGTGAAGTTACTTGTTCTTTTACTAAAAAAGCCTTATGTTGGGGGTGGGGGGGTGGGGGAGGTGTATAGCAACTGACAGTGCAACAAGAGGTAAAGCAAGGTAAAGACAAAGCAACACCACAATGAAACCTTTGAGTTTGAGGACCTTTGAGTTGCATTTAATATTAAATATTTCAATATTGCAACAGATTCTCTCATATTTGTTACATCATACTTTCACAGCAATGGCAGATCACCCTTTCAAGACAATGGGGGGGAGAAGAAAGGGGATTTTTTTTGACATTTTGTTTTAGTCTGTAAGGGCGTTTTAAGTTCTAGAGCTTCTTAAATGAGAAGGATGCATGAAATTCATAGTGCGTGCTATTACAGAAAAAAGTTCAGTAGACCACTCAGTGATGTATTATGTTCAGCAACTGAAAGTTTAGGCTCCTTTGGCCACAGTCTGTGGTTTTGCTTCATATATAGCATACAAAAAAAGGGACCCTGATCTTCAATTTGCACATATATGGACCACTGTCTGAGTAGGTATGATATTTTTAATAAGCTATTTACCTATTTAAACGCATTTAACTGCATTCTGCTTGTTCAAAAGTCAAGTCTTGGGGCATCCCATTCCCTTTCCTCTGTTGCAAAACCGATGGAAGCAGAGCACATGGGGGAACAGGAGAGGTCAAGAACTGGAGTAATGGCCGCTTCACCAGAAAATTATGCAATAGATTTCTCTGTAGACAAAAGAGAAACCAACACAGTATACCCAAATAATTCCTGTATTATTCTAGAAGTGGACGTAGGGAGTGAGAGGTGGAGATGGAGGCAGAAGCAAACATCTGGGAAGAACGGGTACCTCGGAGGCCACATGCAAACAATTCACACCATCCAGGTGCCCATAGGAGAACGCACGAGGGCCACAACCAAAATCCATCCCCGGTCTGCTGTGGAGAGCCCGTCATACACAGCGGGATCCCTGTGCATGCCACATGAACTCTGTGCATGGCACAGGTCAGAGTAGCCCTTTCCCATTTCAGCGGGGGTATTCCCTGTGTACCAGGCAGCCAAGCTCCGAGGCATTTGCAGGCAGCACAAAGCACTTACAAGCTTACTGGCAGAGATCAAAACTTCTAGCCAGCGGATTATTTTTTTCCTGCATTCCCCATTACTTTAAATCTTCTGGTTTCTTCCCTTTTGGGGGGACGCTGACTGCGCAGAGTGTTTAACTGTTTATTTGAGAAGAGTGTTTGTTTGGGTTTTGGGGTGGGGTGTTAATGTTCTTTCTTGATTCCTTTGAGTCTTCTCTAGGCAGCAATTTTTTTCTAGTTACTTTCAACCAGTATGGGTTTTGTTTGTCAGCTTTTGGAGGGAAATGGCTTTAAAATGATGGCCTAGGTATATTCCCTTCTCCACACTGTGCCATGTTGAGGGTCCTGCCTGAGGATGTGGTAGTGTAACAATGGCTTTGAGTTTCAGGATCTGGACTAAGGCAATCTATTAAGAATTTAGGCATTAGAATACGGAAAGGCAGGTGGCTTTTACTCTTTCATTACTATTAAACTACGCAACTAGTTTTAAGTCAAAGATGTGTTTAAGAGACAGAATTATTCTAATTTTTCTACGATCTCTGTCTTTCCCAAATAACTTCCTCCTAAGAAGTACAGGTTTCCGGGTTTCTAAATGTTCATCAGTTAATAAAAGCAAACACAAAGTCCCCAAGATAACAGAAAAGTCGAAGCGTGCATCCAGTATTTCCTCCATCCAGTTTCATAATTTAACAAAGTCTGTAGAATAAACCAATGGTTCCCACTTTGACCAAGTGTGTTCAGAAAGCAAGGGACAGGACCGCCAGCACACCCACTGAATTTTCTCGGTTCTTCCCTTTGGCACAGGAGAGTCTCCTCTTCGCCTGAATGCAAGTGACAGTAAACTTCTCTCTCATGGCACATGAAGCAAAGACAACATAACAAAAGCCAGTTTTTGGCAACTGTGACAGGCAGCATCTACTGCTAACACAACTACCTTTTCAGTGATGTATTTGAAGACCGAGCAGAGCAATGATTGCCTGCTGTCACAGTGATGCTACCTGCAGCTACTAAAATACTGATATGGTGCAAGTCAAACAAATTCAACCTTATCGCTTTGTTCCTACTCTACCGTATATATCATGGGATAAAAGAGGCATCAAGGGCAGCACTGCCGCATGTTCAGGATTTTATCAGAAGTCTCCTGGTATTTGGTGGGGTTTTCTTGTGTACTTCATTTAAACACCTAACCCAGCAATCACATGAAGTAATTACATGAGAAACTCAGCTTTCCCAAGCCTCTTATTTGTGGAGAAGGGTTCTTATAATAAAGACCTCTCCAGTACCACATCAACCAATCGCTCAAAGTTTTGCTGGAGGCATTTAAAAATAGATGCACTTAACATGCACACATACAAAATGGACCAAACTCTTCTCAGAGACGTGATTCTGAAACCAATGGTGCAGCCACCCTCTTACAAAAAAACATCACCCTGCTGTGAGCAGGATATGAAGCTAAGCCGTTTGTGAAGAGCTGATCATCCTTGTGTGCAGGAGAAAATACCGTGAAGCACAACAGAGCTCAGAGTTTGTCACTAAGCTTCAGCATGCCCCATCCCCACTTTAAGATATCTTAAAATAAGGTGGGAAAGGCATTATAATGCCCACTTGATAACACTCCCTAACCTTGTATGTTGTTACTGCCATCTGTTTCTGGGTTTGTGTGTGTGTGTGGCAGGGTGTTGGGTCTTATTTTTGCTAGTTTTCAGTTTCAGTCAGTGTGCCAGCTTTCACAGACTACTCAATTAAAACGGTATTTCAAGTAAGATTTCACAAGAAAATATTACACATCACTCCCCCAAAATCAAGTCACATTATATGAACTGCAGTCTCCTCCTAATACCGATACTATAATTTTGACCAAAAAAAAGCTTTACAGTTTTTGTGGCCCAATTTCCATATTTACATAAGTAAACTATTGAAGACCCATGATTCTGTTACCCAGATACATAGTTTCTAACTCATGTTTCTGTTTTTCAGATACACACAGGTTCTATTTTCAAAACTATTACCTTATTCATCCGTGTATGTGTTTACACGAGGACTAAAATTGAAGCTCACTGAGCAGCAGCTCCTGGTTGCCCTTCCACTGCTTGTTTGAGTGGGAGGACCAACAGATGACCTTATCTTCTTGCTTTTCTTGCCAAGCTCACTATTTATTTCACAGCTCATCCAATACAGTGCCCAGTAGTGTTTGAAATCCATTCAGATAATCTTCCCAAATCCTTCAGACCTAGATCATTTGAACATGCTGATTTATACAGCAGCTCTAGTTTTTCAAATAGCACTCTTAAAACCCTTTCCATGAGCAGCCAGGTTTGCAAGACTGCCAGGACCCTCCCTAACCTGGACCTTGCATTCTCTCACCAGGAGTATCCTGAACTCGCTCTTTACTGGCACGTGACTCCCGCAGCCATCGAGCAGTACAGGATATGTGAACAAATGCATGCACACACAAGGTCCCTTTCTTATTTGGAAACGGTTAATTAGAGAAAAAAAAATTTACTAGCTCAAGCACATTATTTTTCTCATTTACAAGCAGTCAGCTTTAGAACATTTTAAGAAGTCCTACTTTCCAGTCCTACTGTGTGCACTTAATAAAAAAAAAAAAATACTGCAGAAAAGATAATAGGTTTTGTTGACTGGTTTACATACCTGCAAGTATGAACAGCTTATTGTATCCAATTCCATTAAAATTTTAAAAATGCTGGGTTTTTTATTAAATGATCCACCACCACCAATTGCACATATATGGACAACACATGGTTCTGGACGGCATGCCCTGCCACAGACTAACAAACAGCTCGAAAGGGAAGTTTTCAATTATCCCACTCCAAGTACATCATTCCTACTGAAAGGATATTGCAATCCACAGATTAACCACGAATTAAATTTATATTAAAAAATAATATCCTGCATTTTACGTCCTAAATTAAAACAGATGTAATTAAAGCCTTTGAAAGTAACTTTGGCTAGTGCTTCATTTTTATCTACAGCTAAAGCAGACACTTTCTCAGACATCTGTGCCAAATCTGACTAATTCTTCTGCTCTGTGTTTTAATTACTGCACATGCTTTCCTGTTGCAGTTAAGAATATCCATTACACACTCGAACAGCCAACGCTATGAGAAAGTGCGTTTTGTTTTTTGTTTTTTGTTTTTTTTTTTTTAAAGCCTAGCGGTGTTTCAAATCGTTATGAGATACTGGCGAAGCTCTCCAGCTCACAGATGCTTCTGCTATGCACTGCCATAGGTACTCTGTACACACACACCCCCCCCACGACCCGCATCTGACCTTGGCTGCAGCTACGCACGGCGCAGCCAGAGCAACCTTACAGATGGTAAGAGAAGCTACACGGCACCGCTTGCAAGCCAATGCTACACTTAAATACCACTGCCCTTCTCCTGCTATGGCACCTATATTAAAGCCAACTTCAATAAACATTTTCTTTTCAAAAAGGCTGATTTGCTTGGGGTTAGATTCCTTGCATCCATCCCCACCCCCCCCCCCCACACACACACACGCCCCCCGTGCAAAAGCACAAAAAGCAATCCTGCCAAGGACTCGGTTCATACAGCCCTGTACCAGCATCCCCGGAGAATCCCAGCCTCCTAATTTATGGGGTGAATTTCAGAGACTCGATAACAGTTATTCTTTAAGTTCAAGAATCCATGTCATACAACAAGGTTTGGAGATCACCCCTTCAAGCATAAGTTCTAAGTTTCCAGTCTACTTGTAAAGTTAAACAGGGGGGAAATTTCAATTGCAAAAAAATGTAAACTGCTGCAGTCCATTCCTTGCTTTGCTTGGCTTCACTGCTGAGTTACCTCCCCAGGCAGCCAGATGCAAACTCTTAGTGGAACTGGAGTTTTACATAATTGCATTTGGTGAGATATTCCTGGAAAAACAGCCTCGTTCTCCTCCTTTGGTCTTTGTAGACCAAACCACACAATGAAGTCACTTCTAAACGTGTGTATCACATACTGCAGGTATGTATGTACATACACATTGTCTATGGTTCAGACTGAAACATCAGGGAGAGAGTTCCCCTTGAATTAAACCAACAGTGTCTAGACCAACTGCTTCAGTCAGTCTGAATTTCAAGAAAAAGGGAACAGCTGTAAGCAGGAGAAGGCAGTCACCGCGGTCTTAAAACTTAAAATAAATTACGTGGGAGGATTTGCAGATAAAAAAAGTGAAGTGCATTTAAAATAGTAATTTTGGGGTATTGAAAGTTTGAGATATTTTAAATAAGAATAAAATGTATACCTTTTGCATAGCTACGGGTCAGAGTCTCAGTTGTACTAGGGAAAAATTGAACTCATTGCAGAGAAATCTGCAGACCTGTTTTTTACACCTCTGTGGATTTGAAAAAGTAGAACTTGGCCAGAAACTCTTTTCTAAGAGAAAAATATACCTTTGCATGTTAACTGGTGAAAATAAGACAGCCTACATATATAAAAAAAGTTAATGTCCATTCTCCCATCATTTACATGCAAAATATTCTTTTCATTTCAATAAGAACTGTATGTGATATGTGAATTACTTTATTATTACGTTAATGCAGAGAGTATCCAAAGGAACTAATCCAATCTAGTTTTTGTCCTATGAAAGTATTCAAAGTCAGGCTGGACGGGGCTTTGAGCAACCTGGTCTAGTGGAAGGTGATCCTGCTTGGTAGGGGGGTTGGAACTAGGTGGTCTTTAAAGATCCCTTCCAACTCAAACCATTCTATGAATAAACAGGGGAATGCATCTTTGTACTCAGAGTACATATTATTGTGTTCCTTATGAGCAGTGTCTACCAAAGATAACAAGAATATTTTATGCCATTTGGGAGGTATTTTTCAGTAAGAACTGACAAAACAGGGAAAGCAAAGGGTTAACCAGGAGGCAAAAGCTATTCAAAGCAAGTCTGAAATTATCAGACATTTTGCTAATCAACAAGTCACACATGCTCTGCCCACACTAAGCTTTACCATGAATGCTTGCAGCTTTGATGCAGAGATTCAGACACATCTAGGTCTAGATCCCTGCTCAGAGGACAAAAATCAAGGGAATTCCCAGCCCCATGCCAGGAGAACAGCACTGTGGGAAGGACCCACGTCCTTAAATCCAGGAACTTATTTCAGATACAGGATCTGGACCTTGGCTTTTTTTCCTTTTTCGTGGTAAAGTGATACAGTGTTTATCTGTACTAAAATTCGGTATTTGCCAATACAAAGTAATCAAGCTGGGTAGCAGTCCTCTCTGAACAAACAAAAGTGCATACACTACTACACTTTGTACTCCTTTTCCAAAGCTTTGGACAAATCCTCAATTGCCAAAGCGTAAAAAAAAAAAAAACACAACCTTTTTTTTTGTTATTTAGAGACTCTTCCCCAGAAAGCGCAGTACGTGAATCAAAAACTCTCTACTTTGCCTGCCATTCAGGGATTTAATAGATCTTGGCATAGTAAGTACTCAACTTTTCCTTATGACAAAGGCCCTATTTTGAAAAATACAAGGCTCAAAATCTACAACTCGGTCCCCAAAGAAAATAAGAAGATAGTTTTAAACCAGTGTGCATTTGAGAAGCTTTGAGAAGTCAGCACTCTCCATCTCCGATGCAGATTCCTATTTTTATTGTATTCGTTCCCTAGAAGAAACACCTATCGTCACTGCATTCCTTTTTCCACCAGCTTATCAATGCACACCCTCAACCACAGCACAAGAAAACCACCATTTACGAACACTCTGCAGGTGAAAGACTATTCTTCTCTATAAATTATACGTATTATGAACTCAGAATTTCTTTCACACTGAAAACCTATTCAAGCCTTCCCGCATCTGTGGGCTAAGTGGTTTGCTCCAGCCAGGGGGGCCGACAAATGCCGATATTTCAAGAAACCTAATCTCTTAATGATTGGGATCAGACGAAGGGTACGGCCATGAAAGAGACAGCTTGAAACAGGCCTAATCTCCGGCATATCTGAACCTACAGACAGCAGAAATGCAGCCGTGCCACCAACGTAGCTTCAACTGACTGTAATCTGCCTACCCAAGGGTGGTCTGACCAGAGCGATTGAATTGCACAGGGAAATCTCTCCCGCCGATACTCCTGTCCTGGGAAAGCACAGCATGGCTGGCTAGGCTGGCTGCTGGCGGGAGCCGAGCAGGCACCATCACCATCAGACAACGGCAACATGAACCTGCCGAAAAGACAGCATTCCTGCTCAGTCCTGCTTTGATCACAGCAAGATTATTCCCACTTCTTGGTTTCCAGACTGCTGGTTTCCCTGGGTCTGCCATCTCACTGGTGCCTCTGTGCCTGAAGATTTCCTGACTGGGCAGCTCTTTTCCAGTTTATGGTCACAGACAGACTGTTCCTATTTACAGAAACACTGAATGTTTTCTAATTCACTCCCCCTATCAGCCAAACACAATGCTTATCAGTGCTGGGGCACAAAGAGGAGGCTCAGCTTTTCCAGTCGACCCACTCGGGGCAGTGATACACAAGGGTAAATTCCCCTCCCTCTCCTCCAACAGAGCCCCAGTTGTCTCTGCCCTACAGCAACAAGCCACCATCCTCTTCACTCCCTTGCAAAATACAAGTATTTCCACCCTGCAAGAGTCTACATGCAAATTGTGACCCAAAGAAAATTATTTAAAGACTTTGAGTTGTAAGCACCCTTAAACAAGTTTAAACTTTCAAGTTGAAATTTCAGTTGACATATAAACTAAACCGATGAGTCACCGTATGTACCCAATGTCCAAAAACCAATGGTATGCAATCTACAACGCGACCCTCCTACACTGATCCCCGAAATAAGAAGTGGGACCTCCCCGCCTGTACACAGAGCGGCAATGTGACCAGAACTAATCATTTCTGAGAGGGCCGAGAAGAGAGGCCGGCTGTCACGCAGCTGACCCGGGGAGCGTTCAGCCTGGGAGAGGGCCATCCTCCCTGGGACAGAGCACATCTGCAAAGCAGGACGTTTTCCAAGCTAAGAGCTGATGTGTTTTTCTGGTGGAGGAAACGGGAGCCAGGAGGATTATGGTTACTTTCAAGGGGCCTGGGAAGGTGGGGGAAGGGAGGTCAGGCACCCGGGGCACGTTCGCACAATTATCCAGGCACCAACAAAGAAAAAAAAAAAAAAAAAAAAAAAAAGAAAAGTGCTATTCTGATCCCTCCTTCAGCAGAACAGCAGCAGCGTTCAGCAAGCTCTGAATTTACTGCGTGGGAGTCGATTCAGCTCTCTCAGGGACCTTTTTCTGTCTGTACTGGGTTGTGTCGCTGGTGTGTCTTCTATAGAGCATGTATGTAAGAGGCACATGGGGGACAGGGAAGTGACAAAGCAAGGGTGATTAGCAGATTGCCATTTCAGGAGTTAAACTGAGTTTTTCCAAAGTACTCACCACTCATCATTGTTACATAGACTATTCAATAATAAAATAACGGGAGGGGAAAAAAAAATAAAGACTATCACTCACCATTAAACTTGGTTCAACAGGTTAAAGGATGACTTGTCAGTTTTTAAATACCCCAGAGCAGAAAGACTTTTGTTACTGAAGTTTCTAACACCAGAGCCCAAACCGGATGGCAGAATACTTATGCCTGTAGCTAAAGTGAAGATTACAAAGGAAAGACCGATGCAGAAACCACTGAGCATAAAACCAACATGAGAAAATCAGCTCCATGGTCCTATTAGTAAGGCACCCTAAATATCCTACATCTGACAAAAGAACCAACATCTAGCTGTAACCCTGCAAAAACACATCCATCCAAGTGTAGAGGTTTTGAGACTTTGGCCCCAACCTGCCTAACAACAAATCCCTCGATACTCCAATAATTTAGTCTTCATTTAAATATCTGTGGTGGAAATAGATGGTTATCTTTCCAAAATTCGACATTTAAAGATTTAACTGAAAGTATAAGGCCAGAGATAGCATGAAAGAGAGGAAACCTAAACCAGTAGCTTCAATGACAGGCTGAAATGACAAGGAAAGCAACACAGAAACAGAAGTTTGTCATTTTCAAGCAAGTTTCTATTACTTCATTCACCTAAAACTTCTTGCACATTGACTCTCATGTACCCACAACATTTGCAGTGGTTCTCACTACCTGCTGCCAATACCAAAGCGTCCATTGCTCGTTCCCATGAGGATGAGCAAGGCTAGCTTTAAAAATAAGGCTGTATTTTTACTTCTGAATTGAAAGTTTACTGTAGCTGTTCCAAGCAGTTCCATTTAAGTCATTTGCCATGTACCAGGAGGCCTGAAAGAATTCAGAATCCAGGGTTTTCCCTGGAAAACAAGACCTGAAGTTTTTCACTGACAGATATCCTTGACACAGTTACGAAGTTTGTGTCTCACTCAGGGACAGGTCAGAAGGATGCCATACTTGACAAGATTCTCATCAAGAGAACAGCAAGTCGGACTGAAATCTGGCGACCGATTTAAAGAAAACAGCCCCTCCTGTTCTGAAGACATAAACTGACGACAGAAGAGTTTTGTATCTGGTATTAGAGTCTACTTTTTATGACAAATCAATGCAACTTTAAGATAGTTGTTTCACTCTGTGGTGCAACAGATACTTCACCTCTAAAAATTAATCAGAACGTGGTTGTGATGGGACTTCTGTTCTTACTGACCAAATCTTAAATCCCGAGATCCTTAAATCTTAAGAAAACCATATATATAGTACTATTCACCAACAAGATATAAGCATTCTCCAGCAATATGAAAAGCTGGGCTTGTGCCATGGGCATCTTACTTCTACCCAGCAGCTGGCAGTGCTGCTGAAGCAGTGTCTGAACAGCACTCAGGAGCTCCTGCAAGGGAGGAACGGTCTTGCAGGTGACCAAAGTAAGTTTATGACAGGCAACGAAGAAAGTTTCTACAGTCTTCCACAAGATCAGGGAGCTGTGATGTTACACAGGAAGTCAGGGAATTCACTTAAAACACATGTTAAAGGGCAGGAGAGCACAGTGGGAACCTCTGCCAGATCTGCTGGCAGTTCTATTCTCACCCTCTGTCTCCTGCTGCCCTGCAGCTTTCAGAGTCAGCCACTTGTCTTAATCATTGGGAAGACAAATCCATTTAACAATAGAAACAAAGATGATTCATGAACGCACATGAATTTTTATTTCCTATGGAACAGAAGGGACCAAGAGAGACCAATTCTAGAAATGAAAAGTTTCTTATAGTGTTTTACAGAAACACTCACACTGATTGTCCTTGGCAAAAACCACAGTCCTTAAGGAAAATTGTGCCTGTGTGCAAGCCAACGGGCAGGCACGTGACTTTTTTTCTTGAAACACATCTTATGAGTCAAGTAGTAAAACCCCACAATTTGCTGGTTAGCAGTATCACCACCATCATCAGTAGTCTTTACATAAGCTAATAAATAGCCATAACAGCACCAGTAACTTAAAGGAAAGCAGTTGACAATTCATTTCTACCCTTTTCCATCCCCGGTATAAATTACATCCGCTAAGACAACTGGGTTCTGGTTTAAACTCCTGTAGCCTACAGCTTGAATAGAGCTGGTCAAAAAGTTTATTTGAAATTTGTGGTTTGTTTGACAGCTTTCTTCGGCGAAGAGTTTCTGAAGACTTCAACATTTTCAACCTGAACTGTGGGACAGGAGGAGTGCCCCAGAGGGCTCCCCTTGCACGTCCCAGCATGGCACTTGCCAGCTATGCTTCTCCGTTCCTGAATTACGAGCCCTGTCTCTCCAGGGTCATGGCAAAGATTTGCTCTTTCACCAAGGACTACTGCTTCGTTCAGCTGATCACTGATGAGGTCAAAATAACTGCATGTGGTAATTATGAAGGAGTGTAATGCGTGTGCATGATGAAGAGAAAGCTGAAATTTAAAACCTAAAGTTGATAGCCCTCTGAGTGCCCCCTCTCACAGATTCTGGTAAGATTCAAGAAGCACTTCTGATGATTTTCACCACCATTTCTCTAACAGCTGCACCACTCGAGCTATTCAGTCTCAGAGTTTTAAAGTAATAGCTGAAGTGTATTTTTCTACTATTTTCTTCTCATTATAAATGAAACACCCAAGCAATATTCACTTAATACCACAGAGAAAAGAGAAACAAAGAAGAAAAGGGAAGAAAGGTCACTGTCAGGCCAAGATTAAGTCTGGAAAATTTCAACTTGAGACATGAGTATTTCAGGAAGTTATAAGCAACTGGAATAATAAAGGAATTATAATTGAAACACTGCAAGAATTTTAACTACAGCTCTCGCTATGCTAACTAAGTACTATTTAATGTATTTCAACAGCATTCAGAAACTCTTCTTGACTGAGACACAAATGGTCTGTGCTTTCAAGATCACTCCCAACCTCCTTGAAAGGCAGAAGAAAGGGATAGACGGTGTTTGGTCACAGCTGCAGCTGATGGAGATCAGCACAGCGCACTTGCTTCCAGTGTCATCAGTGAGTCACAGAAAAAGCAGGAAAAGGGAGAAAACCCCAAACCCCCCAACTTGTAACAGCTCATCGAGTTGAATTCTATGTTGCTCCCTCCCCATCACAGAAGTACCATGTTGGCCAGCCTCTCGCCTGGGCAGCTAATCAAAACACGGCCTGTTCTGATGCCTCCTGATACAGAAGCAAAAAGAAATATTTCTCCAGTTTAAGAGAATTTTCTGTTCAAATCACAAGTTCAACATTTTTGTTCCCCCTCCCTCCCAGCACATTCCACTCAACTCCTTGCCCTGCTCCTCACAGGAGGGCCATGAATCAAAGGAAGCCTAATCAAAGTTTTCCCTTCCTCTTTCCAGAACAGATTTATAATTGTGCACAGACTAAATGTATTTTTTTTTTCCTTTCACTGCTCTAGAGGAACACAGGATCTAGTAGAAAGGCTTCCTGTAATTGCTGAATTTCTGTTGAAATAATACGAGAATCATTATTTTTCCAAACAGTGCTCTGCTAAAAAAAAAAAATCAAAAAATAAAAATCAAACATCTTATGAAAATTCTGCATTTAAATGTCTCCTGCAAAAACACCCCAATGTTTCAAGTTCACTCCACTTGACTCCACTTAGCAAGTATTTGCAAAGGGCAGGAATGCCAAAATACATCGACTTTCTAATACATTGCTCTAGAGGCACTGCCACCAGTATCTTCATTTCAGTTCTTTTCACACACTGTGGTACTGTGTTTCAGTCAGAAACTAGGTCATAAATTTCTCTATTGGAAAGCGTTTATAGCTGTTTGGACTGGATTATTCTGTTCAAGAGGTTATAATAATAAAAGGAAGCTTGCAAGCGTACTTTTTCCAAACTCTTGGTATGTCGTTGCCAGTTTGAGAAACTGGCTCATTACTTATCCTTGTTTGGCTCCTCCATTCTCAATTTCTTGTTTGCTTTGACCTCCTTCTGGACAAGTATAAAACTTACTGTTTCACCTAATTAACATGAGGGAGAATACAGAAAACTTGCTCATTTATTCCAGTTCCAGAATCAGTTTTACAAAAACATTGTCAGAGTTTCAAGAAGCATTCAGATGTTAAAAGTCCTGCCAAAGTTTACAATCTAGTTATATCCTGCTACAGAAAAAAAAAAAAGCTCTGTTTTTTCATTTTTATACGAGTCTCTGGCAAGAAACAATCCACCTCCATATATTCACATGCATCCAGATGATCTGTGGATAAACCTTATTCTCTTTAGTCTAATCAAATTGGCCAACTCACTTTCTCCCCTTCCAAACACTCAAAACACATTTTTCTCAGCCACTCCTTCCCGCACAGCAGCAGATTTGCTCTTCTCTCCACCACCACCCCTTTTTGAAGGCTTAAAACAGTAAGCAAACAGTCCGACCACAGTTCTAGTAGTGCAAAGCTGTTTCATTTGAGGTCCCTCCTCTATTAAAAAGCTGGCCATTTTGTACCACAGGCAGGTTCAGTGTCCATCAGCCTCCCAGAAGGAGGATTCAGGGGCAAACCTTCGCCCATTTTCTGGGGACCTGAGGAACAAGGCACCCAACAGTTTCGTCTGAGTGAGAAAGCTGCCTTGGCAGTCTTTTACATGTTTTTCTGTGAGCCATCAGAACAAATGCAGTGGAGTCATCTTCAACTGAAAAAGCCTAACTGATATACTACATCCAACTTGCCTTGTATCTCTCATAAGGATTCAGCTGAAGGCCTCACACACCAAGGCAATGCTTTATAAGAGCTGCCTTATCACTTTCTGCCCCAAATATAGGCGCTGAAGGGAAAATGAAGGCAGATGGAATGGAAGTAAATGTACAACCTTAAGCTGATTCTGTAATCAGGAACAGATATTAAGTCCAAGATCTCCACTGTGTTTTGAAGAAAAACAAAAATGGAGAGCAAAAATAAACCCAACTTTTACCCAGCTGCATAAATTCTGTCTCCTAAATATTCTCTGCCAACAAGGAGAATCAGTATAATTAAATTACTCTCCTTCAAATGGGTCTAAGATTTTAGCTAAGAGTTTGGTTTGGTTCTGCTTGCTTTTACAGAATTTTAAAAGCCTTTACTCTTAAAGGTCTAGTACTCTATATTCTGTCCTTGGAACATTCACAGTACCAAATTTTACCTTTTCAGAGAGGCTCACCTTCAGCAAAGCCATAGCCTTTTCCAGTTTGGCAATCCTACCACAATAGTTAACATCATATATACTGCGCAGTCTGTTTTTGTGACTCCATTTAAGTAAGTCAGGTAGATTTATGCAATATTCACACTTCCTTCCATAACCTTGATGCATTAGCTGGAATATGTGCAGTCAGGTCCTCAGTGCAATGATTTTGCAGCAAAGGCACTATCTGGTAATTCCTTTTTTCTTTTTAACCCATCTAAAGTTTCTATGTACCCAAAAGCAATTTTTTAAACATACAAAAGAAAAACGACAAGAAAAAATATAGTTCAATTCTGATTAATGGTCCTATATTTTAACGTGTTGCTGGGAGGCTCAACCTATTGAGTGCATGTCCCCAGGATATTTTCAACTTATGATGGTTTCTTCCACACAATCTTGAATTGTGTCAGGAAAAAAAAATGGCTAGAACAACTGCTTCACAGCTCAGGAGAGCATCTTCTCTGTTGTTTTCTGGAACTCCAGGAGGTATAGAACATAAAGGCCACAAAACACCCAAATTGCTTTTAAAAAAAAAACATAGGAAATGAGGAAATGAGGGCTAAAGAATTTGTCCATGCTTTCCCAGGAATCTTGTGACAGAGCAAGAATCGAATCAAGACCAACCTTTGCTCACCTTTGTGTAGGCTTTAACAAGCTTGGGTTAACTTCCAAGGGTATCAACAACTTGACAACTATATCCTGAATTGGCACAGCCTTAAAGAACATGCTAAGTTACTTAAACCACTCAAGAAATGCTGAAATTGTCCTTATATTCAGGCCTACAGTTGTGACTGCTAATGTGAAATAAAATTCAAAAGTAAGCTAAGGAAATAACTTTTATACAGTGGCAAGGATAAACACTATAATAGCAGCAGCTTGTTTATTCTCATCATTCTAATCAATTACACAGGATAATTATCTATTACTAATAATCTTACAGTTTATCAACATCAGATAAATCTTGTAGACAAGATGACTGAAGAAGAGTTTGTTGCTTTGTGCAAAGAAACATACATGCATTGGCACACATTCTCTTATTATTGTATTTCTATCACATTCATATATTTGATAAAAGTGGATTTATTGAGAAAAAAATAATCTTATGAAGTCTGTATTTAACAAACTGAGACACATGGAGATGCAGTAGAAACCTGCACCAGACTAGTCATGACCACTGCAGATCCAAGTGCAAAATCTGAGTGAATGAAATTGGATCACAAAGGGCAGAAGAAAAGAATTCACTGGAAAGCCAGCACCTCCCCCCATGGGATATGGCTGGAATTCACTACAAATACACAAAAAATTGTTTTGTTTTCCTCTTCATGAACATATTTTTACCAAAGTATTAGCAGACTAACTGCTAAAAAGTTTACTAAGGGGCAAACCTCAAAAGCTTCTAGCAGACCAAGTGTGGTTTAGAGAAGTGAAGCCTTCTGGAACAGATGCTCCAATCTGGTACAATTTAAAGTAGATGGAACTAATTCCTGCAGGAACAGGTGTGTTGATGGAAGAATTACAAATGACAGACCATATTTTGTAATAATCTTTTGATCATTAAAACCCAATTTAACATGCAATGTCATCTGTTGTCAGAGTTACCAAATCCAGGAGAAAAACCAAAAACCTGCTCGCAATGATTTAGAGATACATATGTAAACATTCATGTAGACAAGAGATTTATATTTTATATTCAGTGAATTTTGATGTTGTAATGTTAAAGACTACTACTATTGAAGCTTAACCAAAACAACGTGAGAGAAGTTAACGAACAGCCCTACCAAATGGCATACATCTGATTTCTTACCTGAAGCGTATTCATCAGTCACTGCTGCTGTCCCAGGATAATGCTTCAACAACCACATAACAAAGAGATCTGGTGAACTCCTAAATGTTTAAAAAGAAATATAAGCATGTTACACAACACAAAAGTCACCAAATCCACAGCAAGTAGAATAATAATACTTCTGAGTTCAGACTTATGCTGCACTTGCAAGAATTTTTTTGTTCAGATCATTCTTTTTTTTAATCTAATTTTTTATTTAGACTTTTTATCCAGGCATTCAAACAAAGTTGTGGTACATTCATCTGAGGCACAGCTAGAACTGCAAGAAACACAATTACTAACAAGACTAATTATAGATGGAAAATAAACACGATATGTCAAAATAGAAGTATCAAAAGAGACACAGTCATCACTAGTTGGTTTAATGATTTGGCAACTATGCTGTATGCACGTATTCACTTGTTGATATTAATTCCAAAGTTACTCTAATTTTTAAAAATAAATTTGCAATAATTTTCCTAATTTGCATCCTTTCATATCACCAATTGTACGTAACAGTCTTAAAAATCTACAGAACCTCACCATCTACTACAGAGTAGAGGCTTCAGCGTGGCTCTGTGTTATTATGATATTCTTATTTCATCACTGACTCTTCTCATATTTGCTCTACTTACAAATTAAATTAAGAAGAAAATCAATTCATTAGCTCTCAGATCAAACCAGCCTTTAAAAAAAAATGGTCAAGTTGTGCTCCCTCCATTCTCACGTTACAGTAGCAGCCTTGGCTAATGCATACCTCCCTTTACATCCACACAACCTGCTCAGCCTTCAGTGAGACAGCCCAGACATAATGGAAAGGAAGGTCTCAGGGCAACGAGTTGTTACCCACGTGTAGTTTAGAGTACGCAATGTGGCTGAGTTCAATCTCTGGATGAGACGTGAAACACAAAGAACCCAGCTCACCTTTCCAAGTGGAGACCAACTTAGCATCATTTTTCAGCTACAGAATATAGAACGTTTTAATCGCTAATGTAAGTTAGCTTTATCCAGAATGCACCTTGTGAGCTTGGTGTGCATTCAAGTTAGTAAGCGGCTTTTCTGGAGGTGGGGAGGGTGGGGGGAATAATCCTAAACTGCAGTTCCCTGTCTACGTTTAAATCCTGTTAGTTTGCACTCACCAATGCAACAATGAAAGACCTAACATACGTAAATAGAAAAGACCTGACAGCGGTACCACTACCTGTAGTGGCTTTGGTATAAAATACTCACTGTACAACACTAGTTTTCTGGAAATCCAGTCAGATTAAAACTAATTTCTCTGCAGTTTCTGCAGGGTGACCTCTTTCACTACGATCACTGAAGAATGTAGGAAAACCAGAGAACACCTCTAAAGCAGCTTACCTGAGCGTACAGCCACAAAAGTCAAACCAACCAATGATAAAATTAAGTTAATAAAAGAGCATGCCTAATTTATCTGACTGTAATTATTCCCTACCTTTAGAAGATACTTACCACTTGTGACTAATTAAAGCCACATTGGGTATTAAAAAAGAGACCACCAGAAACATTTGGCTCAAAGAGTGCTGGAGCAAGGGTATAGCAAAGAACAAAAGTTTGTGTGGAATTCTATGCAGACTGTGGCCCCTCAGCCATCCCTATGGACTGCTGGTGGTCCCTACAGTTTCAGAAGGTGGTCCACAAAATAATCATGAGGAGGAAAAATTGAAACCACATTCCCGAGCATGCAACCAAGAAAAAAACAGGAGAGAAGTAAAAAGAGTGGGTCAACATTCAAAGTTTAGTATGATTCTCATCTGGTCACAAATGAAAATCATTGTTGAAACACAGCGCAACGTTGTCCATAGATTTTTCTTTTGTCTAAAAAAGTACTATGTGGTCTTTTGATGAAACAAAGACTGAGGAATACTTTTACAGGCTATATATCTTTGCAAAGATATACTAGACACAAACATGTCTCAGAGGGGCAAAATCTTCGATGTAAAAATAAGGAACCAGAAGTCAAAACGCTTCCCAGTTCTTGGTGCTAAGTGTGTGCTCAAGAAGCACCTCAGACCATTATCAGGGAGACCCGTTCACACACCAACCTTCATACTTTGGCTTAAACACCAGGAGCTCCTGGCAGGCAACCCAGATGGGCACTGTGGCATTCTCTAGCCAGGGTTCAAGAGGGTTGAATCCTACCAACCAGGATTCACTGACCACCTCCAAAGCCCAAGTGAAGCAAAAGACAAAGCTAATATTGAGCTTTAAGCTTTAAAACTAGATGACTTTTGTCTGTTTGATTTCTTAAACCAAGAAGGGCAGTTGCATTAGTCAATTTTAATTACTTGTTTTCCTTCCTATGAAAATGGATACAAGTATTGCTTTGACTACTCAGATAACAGTGCTGCCTGCGGCTGGTGGTCCTAAAATGCTGAGGAAAAAGTCAAGATCATCATCAAACTCCCAATCAAACTCCTTCCATCCTCTCCTCACATCTCCATTAGAGACAGTAGAGTCCTCAAGGATCAGACTGTTGCCCTTCACATCGCTTGCTGGAGTGAAAAGGGACTGCACCCCAGCCATCAACAGCCAACAGAGATACTACTGAATGACAAAGCCCTCTGCCAGCAGCCCCCTCTGCTCTCCCCAGCTCCTGGCAGAGGTGCCACTTGGAGATGAGACAGCTGAAGACAGTCACACTGGAAATCCTCCCTTTCTGCAAGGAATCATCAAAAGCAGTCTGCTAGTTGTGGAAAACATACATGCTCTTCCGGAGCAAGGAGATGCATCACCTAGGCATGGCTGGCTGTCAGGCTCGATCCCAGCATAACTGTCTACATGATGCCACTTCTTCCTTTACACCTTTGGGGCAGAAGACTGCATGAAATGCATCAGAAAACATTGTTCCCTTCATAAATACCATCATTGCCTCCTAAAAGAACTAGACTAGGAATTCTTTTTCAAGAAAACAATCATTTGTAGGCCAGGGGCTAAAGTACTACTGTGAACTAGGTCAATCCCATCCTTTGTTGCTGTTCCAAAAGTGCAGTAACAGCAGGAAGGGGGGGTCAGGGTGGAATAATCGTTTTTTAACAATTTTAATAGTAAAGCTTTATTGGTTTTCCCTATGGATTCTCATAGTTATTACGGTGAAATTAAGCATTTTTCCTCCAAGTGAACTCTTGTTAATCCTTTTATTTAGGTTCAGAGCTACAGTACATGACCCTGCAAGAACATTCATCTGCAGTCACAGCTGGAGCTGCAGACTCGCTGGCTTGAAAGAATTAATTTCTTTGCAAGGCAGAAGGCAACTGAAAGGCCAAAGGCTTATCTAAAAGAAAATCTGAATTTCACCAACTCCTACAAAGAATTGGACAAAACCAAAACATATAATCAGACACCTCATCAGAAAACAGACGTGAAAAAACTCTGGCACAGAGAAACACAATTTAGGCAAAAAAAAAATAATTTAAAGGTCTGTCATACTACAAAACAAGCTTTAGTTCTTAAAAAAAAACCCTGAATTTTAAAACCAGATTAAATTCAACTCCAGTGAACTGCCATCAAGATACTACTCAGACTTAACATTGCTCAATCCCAGCCACCCAGCCTTTCTATTATCTCATACACCTTTGACAGTCACTTGCTCTAAAGATGTATCTAAAGATAAATCTAAAGATTTCTCCAAAGCCAGGTTTAACAGTACCAAGTGAAAAGCCTGTTCTTGCTTCAGCTTGGTTGTCAGCTTCTCAGACCGTTTTCTCCCATGTAAGTAAATAACAGTAAAAATGGGAAGAATGCTGCAAAGTCAGATTGCCTGGGCATAATGCAAAAGTTTGCCACAAACAAAAAAATAATACAAAGCAGAACTGTGGCCATCAGGTCACCGCATATAGAAGGAAACAACTCATGAGCAGGCAGAACTTAAAAGCATGAGTGACAATCTGCACTTGGAAGCTAAAAATCTGGATCTTCCACTTTTAATGGTTTTCAATGAAAAAAATACTTCAAAAGCAATTTTTAATAGTTTAATTTTCTCAATAAAAGAAAATTCCTAAGGCAGCATTCAGATTGAACACTTCCTACAACACGCCTTAGATATGTACTCACTAGATGCATCACATCGCTGCTTTACACAGAATGCATTTAGAGACTTATATTAACTTAATCATACGTGCATACATTTATTGCTTTTTTAATGATATGAAAGTTTGACCCATTAAACTGATCAGAAATGTTTGTATATCCACACACATTCACAGCAATTTATTTTGAGCATATTGCACTGAAATGTTTACTTATGTTTTCTAAAAGCTGAGCATCCCTGACACTTTTGAGACCTCAATATCTTGAATTTTTCAAATCATTGCTTTCCTAATCAAGGCATAAAGGGACATAAAAGCTTCATTTAATGAAAATAATTTAGAAGTGGATTTTTTTTTTTTGAAAGGAGAATGTAGACACAGAAAAGCCAGAGTGCTTTTAATTCTTTGCCACATTTTAGTTTAAGTATTCAACTTGCTTATATTTTCAAAAGGGATTTGCAGAATGTTCTGTATGAGAAAATATTACAGCCACCCCAGAACTCTTACAAACCTCTATCTGAAACAGCATGAGCAGCATTTTACTAAAACTGTTAAATAAGTAGCAACTACCAAAAAAAAAAAGCCAAATACATTTCAATTTATCTCATTTATATCTAGGATTTTTATCCATCTGAAGTGAAAATAGATTTAATTAAAACATACTAATGATGGAGCTTTCTCCCTTTGCCATTTCACTATCCATTTCTTTTATTCTACCAGTCCATTTACCATAGCTGCCTTTAACACCGTGTTCCCAAAGAGACCCAACTTAGAAGATTCAGGTCAGACTTCACTGATTAAAATTACTCTACCATATTGGCATAGGGTATCCACTGAGGAATCCATACGCAGGAAAGAGCAAGCACTGTTCAGCCTTTGGAGGTTTCCCTGCTGCTGCTATTTTCTTGGATGAGGAGGACAAGATTTCATTAGGAAAGGCCAAAGGGAGCACAGAGCCCCCGCACAGTAGTGCTGGAGAGGGGGCTGGAGCTGCTAAAGCCACACTGATCCTTCCTCCCACTATATAATTATGTTAATTTTAAGTACTACTTGCTAAACAGCTTTTTCCTTAAAAGGCATTTATCAACTAACACTTCTATGTATATTGTGATCATCACCCAATAAAGAACAATGCAGTAGTGGTGTTCTATGTTTTTCCTCCTCATCTAGCTTTCCTTAATAGGGCTAATTCCCCAAAAGGAACAAATTCCCCGAGCAGGGCCCACCGGGTTACCCAGATTAGAGTGGTCTTTGAAGATGAGCTATGCCAACAGCGCTCACAAGTTAATAAGGATGTGAGCAATGAAACCAGAACTTTACACACAATATTAAGCATCGCAAGCAGTTACCTGGCTGACCTAGTTGTGCCACATTGCCAAACAAAGCCAGAAAACTCAATCTATTTTTCTTTCCAAAATACCAAAATAACAGTTTTCAAATTAAAAACCGACTTAATTCACTTACAAAAGACGTTGTGAGATTTAATGGCACCACCTCCCCCTCCTTTTTAATTTTGTTCTTTTCATTATCATTATCCCAGGTGGCTTTCAGGAAGTCCCTGCAAACTAGTCACTATTATGAAGATGGCCTATTTTAATCACAGTCCCTTGACAAGAACAGCTAATTATCTAACTTTTCTGTCTGAACTACCATATGGCTTTAGTTCTATACTTAACTTGCTTTTAGTTTTCAGTAAGTAGTGACATTTGCGTATTAGAAAATGTCTGGGATGGCACAGAACAGAAATAATGCCAGTACCAACACCAGTACCTCAGATACAGGCAGAATATAGGCATATGCATCTACTGCATTCTTCCACTAAAATAATAAAGTCACATAAGATGGCAGGCATCTTTCACGCTTTCTTTTCTTATGGGACTCCTCAGAAGCGTGCCAGCTTTCCCTTTTGCTGACAAGCCACCACCTTCTCACTGCCACCTTCTCTGAAGCTGCAGATCTGGAGCTGAAACCTGGGGGATGGGGGAGTGTAGGATTTTGTTGCTATTGGGTGTTTTGGGTTTTCTGTTGTTTTGGTTTTTTTCTTTAAACAACACTAACATCCATTTCGAGGAAAGCACAAGGGAGCTCCCCTATGTTGTGCCAGCCAACCCCTTTTAGACTTTCACATTCCTCCTCCTTCCGAGACCCCAGTTTTGGGTGCATCTACCTACCCATCCAAGACAGCAGGAAGGATGCCCATGGTCCTGCACAGCTCAGTGCTGTGCGCTCCAAGTGCCTCATGGGACTACACAAACACTCGAGCCTGGGGGGATGGTACTGCAAGACTGGCATCATTGACGGTGCAATTAGCAAGTACAGCTTGTGTGTACTTGCTGAGGCATGTACCAAAGAACTACGGTTTCAGCAAGTTCCAGAACCTTGAGTTTAGATGGGGTTTGAGAGTATCCATTTCCACATGGCATGGTGCACTGCAGACATAAAACAGTGAGGGAATCTGGCCTGAGTGCACTGAGGCAGAATTTACCCATGGTATACGCTAGGAAAACAGAGATACTTCTGACCAAAGACAGTGGAGATCGACCAAAACCAGGTCAAGGTCAAAGATAAGTCAAGTGAAGGAGTTTTGTGCACAGACATAGGACATTATATTTCAGGCAGGCAAAAAACACTGGATATTAACCATAGCAAATGTATCCCTTAAAAGTCACACTCATAAAAAAAGGCAGGCATTTTCCTCTTACATCCTTCTCACTATACTTAAAATTCCAGAGTTTATTACATATACATATTCTACACTGCCAAAAGTCTTTTCTTCCAAAAAATAGCAGCAATGCAAACATGGACTTGTTTTTTTTCCTATGGGTTACAATTCCTGTGAATAACCATAACCATTCAATGATGTTGCAACAATCACTACAAAATAATTGAAGAACCCAGACTTGAGAAAATTCCCATGACAACACAGGAGTTAACTTCATTTCTACTTTAAAAAAAAAGCCAATCACACACCAAAAAAACCCAAGCAAACAAAACCGAGTCTATTGTGTTGATACAGAAATAAATGGAAAAGCACACAGACAGGGAAGAAAATACTATATTCAAGCTCCTAAAAGGGTACTGCAAGAAATGGCAAATAAGATGACAAGCAGTAATTTTTATTATTTTTTGTCTGTGTTTCTTTAGACAGTCATTCACTTTTAATCACCTTCTCTAAAGATTTAGGATGTATTTCTAGAACAAATACCTTTATAATCAAAAACCCAACTTTCAGTCATATTAACACTAAGTATGTACTTAATTAAATTATGCTGGTAGCAAATTCAGAAGGGAGAATTGTTGCCTTTTTTTAAAATATAGTATTCTCATCCCTGATAAAAATCGGTTACCTCAGTGAAGAACTAGAAACATCGACATTATCATATTGCCATAGTTTATGCTATAGCAAGCCTTGTCAGGTAAGAGTCCCTTGGTACCATCATAGCAACATAAGGATGTCTAAGCATAAATAATAATCAGAGCTTTCTCAGTTTTACAGCAGTGACTCTCAGGCAGGGCAGCAGGAAAAAAAGGCTGACTGAACACCTGCCATTCCAGAGACAAAACTGATTTTTGCTAGTGTAATGGCCATCGCAGCTTCCATTTGTAAGGCTTCTCATCTCTGAATGTATTGTGGCAAGGATGGTCACTGAATTAATGCAACACCTTTAGACTGACAAACTTGGCAACGTCCTGAGGTTTGGTTTTATTTTCCAAAACTGTTTTGATCTTCTCATCCCTTAGTGGAAATTATGTCAGATTTCATTTTCTGACAGTATAGTCCAACTGAAGTCAGTTCTTGGAACAAATACTCTAATAGAAACCCAAAACAAATAAAAAAATCCCATCCTGCATCTCCTTTACTATTTGCTTGGAGGAATTTATGTAAGATTTAGACAAGCAAACCTTCACAAATGGAACCATAAATTTACATCCATAACCTTAATCTTCAACAATCAAAGACTGTACTATCTATTTTTAGTTATCTACAGAGTTTTTGGAGCTGACTTAAGAGTCAGTGCTAAGCATAAGAGGTCTTGGGAAGCTGACTTGTAACGACAATCTCTAGTTATATTTCACAGAGCCCTGCATCCTCCTGAAATGGAAAACAAGGGTAAGTATTGCCAAGAAAACTAAGTTTGCTTGATTTTTTCCCACGTAGTGCTGTTTAATGCTCAGTTAACCAGCTTGGGTTCTGACCGGTTTGTAACACTGCAGTGTGTGCTGCCACTCCTCAGTTTCAGTTTCATTAAATCAGTGGGTGAGTGACTCAAGTTATGATTTAAAATGAAGTGTCCTCGATTGGTCAGCTTCTGTCACCCAGACCTTTGGTCAACCAGCAGCAGCATGGGTGAGATCTCAGCTGCCTGCCCTGTCTGCCCAGGCAGCCTGGCCCAAGTCAGCTTTAGCACATGTCCTATTATTGAGCTCAACCTGCACACCACCTCCTCACCTAGTGGAGCCCCTAGCTACATCCCAACACCAGAACAGGACAAGATCCCTGTCTTTTCCATGCATCCTGGTTTCCGAAGACCCAGATGGAGCTCAGAAACACACCTAACAGGGTTAGGGCACTGGGGTGCTCTGCAGCATGCCCCTGATAGCAAACAGACATTGCCTGGATGTCCTGTAACTTTGGGCCAAGGCCAATGGTTCAACAAAGCCAAGTGCCAGGTCCTGCGCTTGGGTCACAACAACCCCACGCAGCGTTACAAGTTTGGGGAAGAGTGGCTGGAGAGCTGCCTGGCAGAAAAGTACACAGGGGTGTTGGTCATCTGCTAGCTGAATATGAGCCAGCAGTGTGCCCAGGTGTCCAAAAAGGCCAACAGCATCCTGGCTTGTATCAGGAACAGTGTGGTGAGTACGACTAGGGAAGTGACTGCACCCCTGTACTCGGCATCAGTGAGGCTCCACCTCAAGTACTGTGTCCAGTTTTGCGTCCCTCACTACAAGAAAGACATGGAGGTGCTGGAGTGTGTCCAGAGAAGGGCAACAAAGCTGGTGAGGGTTCTGGAGAACAAGTTTTATGAGGAGCGGCTGAGGAAGCTGGGGTTGTTTAGCCTGGAGAAAAGGAAGCTGAGGGGAGACCTTATCGCTCTCTACAGCTACCTGAAAGGAGGTTGTCGAGAGGTGGGGGTCAGTCTCTTCTCCCAAGTAACAGGCAATAAGATAAGAGGGAACAGCCTCAAGTTGCGCCAGGGGAGGTTTAGACTGGATATTTGGAAATTTTTTTTACACTGAAAGGGTTATCAAGCGTTGGAACAGGCTGCCCAGGGAAGTGGTTGAGGCACCATCCCTGGAGGTATTTAAAAGACGGGTAGACTTTGCTTAGTGATATGGCTCAGTGATGGTTTTTGTCAGAGTTAGGTTGATGGTTGGACTAGATGATCTGAAAGGTCCCTTCCAACCTAGGCAATTCATAATTCAGTTCCCCACTTAAACAAAAAGCTCCTTCACCACAAAAGCGATGTAAAGTTCAACCTATTAATGAACATAAAGAACACAAAAAATAATGCCTATGTAGGCAAATATGGACAAAGGGTGACAATTTCAAAGAAGTGACTCAGGCACACTGAGTCCTCCTGAGTCATTCTTCTGTGGGATTTCTGCTCCACAGTTACGCTGAAAGAAAGTCTTGACTATCCCACAGCATCTCCTTATGCATATGTATGCTGCCCGTGTCCATTCTACAATCTTAATCACTTCCTGTGTGCAATTTCATTAACTGGAAACCTCCTAAAAGAAAAGGGGGGGGTGCAGGGAGGGGAAGGATGAGAATGAAGAAAAAAAAAAAATTACAGCTAAAAAGCACACAGATATGATTTATTCTTGACCAAGACCACCAGATATTTCAAACACAATGGATAACACCACTAACAGCATATGTAAGCTGCTGCATATTAATACTAAACATTTCCTTCCTTTCTTCAGGAAAGGAGTCGATTGAATGGAACTAGAAATAATTTCTTCCTTTTATTTTCTTCCACCCTGAGTACATACCAGTGCACAATTCTTTAAGTGCCAATAGTCTGACATGGTATATAAAGACCGTTGTTCCTGCAGACCTCCTTAATATCGTGCTAGAATTCTGATTTACAGCCATATCTCAACATCATCTAATAAAATGACTAACATGGGTGATATACAACAAAATCACAAGCCCTCCAGATACAGACCAGCCTGGGCAAGGCACATGAGTGAGTTATCTTTAGTACTGGAAGGAACTGATGAGGTAATTCCTTCAATAACTTATCAAAAAAATATACGGCTTTAAATCCTAACTCACACTTTATTCCACATAGCAGCAGGAGGGTCTTACTAATTGGAATCTGCAGAACATATGGACTGGAATACATCCCATCATCCAGCACCTCAAGCTATACACATTAAGACGCTACGCTTTAGCACGCTATTTACAATTTGCCTTTTGAATGTATCACTGTATTTTAAGTGTACACATAAGGAAAAAAAAGCAGCTTTATCGATGGCATCTAACACAAACATCAAAGACATGTAGTGTAAAGAAATCCATGACTATATTGCCTTTCCATTGAAGCTAAGCAAGGATGGTGGCTCTATGATCCCCTTTTTATACAAAACAGATTCAGAATATTTTTTTTCCTGCCTTCCCATTTCCTCACTGCATCCTTGTGTAAGGAAGTCTGTGAGCCTTTGAAGCCTCCACCCAAAACAAACATGAATCTTTATAACTCTTACAATCTTCTGCTTTTTGGCCACCCAGTGAGAATCTAACCGGATCCCTTGTTTGAAGGCCACCACAGAATAATACTAGCAGGGGAAAAGAAAAAGAAGATGAGGTCCAAACATAATCGTTACATAATATTTTTCTAATGAAATATAAAGCTGCTTTAATCTAAACAATATGTTAAGAGCTTTATTAATCAACTTTGAAGAACGGGCAATATTCATCAATTTAGCAGAGTGAAACCAGAACAAGCAGAAAATCTTGTTTCAGTGTTTAGACAAGAATTCTAAAAATGACACATCACTCAAATAAACAGGCGGTACTATCCTAATTTCAACACCTCTCCTAAAAGGGCATTCCCTGGAGACATACCAACCTGTGACCAACACAGCTGTCCCTAAGAACAACCGAGTCATGTTACCCAGAGCAGGCTACATACAAGGGCCAGGGTGTTGAAACTCCAGAAAAGCAAGACCAAGCACCACAGACCAGCTGCCTAAAGTTTCTGGAATCCCAGAAACATGGTTTGGGAAGCTCCTCTCACCCCGGCCACCATTTCTGGTGCAAGTGGAACATATAGCAAGTGCCACTGTACATGTGACAATTCAGTGCCAAAAGGACCTTCACTCTAAATCAGGCATGGATTTAGCAGTACAGCTAAAAAGATACTAGCTGCCCCTTTATCATGACCCAATACCATGATGAGCTCCTATTTATCTCACATGGTCATGATATACAACTTCACGACCCCTTTTTATCTCCCCCCCATTCGCATTTCTGTGAGCATTTTAATTTCTAGTTTGCAAGGAAGCTTTCATTCTGAAGGATCCAGAAGTGCAGTATAGGTTACTTCTAAAGAAAACCTGGATGTAATTCCAGTTTAATCTCTTTTTACTGCAAAGTTATGCAATGCTAGGAAATCCTTCAAACAAAAAAGTTATACTTTCATGATTTTTGGTATTAAAAACAACCCATAACTTCTTGGTATTTCAAACTCTCACATATAGTTGTCTTACAGTCATTTATCAACATTTATAATTATCAGAGCTGTGCTTCAAAATCACTTTTAAAAAAACACTCAGAAGTACACTACTATGATATATCATAACAACAGCAGCTTAATATTAATTGCAATCATCTGCAAACACCGAGATACTGTAATAACACTCATGCTGAAGCATTCTCATAGAAGAAACAGGAAGAAACACTGATCAAGACATATGGATACATATCAGTCTTGTATTGGCATCTTTGTCTTTTCTTTACATGCATATGAAAGTTGCAAAGCATGTTTCTGCCATTACCCTCAAAAAAAAACTTGACAGCAGAGAAACAGATCGATTCATGGAACTCTGCGGTCAACCTATAGTGCTCCTCCTCAGCTCACAAACTGCCAATATAATAAAGGAAAGATGAGGAAAAAATTGCACTGTATAAGTGATCCAAAACTTTTCAGAAAAATTAAAGGGCAAGTCCTGAGAGGAAACACCATAGATCAAGGCTTTCAAAAAACATTCTCCTTTTCTTATGCCTTCTGATTTGATAGCATCTCTTCACAATATGAAATCTTTTGATCTCCATTTATTTACTGCAGCACCTGCATCCTAGGGCTGGGGTTTTGTTTGTTTGTGTTTTTAGAAAAACCTACTACAGAGATACACCCTAATCCTGCCCTACAAAGGTCACAAGCTGAGCAGTACCCCTGAGAAAGCTCAGTTGCCAGCTCTGTTTTGCTCAAACCTTGGTACTAGATCTCATCTAGTGTAGATCTCATGTAGATGGGTAGATCTCATCTACACAAGCAGAGTCTTTCCCATACTTAAAAGCAGCAAAGTTCTGCTGTGAAAGCAGATCTATGTCTCATGTCAGAAGGTAGAGTGGCAGCATATAGCCCAAAAGACTTGCGGAAGTGTCCATATAGAATCATAGAATTGTTAGAGTTGGGAGGGACCTTAAAGATCATCTAGTTCCAACCCCCTGCCATGGGCAGGGACACCTCCCACTAGACCAGGCTGCTCAAAGCCCCATCCAGCCTGGCCTTGAACACTTCCAGGGATGGGGCATCCACCACCTCTCTGGGCCACCTGTTCCAGTGTCTCACCACCCTCATGGTGAAGAACTTCTTCCTAACGTCCAGTCTGAATCATCCCATCTCTAGTTTTAATCCATTCCCTCCAGTCCTACCATTACCCGACATCCTACAAAGTCCCTCACCACCTTTCTCGTAGGCCTCCTTAAGATACTGGTATAGTCTCTTGAGGTACAGAAAACCAAGGTTCTTGAACAGAGGAGGTGAAATGGGCTGTTAGATATACCATTTCTGCAGTGAACCAGTATGATATGCACATATAATATAGGTCACATCAGAAGGGGGAGAAAGTAGAGATGTGAAACAGCTGAGCAGAAATGAATGCTATAGTCAAATAACATGTTTTGCACATCAGGGCAATGAATATTTGACCTATAGTGACAACGCCATGTTATTTGTTTAAAGTGTGAGAACAACAATAATGGTATTTCAGGTAAGAAGGTTCTGGATGTTAAATGAGCCATTTGGATGTTAAATGAGCCTACACTGTGTATACAGCAATGCCCTGACTCAAGTAGCCAACAATATCAGGATCCAGATTCTGCAAAATAAATCTAGTACATGCTCAGCTCAAAATGCTATCTAGAGGAACAATTCTCTGTGGTGTGCAGCTAGGTTTGCAAGGCAAACTGGTACAACATTTTATATCCTCAGCTACCATCACTCAGTGCTACAGATCCTTTGATTGAACTTACTCACGTGTTTAACAAAAATAGTCAAAGAAGTATTAGAAAGATAAATACGGCTTTTATATATTTTAAGCATAAAAATATCTTGAACTATATTCCATGACGCTTAGGTTTTTTTGGAAAATGACCATATATGTTTTTTGCAAACACAAGCCATTGTAACATACAGGAAGGACCTCACTGTGTGAGCATACATGGTACCAGGAAAACACTACCGTCATCTTTTTTCCCCTGCACCGTCTACCAATGCCGTTCTCATGGAACCAGGCATTGCTCCCGCTTTAAGGCAGTGCTGCTCACAGCTCCCTAGTTAGCAAGCATATGGAAAGAGGAAAACTTTCCTAAAGGAAACATCTTGAATACATGTTAACTGCTGAGAATTTAAGAAATATACCCAACAGAATTACCAGTTTTATTAAAAACAGAAAAGACAGAATGTGCACACAGTAAGGAAAGAAGGGAATAAACTTCTCCATTTCTCACTAATTCTCCATATTTTTCTTTTAATTCTGCATAAAGAATGGGGGATTCAACCTTACCCACTTTACTGCTGCCTCATCTTTCCTCCATCATGAGAGCAGTTCAAGTGAAAACAATCCCTCCTCGCTCACTATATATCCTCTGTAAAGCAATATATCATCTGAACAATGCACATCATCTCAATTAAGATACTTGATGGTCATCTTTCAAACTGAATCTTTTTTCTGCTACTGACTTACATGGTGCTAGATACCAGTTGCTTGGGGTAGGGAAAATTATCACACACATACACACGATATATATATATCGTGCATAAGAAAGTCCTTATGTGAGGTTTTGGCTATTCAAAGGCATTCCTTCCCTTACCAGTAACTGGAATGTAAAAGTAATCATCCTCCTCTGAAAAAAATTCCTTTATTGGGATATTTGTTTCAAATTCATCTACAGTAACTAAATCAACCAAGAATTCTAAAATAACTAAACTACCATTTACAAATGCAATCTGGCCATGGTCAAACATTTGGTATTTTTATTTGCAGAAGATCAAAAGGACTGTCAGAGTAAAGCACTTTTTTCAAAGGCCCTCGGTGCAGGCTCAATTTATTAAAACTCATCACTGACAACATTAATATATTCCTTTCTGTGAGATCCAGTTCTGCATTCCCCACCGAAAGTACATCAACCTCTTAAATAAGCAACCCATATAGGCTTGCTTCCAGCTGCTTGTAAGCAGATGAGACTGAAAATACTTCAAACCTGGAGGCTGGAAGCAGCTGCTGTCTTTAAAAAAAGCATTTGTTTCATCCCACCATCCTTGTCTATATGATAAAAATAAATACTCTCACAATCTGAAAAAGTCTTCTCCTTTCCCGAATTAACCTTTTATTTGCAGGAAAGCATTCTCCAGTCTTAGAGACTAGGACAGTAATAGGAAAAATTCATAAGACACCAACAAAATTAGTATGTATTAAATGTGCAGCTCAAAAAAAAAAGTGGTATGTCTTTGATATTTCCAAAAACCTTCTTGAAATAGGAGTTGGCCGGAACTTGTCATCCAGGGTACTTAACATTGCGATATTGAAAGAAAAAAAAAATAAAAAAAATAAAATGTCATACTTGAGTTTCACAAAATAGTAAACTTCTTTGTAAGGTAAATCCGTACATCTTCTATATGCCCATGCAGGATTTAAGAGCCCATATATGGAACACACTATGTATTTTAACCACCAAAAATTTTCATTTCTACACCAGAAGTCACCTAGCCATCAATACCAGGGGGGCAGGAGTAAATATTAATCCAATACCAAAGCACACACATCATCATTTCTTAAAAGGAAAAAAGCACAGGAAAAGAAGTGCCAATGACTCTTCCTAAGTCCAGGGACCACTTCTCTGCAGCCTTGATGTCCTTGGGAATTCTCCCTCCCACTCACAAATAAGTAACATGACTATAGTAGACAGCACTTGTTTACTTGGAAGGGGGGGGGGAAAAAAGTAAGCATTCAGTGTGTTTTTAGCTGCTTTTTGCATGATTTGATCTCTGGCAAGAAGCCTAACAGCAGCTGCCACAGTGTGTCAGCTCCCCACAGACCTGAAGTGATCTCTGGGATCGTAATTTGGAAATCTTCAGACCAGGTCATTAGGAAAAGCCATTAGTAACAGAGTTACAAACCCCAGTCAGCGACGGCATACGGCTTTGAGCAAAACCATCCTTTCTAATTAAAGCTATGTTTGCACTTCAGTTAAACACTGACATTTAATAAGTCTCACACAAGAGGGTCCTAAAAGAGAAAACACGCACTAAATATTTATTTTAATTTAAATACAGCATGACTCAGTTTTTGGGTCGGTCTCATAGCCTCTGACTGCAATTCCCTGCTGGCAGCCGGGTCAGGGATCAGCAATGAGAAGGGCCGGGCTTGGCGGCCGCTCATCCCTTCTCCTTCCCACGCCGGCTCCCGCCGCCCGTGAGAAGGGTTTGGGCTGGCACGGCTCTACGCTCGCTCCTGCTCGAAGCAGCGTGAAATCACCCCTGAAAAGGGCTGCTCGGTACCGGGGGGAGGCACGCCGCCTCTGCCGCCAGCCCCCAGCCCCCAGGCACCTCTGCCCTCCCTCTATTCTTCACAGCACAGCGAAACGCCGCAAGTATGAAGCCTTCTAGATTAATAATGAGAACAGGGCAATGATCTCCCTGGACCAAATCCATTTTATGTGAACTATGAGAAGTTGGATTCCTGTCAGTAATGGAAAGCAGTGAAACGCGAAGAGTAAGAGAAGGTTTTCCACACAGGCTTTTACATCTCCAAGGAAAGAAAGGGAAGAAATCCCCTCCAAAGACGTTTCTGATGCACATGGTGGGCCAGATTTCTAAAGTCTCTTCAACCTTTTTGCATTTCCAACTTTGTTCACTTAATAGTATTGCTCCTGCTGATTTTACATGCTGCTTTTTTATTGTGATCTCTTATTACGCTTAGGTTAGTCTACACGCTTGGCACAGAACAAACAGCTTCACTGAGGAAGCAGGCACTCAGGTCTGAATGCATACACAGTTATAATGAAAACAGACATGGGGAAAAAGTTGTCACAGTTTATGGTCACATTTTTATTAATAAGCCACCATGCCCCAGGTGCAAGCCACGTGCATCTTATTTCCAGTGCTGTCAGTGTATTAAGCTTAGCCCTAAAATAAATATGGGATAAATATGGGATATTGGCTTTCCTGAAAAAATGCATTTTTTTTTAAGGCATAGATAGTCCTTGTCGACATGAGAAAGAGGGAGGTACTCACTAAGAAAGCATAAAAATTATTTCATAGCACATATCTCTTCTATGATACCATTTCTCTCCTCTTTTCTCTCCAGGACTCTTCAGCCTAGGAAGTGACAAGCGTATTCCCTAGTCCTCAGGCAGCCTACCAACTTTGAATGCAAAAGCCTGATGGAAACTGTTTTGGAGATCCCTATAACCCACCAAAAGGCCACCAGGCACACAGAGGTCTAGGCTAACCTGTAGTCTTTTACGACCGAGTGAGTTCAGCCCTGCTGCAGCTGTTGAGTGGACACATAGAGGTTGTAAATGCAATGAATTGCACTGAACAATAATTACATCTATACGGGACAAATTCTGTCTCTTTCCCTTTCTGACACTACAATATGTTGCTGCTTTCACCTTGTTTGAAAAATGTTGACCAAAACACTTTTGAGAGCTTTTTTTCCTATTATTAATGAAACTATTTTCATAAATAAGAAGACAAGACACGAGATGAACCTATTCTAGCCATTGCCTTAGTTAGAAGCAAAGACTGGATAGAAGAGCTGACTGTCAAAAGTTACCGCGTACGTCACAGTTTAGTAGAAGAATCAAACAGACAAAAGTGAATACAATGGGGACTTCAGGATCTCAGAACAGTAAATTTTGAGAAACAAAGGAAATTGGCAAGGTTGTGCTCAAACATAGAAATACCTCATTTGAAAAACACAAATGCTATTCCCACTCCTATTCCAAGCAGAAGGGAGAAAATCGTAAGGAAAGATTGGAGACTTGCTTGGATGAATAAACACTTTAAACAGGAAATGGAGAGGAAGTCCACACTCTACAAAGAATGTAAAAGATTAATTAGGAAAGAAGACAATGTCTCGGGGGTAAGAAGTGTTGAAACTGTAAAAGAAGACAGAAGCTCAGCTGAAGGAAACCCGGCCCAGACAACCAAGAATGAGTTTGCCACACGTGCAAGTACGACTTACGGAATTTCACTTTGGCTGCCGACTGGCTGGGGAGCGCTGGCAGCCAAGCACAGGGGCAGCACGACTGGAGGAAGGAATGGGACCCCCTCCCCAGACACTCCCCAGCCCAGAATAATTCAGATTTATATCTACACAGCCTACTAATTCAACTAAAGCAATTACTCCAGATGTATGTTGCTCCCATCAGGTAAAGAGAAAGGGCTGGAAAGTCCAGTTGCGCCGGACTGAAGTGTTTCACATTGCGCTAAGCAGTCAAGCAGACTGAATTGCTGTAAATGACACAGACAGACTATTTTAGAAGTGGAGATGTGAAAGACGACCACTGGCTAACCATTTCTATCATCGCACAAACGACGCAGGCTGAGGCAGTCAAACTGAAAGCCTCAGCAGGTCACAGGCTCGGCCTGGCAACTGCCAGGGTGTTTCTGATGGCCGCAGTGGGCTCTGGCTACTCCTCCGAGCAAAACAATCTGCTGCGTCTTCTCCCACGCACTTCCTGCCAAGCGTGAGGCCACGGGGCCCAGAGAAAGTTACTCTAGATAGATTTTTTCCATAAACATAAGTCATAATTTCTCTTCTTCACAGAGTACTATGAAACAAGGGAAACAAATGCACTAGTAGCCTCTTTGGAGCCATAACTTCTTCTACTATCCTATTTTATTATAGTTGCAGTACCCATAATATTTATGTCTACACTTCACTCCTTCCATAACCAAACCTTAATAGTTTGTTAGACAAATCTAGATTTAGAAACATGTTCGCTTCATCCTCCATTTATCCATCCATGTACAGAAATACATTCCATAGAAAGATTTTACCTTACCAGGCTCTCTAAATATGTACAGGGGGTGGGAAGAGTTTTGTTTTGGGAGATTTTTGGGGTTTGTTTTTTTTAAAGGCATGTTAGACTAAAGCCAGCAGTTAGATGATAAGCTTGCAGGTGGGAGGGCCTTTTTTTTTTTTTGTGAGTTTCTAATGATGTTAAGAAAATACAAAAGTACAAGAAATTATAATTACTCAAACTTAAACAGTTTTGATTCAGTTTTTGAGAATTACGGTTAGGAACAGTTCCTTGTTACTAACCAAACCATTCCCGTAATCCTTATCCAATAATACCTGACAGAGAGCACAATCCAAGTCCAACAGCTAGCCGGTTTTTTGTCAAAAAAAAAAAAGAGTACTTTTGCCAGTGCTAGTTTGGCCAGGTCAACAGGATGCAAAATAAAGCGATGCATTTGCATGTTCAGTATATATGGCTACTCAAACTTGTCAAGGATTAAAGTGGAAGCTGTAGGTGAACTTGAAGACCTAAGGGAAGATGAGAAATGCAATATCCTGATTCAAAACAAGAATATGTATCATTTCTTCAATGCATTTCAATGCTTTTATGTGAATACAAAACTGAAATCAAAGTCCAATGTTGCTACGGCTATAAGTCAACTTATCAACCTGCTCAGTGACATCTGATCAAATCACAACTTATTTTATTAATTTCAGCTTGGGTTTTATATTCTCAGATTCTCCTAGAACAACAACTTGGTAATCAGTTAATCAAAAACATTTTGAAAGACCTTTGTTTATAGAACTTTTCATTCCTTCAGGGTCTAAGAGCATGTCTGCCGTGACCAAAGTGCACATATAAAAATTACTGCAAAAACACATCCATGCATCAACTGAACCAATGTGACTGGTGCTTCCAGAAACTCAAAGCCTCAGACACACTCCAAACCCTCCAGGAAATAGCTTTGCAACAGGCCATGAAGGTCAATAAATTTATGCTCTCCCCAAGCCTAAGAAAAAAGTAAATTCAAGAACATGACATCCACACCAAAACCATGCTACCTCCAGCTGAAATGGGCTCTCAGACACTGAAACCAAACATAACCAACTTGTAGTAAGAAAGGCAGAGAAAAGGGAGAACAATTTTAAAATCTACCTTGAATGCCACCCAGAAGTAGTCAAAAAAACCAAAACACACATACACTTGTAAATAAACAGCACATTTTACAGCAGCATCAGTTCCCATGGAAGTCACAGTAAGTAACCTCAGAGTGCATTAATGCAGTATCAAATGGCAGGAGCTGACAACTGCATCAAGGCTTGTAAAGAACCAGAATCAGCTCAGCCTTTTCATCAAGGAAGGGACTAGAAAAAACACAGTAATAGTCCCTGTGCTAATGAAGCACTTCACAGCACAGTGCTCCAAGCAGAGCACCTGTAGATGGAAAACTTTGTGGGGTGGGAGGAGGAGGAGTTGCACAACAATCAAAGAAATAGGAAGAAAGTTGCCATTTGTCTGCCTAATTTCCTAAAAGTCAGCCAGTATCATCTTTAACTTAAACAAATGAAGTTCAGCTACTTGATTCTGACAAACTCTCAGCCCTGCCCAGGCCGCAAGAAAGACCCAACAGCTGCAAAATCAGCTGCTCTTGTACTAAGAAACACAGGACAGGTGGCAGAAGAGTCCCAAACAGCCTTGGCTCTCTGCTGAGTACCACTGCCAAATTGCAGAGATAGTTTTACCAGTTCTGTACTTTGCTACCTTGGAAATCACCTACTCCCCTAAACAGTCAAAATTAGGGTCAGGAACAGTGATAAAGGTGCAAGAGCCTGCCAACAGGTGAGCACAACCATGGAGGTGGCATGGGAGCAGACTTTTCCATAGAGGGCACCAGTTCTGGATCTCTCTTCCAGGCTTGGTACATGAGAGCACGTATTTGTTAATCTCTCAAATAACTGCAAAGGTGACACTGATTTCTGTTTTTCACTGGAAACCTGAGGGAAGGTTAATGGTTTGGTTTTCTTGTTGTTTCCTTCTATGATTATTGATCTGGAGTGCTTTCTTTTTGTTTTCTCATCCTCTTGTACCTCCTCTAAAAGCTAGTGATGTAGAAATTACCTACAAAAGGATATTTTTAAAAAAGTGAAAGTTTTGCAAAAAGGAGTCCTGCAGAGATATGGACAGAAGAACCAATACAGAAATTCTTACTTTACTTAGGAGTTTTTTCAGAATTTCTTTGAGTCAGCTAAACACAACCCAAGTTTTTCTACTGTGATGAGCAGCATCCATCTGTAGTCATGTTCTGCTCTCCCCATAATTTTACTTCACCAAAACTAAAAAGCAGAAAAAGGTTACTCTCAAAGTCCATGTGTCAGACCTATACTAGTCCATTGGTAGTAGGATTTGGTCATGAAATCTGTATAAAATCCAACAGAGAAGTAGATTAAAAATTCCCAAAGACTCAAGCCTATGCATTTAAATTATTGAACTAGAACTAAGATACATGATGATAAACAGTCACATCTGAATAATCCTCAGATATTTCAGCCACTCTAGCAAATATTTGCTGTTTCTATAAATCTCCTCTCAGCACCTGTCAAGAGTACAGCCAGCAACGCGGGGGAATAAATACATTCAGCCAGCACAGATTTCCAATAAATCCAGTGAATTTGGGAGCTCGCTAATTCCCCTCTCCAAGTAAGAGAAAAATTTACTAAAAACCTTAATCTCCCCTGTGCTGATACAGCACTTCACGGCTCCAAATCACACGGAATTTCCCCCAGCTGCCAGCCCTGAGCTCGGCGGGGCCGGGGGGGGGGGGGGCACAGCAGGGGAGCAAGGGCAGGAGCAGGACTCATGGAGCAGTAACACAACACTGAGACTGAAGGTTAATGTTGAAAGACAACAGGCACGCCATAGTGGGAAGAAGAAAAGGAAGAAACACATCAAATCAGAGCAGCCACGCATTTATTGAGGATTCAAACTGTTTTGGTTTCCCCCTCCTACCTGTCCTTTTAACATGCTTTTTTCCGGGGTTGCATCTTTCACCTTTTTGCTTGTTTGTTTTGTTTGCTTTCTCCATTGTTTACTTATTTATTCTGCTGGTATTTTAGGCTCTACAAAACCCATGCTGTTGAAAGATAATGTACTTCTTCAGCTGAGCCCAGCGATGTCAAAACTCACACAGCGGACCTGAACTGCTATTTTAGAGCAAGCCATATCCAACAAAAATCATTAAAGCAGACACAGATAAAGCCCTATTTGTGTGTACAACCATGTTACAGTAATGCTTCTGTGTCTCTTGCACCTCTAAAGCCTGCTGCCATTTGTGTCTACAAGCAGCTATATTGATGCAGAGACAGAGTGCCCAACGGGGCTGTTAAACCCTGGGAGGGGAAAAAAAGAAAAAATTCAGTAAGCAGTTCTCCATGTAACAGTTACAAAGAAAGCTGAAGGTTGCAAGATTTGTCTGCTTTTCCTCAGCACCATGAAGGAAAAAGCAATATTTTCTTGGTTTGATTGGACATGCTGCTTTCTTCCCTTAATCTGAACCCCAAGTCTCTACGGCACAGAGCACAGGCACTGACGGCATCCCACTGCAAAAATTAGTGGGGAATGGTGGCAGCGTGCAGCAATGGCAAAAAGTTGCCTATTCTCGCTATTTCAGAAGTTATGAGCTGCCTCCGGGGAAGAAAAGGGGGGGGGGGGGGGGGCGGGGGAAGTAAAATTAGCATAGCCTGGAACTGGTCAGTCATTGCTATGGGTTATGACTATAAAACAAGGCGAGTGCAGTATGTGTCAGTGTTTGACCCCCACCACTTGCGTATTTGCATCCTTTCCAGTCATGCTTCCTCATTTCACAGCCGTCCCGTTACAAACCGCCTTTGTGTCCGTTCGGCATCTCTGCCGAGCTGAGCTCACGCTCTTATCAAAGAAAAACATTTAGAGAGGAAGGAGGGTTTAGCTGTTGGTTATTCACCTCCGGGATTCAGGAAAGCTTACAGTCAAATTGTTTCTCCCACCCACAGGTTCTTGAATGCTTTGCACCAGCCCCTTAAGCCAAGGCACTGGAAAAACACTTTGGAAACCCCCAAAGGACGGGCTTGTGCACCTCAAACGGAGCTTGGGCAGAATTCGAAGTCCTGAAACATGTCCCACCTACTTCCCACAAGGTGCCTGCCGTGCCTGGAAGCCCTCAGGCACTCATGCTTCTGCCATTAACTTCCACTCAGCACACCCTGAGAAGACGGGAGGACTGACCACAGGCATGGCCGCACACCCATCGCTGCCTGCTCCTGCTTTTTCCTCCTCCCTCCAAAGTGGCAGCCCTGTTCCCTTGCTCTGCCCTCACCCTCTTCCTCCCGCCCCCCCAGCTCCCACCACAGGCTCTTCTCTGCCCTCCCACCACCCAGCTGCTCCACAAGGCACCAACTCACTAAAGCAGCAGAAGAAACACTGAGCTATTTTCTCCCGGACTGTTTTTCCGCACAGCAAGGCAGCTGGAAGAGGGTGTGAGAAGCACTGGACGAAGGGAAGCCGCGGGAGCAGGAAGGGGAGAAAATGGAAACTCCCCATCGCCGGCAGGCTGTAAAACTGCTCAATGCACACTGTTGAGCCATACCTGGAGCTTCAGGGAAAATGCGGCAGCAACTTGAATCATTTTTGCTAGTAACAACCCCAAAACAAAACCCAAAATCCCACACAGAGTCCCATTGATGGAGCAAAAGGTTAGGTGTGTGCTGTATGCCATCTGTGAACCACAGGTGCCCACAAGCCTCTCAGCCCCACAGTCCACCCCTCCCAGAGGGACGTCGGACCCACAAAAATATATCAAGAGCGGCACTTTTTGATATCGTGCCATTTTACAGAATAGCACCCAGGATTAACTGAGCCACTCTGGTTTATCAGGTCAGGACACTCTCTAGGAGGAAGACGACATGGTTTCCACTATCAAACTGCTTGTAGGTTTTAATCCGGTGATGGTTAAATGTAAAAATATAGAAACTAACCTGAGGGAAGGAACAAAGCCCTTGGGACACGTGGTTCTTCACTGCCTGTCTGGGCTAAATGTAAAACTGGTACCCTAGAAGCTTTACATCCACTTCACAATCAACCACCATGACAGCCAACCCACATTTGGTAGGAAACAAGTCTCCTCGTTATGTTTGGCCACAGGAAGTTAAAAGAGCTAAAGATAAAGCCATACATTAGTGTGATATTACTCAGTGTGTTACTTGTTCCAGCCAGTTGCCCATAAGACAGCAAAAGTTAGAAGTCAATGAACAGTAGCATCCTGTTCTCAATTTTTTTAAAAAATATGTATATAAACATTTTAATGTGTGTTCATATGTATATATAAAAAACACTTGTTTTAACAGTTCAGGTTTTTCATTAACAAGTCTTGTTGCATCAAGTAGTAGGAGTACAATCATTTTGTTTGCAAAATTTTACTACAATGATACACCACCACCACCCTCCAAAAAAAAAAAAATCACAAAACCAAGACCAAAACAGCCTACAAATCTGGTTGAGACAATTGTATACATTAATTATAACCCTTCAGACTGAAAGCATTCAAATGTGAATTTGGCAACAGTTTTCGCAGTGCATCTCATTTATAAGCTTTGACAGACCAAGTTCTGTAGGTGAGAGATTTGTTGAAATTTTATGCTTCTAATGTTCCTTCCAGCTGACAACATGGCTACACGAATGAGTTCTCTCTCACGTTTATCGGATGTACTTCACTGTTAAAGGAGGAAGATATTGGGAAATAAATCAATAGGAGCACATCAACTGGCTTCCTCAGGGCATTCCCAGCTGCTCTCCAGAATTTCCCATGGAGATGGCAGAAGTGTGTCATGTACACTTGATGATACATGGCAGAGGAGGAGCACAAACTCAAAAAGCCAACCTCCTTTCACTTGTGTATGCTAAACACAGGGCAAAAACAAATGAGACCCTCAAACAGAAGTATTACTGCTAAAAATCTTGAATAAGATCTCCGTGAAATCTTTTATTCTGCATATACGCATTTCTACAGACCACATCTCACTAGTAATATGACCTTTTTCCTAATATTACTAACGGAACATCACAAAAATTTAGTAAACTGTACACATATTAACTTTTTTACACCATTAATTTACTGTTATTAGAATTGCTGGAAAGAATATCTGGAGTCCCACCATTGAAATATTTCAAAATATTAATGTATACAGAACCCTCTATTGCCCTGAAGGATCACCCAATCCCAGATATATAGCTGAACTGAGAAATACCATGGACAGACTTGCTAAACAGAACTGAGAACAGTTTCCTGAGCCATTCTCACTGCAAACCCCTCCTTCACATACCTTTGTCAGAATTCTGCCACGTTTAGAAAAATATTGAAATCAGTGTTCAACCATCATTTAAGTAGAACCTGTCAGGACAGCACCTGCTGTGTTCCTAGGTAATAAGCAATGCAAATGCTAATCTGGGGGTCGACACTGCGTCTTCAATACAAAAAAGGGTAGCACAGCAAAAATAAGGAGAGGAAATACAGTACCATTTTACAAGTGAGGAATGAAGGCACAAAAAGTTGTACAAAAGGATGAAAGCCTCATAAACTTACCCTAAATGAAATTTGAATAAAAAGCAAAACCATAAATGCAGCAGGAAGTGGACAAAAGGATTAAAATATGAATCTCCTACTTTTGAAGGGCCCTTCCTAGCATATGTCATCTATCAAAACAAGTTTAGTACAACAGGGAAAAATGTCTTCAAGCTAAACTAATTAGCTCTATCTGTAGCATCCCACTAATAAATTCTGTGCTGCAGACTATAAAAGAAAACAAATTTTTTTTAAAAATCACTGTTACGGCAAGCATTACTACAATGAAATGCTACACTAAATTCAACGCCTACACTAAACTTCAAGGACGTTAAGGGGGTGGGAGCGGTGGGGAGGGTGGTGGTGTCCCCCAGTGAAGAAGTCTCACTCCTTTCCTGCTGCATGCTTATATAAAAATAACAGCTGAAGTAGATTATATTTTTTTTCTTACATACAGATTTCAATACATTGCCTACAGGCAGTGAGAATCACAGAATCGGCAAACTATGGAAAAGAAACATTGCAACCAAAGTTGACTTAAAAAGAAAACTTCTTTTTTTTTCCAAAGTACTAGGCTATTCCAGAGGTTACACGTTTTCCTTCTCTCCACTGGTCTGCAGATTCTTCAGAGTAAAGCATATTTCAAGCCTCATTAACAGCAATGCTTCTGACCATGTTTTTTTGCTATTAGTCTGTATTAACTTCAGAAAAATTGTTGAAGGTTCCTTTTCTTTTCTGAAGCAGCTTTGAATGCAGCACAGGTCTCAAAGAAGATAAGCTGCTTAATCTCACTTTTCCAGGCACCAAAAAGAATAATGACCAAAAAGCTGACAGGACGTATCTGAGTAAGTTATGTACACTCCCACCACACACCACTTGAAAACACAGCAGAATCTGGCCATGGAAACATGCATCAGTACTTCATTTAACAGCATTAAAACATCATTCCTTAAAAAAGGGGGAAAGAGAAGAGACAGAACTCAATGATAGCACTGTGAATATATGAGGATGCATAATCTTACCACGGTCACAGTCAGCACAGGCATCTAAACACGTTAATATGCAGGGAGACGCCATTTATTATATAATTTGTCCTTTTGCCTAGAGATTCAAAGCTTCCCTTAGAAATAAATGAAGAGCAGTGACTTCTGGTGAACTTCCCCTACTTTGTAGCCAGTTAATTTCCTCCTCCTGGTGAAAGTCTGTTGTATGCCTGTATGCCACACATCCTGCTTCAGTCTATCACTGAGATGGGAAAACTGGGGTTCCTTTCTTCCTATTACAGAGTTTAAAACCAGGAAATACATCCGTTACGAATTTTTTAAGAGTAAAACAAATGTTAAAGAAATTGGCAGAACACTGAAAGAAAATTCCCAAGACTATAATCATACACATGAGGAAAGAATCATTTAAAAATATATTAATAGATACAATGCCCTCAAATTTATCAGGAAACTCTGCTAGAAGTAACACCACAGACAGATTAACAGCATTAAAAAAAACCTAATAATAATCAGAAATTTGGCAAGTGAAGAAAAGGTACACCAGAAAAATACACCTCCAAATAATTGTTTTGCTGCAGACTGCATACAGGCAGGAATGCTGTAGTCCCAGGGGAGACCTGACCCCATTCTCCCTCTTCCATCCTTCCCGTGAGGGGAAGGAGAGTTCCTCATTATCACACAATCCTACAAAAGGTCTTTAAAGGCCTTGCAATTTAAAAATAGCCTTTAAAAACTATCCTGAAATCAGAAAAGTGCCTTAGATATAGCCTGATACGTGCAACTTCTTCATAGCTACTCAAGCAAAAAATATCAGCCGTTCTTCACAAGCCCATTGAGAAAAACCGGGACAATATGGAATTTAAACCTCACAGCCTCAGCACGGAAAGCTTGGCAAGAGAAAGCAGAGCGGTGATTCACACTTCAGCTTCTCGCATCCTGATACAGAGCCTCACACTGGGAAGACTCCCAAAGCATTTTACAAGCAAACTATCAGTACAAACCCCATTCATCACTGAAACACAGTCCTTTGCAGCAAGAGTCAGAAGCTTCTCAACAACACCGGGGGAACAGCTCAGAGGAGTTCAGGACAAGAAGCAAGATGACTACAGCATCACACAGATGAGACTCAAAGGAAAGATCCGGGGTGCAGCACTCCCCTCCTCATGCTGGGACTGTCCCCATCTGACAAGAAGAACTGGTCAGACTAACTGCTGCTGGCAGCTTCAAGCAATCTTTTATTGACAAGTGGTCTTAAGCATGAGTGGAGAGGCTCCACATGGAGCCCACCTCAGGACTGTAATGGGCTTTGGAGTCAGTGGTCACAACAGGGAACAGCTTCCCACTAAACCAACCATACCACTCCAGAAACCAGGATACACACCTCTCTAAAGGATAGATTACTCCAACTATACTTAACTTCACACACTATGACACAGCTTCTGTAAGGGAAAGCCAAACATGTACCATGACATGCTGTAAAATTAGCTTCCTCCTATACAAATAGCCAAAGCAATTTATCCTCTACACATACAGAGTTAGAACACATGCTTCAAAATTACACATGCTTCAAACCCTCCCAACTACATGCATTACACAGGATCACAGACCTGTTCAGGCTGAAAGGCACCTCCAGGGGTCAGGTTCAGCCTCCTGCTCAAAGCAGGGCCAGCCAGGGGATCTGTTTGCTCAAGTCTTTATCCAGTTGGGTCTCGAAAACCTCAAAGGGTAGAGATGGCACGGTCCCCTGGCTTGCATAGACTGACCTCTCAAGTAATCTGTGACTCTGTCCTTGGCTCCTGCTGAGACTTCCTTGTCCTCCTTGAACCCCTTCACTAAGTACAGAGACCTGTGAGGCCTCATTGGTGAAAACTGAGGCAGAGGAGGCACAAGTACTTCAGCCTTACCTGTGCCCACTGCCACTAACTCACCCACCCCACCCAGTAGCAGGCCCACACTTTCCTCATTCAGCCTTTTCCTACTACTGTAAGTGGTAGAAACTCTTCTTGTGGCCCTTAACACGACTTGCGCGCATCAACACCAGTTGAGCTTTTGTAACAACAGCCCTGCACGATTGGACAATGTTTCTAAATTCTTCTTCTATTGCTTTTTCCTCCTCCTGTATATGGCCTTTTTGCATTGGAACTCCATCATGTACTTCCTGTCTAGCCAGTATGGTCTCCCGATTGATCTGCTTGTTTTCCCAAGTAAGGACTGCACCTGCACTTGGAAGAGATTGTCCTTCAAGGCCTGTTCAGTTTTCATGAGCTCTTGTGCATTTTAGAGCTTCAAAGTTATCTGGTACCAGTTGCCTGAATAAGCTGAATTCTGCTTGCCTGAAGTCCAGGGTCTGTCACCCTGCTACTTGCATTTCTCACTCCCCTAGGGATCTTGAACTCCTCTATTTCATGGTGGCTACAGCCAAGGCTGCCATTATCACTCTCCCAATCACCTCTGTCTTCTTTGTGAATAGCAACCATGTGTCACACCTGCTTGGCCCCTCCAGCACCTGTATCAAGAAGTTAATCCTGATACTCTCAAGAAATGTACTCACTAGTTTGTATCCAACAGTGTCACTCTTCCAGCGGATGTCAAAGACCTTTAGGTCACCCTTAAGAACCACAGGCTGTGAGCCAGAGACTTTTTCAAATTGTCTAAAGACTTTGTCTGCTTCCTCATCAGATGATCTGTAAGAAAATCCCATCATTAAGTCCCTTTTACTCGCCTATCCCAGACCATGACCCACAAGCTCTCTTCCTGCATGTCATCTGTCCCACAAAACAGCTCCATACATTCAAACTGCTCCTTCACTTAGAGGAAAAAAAAAATCCCTCGATCCTCACCTTCCCTTCCTATCTGTCCTAAAGAACTCACAACTGTCCACCATAGCACCCCAGTCCTGCATGCTGTCCCACCATGTTGCAGTTATTCCAGCAGAGTCACAGCCATTACCGCACATGCGGTGCTAGGTCCTCCTTGTTCCCCAGGCTGCATGTGTTTCTGTACATGCACTGGAGGTGACACTTCCCTTTCTTATATGAACACTCTCCTTACTGGGCTGGCCAGCCCGTTGGACAATATGCTTTTGCCCCACATTGTCAGGTGGGAACACAACAGTGACCAACCACAAGAGCCCTGTTGTCCTACAGGCAGGGCAACAAATACTCCCTGCCCCAGACAACTGGCAAAACAGAAAAGGAAGGGGAGAAGCATGATCACCTCTGCTCCATGAGGGAGCACAGAAGCATGGGAGATCGAGACAACAGCAGGTTTATAGCAGTGAAAGCAGATCTCCTGATACCAGCCTGGTGCCTTAACCACAAAAACCGTTCTTTCTCCCTCTGACATAACTGTCTTGCACTTTGTGACCGCACTGGTGGTTTTGAGAGGTATGAGGAGCATTTACAATCCTACTTTCTAAAGGAGCTTTGCTCTGCCTGCTTCAGCCCCCTCTGGTCATCCTTTAACGTTCAGCCCATGTCTGGCTGTAGTATTTGGTGACAAAGGAGTGGCAGAGTGGCCACATTGCACATCATATACTTCAGGCCTCCAGCTTTGGTCCTGTGAAGCACTCCACACAAGGGACGCTCCTACCCATCACTGCAGAGAGGTGTTTCAATGTGGGAAACCCACAGCGCTTAAGGAAGATGAGCTACCAACTCATAGGTACACGACCCACTGCAGTGGCCTGTGTTTTTAAATTTAAGAGCTTTTGACATGCACTCACTTGAACAACTGCAGTGGTTTAAGGCTTTAATATCTCTCCTCCCACCTTCCTCTTCCTTTCTTGCCTGTTCAACCTAAAGACACCAGACATTGCACTGAAGCAGTGCAGATGCATTCATAAACCCTGTCCTCTCTGCAGTGACCTTGGGAGGGAGGTGTAACAACCAGAAGCACCTAGCAGCTTCTAAATCTGCATTAGTTGGTTGATGTTCCCATCACCCAAGCCACCACCCTCAAGTTGGGGCAGTGGTGACAACTTCACTGAAGAGAAATGCAGCAAAATGTAATGCTTCGCTGTTGATTCTCTTCACAACTCTTACTGCATACAAGCAACAACCATTTAGGAAGTCCTTTCCACTAGTAAACAAAAAAAAAAATAAAAATCAACTCTGCAATACATTTCCCATTTAAAGAGTGTGTGTTGACATTGCCACCTTGTTAAGCACATCTATAATACATTCTTTCAGTAACTTCCAAAGTCTAGAGTATACCAAAAAAATAACTTCTCACTATTTGAATTTATCACAGGAATGCACCAAACCAACAGTCACTCTGCCACAGCAACTAAATACATATAATTACTTGTTAGGAAAAAACGCTTAGCTGAGTAGCATGAATACTGAAATGCATTCATCACATATTGATCACTGTTTGATGTCACTGCAGACCAGAGTTAAGTTCTTGTGAGTTCCTGTAGCACAGAGGCTTTTCATTTTTGGGGTGTTGAGGTTTTTGGTTTGGTGGTTTTTTTTTTTTTTGAACTAAACTTGTCTACATTTCCATAAAAGTACAGACTTGCTACCCAGTTTTCTGAGTTTGTACTACTTAATGTGGGGAAAATTATAATGCAAAGAGGAGATTGTTGTATGGTTACTTTTAACAATTAGCATTTATATTAAGACACTCTTAGGTATAAATTCCAAAACGGCACACTACATTAAGTTAGTACACAGAAACCCAAGTGGATAAATCAGCTGTGAATACATATCACTGAATACAGACTGATGTGACGCTCCTATGGCTAGCAGAACAGTGACCATCACTTCTTTTTTCATTGCAATGGCATACCTCTTACAGTTAAGATTCTTGCTTTGACACCACGCTGCACATCCCACATGCTGTACAATAAGGACATGCCAAGTTTGCATTGTTTTTTCCATCTTATTATAGAAGATCTTGTGTGTCCCTCTACTAATGACACTAATTATTCAACAGTATTCAAACAAGCTATAACAGAATAATAATTGTTTTTCCTTACCTAATAATATAGCTTTTATATGAAAAGCATAGCTATTCCTTTCCTAATGCTACAATATGACTTCTATTTAAAGCCAGATCATCAACAGAAAACTGATTTGCTATTAAAGGACTGACCACTAACTTCCGCAGTCTAAAAGCCTCAAGCAAACATAACAGCGTCTTTCTTACCTGCTTTATGTTTACATCAAACAACATTAACACATAGAAGATGATTCCAGGACCGTGATTAAATTTGACCAGCAAGGCCATATCCATGCCCTTTTACTTCAAGGGAAGGAAAAGAAATTCAGGATCCCTGCTACTGTAAGTATGACAAAATATTTTATCAAGTTTTAAGAGTTCCTGAGAAAGTGTCACTTGCACAGATCACTTCCAAATCTCCATCAATGAGAAATAACGACCTCTGGAGCTTTAATTTACATGACAGCTTGGAGCTGCAGGTACATCAACTGTTCTGTGCTTTTTGTTCCGTGAATTTTTCACTCCTGTGGTCCTGAGCACTCACCCGTTCCCACCCCAACACCTTAGCTACCTCACATGGAGACCAAAAACAACCCCCGCACAACACCCTCCAACAAGCTAGTTTGAGAAAGAATAAGGAGCACAGAATAGCTGACAACCATCCCACATGCCAGAATGAATGTGGGGGGGTGGGGGTGTTGGAAATCAAGGCAAGCTGAAGTTGAGGGTTTAAATTAATGTGTGCTAGCTAGGTACTGATCAGGAAGGCAAGAGATGATGTTCCCATAGACTCAGCATCCCAGAATTGGCAGGGGGGCCGGGGAGGGGGGGGGGAAGGGAATATGAAACCCACCACACACACACACACCCCCCTCACAAAACACCACCAATTGCTGCTCTGCAGAGGAAGGGCAGAGGAAAGGACAAGTCTATGATACTCTACTCCACCCTCAGATTTCTGAATGCTATTGTGCAGCTGCTGGATGTCACATCTGGCAGCAATATACTAATACACACCACCCAGCTTTATCTCCTCTTGTTAGCGAGCACACCCAACTCATCATGAAAATGTCAACAGAACAGCAAGAGCTCTGTGTCCACATGGAAAGAAACTGGCACAAGAGAAGTCACGCTGATAAGAACAGAGGAAATATTTGGAGAACCAAGCCCAAAAATCAACCTTGCCCTTCATTCCCAGCCACATGTACTGCATTGATCGCATCAGTATGAAACCTTGAACCTTATTTGATTAGTGTTCCTGGCAACGCTAACGATGTCCTGGCAACAACGATAAATTTCTCCTGTCTCCAGCTTGCCAGGAAATGAGGTGCCACTGGGGTTGCTATTGTGTGGGACACAGTGAAAGCAGGAGAAGGTCCAGCTTACACGGGAGTGCTTACCAAGTAGGAAGCCCCACAAAGAGGCTGTCAGCAGGTGCAGCAAACACTCCACTGGCTCCCAGACTAGCTCAAGGATCCAGTGTTAGCCTTCAAGGATTTCCAGAGGCTTGGCTCTAAATATATCAAAATCTCCCTCCATTCATGGGCCACATAGGTACTCCTGCGAAAATTCAGCTATCACTGCTGAAGGTTATGATAGTCAACAAATGAGTATTTCGTGCTCCCTGCAGCAACACTGGAAAAGAGAAACAAAACTAGAACTGGAGAACACAAACTTCACAATGCATCTATTTATTTGTATAACAATACACTAATGCAACTGCCTTGACTGAGCATAGACTAGCCCACATCTTACAATGTAAGATGTTCCAAAAGTGAAGGGGAAGAGTGCTCACAGACATTTATCGCTTGCATTTCTAGCTTTTCTGGAAATATATGCAAAAGTGTCTAGCCTCATTTTTAATTATTTTAGTATCTCTAAGGGATTTTTTGTCAAAACAACTGATGGCAGAAAGGAGTAAGTTTTCTGCCTATCTCTATCTCAAGTTATATCAGGTGTCTACTCTAAATAACCACCAATAAAATTACTTTACTTTAAATTAAGTGCCATATGCTTCATTTCTCACTATTATCAGTTAAATCCAGCCTGGTCTGGAAGTGTTCAAGGCCAGGCTGGATGAGGCTTTGAGCCACCTGGTCTAGTGGGAGGTGTCCCTGCCCATGGCAGGGGGTTGGAACTAGATGATCTTTAAGGTCCCTTCCAACCCAAACCATTCTATGGCTCTGTGATTCTGTAATTGCTCTCAGAAGATACTTTTGGGGCTTAAAGTTCATATTATCCTCTTAATATTCTGCCAGGAAAGACTTACAGAGGCCAACAGAGTACATATCAACAGATTCTACAGGCAAATTTACATTTAACTGCCATATTCATAAACACCACACATACTATTATTAAGAAGCAGCAACAGAAACAAAATAAAGCAATCCCCTGTTCACGTGCATGTGATCCATTAACTGAAATTGTCTAAGTTGTCATTATAGCCTCAGGTAAAATTCATTTTGATAGACACTCTGATCTTCCTTGTGAATTAAAGTGTTACCCAGTATTTCATTAGGCTATTAGGAACACTTTTTTCAATAATTGTCTATACAGATCATTTACCAGAATCTACAAAGCCATAAAGTGTATATTTTTCACTTCCGGAAGACCTATATGAACGACAGAGAACCCTTAGAGGTCTTAAATATTAAGAGGAAGGCTACCTGTTTAAATTGCTTTGTAGACCTATCAGCCATGAATATCCATTAGAAGATCAAACTACTTGGGCTAAGCAAAGTGTTTCTTAAATATCTTCACAGAATGTTGCAATCTTTAAATCCCCAGAAGTCTACTCAGAAGCTTAGTATACCATGCAAATGACTGCCTACCAATCCTGTAGGTAGTATTAAAAAAATGCAGTCTCTTCTCTAACTCAGAATAATAAGACTTTCAACTGACATTTAATTAAATAAATTGAGAAAAATACTACTATTCTTGAACAGTTTTAGAGAGTGCATGCAAAATAAGTTAGAAAACAAACATGTTCGGTCAACTTACCCACAGCCTGTAAAAATCAAGGGTTCGTTCACTAGCTATTGAAAAGGCTAATTACATTGTTCCCTTTCAACATATTGGCATAGTATTTCAGTGTGTCCAAGATGCAGTGTTTGTGGTCTTTCCAGACGTGGAAGAAACTAATGATGTCATTAATTTCTTAATAGCGCAATGTACTGATTTACTACAGCTTCTGTTTAACTTTCACCAAAGACCTCCTGCTATAAAGGCAGCGCAGTTATGTACCAAAGTACTGATGAGACTACCACAAGGAAGCTTTTCGCCTCTTCAGCAGGTTTATTTCAAAATGGAGGTTTTGGACACAAAAAGCTATTTACCTCCAAGCACAGAAATCCGAGGCCATGACAAAACACTTGTCAAGGCAGAAAATACTTGACTAATTGTCTTCTGCTTAATGAAAGAAGAGAAGTGAGAATTTTGAGAGTAACATTTCCTCATAAAGCCAAGGCAAAACCAGCAAGGCCAATGCTGTATCTCAGCATGCTTGTTCCCTCTCTTCTAACAGCAGTTAGCTGCATTCGACAGCTAAAGTACTTACTTCAGTTTCACTAAAGTTAATACATTAGCAGGATTACATCATGAGATAGGCAGTCATAATAAGTTGGTTTTTTCCACAACTGTAATTGTCTTGTAATTTTAACAAGTAACACTGAAAATTATTAGAGGTTTGTAAAGGCAGTCTAACAAACAAATTTAAATTTAATTAGAACATGTTAAAAATCAGACAGTGACAGAACAAGCAAGGAGCAAGACTAAGTGTTCAATAACCGTGAAGACATTCAGTAAATAGCACCCTACACCTTGTGCGCTGCACCGCAGACACTACTTAGTAGTGCTCCAGACTACAAGCCCTTAAGTGCTAATATTTTTCCTTGGAGACATTTTAACTACTCCGGAGTCCTATAAACCTGATGTATTTGGAGCAGTTAAAAGGAAATCTCTCAATTCTGAACTCAAATGCCAGTCACTTAACCACGCAGTACACACAGCTCCTGAGCAGCACACGCTTTTGTCCTGTTTTCAGTGTGCCTGACCACCGACCACCTTCCTTCAGGCTGTTTCACAACGGGATAAAGCACAGGCCTTTCTCTCCCTTCCTCTTGCAATTCACACCTTAGTTGTTAAGGAGTTTGAAAGCAAGACCAAAGAGCCATGAGGAATCCACACACAACAGGAAAAGCCTTGAATTTACTTTTGGGAAAGTAAGATGGCCTTCCAATTGTGTGCAGCAGAGTGGGTCCCAAGGTCTCTCCCAGAAGGCGTTTAAGATACACTTTCTGCCTGAACCTTTCCTTGAAGAAAAGGTATAAAGCAAACCATCACCAGCCAGCGGGCCTGGCACTCAATGGATCTCTGTGGTGGGGCTACAGCCACAATAGGGTACATGCACTAAACCAGTTGGCTTAGAGAAGACTCCCAAGCTCTATAAGGACTGAGGAGCGGTCTCATGTGAAAATCAGATCCTTATTAGATTAACACGCACAAAGGAGACCCGTGATGAAAGCAGATATCACTGAATATGATGAGACATTGAACAGGAACAACAGCAATGCAACACACATTACTGGCAGGGAGGATCCTCAAGAAAGTTAAAGATACAAGCCCTACATCCATGCAACATAGAAAGATCTTTGGAACCAGAGTCTCTCAGCACTGTCCTGAACTGCCTCTTCCACTTTCATGGGATGGATTTCACGGGTTGGAGTACTGTGTCCAGTTCTGGGCTCCCCGGTTCAAGAAAGACAGGGAACTGTTGGAGAGGGTGCAGCAAAGGGCTACGAAGATGATTAGGGGACTGCACCATCTCTCTTATGAAGAAAGGCTGAAGGATTTGGGTCTTTTAAGTCTGGAAAAAAGATGACTGAGGGGAGATCTTATCAGCGCTTATAAATACTTCAAGGGTGGTTGTCAGGAGGATGGGGCCAGGCTCTTTTCAGTGGTGCCCAGTGAGAGGACAAGGGGTAATGGGCACAAACTTGAACGCAGGAAGTTCCATCTAAACATGAGGAGGAACTTCTTTACTTTGAGGGTGGCAGAGCAGGGGAACAGGATGCCCAGGGAGGTGGTAGAGTCTCCGTCTCTGGAGGCATTCAAAACCCACCTGGACGCGTTCCTGTGCAACCTGCTCTGGGTGACCCTGCTCTGGCAGGGGGTTGGACTAGATGATCTCCGGAGGTCCCTTCCAGCCCCTATCGTTCTGTGATTCTGTGGGTTACATTTGTTTCTTCAAAAGTGTTGAACCTCTATTGATGGCAGTCAACCAACCTGCACCCAAGCTATCGGGTGTAATGACCAAGGATGGGGGTGCACTCCTTGCCCTTAGCTCTAAGATACTTTGTCAGTCCAAAGGAACAATGGGGTGCAGGGTGACTGAACAGAGTTGCCTGCATCTCTGCAAACTGAAGCATGGACCTTGATCCACACCTGTAAGAGCTAAAGCAAAGCCTGCCCAGAAGTGTCACTAACAGACAGGCACATAGCCCAGGAGCCTCAGACACATTCGCAGAACTGCAGACTTCCTCCCTGAATTTTGTTTGCCATCCAGAGGGGCTGGAAGCCGTCCCTGGGGAGGACACACTCCTGTTGAACGGGATTCAGCCACCTTTCCTATAAACCAAGTCCTGTCTGAATGGTGCCTGCTTGGTCCACAGGTCATAAGAACTCCTTTTAGTAAAGACAGAAAGAACACTATCCTAGGCTGCTTACAAATATTATAAGGTCAGGTATGAGGTAGATACAGGTTCTTTGCCTCCTTAAAAGCACTGCCATCACAGCAAGGCATTTAGAGCCAGGAGGAGCTAAAAAGGCCCTTTATATTTTCAGTATTGCAGTTTGTGATTCTTAACTTCTAAGTTTCACTAGTTAGAAGTCTCAAACCACTTTTAAGACTGGAGGGACGAAATAACACAGACAGCGTCACCAACCTGAGTCAACATTCATTCTTCTGTTTCAGAAGAACAGTCTTTCCCCAGACAATGTTGCAGTCACCATTCTCAAGTAACAAAGCTTCATTAATTTAAAAAAAACTGAGCACATATGGCATAAAGTAATCCAGAACAGGGCTAAACTACACCCACAGGCCAAAAGAGCTGGACTTATTGAATCCCTACTGTGGTATGCAAATGATGAAGGAAATTAGACGTTAGAACAATACACTCAGTTTCCTGCTTCAAAAACGCAGAAGAATCACGTTAAAAAGGCAGTGTCATCACTATCTTCAATACAAACCACTGGTCTAAGGACCATAAAACAAGTCTTTCCAGGCTGAACTTTGACACAAGATCTCAATGCAAGATAGCATCTTTATCTTTGAAAGGCTAGTGGAGTTGGGTAAGAGTGAGGGGGAATGGTTTGTCACATGATGTTCACTGTAAAGCCTTTATTTTACTTTCCAAAGAAAATAGAAGCATTTGCATGAAATTAACACTGGTTGATATTTGTGTATTTTCATAAGTATGTTTAAGATGTGTGGGTTCTTGGTATTTCATTTTTAAATGAGAGGTACATAATCAAATGAGGAGTGGAACAGAAGTTATTCCTAAAACAATGAACATGTAGAAGCCATCTTCTATTTTTATTTTTTTTTTCAGTTTTACCATGGAAGACAACAGCCCTCTGCATGATTAATCTGTTTCACTGCTTTCTTGACAGTTATTTGCAATTGCCTCCAAATGCATTAGCATAAGACAACTCTTTCATATTGTTCTAATGCAGCAAGTCCCAAACGAGGGGCCATAACCCCCAGGTAGGGTCACAGCAGTTATGTCTGGGGTCATGAGTCCAACAGAAGTACATTTGTTTATAATGGAGTCACAAGACCAACAAAAAGCAAAGCTTATACCCAGAAGGATTTGAAACAGCTGATGTAAGAAAATATTCAAGGCAGGCTTTGCAAGACAGTCTCACCTGATACCAAAGCAAGAGAAATGCTAACTATGCTTAAGTGGTCATTAAAAATGAATATTTGGTGCTTTATCTGCATTACTGTAGCATCTATGGTGTTGAACTACTCAATTTAGTAATGCAATTTAAAAAAAATAAAAATCAGAAGTAAAACACATTATATTCACCATCACAGAAGAGAGGCCAGCCGGCAAGAGCTAAAATTTACTGAGAAGATCTCCAGAAACCCACACTGTAGTGATTTCAAATAAAATAAAAGTGTTGTTTAATTTAAATATTGTTACTCTAAACGAAAGGAGTATTTCAAGTGAAGCATCGATACAATTCAACAAAAATCTCCACACAGGTTAGAAACAAAAAACTTTTCCAGAGAGTTCACCCAAGCTAGAGAAGAAATCCCAATCTACACCTCTCCTCTTTATTTCTATGCCACTCAAAAGGCTTCCTGGCTACACCTCCATTATCATGTCCGGCAGCCCACTAGAAGCGAATGAGTAGCGCACCACAGTTGGTACCAAGGATGCAACATTTGCACAATGCACGTTTCAGGAGTTTTATGTCAGATCAGCTCAAATATGTCCCCACAAGGGAGAGGGACTGGGAGGTGAAGCGCTGTAAGTACACTCTAGGTGTAAATCTCCTGGCTTGGTGTTATCTGAAAGAAATCCAATTCGCGCTCTTGGGATTGCCCCACAACGTGGGCCAGTCTGGGCATGATCAGCCCCAACTGTACTCCGTAAGCAAGCTCCTGAGCCAAACTAAAACATTAACATGGCAATGAATGACTGTAACCTTGTAACTTCGACTGCAAAGCATTGCATCCAATATGGATCATTACGGGATAAATCAAAAATACTTGGGAGAATTGGGAAAAAAAAAAAAAGAAAGAAAAAAGAAAAAAAGAAAGAAAAAAAAGAAAAAAAGACATTCATTTTAGCCAAATTCAAGAAGGAAAACTTAATACTCAGAACCTCAACTAAAATGAATACATAAATCCAGATCCTTTCTTCCCTCCTCCCCTCAAACACTGCTGGGAATTATTCTCCTACAGGGGAAACCACACTTCATACTAATATCCACTAGCATATGAAAAGTATGGGTTCCTAGAAAACGGAAAGAAAAGCCTATGCCTTCTGTCACACGCTGTTAAATAAAACTCATTCACACTTGGAATTTAAAGATGTTTAAAAAAAGAGTTGGTAAAAGCATGAGCAAACTATGGGGAGTTGGTCTAATTTTCACTCTGCCTTCATTTTCCACAGTTATGAGCATCAGCCTACGCAATACTTTTTGCTTTGGGGCCTAGAAGAATATATGATTTTTTTTTCTTTTTAACTGAAAGTCACATATATTATGGGCTTACGTAATTATTTTTAAGAAATCATAAGTACCTGTCACTGTGCAATACAGCTGAAAAGTAGTTTCACTGTGCAAAAGAGCTGCAAAACAGTTTAGCAAATCCTCAGCAAAGCAGCTTCTTTTGGGACCTCCACAGAGATGATTACTGATCCTCAAATTTTCAAAAAGGAGTGACAAGTTCCCCCCTACTCTCATAGTCAACTAAGGATCCTGACTCGATATTAGAGTCTATTTAGCAACTATGTTGCAACTAGCAAACTAGAGATAATTAGCAATTATGTTAGTAAAAAAGCATGTGTTTCCTTCATTAACTAGACCATGAAAAATTGAAATGCTCCTTCAAGGTACTGAGAAAAAAATTAAGTAATAAATAAGTGTCCTTTTCAAGCAATAAGATATGGAAAAACTCAAAATAGCAGACTACATTAACAGCAGGATGGCCACACACTAGGCTCTCACTAAATGTACCATCAACAACCTTTCCTTGAATACAAAAAAAAACCCCAAGATACCAATTTTAAAATCAGTAACATAAAAATTGCGTCAGGACTAGCGTATCTGAAGAGAAACAAGACCATAACTCTGATGTTTCCAATTGCACACACGCACACACAATATGCACGCATAATCACGAAAGACCACAAAATCATACAAAAAGCTAGAGTTACTCTTTTAACTTTAGAGTGATATAAGCAACTTCGACATCCCCTGAGTTTCACTCCCCCAGGCAGAAAATCTCAGTCTGTGCATTGAACTCAGAGTTGCAGAGACAACTTTAAAAAACCAATAAAGTTGCATTCCTAGGGCTGCAAGTATGGCGTCTGAAGCTATCAGCTGAGGTACGAGCTGCCTTAGCAGTTTCGGTCATTAAAATTCACCACACTCCAAAGTATCTTTCAAAGTCTCTACAACTGTCAAAACACAATTTACCTTTTTCTGAGTTGCCAAAGTATGTAGGTTTCCCCTGTTAATTTATACAAAACAGTGAGCTGTCAATATGAAAGACTGCGGTACACCACAGTTAAGACACAGAAACACCATTAAATATTTAGAAATTAAAGATGTATCTTACACTACATTGAAACTAGAGTGCCAAATGTTTGGCAAAACAGAATACGAAAACAAAGCATGTTTGGCAAAAAAAAAAAAAAAAAAAAAAAAAAGAGTATTTTACATCTGTGAAGGTCTTTGTACCACAGGCTTTGTCCAGCCTACCACAGGAGTATAAGTCCATGTTATCTGTTGAGCGTCACTATTATTTTCAATCAAAATACCTTTGCACTAATGGGCTTTGCAGAGGAAACAAAGGGATTTGAAAGGCAGAAGTTATAATGGGGAACAGAATATGTAAGAATTCACACTGGTGCTATGCTTCATCCAGAAATCAAGAGCAGAGGTAGGAAACAAGCTGAATAAAGTGCAGCCAAGCCTCAAAGTAAAACCAAATGCCACCCATATAATTTCTGCTCTCCAGGTAAGAAGGTTCAGATCCAAGCCTGCAGCAAGGGATGCAAAACTTCTATGGGAACGTAAAGTACTCAGTCAGGCTCAGCTCTACCCGCTCCTCAGCTCTCACCTCTGCATCTGTGGGACAGTCCTTTCTAAACAGGCTTAATGTACGTAAAACATCAACGATTCAAAACGAAAAAAGTTTTAAAATAGTTTTATACAGGTCTCAGTGAACTCGTCTTCAGAGAGAGAGAGAGAGATGAAATAAAACTGAAGACTTATCCCCCACTTACAGCCCATATTAGACAATGTGGGCCTCCACACCTTCACATCAAACTGAAGGGTTTCTTAGTTCAGAAACTGATCACTTCAGCTTCACACCTCATCTTGCCTCCTCATTTCTCACATCTCCTCCTTCCCCATTACCCTGACATTTCAGAGCATGGTCTCTAAAAAACATGCAGAAGGTAACGAGTGTTTTGTGCCACATGAAAATACTGTTATCATACTTCCAGACGAAAAAGATAAAGCTGTCATTTTGGTAATAACTGTTCTAGCATTGGAGTCTTTAAAAATGGGTCACAAGCAAGTTGGGTAGCAGCAAGAAAAGTAATGACATAATCAAACTAATCTTACTCTGTGTGTTATTTGTCCTTCTTTATGTGCTACATACATACGTGACTTTATTTACCTACTAAGGCTGATGATCAATTTAAAGATGCAGTTGTGTTTAATGAAAAGAAATACATTCTCTATCCTTGCAAAAGACAAATTTCAGTTGAACAAACAGCCAAGGCTTAAAACATTTCCATTATGTGCCTCCTCTGTCTGCATGCCTTTCTCAATACATAACTGTAACACACAATGGGTAACAGCAAGTGCTCTAAAACAAATACCAATTCTTGGCATAACACCAGCCTACTTCACCTTGTTTACACAGGGCTTTTTTTCCCCCTTCATCCCTTAAATCCTCTTGCTCTATTTTTAAAGATAAAAACAAAAAAGCATTGTTTCCAGAGAACACTATCTGTTATCCTCTAACACCATGAAGAGCACTGCTACTAGTGATGAACTGGAACTATTGTTGAGTTCCTGTAACACAAAGACTTCCCTTTCTCTCCCCCGCCACGTTCTCCCCCCTTCAGAAAATAGTTCGCAAATCCCTCCAAAGGGGTATAGAATATTTACATTACCATTAGTAATATAAATATGATGTTTTCAAATGGAAATTGTATTAACTGTGTCATCCACTCAGATGATGAGAAGCAGAACAGGTTAAGTTACATGTACATTAGGTAGAAAACTAGTATTTTGGTCTCAGTTACCAGCTTAAGACAGAAGTTTAACAGCGTCACTTCTGTCCTCCAAACAAATGCCCGCCACACGCGGGCCTCAGCGCAGCAACTGTGACAGACATAAAACCTGTGCTGCTGCCATCCTGCAAACTTCTGCCGACTCTTCCCAAGCCTGGAACTGAGACACTCTCCTCCTGAAGCTGCAGAAAAAGGGAGCAGCACTGGGAACTCCAAAGAACCAGAGACCACAAATCCTGTGGTTGTTCAAAGTCAGAGAAAGCACCATGAATGACTAAGAAATAACCCGTGCCAGCCCGCCCCGGGATACACTGCAGGTACAGCCACCCTGCTGCAAATTGGGAAACTGTGGCATCCCGCAACTTAGAGGAGGCAAGGCTTTACGCTTGGTTGTGGATTTTCGAGTGCACTGCTTCATGACAAGCTGTTTCCTGGGCTTTGTAAGAAACAGAGACAGAAACAAACTAGCAAAAATATATATTTTATATATATATACACACATACACACTGCAGAAAGTTAAAAATAAGCACAAATTTTGATTAGGTTGTTGCATTACTCGTTGTGTAGTGGTTGCTTTCTGGGGGGAAAAATGAGGGGAGCGTTGCTACAGTAACATTAGCTTGCATAGAATGAGTGGAGCATGGTATTGGCAAAAAGCTGGGATCTCCAAGAAGCCCTTCTGCATAAACACAAAATAACCCCTTCCTGGCAAGCTCCCAAACAGCTGCAAATGCAGCAACAATATTTACACTGAAAACTCTGTGGGGCAAGAGTTACCTTTACCTTTGCAAAGTTCTAGCAAAACCACATCTCTGCCCATGACAAAGACTCCCAATGCCTATAAATAAAAATGCCCAGGATCACAAACAAGTTTACCAATTTAAAGATTTAATTTCACTAACAGAACAATTCCGTAGAAGTAAAACTGAATGCATGTCGCAGTAAAATTAAGCATATAAGTGAAGATCAGGGCCCTAGTCACTTTGGCCAGAGCAGATTTCCTGAACAGTTCAGCTATCGCTATACTTACCTGGCATAAAACACAGAAACAAACCTGGAGCTCATGTCAGTCTCTGCCACTGTTACGGATCACCACCTTTTTCCGCCTACAGTGGAAACTATACCTCGTGATTAATCGAAGGTTAAAAGGAGGGTGCAATACTACTGGAATAGGCTGCCCAGGGAGGTGGCGGAGTCGCCATCCCTGAATGTGTTTAAGAGTCGTTTAGATGTGGTGTTAGGGGATATGGTGTTAGGGGATGTGGTGTAGGGGAGAACTTTGTAGAGTGGGCTTGATGGTTGGACTCGATGATCCCAAGGGTCTTTTCCAACGTAAATCATTCTATGATTCTATGATTCTATAATGCGTTCTCTCTACACATAAGCTCCATGCATAAACAAGTATTTTAGATTTGTTGTAAAAACTTAGAAAATACCTTATGCTAAGTGCGGCACTGACCAAGGAGTATTATTTAGACTGGAAAATGCCTTGTAACGGAAAAATCGGTTTCACTCAATTTAATTCCTAATGGACAATATAAACAAGACTTATTAAAAGCATAACTACTTACATATCATGAAGTGCTGTATTTTGTGATGTTATCTTAGAAATCAAGGTAAAGTGGTTAATATCATCCTCATACACAATTGTGATAAGAGCATTAGCTAGATGCAGAGTTAGTTACCTAATGTATTTCATACACTTATGCAGACAGCTTGGCTTTTCTGGCCATTAAATCTTTTCTGCAATTGGCTAGATTTTATTTCATGGTTTTATTCAGTTTCACATTTTTAAGCTATTTTGCAAGCGTATCTCAATTTTCTGTACACTGGGGGCACCTTCTTCATAATCTTCAAAATAGTTCTGCTTTTTCTGATAGAGTCAATGAAAAAGTCTTCTCTGAACTGTCAATATGATCCCAGCCTGGTTTAACAGATTAATAGTGTGGATTTTAGAGCAGCTTTAGAGAGCATAAGTTCGCTTACATCCATTAAGTGAATGCTAATTGGTTACATTTACTGTGCTTAAAGTGGTTTTTGGTGTTTTCTGGAGTTATTTTTCTATTCTTATGCTATGACAGTGTTTGTGATACTGAATCATCTCCGATTCATTTCCAGCAAGAAATACAGTAATCATGTAGTCTGCCAAAAAGAAAAATATATATCCTTGGAAAACGGAAGAAAGGAAGCTTCAGTTCAAATAGCAAAACACATAAACCACCAAGCCCACCTTCCATCCACTGTATTAACTGCAAAAAGGACAACGTTTCAGCTTTAGAAATGGAGAACAGTACTATCGCTTTACAGTATCTTTTGAAGGCTCCTGGAATGTACCAGCCTTTTGAAAATCAGGTTTTATAAACCAAACTCATTTATGGTTTGTCTGGTTAAAAAAGTTAGATAAAAAATTTAAGAGTCATACAAAAGCAAAAAATAAAGTGGAACCACATTACAGATTTGGGGTAAATACAGCTAATTTTATGTATCCGAAGGAACAGAAGCATGTCAGAATTTCTAGAAATACACTACACTAAAATAATAGGATAGGAGTGACTGAAATAACACAATATGAATTATCACAATCAATTAGAAAAAAAAAAAAACCAAACCAAAACTGGAAGGACAAAACCACCAACTCAGGCTTAATAAAACCTTGACAATTAATGAAGGGATTAAAATCGATCACTGATCAGTCAGTCACAAGCAATATGCCCATGTTAGACTCAGCATCGTTTTGGGAAGCTGCACCATCAGGAAAACTCATGATTACATCGCTTGCCGCTCTCCACGCGTCCCGGCACAGAAACCATTGTTATGAGCTTCCTGTTTCAGAAGACTTAACATGTAAAATAAAAATAAGTATCTCCTAGAAGTAACACATAGACAATGCAGTTTTACAGTCCATTTCTAAGACAAGGCAAGTTTGAATCTCCAAGCACTGCCTCAAAAACATGAAATATTTTGAAGTCTAACACTGATAGCTTTTATATTGACTATTTGAAAGCACGACTGATTAACAGCTGCACCGTTCCATTTCAGAGTCTGTCAAAGACATGAGAAGCTTACACAGGTAAGAAATTAAATAAACATACACACACATCCCCCTGCAAGCACCCACACAATATTTAGGCTACTGAAGAGAAGGAATAAATGGACAAAAGGCAGAGTTTGCTGGGTCAAGCTCAAGGCCCAAGTTGAACGTTCAGCCTGTAGTGCCTTCCCCTCTCCCTTCCGGGGAGCTGATGGATACCAGATGGTACAGGGTACCTGTCAGGAGACAAGAGCGGGCAGATTTCTTCTGGTATACACCTGCTCTTCCACCTGTTGTGGCCACACTACAGACTATGAGCCCTCTTTAAAGGCAAGAAGGAGAACTTTCCTGAAAACACACAAATACCTTCAGGCATAAAAAGGAGGTGGCGCTTCCAGGAAGAACTCTATGGGAACATCTTTCCCAAACACAGGCAATCAAAGCTCTGAAAGACACACTGCTCCCCCTATGTCCTCCCCATTCTTACTATCCCAATAGCAAAAGATCATCTCATCTCAGCCCTCTTCACTTCGGCTCTGGCACATCCCACAGTCCGGCCTTCCACCTCCTCTGCAGATGCTCACAAGCTGTTCCCAGGCCCAGGGCAGAGGAACAGTGGTGCTGGCAGAGTCCTCAACATCATCTTCTGCACTGCTGTTCGCAATTCAACAGGGCAACACGTTCATGAAGTATTTCCCACACATACATGCACACCCATACAAGACTAGAGATGCTCACACTTTTGTTGTGGCACAAGACCACCAGATAAACTAGGTGGTGGTATTCAGAACCTGTGGCATGTTTTTTTTATTTGTTTTTTTAATAAAGGTTTCACAATTTAGGCTCTGCTTCTGAAGCTGATGAATTGCGTTGCCATTCAGTATATACAAAAATCAATATATGATATGAAAGGATATTTCATATGTGCTTCAGTGCACTAAGGAACAAAGTTAGTGTGACAGTGAGCAGTAATTTCTTAAAAAACATGACAATCTTCATGGACTTGAAGTCTGATGATGTCAGGAAAAGAATTCATGTAAAGAGTTAATAAAACCATTTCAACCACAGCTGGTCTTATGAGCTAAAAGTCATGTGACATCCCTATTCAGCACATAGCAAACAAGAACCTCTTATCACAACAAGAAAAACTCGGGAAGTTTTGTTTTGGAGGCAGCACAATGACCAAAGCCATGTCTGGGTAACAGATTCTTATGTTCTTCTGCTGTGTTTTCTTAGTGCCTTAGAGATCAAAAATTCAATGCATTCTGCTATAGCGGTAGAATTTGGACAGAAATGCCTACAGGAGGCAGGGAAATATCTCCAGGCAGTCATTTTCAAGACTTGGAGAGAAGGGCCACATGAAAGACCTTAATTTCTATTCCTTGTACCACATATTACTTGTTCTTTGTGCAGTTAAACTCACAGGTTAGGGTCATCATCATCGTTAGGACAAGAGACAAATTTCTCAGTTAAAAAACAAAGAATGCCTGTGTGGAGGGGGGCGGGGGGAAATAGTGTGCAGACCAAGATGAATACTGGCAGAGAAACCAACTGAGCTGCGATAAACAGTTGGGGGGAAGGGGGAGTACTTGCCACAGCATCATTGTCTTGCTTCTGCTACAACAGCAGCATCTAGCTGATCTCACTACATAGCTGAATTGAATAAACTGAACAGGAAGTATACAGGAAAAAATAGACAAGATATGATTTATTATGTACTATACAAGAACCACTGGTTTAACTGTCTGCATTTCAGTACTTCCTGACAACGAAAAAATATCAATATTTACCATAAAGCAACGGTTCTTAATAAAAAAAAAAAAGAACCAAAACCCAAGCTGTACTTGCTGCTCAATTAAAAACCACATGAAAGCACATTTTGTGAGAAGTAATATGAAGGCACTGGTAGATCTTAGAAAGTTGCAAGCTTGTTGGTAAAATATTTAGCTAAGACAGACGATCTTTTAAATGGTATGAGAATAGCACACGTGTCCCCCTCTAATGAGTGGCAAGATTAATAAATCATGAACAGTGAAATCATGAGCTCCGAAGGGGGTCTACCTCTTCATCTGTGACAATTAATCTGTCACCCTCACAGCAGCCCAGAGGCAAATTCCTTATGCTGTTTTTTATGCATGTATTGTTTTAAAACATATCTCTTCCAAAATTACACTTGACATTTCTTTAATGGACTGACTTGCACTCCAGCCAACCAGCATCATAGGTTTGAAGACATCAGACATGATAAAGATTTTATAAAATTCACCTAATGCTCTATTTCCCTCCCAATATAGAGGGATAACTTCTTCGCCCAGAAAAGGCATTAAAGTATCTTTTTTACTTAATGTCAACAGCAACTCACTACACAGGGAGATAATTTTCTCAAGGTTCATTATGAATTTTTCATTATTAAAAGCAGTGCAAAATAGTCTATGGTTGTGACCTATATTCACAAAACACGGGAATGAAAATGTAAACAAAGGAATAACAAGGGAATGATGAAATGTAAATATTCATTCCACAGTATACACAGAAAGCAAGAGGTTCACCTTAGGGTAAGCTTATACCTGCCTAATTTTTAGGTTAACCCCTGACAAAGGCTGATAAAGATCACAGCCTGTATCGTTTGCCTATCACTTTAAAGTTGCTTTGGTGCAGTTTTCCTTAATACCTTTGCACAATGCTTGTGTGTAAATAGATTTCAGCTCATGCTATTTCACTGGGATTTTTCCCTCTCTTACTTTCATCGTATATTTTGTGACATCTGCAGACAAGCAGCACTACTCACATAAGTTGTCTTACTAAAAAAATCAGCTGGATTGTTCAGCAGACAAAGCCTGAAAGCTTGTCTCTCCCTATAAATGAGAGGAGAGGAACCGGTTTACAGCAGTAAATGAGGACTTTGACAAGGAAGCTGCAGCAGTTTTCTGCCAGGGGGTAGGGCACCGTCCTCTCCCACCCCCACCCCACTCCTGCCCAAGGACTGCCATCTGGGTAGCTGAGCCGGCAGAAGAGAACATGTGCCCTTGCCACATTTCACCCTCAGCATATTAATTTAAACCATCAATGAAGGCACCATAACGCTAAGTCTTAAGATGGATAATAATTGCCTGGATTTTATATTGATTCGTCTTACAGGAAATTATGACTATCAATGGTATTTTTAATGTAACAGCACATAAAAACAACTTTTTTTTTTGTACCTCACTTTAAAAGATGGCAATCTACAGTTTTTGCCCTGCCAATCTACAGTCATAAGTAGTAGGCATGCTACTGAAAAACAGTCTTTCTTCTGCAAGTACTATCCAAAGTAGGAGGCGAAAAGAAGTCAAGAATTTTTCAACACCTAGGTTTTGCAGCATTGATATCTCTACCACCATACATCCAAGCCAGGAGATGCACAAAATGAGAGCAGGTCAGCGTCTTATAAGGAAGCATTAAACGGGTCTTGGTCCAGTGAGCTCTGGCAGCCAGCACACCCCTCCTCCTCCTCCTCCTCGAGTGCTATTATAGGTCAGGAATGAAGATTAAACAAGAATTCACAACCTGACTCTGGTGTCCTTCCCAAAGGCTTCAAACTCCAGCTCTTTCACAGCAGAAATAATTTTGCTGCCTCAGTGACAGCAACCTCCACAGGCACTGAGCAACGAGGAATAAAAAAATGTGATAAATGGCTACAAGATCTTCAGCTGTCACACAAATTATTTAGGACTTTAAATCAATATTTGAGATATACATCCTGCAGTTCTGAATCAAAAGGAAAAAGACAACTTTTAAAGCTAGGGAAAGATGGAAGAGTATTTGTTTGTTTCAAACTCTCTCACTACTATTTGTAATACGTTAGAAAATTCAGGAGCACATCTCTTCTTGCATCAGGCTCTGCAGCTGTTTCTTTCATTCCACTGACTCTAGAAGTGACTAACACCGAAAGCATGTGAATGCCACACTATAGCACGACCAGTGCTTACGTGCTGGGACCTGAAAGACTTTGGCACCCATCGGAAAACGAGGTGGTGAGAATTGCATTTGCATGTCAGAGGCTGCTATCAAGTCTTTGGGGGCTGTTCACACGCTTTTCCAAAGCCCTTGTAAGAGTATTGGGAACTTATTACTGGCTACTCCTTCAAACCGTGGAAATCTGGCCCTCACTGGAGAGGAGACAGCTGCCTTGCAGAGACTGCTAGCCCAGGAGGATAGATATTTGCCACAGAAAGCCATGTCTTATTTTTCATATCCCCTGCTACTCCAGCAGCAGCCCACCTGTCACCAGCTGGCAATGCTCACTCAAGGAGCACAGGAAGAATATAATTCCACCAAAGATGCCTACTGTCTCCAGTCCTCTGCCTGGCATCCAGGTCCATCGTTGCACAGGTACAGTAACATTCATGTGATTCCTAAAGGCCTCCTATTACAGCCTAACAGAAAAAAAGGCAACAAGAAAACCCTGGTGAGGATCCCGTGGGACAGATGCAAGATGAGAGAACAGAAGAGATCATTATGAGTTTTATTTCCCCATACTTACACTAGAGAACTCTAGTGAACTACACAAAATTAATGAGGACCTGTATTAAACATGCAGCCACTCCCTCTATATAATGAATACGTAGGCATTAAAAACCCCTGCTGCTTTACTCAAAGCAGATGGGGTAACGCTCAGCAGCCCTGCTTTTGAATGCATCTGGTAGTCAAATGTCATCTTTCACAAAGCTCCTTCTCAGCCTCTAGACAGAGGCTGCTGGTGTGGCTCCTCAAGCTACAACCAACACAATGCAACCCTCCACACAACTATCACAGGATGAAGCTCTAACACACTAAAACCTTAGCAACCCTTAAAACATGGTTTCTCGTACCACCTTGCCGTAAGAAAACAAGATACCTTGGACTGGATTTGCAAAATTGCTGAACAAGCTTACTCAAAGAAATTATGTGACGTGAGCCACATACCTGCAAATACACCAGAGATCAGCAAAACAAATAGGACTCGTGACCAGAAAAGTCTGGCTTCCATTGAAACGCTCACTTCATCAGCGGTGGAAAAATAATCACTGCCACAACACCAGGGGACAGTTTTACGTATATGCAACTACACAACTTCGCTATGAGTAGTTCGCGTGATTCTACCCACTCTTGAATTAAGGCTTTCCCGTACATTAACTGCTTGTTTAAAAGAAAAAAAAACAAAACAACAAACAAACAAACAAAAAAACAACAAAAAAAGGACGATTCTCAGTATATCATTTATTTCACCAAAATAACGCCCGAAAAGAATTCTGCGCGAGAAATGTTTATGAAACAACGCACGTTAATGAATACCTAGGGACTCTTCATTACATGAATCAGTGACAATAGAGTAACGGTTCGTGCAAATGCATATTTAAAGGCCCTTTCATATGCATATGGCCGCCCTCACAAAGGGGCCGCTGTGGCCAGCCCACTCCAGGCCGGCTGGGGGGATCCTTCGCGGGGTGGGGGGGGAGCTCCTTTGTCCACCGACCGACTCGGCCATCACTAAGCGAACGGTTGAAGCAACGCAGCGCAATGGATGCGATCCGCCCTACTAAAGCACATCCGTGGGGTTCAGGCCAGGCATCCCGTACAAGACCCAAATATGTCGGGTACATGTGCGAGGGTGTGAGACATCTTGTAAAACAGGGAGCAGGCTCCGGAGCTGCCTAAGGCAGGGAGCAAGGGACTAAGTGGCTGCAGCTCTCCGGGATCTTCACGTCAACTAAAATGTATCTGTACGTGGTTGCGCCACGACACGGGGACGGAAAGGCGGCCACTGTGAGCTGAGAAGCACCAACGTTTCAAAATGGCAGCCTCGTCCCCTGTACGATTTGACCCAGAGAGCAGCAATAAAGCAAGTTTGCACTTGAAATTAAACACATTCAAAACCAGGAGCATTTTTCACTAGGCTCCCAGCCGCCACGAAAAAAGGCCTTTCAGACAAAAAACAAAGCAAGTGACCACTGTGGGAACACGGCAGGACCCAATGTGCAGGAAAGGCTAAGGCACCCGTTAAACTCGCCAAAAATTTAGAGAAACGTATTTTATTCCTCATCTTGCTTTGGGATAACATCTACACTGCAAATGAGAGGAAGTTAAAATGTTTTGTTATGTAAACAGAGGCAAGATTGTAATTTTAACTTGATTGCATCCCTTTAAAACACCAATTTCAGCACCCCGTTCTAACACAAACTTGTTCAGATTATGATCTAAATCCATACAACATATCCATCTCATGATCAAAATAGTGTTTATCAAACATGTACAAATCTTTAAAAGAAATGTAATGGCTTAAAGGGATAAATGCAACTAAAAAACCAACTTTTTAAAAATTTATTGCCCTCAATTTTCATTTGCATAGCACTACTGACTCCAAAGTCTTCAAAACAATACGATTCATTAATCGCCTACCTGCGATCAACCCTCAACATGTAATATGTGCTTTAATTTTCATGCCACCTTGTATTAGCCAAAAAAAAATTTTTATTGTTTGAAATACTAGATAATTAAAATAGAGGACTCACTACTGAGGTACAAAGGTGTTTGCATCAAATTCTGTTTATAGCTTTATGAGTTGGTTATGGACAGGGATAAACCTTCCAAAAAGGTTCTTTAAGGGGTTATATTATTCAGCAGTTTTCTGAAACTATTAAGTTACACTCACATCTCCCCCCTCACAAGTTGTAGGTCTTTGTTAAACATTCTTTTAGCTTTTACCAGGGCAAAGAAAAAAAGCGATGAATTCTGGGATGCCTCTTACTCTGGGGGAGGGGGTTTGAATAGAACAGCTGTCCAGAGGCCAAGCAAAAACTCACTCCCCTCTGAGAATAAGGGGCTTTTTGTTGGGAAGGAATAGGAATTCAGAAGAAGAATTTATGGAATTGGGTGGATACAATAGGACGTTAAAGAGAGAGGACTTCAAGAGGAAGGAAAAAAAAAGAAGGAAAAAAAAAATAAGTACTGCAAAAGAGAAGGGAGATATCATCAGCCAGACCTGCAGGAAGAAAAAACTGAAACAGTTGTTGGATAAAAATACTTTAACAGTTGCTGGACTAAGGAGAGGGGGAATTCACAACAGGCTTGGCCCCGCAAGCACGGGCCTGTGCCATGGTGGGGGCTCCCTTTTGCTCTCAGTTCTGCAGGCTGACACCGCCTCAGCACAACGGCAACCTCCCCAAAAATAAACCATGTGAGTGGGTGCGTAAGGCACGCTATGGGAAGGTCAGAAATGGAGGCTTGACTGTTTCTCTAGTGAAAGAGAGCAGTGAACCCAGCATTCACTTCAAAAGAGCCTATTTTAGAGGAAAACGGAGGCCACAGCCCAGTTTATATGGCCCAGTATTGCAGACCTGTACTGGGCACACTCTGCATCCTATCAACTGCAAGACATTGAAACAAAGCTTTTGTCAAAACATATCACACTTGCCTCTTACATGCATCTTTCTTGCCTCGAAAAGGAGGGGGAAAAAAAGAAAAAGAGAAAGGTAGTTCTCTGAATATGCACTTTTCTGAGCTATACAACAAGCAGGTCTCATACTTGCAAAAAAAAAAAAAAAATCCTGTGTTGCCATGCTCTTTAGTGGGTATCCTTGTTTAAGGGTTATTTAATGCTTATCAACATAAGATGCAGAACGGAGCCCGGGTGGAAGGTACTTCACTTCTTAACCCATTTCATCGCCCAGCAGCGTGGCAGCTGCTTACACAACAGGGAGGAAGCACAGCACCCTGTACAGAAGGCTTGCATACCCCGATAGCTACGTGGGAGCTACCATAAAAACAACGATTTTCAGAAGTTTACCTCAATGTGATGTACACAATCATGTTCTTACGCAAATACTTTATTCTACATGTTGTAATAGAAACTAAAAAATGTTAAATGCTGATGCAGCAGTTGTAAAGGTACAAGCCTGCACCTTTGCGTAACTTTACGCTGTGATTAAAAACGTAGTTTTCAGTTAGACTTCGTCATATTTCTCAGTCAAAACAGAAATAAAAGGAAGTGACAGGTACTGGCGCTTATGAACTTCCTTAAATCCGAGCTATGGAGTTGGTTAAGCACACAGTGCTCAAATGCCTCAAACCATATTTTTTTGTGGTGGTGGAAGGTTACCCAGCACTCAATGCTTCAGAAAGGGTATTTTTTTTTCCCCCTCCACACGGCATTAACAATGGGACTAAGAATGCAGCAACTGAACAGAAAATGGATGCTATCCTACCAAAAAAAAACCCAAGCCCGCACACACCGAGGTACTGCTTCATTGAAGCATTTCCACACCACTGAAGTTCAATGCTATCTAAGCACGTATTTTTCCATACTGCACTGGCACAAGACTGGTACGCAGTCCATCCAAAATGCTGAGCAACAGAAAAGAAGCTTGTTCCCCTGTGCATAACTGGTACTCAAAGGCTTGACCCAGCAAGAATCCTGCGAGATCAACCCCCAGCTGTTCCCACCAGCCACCCCAGTGCCACTACCACCTATAACTATGCTCTCCACTCTTCCGAAATAGGCGCTGGACTCTACAGCAGAGAATTAGTTTCACTGCACCTGCACTGCACAGACAGGAGATAATTTACAATAATTTGTCAGGATTAACCTTTTGATAAGGCATAAATTTTTCTAGATTTAAAGCACTTTATAGAGGTGCAAAGGTTCATTTGTATTAAGCAAATGCTGCATCAGCAGTTTGACAGTAGCAAAAATTCTGATGCTGAGAATAACTACTACTCTGCTGGCCTTAATCTCTATCGCAATAAAACGGAGCTTGGCATTTCAGCATGGAAAGAGATGATTCATAACTAACCATCATTCTTATTTAGCTTTGGAAATGTCAAACAGCATAATTAACAGGAGATACTCGTGGGTTCAGGCATTCCAGATGTAGAGATTTATGTGGACTCTGCATCACCAAACACTGGCAAGTTATTTGTAGCCACGTGTTTTAAAACTGCCTTTGTAGTTTCATCACATTCAGCGCAGCCAAACAGAATGAGTCAGATCTGAACAGTGCAGTTAGCGCTCCTGACCTTATCCAACATAATGAATAAAACACGGATGTCAGTTCATTATCTTTTTACGTTCCAAATCCAGCTGTTTATAAACATACCACTAAAAAATAAGTTCTATGGCCTGTTATTCACGTGTGACTTTTATTCTTTCTCAACAAAACAGCCCCTAGAAGCCTCAAGCAAACGTTACCCAGTTCTCAGCCATTCACACCACCTACACTTATATTTACAGCGCTTTTCTTCACCCTACTGAAGTAGGCAGGTATTTTTAGCCATGCCATGATGTTTAAAAATTGATTAAAATAAATACTCCTACAGCATTTCCATTTGAAGACTACACTTCCCACACGCTCTTCCGCTGGACCTAACCACACATAATATGGTGCCAAAATATTTTCTTGCAAAACAGACACATCCAAGTATCACCCGACCAGAAGCTACCCCGACGCTTTGCCAAGAGCCCAAAGCAACAACTAGTAACTAGGAAATATATTCACCTTCCTTGCTGATGCTGAGGGGAAACCCTTCCACCCGGAAAGCACAGGCCCTGGATATGACACTGCACAGCATTTTGAATCCATATTCATCACAGGCAATGCCCACGTAATAGAGACGCAAGAAGCAGTATTGCTTGCTAGATTATCATGTTCTTCATTAAACCTATTTTTTCTTTGTTATAAAGAAAAATCTACCAAGAAACAGTTTGACACCTAAAAAGCAACTTGATGTTTTCAGTTCAACTTGCCAGCAATAAATATTTTTATCATTTCAACAGCATTGAAATATTTTAACAGTATCTAGACTCACACATAAGAATACGCCTAATTACTAACAGCATTAGGTTTACCAGCCTTCAAACTTACTGCTGTCTCTATTCAAAAGAAAATTATTTTCAGTACTTTTTCTTTTGAATGACTAACTTGCTCCCTTTTTTTGGGGTGTGCAGAATACCTAAATATACATCAAACTGTTAGAATCATATTTGCAATCAGTAGAATATCAGAAATACAATCTCTATCCAGAGTACACATTCATCTACCGGCTATGACTAATGCCAGATATTTCGAATCCCATACTCCAATTCAGGAAAGTGCCTTTTATTCAGAATAAAATCTAGACCTCAGTATTCACCTTAGTAGGAATGAATGTAACCACACATTTAAATACTTGGGTAAAATTAGGGTCTTTATGCACAGGTCTACCAGCATGCAGCAAGGCAATCGATTCAGAAATTAAGGCATATGGGTTTTGTCTTCTCATTTGAAGGTGGGGGAGGGGGGGAGGGGGGTGTGATTTTGTTTGACCTTTTGGGTTGTGAAGGGAAGGAAAAGAAAGCAAAGTAGAAGACAGAAAAAGAGACTGTCTAGGGGTTTTGTTGAGAGAATCCAGGTTTTAATCCTCTGTTTTTGAAGAAAAGTTTTCTTAAAAACTGTCATCTTCCATTTACTGTTTCTGTTCTTGAACTACAGAAAATTAAACATCCATTCAAATGAAAACACCCCATTAATTGAAAATCATAGATACAACACTGATAAACAAAAAGAAATTTCTTTATTGACAAAGTGGAAGTGAAGAAAAAAAAACCACAAACACAGAAAGCGTTTATTCCTCAGATGAAAACTTGGACGCTAGATTCATCACTGTGTTGCCCAACAGAAGAATTTCTTTCTAAGCAAAGAGAAATAAATTATGTTCATACCTTTCAAATATTTGTACAGATCCTTAACTCCTATCCTATTATTAATGCTACTAAGTTCACAAGCTTACACAAGCAATTACAAAATACAGACTTTACGATACACATTTTGTTCATCTCTGGACCTATTGAAACAGGTCTCCAAGAGGGAGAGGATAAAAGGCAGCTAAAGACAATAAAAGAAATAGTGTTTATCTCTAGCCTTATGTCATTTTTTCCAATACTTATAAAAATAAATAAAAAGGAAATGCCCTTCATAGACTCTTACCTTGATCACATTAAGATTATTTAAATCAAGGCACTTAAAAGCAAGTTTTAATCACCATTTGCATTAATCAAATAAAAATTTAAGCTTGCTTCGTATTTAGGCTTAGTTATTTTCCTTAAGAAAAAAAATAATTCTCATGTTAGTGACCTTCAAAACATTTGCATATGAAATTAATTATCCTCATGATAATTCTAGCACTTCGCCAGAAATTCTATTTATATTTAGTGAATGTGATTGATTGACTCTGTTGGTGACCACGCCCCACAGTGTTTAGAATTAGTAGGTCTTCACCTACTACACCCACTGCTGCCTTACACCAGAAGGTGAAAAACTAGCTCTATTGCCTTGTCTTCCAGTTCGCTCTTAATTTTAAACGGAATAGCTTCTGTACTGAAGTAAATGGAAAGAAAATATTCCCTCTGTATGAGCAGACTGACTTTGTCAAATGCTCAGCCCTCAGGCATAAATCCAGAAGTCTCCCACCACTCAGTGAGCTGATTTTTCTCTATAAATTCAACAGTAAATGTATGAATTTTTTTTCCACTTACTGTAATTTCCTCAAGCCTAAATAAGCTCATGCCTTACTCTCCAGTCAGTTTTAAACTCAATGCTGTTTCAAGAAAATATTGAACTATTACACGTTTTTTCAAAATAAAAATATTTTCATCGACTTGTCTTTCAGAAAGATGCCTTTGTAAATAATAGATTTCACTTCCATGTCTAAATTAAAGTGTAAATATATATTTTACAGCTTTTATCTCCCTGTTTATAGAATGAACTGTTGTGATTTTATTGGATGTTGAAAAGGAACAGGAAGAAGTGAAGCCTACCCAACCATTTTGTACAAAAAACATCCAAACCTTGGAACCAAATTACCAACAGCTCCTCATCCTGTTTCTTGACTTAACATCTCTTCCTACTCCTACACCAGTTTAGCCTTTTGTTTTCCTTTTTCATGCAGAAATATTTTCCTAAAGTGACAACAATTGAAACAAAGCTGTCATTTCACTGGTTTTATACTGGCAAACAAAGATTAGCCTAAAACAAAACTTACGGGAGTGATGAGAACACAGAGTAGCTGTATTTACA